>OZ008371.1:13884415-15084415 GCA_963931995.1 Phaonia tiefii
AAAAGAGCAGTTGCATACTTTGCTGAGTTGTTTGTGAGTGTGTGTCGTTTTGATTTTTTTGTATTTTTGTATTTTTTTTCAACAGAAACACTTAACCCAGGTAAAGAGAAAGAGAGAGTAGATTGACTTTAAAACAAGGCAAATTAAAAAGATCCTTCGAACGTTACGACAGAATGAAACATTTAACAATCAATATACATGATGTATGTGACTACATTAGGGTGTTCATTATATTAAAATAAATAAATAAATATTATCCCATTACATCCCATGATGGGATAGGAGAGATCTTTTCACAATCACTGAACTGTGCGCTTTCCAGCTTTCACTCACTGATTGGGACGTACAGTTTTACCCCCGTTCCGAACAGTTTTTTGATAAGCTATGTTATGGCTTATTACTCGATAGTGTTGCCGTTAATAAGCGAGGTGGCCGTCGTCGAAAGAAGAGTAAGGTGGTCAGAGCAGGGATCGAACCCACGTTCTCGCGCACAACAGCTGCGCACACTAACCGTTGGACCATCGACGGCCACGTTCATTGTATTGGTTATTTAGAAAATGCATATGCTACATCGCACATGGGTATTCCTACTGTCCCGATATGTTTTTTATACACAAGGGATTGCCTTTTTTTCCAACTCCAATGTTCAGTATTCGCTTGGTTACCAGAGTAATTTCCACTACTCGCGTTCTTATGTATAATAGTTGAGCACACAAACTAGTAGTGCACAACCGCCGATGCACTGTGGGGCCTTAGTCCGAAAAGCGTGGCAAAAATCAAAAATTTGTCAGAAGCATTTTAAAATGAATGAATGCATCGGATATTGAATTCATAACAGATTATGACCCCGAAAAGCTTTTCGAAATCGGATGAAAATTATGATCCGTAGAGAAGCTCAAAGTTGCAAATACAAATAACTAGAAAACCCGGCAGACTTCGTCCAGAATTTTAGAAGGGGGAAAATTTAAAAAAAAACCTATAGGGTAACATTATAGTGGTGAAAAAATTTTTAAAATCGGATGAGTAGTTTGGAAGATTATACCCTACATACAAACTAACAAACTCACAAACACTTCTTCTTTATAATATTAGTATTGATGAATGGTACAGACGCTCAAAGTTGCAAAAATCGTGCATCTGCGAGAGAAGGCGCAAATTTAAAAAAATATATATCCTCTTTCGAATTGAATTACAGGCAAACTATACAGCCGATCATTATTTTTTGCGGTTTCTATTGAAAAGTAATTCAATTTCCAATCTAAGGGAATAAAATTGGGTCCTTTTCTTGTTTAGTTTTTCAGCAAGTTTTCTTTGCACACACTATATTTGTGTAACTTTTTCACATTTTGTAGAATAGAACTAAAAGAAGTGGAGGTTTGTTGCAGAAGATATTACTTAAAGATGGCTTATTATGCAACACTCTAACAAACTAAACTAAAATTAGCCGCCCGATCTTGCCCGTTTAAATGCTAAAGCAATAAACCTGCCGCAACTTCGGAACAAAATTATACTGCAGATGGTGCCAGAAGAAAACAAAACTGTTTCCCATGACATCCCATGAAAGAGATGGGGGAGCTTCTTACAACCAGTGAGCTGTGTGTTTTCTAGTTTTATACTCACTGGTTTTACAGCGAATCCGAATTGATTTTGGCATGAAAAAGAGCGCACAAAAAATCTAATCTGTTGGCTTAAAAAGAATTGCATCTTTACTACACGAAATTAGTTGTTGGGTATTTTGTGTTATTCTTATCCTAAAAAGGACAGCTGGAAAAACCAAAAAGGCTTGCAGGTAGAGTAAGACAGAAAGGGCCGAAGTAAAAAAATCCAAATCAACTATCAGAAATTGGATAACTCTACAAGTGATGAGCGTAAATACGAATATGAAACATATCCATTTCATGCTAGAATTAGGTGCATGGAGTTCAGTTTGAATCTAAAGTAGAGGGCGGATCAATAAGTCCGTGACTTTTTGAATGAAACACAGTTTTTCTTGCAAAACAAAATTATTTTTCAACATAATCTCCTTTTAGCTCAATACACTTAGTGCAACGTTTCTCCAATTATTGTATCCCTTCCAAAAAAAAATTGGATTTTACGAGATCCATAAAATAGGCATTTGTTTGATCAATAATTTTATCGTTGGAGCCAAATCTATTTCCACAGAGCCATTTATTTACGTTTGGAAATAGGAAATAGTCACTGGGGGCTAAATCCGGAGAATATGGCGAATGAGGTACCAATTCGTAGCCCACGAATTCCATGAATTGGAATTGAGACATTATCTTGATGAAAAGGACATTTTTCCTTAGCCAAAATGGGATACTTTTTTTAAATCCTCGTTAAATAGGTTCAATAAGTTGACATAATATTCACCGTTTATTGTTTTTCCCTTTTGAAGGTAATCGATGTGGATTATCCCGCGTGCATCCCAAAAAACTGTTGCCATCACCTTATTGGCTGACAAACTTACCTTGGCCTTCCTCAGAGCCGGTTCACCCAGAGAAACCCATTGTTTAAACTGCTGCTTGGTCTCCGGAGTGTTGTAATGGATCAATATTTCATCCGCAGTTACAAAACGCCGCAAAAACTCCTTCGAATTGTGGTTAGCAAGCTCCAAACAATCCTTTGAAGTTGTCGCATGATTACGTTTATGGTCAATTGTGAGCAAACGCGGCACTCATCTTGCAGACAACTATCTTAAACCCAACTGATAATTTCGAATCGAAACCACACTGCCATATGAAATGCCTATGGCATCAACAATCTCACGCACTTTTACTCTTCGATCGGCCAACACCATATCGCGGATTTTTTCGACATTTTGGGGTGTATTGACCTCAATTGGCCGTCCAGAACATTCAGCGTCACTTGTACTTGTGCGAATACAACGAAAGTCAGTAAACCACGTTTTTACCATTGAAATCGATGGTGCAGAGTCCCCATAGTACAAGGTGTTTCAAAAGAAGTCATCCGATGTTGTTTGGCTCTCATTTTTTTTCTAAATGAAAAATATCGATTCTGTTTATTTGAACCTTTCGAATTTTATTGGTTAAGTTGAGAAGATGATATGGGTTAAATGGACGCCGTCACAATTGATTACCATACGGGCTCGTTTTATGGCATTTTTCGTCACTTCGGCGAGAACTTAGGGCGACAGATCCAGCGTGAACAGCGCACCATGCAGTCACTTTGAGCGGGTGTAATGGCTCCTCGTGCATCACTCGTGGATTTTCGTTGCCCCAGAAGTAATAGTTTTGCTTGGTCACGTATCCGCTGAGGTGGAAATGAGCCTCATCGCCCATTATGATTTTGGTGGAAAAATCGTCCACTTCGTCCACGAGATTGAGGATGGCTTGGGCGTAGGTTACACGCGTTTGGCGGTCGACAGGCAGCAGCTGATGCACGGACTGGACTTTGCATGGGAACATGCGCAAGTCTTTGAACAAAATAATTCGCCATAGGGATGACCGGCTGATGGCTAATTGCGAGGCACGGCGTCTGGTCGATGTTTCCGGCGACAGCTCAGGATGTCGAGCAGCGATATTTTCGACAGAGCGGGAGCTCCGGGGCCGGCCTGGCAACGTCTCGTGTAGTCCCATACTCTTCAAGGTTAGTGGCCAAACGGCGCAGTGTTTGCGCAATCGGTGTGGGACGGTATTCGCGCTGCGCCAACACCACAGACGAATTGTTACGCAAAAAGATAGTCACGATTATTCCGCGTTCTTGGGAATGTATCGCTCCATGGCTTGTTTACTTGTATTCTACATCTGTTTAGTCCACAAATGTCAAAACAGATTTGACATTGGCGGCCATTTGCAAAAATAACAGCATCTTCCAATAGGGTGGTCACTTTTGAAACACCCTGTATTTATCAAGCTTTTCCTTGGTTTGATTGACGGTTTTTTCGCCAAAAAAAAGTTTAATGAGCACTCGAAATGCCCTTTTTTTAAATGCACGAGGTTGTATGTTTGGAACAGCTATTAAAGTAGTGTATTAACAAGTGGTACTTGATGGGAACAGTGTTGCATTTCATATAACTACGAGGGAAGTTCGAAAATTCACGGCGTTATTGATCCACCTCGTTTACAAATTTTCGATGAGAATACACACCACCAAAGGAGCAACAAAATATTGGGAAAAAAATTTACAAGGTACATTTTGCAAGAAGCTAAGACTGAAATTAAACTGCCCAAAGCTTGGAAAAAACCTTCGTCACCACAATGAATAGTTTCATCAAAAGTAATTTAACGTATCGATTCCTTGCCAGAATGTACAAATTCTTTACAGCAACAAAACGTCATGGTATGTATGAACATTTCATTGAGAGCACGTCAAAAATGTGAGATGTATGAAACGTTTCATTGTTCACACATTAACAAACGTTATTAGTTTCTCTAACAAATAGTTTTATTGCAGTGATAGTGAGTAGGTTCGATTTTATACTGTGCGTTTTACGGTTTGTGGCGAAGAAGGAAGTGGGAGCGTAGCGCTCGCTTACGATGCCTGTTCTCAATGTACTCGGGCTAAAATTGTATAAATTTGTAGTCCAAATTTAAGGAAAATTTAAACTGAAATCTATGAAATCTTTTCCCTTTCTGAGTATGAGAAAGGAAATACGCAACAGTTGCAATATTGAACTGTGATTTTTTCACAGATATTAGGAATTTTCAATATTTGGCACAAATCATCTACTTCATCTTCGAATCTTATTAATGGTTTTGTATTTTTAAATCCACATAATAAAAGACATCCTAACGTTATTTTATAATACCAACACTGTTGGAATTTTTTTCATTAACCCACAAAGAAAATGTCGTGACGAAAACACTACACATGTTGTTTTCTTCTGTTTTATTGTCGCTACTTTTCTTTTATATTGTTTACGAATATATTTTCAACAACCACTGGTAACAGACATTTCGTTCAAACACTCGACATTTATTATGCGCCCGAAGTGGGTGTTATTATGACTCTCAGAGCAAACCCTTAGCCTGTTTTCGAAACACCCAAAACAACACTTTGTGAGTGAGTGTGTATGTGTGTGTATAAGTGAGTGGGTGTCCATGTGTGCAAAAGCACGATTGTTGTGTGTGTGTGAAGTCTTGAGAACTACCAATCTAGAGGTCTATGGGTTTTCGCTGGGTTAAAAGGTTGTGACGCTCAATTTATGTTGAAATTTATTTTTGTTTTGAGTGCTTCGTTCTCTCGCGCTCTTGACGTTTGCAAGTTGTATATGTAGTAATTACAACAATTTGACATTGACATTGAAATGGCACAATGAACAACAACAGCCAGTAGTGAAAAAGGCAAATACCAACAACATTGAAGATGGGAGGAGGGGTTGTAGAGAAGTACTTTGTTGTCTTACACTTCACATTGTTTGTCAACGGATTTAATTTTCAGCTGAATCGCCGAATTAAAATCTGTTGTATGTAATTCGAGGCGGCCGTGGAACTGGTGGATGTGCATACATTTGGTTGGCATTAATTACCTTAATTTGAAAACAATTTCCCCGCTCTCGACACTATTACCTGTCATACTGCTGGCTATTGGTGTGTACATAGCCATGTGTGGCCTGTAAATATGCTATAATATTTGATGTCATTCTGAACAATAAGTTTTCGAGTTTTGTAATTGGCGCTAGGATATGAGAACATTAACAAAGGAGAAAAATATAATATTGTACGTTGTCAGCAAAAGGGTTATAACTGGTATTCGTTTATTTAAAAAAGGCAGTCTGAAAATTATTTAACGTTGTTCGTGCCTGATTTAAGTGTTAACGCCCCGTATTCAGTTCTTGCGAAAATCTCATAAGAAATTTTGAAAATCTTATAAGAAATTTAGCACAAAAAATTTTATTGCAGAGAGTTACCACACATCTCTGATTTACCTGGTAAAAATTTCATTGATATTTCCTCTTCGTACTCCATTTTATTTTTAACACATGTGGTGTTAACTTTTGTTTGTTAAAATAATCGAAATTTCAAAATTTCGGTCTCAAATAATTATCAAACAATTGTTTTTGTACGAAATAACTTTGGTGTAACAACCCTGTGCTTGATTATGCCCACGAAATTTTCGCAAAGAGCTGAGTACCCAGCAAATGAAATGCGAGTGAAATTTTCGGCTCATGAAATTTTCGTTCACAAATAGCGATTTTTTTAATGTTTTCGTTTTCGATTCTGTATATTCATCCAAATTGATCATGTGGTTATTGATGTAAGGCACTAACTAATGGACGAGTGATCAGAGTAGCTAAAATCAATTCTCATCACTACCTAGTAGCAATAAGGTACGCACAAGATTAAGTAAAGCAAAAATTGTACGAAACCAGACGTAGAGAAAGCTAGACATCGGAAAGGTGCAATTACCAGAAGTAGCCACAATCTTTTGCCGCAGAACCCACCCCCTCCCGATGAAGGTTCTGAAGCGCACTGGAAACCCATTTCCGGCTCTATAAAAACTTCCGCAACAACCGTACTTGGTTATGAAAAATCGCTTCGCAACAAACCCTAATACGATGAAGAGTGTCGCATATCAAATGATGACAAGAACGCTGCACGTGTGGCAATGATTCTGTCAGTTGCAACGTGAGCTGCGACTGTAAACCATCTCTTTAGGAGTAAGAAGCGGAAGTGGAGGAAGCGAGGGAGTAGGCAAGTTGAGACATACAGAAGGAAGAACTAAGGCCGAAAATACTACCACAAAGTGGAAAACAGTACTAGTGAACATGGTTCAGGCCCCCCTTCTGTAAAGACAATCTCATAGAAGACGTGCAGAGCATGTTGGGAATATGGAGACGTAATTTCTCCGCGTAACTGTTACCTGAAATTTCCAATAACGAGGAGACAATCGATCACAATGTGGACGACGATGTCGATTGCCCTCATCCTAATCAAGATGAGCTCAAAACGATGACTCAAAGTCGCAGGACCAGATGGATTACCAGCGGAGCTGTTTAAGACTGGCGGCGAGGAGCTGATAAGGTGTTTGCATCAGTTCATTAGAAGCATTTGGTAAGATGAATCCATGGCCGGCGAATGGAGTCTAAGGGCGAGTTTCACACTCGTCATTTAAATGCTCAATTTTAAAGCTCACAGAATATTTTCATATTAAATGACAAACATCGGGCATTTATACTCCATTTAAATAGAGAATTTTCATCTGTGAAACTGAGCATAAGTGTACTATGTCCCATATTTAAAAAGGTGACGAATAAGCCTTTTATCGATAACATATAAGATTCTATCAAGAAAGACTTTAGGCTTGGGAAATTTAGGCTTGGGAAATTTCACGCTACGCCAAATCCTGGATAAGACCCACGAAAAACAAAAATACTTATACACCTATAATCTATTTATTGATTATTACGCCGCCCTCGATAGACTGATACGGAAAAGGTACTACCAAGTAGAATACCAAGGATATCCTTGACGAATCCCAAATCCGCAGTGAAACTTGGTAAGTATCTTTCCGAACCTTTCGAAACTAAGCGAGGCCTCAGGCAAGGCGACACTCTTTAACATCTTAATGGAGATCATTATGAGAAAAGCTGCAGTCAACATGAATAAAATCATCAGCAACGAAACTCTCATTTCTATACTCAATACTCTGAAAAAATTTCAAAAATATTTTGCCCTATAGCCTTTAAAATGAACCTTGAGCAGCCATGAAAATGGAAAAACAAAAATTTTTGGGACTTTTTTCTATAAATTTCTGTTTCTATAAATAATAAAATAAAAAAATCTAATTTATGGCCAATGTCACACTTTTGGACCAGTTTGCCCGAAAGGTTTTCTTAATTTTACCTTTCTTTCTCCGAAATTAGCTAATTTGGGTGGTATTGTACGATTCGTTTTCTTCGACGGCACACCCTATTCATCAACCTCCAGAACAGTGTGCACACTTAATTTTTTTTTAATTCGGTAGAATCGACAAAAAAAATCGGTAGATTTGAATGAAATTCGGTAGAAAATTTATTTTATTCAAAGAAACATACAAAAAAACAAAATTTGCACATTTAAATGTAGTTGTAAATAAAGGGTAAGTGCAAGGCATGACAAACAAAACAGATTTTCAAAAGCGCATTTAAAACTTCACATTTGATGGGAAATTAAATTGACATAAACAATGGAGCATTTCAAATAAAATAAAAACAACAAAAGAAGTGTCATCGCTTGCCTTTACCCTTTATATAAGTATATTAAGAATACATAAAATAATATACATATATAACACGAAATCAGTTTTTGGTTTTATAAAGGTACAGACATTACTTTTATTTGACTAGTACACATTTTAAACTAAATAGATGATACATAAGATCCATTAACGAAGTTAAACTTTTGTGCAAAAATTATTAAATCATTGGGAGGAATATATAATTCATCCCCAACGCACAATTCTTTGGCAAATATTAGGTTGCTTATGCTTTCAGTTTTTAACCTATTTCTTTGTTCGGTTTTTATTATCTTCATAACAGAAAATGACCGCTCTGCGGCCGCACTGCTATGTGGTAAAATTGCCAATTTACACATATACCGACTTAAATTACTAAATAACAATTCCTTAAAGATATTCTCTTCTTCGCGCAAAGCTTTCCATCCTCGGACTAAATCCTCTTCAAAAATTACTTTTACTTTTTCTTTGTTTAACAAAATGAAAGATCGCCACTCACTATTTAATGTTTCCTCACAGTCCTCAGGGGATGGAAATGCTTTTAACAGAGGTAGAATCGTTGGCATGTCATTTGACTGAATTTTTTGTGGATCTAAATATTCCAATAGTTGTAATTTCTGGTTATTGAAGTCAAATCTCTTTCTTAGTTCATCGCACAGACAAATATAATAATTAAGTAAATCTTTTTTAATATCATTTAATAGATCATGTGTTTCTAAAAAGGCGTTACATTTTAAACCAAAATACATTAAAGAAAATGGCATATGAATGCTTTCGTTTTTATAATCTGCATCAAGTGAAATATGATCCGAAGCTACAAAGTTTTGAAGTAATTCTTTAAAAAAGGTGGTAATACGGGAATACAATAAATGTATAATAGTACCTTTCGATTGATATTCTTTATTAAAAACATTAATTTTTTTCAAAATATAGTTAAGAAATAAGAAATAAGCATAGTTCGTATCGTTGAGCTCTTTCAAAATGTCAGACGCGGATGACTCGTTAAGTTCTTCAAACGAAAACAGTAAAAAATAATGCCTCAAAGGTTCCCATTGTTCGATTAAGCGCTCAACTGCTGTTTCCAAGGACAGCCACCGCGTTTCACATACACTTAATATATTATGTGGCAAAGTATTAAAGGCTTCTTGAAAATTTTTAAAATCGCTACGACGTTTCGTACTATGCGAAAAAAATGCGTACACATTTCTCACAAGCTTCTCCAGTCTTGCAGGCAACTGCTTGGAAGCAGCAGATGAGCACAAATTCAATGTATGGCAAGTGCAACCTAAATAAAATAAATTTTTGTTTTCGTGTTCAAACTTTTGCTTAACACTATTATAACGCCCCTTCATTACCGATGCGTTATCGGTAGCAAGACCAATCATATTCTTTAAAGATATTTTCATTGAATTGAAAAAGCTCACCGTAAGATCATACAAACCTTGGGCTGTTGCGTCTTCAACTTTCAGAAGGCCAAAAAAACGGTCAACTACGGTGCATTTGTCAGACGGAAGATAACGCACTATGAGGACCAGACATTTATTCATGCTGATGTCCGTTCCTTCATCCAAGATCAGTGTGAAGCTGGTAGATCTCAGTTCCTTTGCAATTCTTTCTTTGGCGTAGGGTCCCAAAATGTCGTTTACCATTGATATTGCTTTCGTAGCACTACACTTAATGGGAGTTTCAGTAGGGCTTATAAAATTAAAAAGCTGAGGCAACGAACTCATTGTTCTAAGCGAAAGGTTGTGTTGTATGCAGTACATGACCATGGATATCTCATTAGATATCTTTTTACACGATGCAGGTCTTTTTGAGACACTTTCAATCACAGAAAGTTGTTTCAGATTATTGCTGGTCTTCGCCTTGGCTGCGTTTAAGTGTTTTTGAAGCTTTGAGTGGCGATCCAAATATGATATGTCATTTCCAAGGGAACAGTTGCACAGTACACAAAACGCCTTCATTTCAAAACACTTCAACCATTCGCGGCTTCTCTCCCACTCCGGCTTGTACTTCTGATAGTATTTTTTTTTCTTCTTCGAGGGTTCACATTCATCTGTGGAAACTTCGACAATTGGAGGAGTAGTATCACTGCTGGTTGGACGTCTGTAAAATATATAGTTTTAATAATTTACAAATCCAACAAAATAAATTTTACATCTTACCTTATTAAAAATTTATCCATTGTAAATGCTTTGGTAATTCTAAATATTCGCTAATGCTGATTTAAAAGATGCCCATAATGCACAAAGCTGCCAGTGTTTCTATAATTGGTTTTACATGACAGGTTTTTTTGTATATGGCAAGTGACTTTTCTAACAGAATATTTAACAATGCCAGTGTTTGACATCTAGAGAGCGCACTACTACACATGTCCTATGAACAATACAAATAGCAATTTGCAATATGGCATCAGTTATATTCAAAAATTACCATGTATTGTCTTTTGCATTGTTCACATTACATGTGTAGTAGTGCGCCCCCTACACTGTTTTCATCATTGTTAAATGTTCATAGTTGGAAAGTGACGTACTATATGACAAATATATGAAGTTTAAATCACTGTTAACGGCATTTAAGAGTGATGCCAGACATCGTGTTAAAAAACTCGAGAATCAAAGACAGAAAGAATACTTACGCCAAATGAAAGTTGCCACAGATAATTAATGAACATTTTCATTAAATATTCGGTAGATTTCAAGCCTTGTTCGGTAGAATTGGTAGATTGTAAAATTTACACAAAAATCGGTAGAATCTACCGAATATCGGTAGAAGTGTGCACACTGCTCCAGAATGCTATAAACATAATTCCATTTATATTATGTTCGCCCAATAGTATGCTACAAAATTTATCACATTGTTTTTGCGCTTGCCTATAAGTAGGCATTGTTTACATCTTCGTGCACATAATTTATGGCGAGATTTATTGCAAATATTATGCGTAAATGTAATGTTATGGCGTTTGAGGCAAAACAAAAAAATGTTAAACAGTTAATCAGCATTAAAAGCATGTTAAGGGCATTTCATCGCTATATGTATGTAATAATTTATTTTGATTCACTACTAATAGTCTCCCGTCCACTGCTTAATTCGATTTTATTTAACTACATAACAACTGTTGATGACGCATTTGCTGCGTAGCATTTAACAAATTGGATTAACAGCTGGTATCCTTCATAACAATACAACTAAAAAAACCCAAAAAAAACGTCACATCACACCGTGATACTTAGTTCTACAATTTTAATGTCATCACAACCTTAACAATTTAAAGTGAACCCAGAAAATCTGATGACTTCGACACAATGCTTCAAATGCGATAAAATATTTCTGAGATCCACTTATAGACAAGTCTCCTTCCTCATTCACATTCAATCCTTACTTGTATAATGTATGTCGTTTGAAAATCTTTTCGAAATGATTTATGAGTTTGGTGATAAGTATTTTGGCACACACAAATAATATTTCGATTATAGGAATATTGAAAGCAAAAATGGATACGATATTATTAATGTGATTTGTCGAATGAATTATGATTGTTCGAAATCACACAAGAAAACAAAAACATTTGATAACAATACAAAAATGTAAAATAAGGTATAAACAAAATTTACTAGTTTATTATTGATATGAGACTTACCATAGTATCGGTGTATTCAATTAATTTATCCTCAGACACATCATTTATTTTCTTGGCTTCTTTGAGTAGATCACGTAAGAAATTTTTAAGTTCATCCGCTTCGATGTAGCCCGAGTTATCAGTATCATATTCACGCCAAATCTAATAAAGAAGAGGAATAGACGTTTTTGAAAAACAAACAAACATTGGAAACAACAAAACTTCCCCCTAACGGTATGCTACATTTTTATATATATATATCAACCCCAAAAGTATGTTTTATTAAAGAAAATCTATGAACGCCTTGGGATATGCTATACATTTCTACTTTGTTTTAATTTGTTATTACGTATAAGTTGTGTTTTAGCGATTTCCTTACCTTCATAAATTCTACACTAGATTCCAAAGGATTGTCGAAACGGAATAGTAACAGGAAATTTTCTTCCATTGGAAGTAATTGAGCCAGCTAGAAAGAATGGAAAATTAGGGATACAATTTAACAATTATAAATATATAAGTTTACGATGTCAACTAAATAAGGGGTAATTGTTTATAACCTGCGAGAAATTTGATTGGTTCTGAATAAGTCAGCTGATTGGCGGGCAAGAACCTGTCCTAGTTCTTGGACTAATGTAGATAGAGAAACGATGTCATTTGTTAGTCGTGTGAATTTACATCTACTGAACATCAATTAACATATATTGTACACTTTTTGTCATGTCTTGAATCACACCCGAAAGCACGTGTTGAGCTTCAGTTCAAACCATTTCAAAGTAGACCTGTTTTTATCAATGCATAGGAACCCATGGGTCAGATCCATTTGACCATTTTTTAATTTAGTTATTTTAGAGCCTCCATACAAATAGAAGTTCAGCCTACTGTTCGCCCAATAGCGGTCATAAAGCCCGACGAGGAGGCAGAAAATAAACTCAAAAGTTGTGGACGTTGCTGCCTCCATTCTACCGGACATAACTCCAGAATTACTTTTGGGTATTAAATTGTAGCGGCAAAACTGGTTTTTCTTCAACCTATCTCCTATACACTGAAAAAATTTGTCCTTTTCTCTTGTATGGATGCAAATATATCGTCGTTGTAGCCTATCACAAATACAGTATACTTGTGTCCAAACACATTCTGTTTGCTACTCAATATTACATGTTGGTTACACAATGACTAATAGGTTACAATATATGTTTTTGTTACTAAAATGTGGCTTTGTTTGTTGAAAACTGCTGAAAACAAAAATGTTCAGACAACAAAGAAATAAAATAGACCACACGTGTCCCAAACCTAACCTACAAAGCGTTCCTAATCATTATCTGTATTCCATGTAGTTCAGCCACAAGCGATGGAGTGATTTCTACGTATAGAAGAATACTAGTGTAAATAAAAAACAAACTTCTTTGATATAAAAAATGGTTTCCCATTACATCCCATGAAGGGGCAGGGGAGAGCTTCTCACAATCACTGAGCAGCGCGCTTTCCAGTTTTCACTCATTGATTGGGACTTACAGTTTTACACCGATTCAAAACGGTATTTTGAGAAGCTTTTTCATTGCTAAATACTCGTTAGTGTCGCCGTCACTATGCGAGGTGACCGCCTCCGAAACAAATTTTTTTTTTTTTGTTAAGGTGGTCAGAGCAGGGAACGAACCCAGGATCTCATGTATAAGAGGCGCGCACACTACCCATTTCACCACCGACGGCCACACTTTACAGGTGTACAGGTTATACATTTTTGTTCCTTAATGAAAGAGCGTCATTGTCCTGACTCACGTGTGATACGCGCGTGGATATGAGTAGGATCAAATTCTGCTCACGTTAGTGTGCGTGACCGTGATTACCGAAAAAATCTCCGTGCGTGATTGAGCATGAGTGACCGCCTTTCATTTTGTTAGTGTACGTGCGCGTGGGCCAAAATTTACTCACGGACCCATCTCTAGTATGGACCAAGGACTGTATAAATTGTATTCCGATATTAAAGTAGTTAAGCGAATCAAAATAAGCTGTTACGCTGGCTGGGACCAGTCACTAGAATGGATCAGAACGAACCGGCGCGGAAAGCATTCGAAGAAGTACTCGGAGAACAAGATTTGTCTGAAAAGTTCAGGTGGAAAAATCCCTGCGAAATTTTGGTGTTACCAACTAGAAAACAAGAACAAACGTTTGAGATGATTGATGAAATATATTATATTCTTGATCTAAGGCCGAGGATTTTCCGTGGCCTCTAAGTAAACTAGTTGGAGTTGTAGTTGCAGTTGGGGTTGTAGTTGGAGTTCAAGGTTTCTGCATATTAATTTAGCAAAAGGAATAATTTTTATATTCATGATATCATTAACCAAAATTAATATCTAAACACGTTTGGAGTTGGAAATTGAGTTGGAGTTGAGTTTGGAGTTCGAGTCGGATTTGGAGTTCATAGTTCGGAGTTTTCAACATTTTAGAAAATCTCGACACACAACCAATAAATGAATAACCAAACCCTGAACAAAGTCTGGCTATAAACCGCAAAACAAGTTTGTATTCATTCCATCATGTTTTGGTGAAAAATTGGTAGAAAATCCAAAACGTTACTATTACTTTGCTATTATGCCACAAAAATTTACCTTCAACCTGATCTGTGGGACATGACTTCTTCCCAAATCTTGTAGGCTTGAATATCCTGACCACCATTACTAAACAAAATGTAGTTTCTTCAGAACCAGTTAAAACCTTTGAACCCAAAACTTTGTTTGTAACCATTATTATGGGCCAAAAAACTAATGATGCAGTTCGATTCCCAGGATCCGAATTGGGGCAAAACAATAGAATGTGCTCATGTCTTTTAGTTTTTTTTTTTTTGTTATATGCAAATTGTTGTTAGCGCATCCTTAGTCCTTTAAATGATAACCGCCAAATAAGTTTCTGCAAACCCCACATATTTTTTAGTTACACTCAAAACCTAAATTCAATGATGAAAATTAATGAATACCAATCACTTTATAATAAATTTATGACATTTGAATAGGCCGTCATCATCATCATCATTCTCATGTCATAAATGCAAACAATGTGAGCACTCGTTTGACAAATGCAAACGACAGTTTTATAAGGACCTAAATTGTATTAACTGATTTTTTTTTGTTGTGCATATTTTGTACAATTCTTTCGTTAGACTTCACTAACATCCATTTACTGTCAATTATTTTTTAAATATTGACAAGTATTTCGTAAATTTGTAATGATTTTATGTTGAAAGATTTTTTGGACGTCCACTGAAGCCCTTCAATTTGATTATCCATTTTAGCTCAATGTAATAACATCCTTTTTTGGTCCTTTCTCTCTCTCTCTCTCTCTTTTATAGTACATACTTTCAGTCCTAAATAAATGATGTGCTAAAAATGGAGTACTAACATCCTTAAGAATATAACGAAGAAATAATGAACTTGTGCTCTTCTATTAAAGACAACAAATTGAAACTCAATTGTTACAAGCTGACCGGAACAAAAGAACTAAAGATGTTTTGGGATTTAACATTAGCAGCCTTTTTTCGACATCCAATTTAACAATGGAGCACAAGATTTTGCAAACGGACTCCTACTCTGCAATGCCACTATCAGAAGAAGGTTATTTTTTTTTTGTTTCTGGGTAAAATGTTTTTTATCAAAAATTTATTATCATTTGGTTGGGTCCTTGCCACAGTTCACTTACCTCTCTTATATCAATTTTACCATCTTGATTATCGTCATAGGCCTCCATAAAGCATGATTTCAATTCGCCCAACATTGCGTCGGTGACAGCCTGCAAATACGAGAATACGGGTACCATGAAACAAGGGACGAATAGTAGAGACTCGTTGACTCCGCCTGGGGGGTGGGGGGAGGAGTCCTTTTATGTAGACATCTACTAAATAATGTAGTTCAAAATGTCAGAGATAGAAATGCAAATGAAAGGTTAATAATAATTGCAAAAGAAATTGAAAAAAGTCATCATATATTCTATATTGCTATTATGCCCTGGGTTCACAATTTGCTAATTTAGCAATTTCTCTCTATAAATCATAGATGCCACTCAGTGATTATGACGTGATTACTTTTGCCTCAGAGCGAATTTAAGCTCTTTATAAGAATGTATTTGTAGTCGAATGTTTGTTGTGATTAATATCCAAGGAATCAAAAATAAACAAAGTCATACGTAGTATATTAGTGTTGTAACGTCACAAAACTTTTCATAGATTGGTAAAAATTGCAACAAAATACTAAATTCAGACAACTCTTACCATCATTGTCCTATGAATAGGGCATGATACCTATCCACCCTGTCCAAATGCGAAGTTAAACTATACCGACGTAAGGTAAAAATCAAGTTTCGAGAAGAAGGTTTCAGAACTCCATGACTTTTTGAACTTCCCTTGTAGTTAATTAAAAATCAGCACTGCTCCTGTGATCATCAGCTTTTGTGAACTATCACACGCTGAAACATCTGTCTTTTTTTATTGTTTGAACGCAAATATAGCGTGTGTTTTGTACCTTCAGCAAATATAGTATACTTGTGACCAAACACAATGTGTTTGCTGGTGACTATTAAATGTTGGAGACACAATGATTAATATGTTATATGTTTTGTGACCTTTATTGTTGAAAACTCGTGAAAACAAAAAGTGACAGACAACAAAAAAAAACAGTAGATCTTCAATTCATTCAATCATGAAAACAATGCTTGCAAACATATACATGGTTCTTGCAATATGTTGCTGGGGCGGGTTTTTTTAAGCGTGAATCCACTCGGTTCAGATGCCAACAGCCTAAGATATAGATATCCAAATCAAATTGTTGACGTTCGTCTTGTACAGTGTGCGATTGCGTAGAAGTTTAGGTTGTTACTATACTGCAGTATTTCAGTGTGTGTATTATATTTGCAGTGAATTATTTTTCGGCATACCCATTGTTCCAGGCAATTCCAGGCAATTTCTAGCGGATGCGTTAGCTAGACAGGCCACTACGGCACAGGTTCTTCCGGAAAAATAAGGTGTTAGTATGCTAATCTCTACCTGCCGTTTGCAGATCAGGCAGTGGGCCGATAATATATTCAAGGACAAGTGGAGACTTACTTGAACTAGCAAACAAGCAAGAGTCCTCTGGCCACAGGCGGACAGGAAGAGGACTAGGTAACTACTTAACTTGCCGAGAGGCCGGTTATACACAATGATAGGAACACTTACGGGACATTGTCTTGTAGGAAACAAGCCCTAAGATTGCGACATAGAAACTCCACTCTCTGTAGATGCTGCATGGAAGAAGACGAGGAAACTTGGATTGCCCTGCTCTGGCAAGACTGAGAAGTAGGATATTCGGAACACATTTAATTAGCACCGTAGCTCTACAGGATGTTCCTGTAGGTCTTATATACAAATTTATTGAAAGTTCAAATTGGCTGGACGACTAGTTAATAGTTGCTTTGGAGGAAACTGCAGGTATCACAATGGGCTTCTTTAGCCTAAGTGTGCTAGACAGAGTGCTGTCTTGCAGCCTATTCAACCAACCAACCAACCAATTGTTCTTACTTCTGTGTGTGCTTTCATTAATTAATTAAATTTTCCTACAAATTTATATTTAAAAGAGAGAACAATTCAGTTGTGGCAACTTCATTTAACAAATATTTCAGTTAATGCAACAAAATTTAGATTTTGCCACAACCACATAATTCATTGATTCGGTTGTGTCAACTTGAAAATTATTTTCACAATTGACTCATTTGTGGTAAACGAATTTCCATTTACTTGCGTTGCATAAAATAAATCTTTAATTTTTTCATTCATTTGCAACAACCGAATTTGTCGGTAAATAGGATCCAACAACAGTAAAATGAAATCTTACTGCAAATTAAATTTTTCAAATTGATATTTTCAAGAGAAACAATTTAATTTGGGACAACTTAATTTTAAAAATATTTGAGTTAAAGTAACCAGATTTAGAGATAGCCACCACATCTTGATCAAATCTTTAATTCGACATTGTCAACTTCAAGTTTCGGTTGTGACAACCTCTGTATTCGTTTGTGGCAAACTATAAAATTGTTTGCGGCAACCTCTAAATTCGTTTGTAACCACCTCTAAATGTGGTTGTGACAACCTTTATACTTGGTTGTGACAGCTTCCAAATATGGTTCTGACAACCTCCAAAAGCTTCTCAAAATACAGCTCGCAACCGGTGTAAAACTGTAGATCCCAATCAGTGAGTATAAAAACTATAAAGCGCACAGCTCAATGGTTGCTCGCCCCAATTCTTTCGTGGGATGTAATGGGAAACCATTTTTGTTAATCTGTAAATTCGGTTATGACCAATTCGGTTGTCTTAACCGAATTCGGTTGTCACATCTAATTTTTGACGTAGAATACGTCTTACCTTACGGTATGAGGAGTCATGTCAGGTTTTTATTGTTGTAATCTTAATTTCACTGAATTTGAGGAAACGGCTAGATGAATTTTTTTAAAATTTTTTTTGTAGGTAAATGAAGATGTTATCTTTCGTTTGATATACATTTCATATTGGTAGATATATTTCTAGTATTTTAATTTCTCAAATGAAAATTGTTTAAACACATACACTCAAACATATGTGTGGTGTTTGGTTGAGTGTTTTTGGTTGCTCAACATTGCTTAGGAACATGTATCTAGTAAAAAGTGAAACGAACAGCAAGCTAATGTTGCTTGGCAACATGTATCTAGTAAAAAGTGAAACAAACAGTAAGCTAACGTAATAAAGCTTTTTTGCGAAGCTTCAATAAAGCTGTTGTAACATTAATTTTGAATTGTAAAGCGTAAAGCTTTCACACAACGCTCGAATGCTAATGCGAAGACTCGATAAGGTAAACCTTTTTTAATATTAGGGCGGCCCTCTCAACATTCGCAGAACTTATTTCAATAAAAATATTAATTAAAATACATAAATTAAATTAAGTTTAAAACAATTGAACATAATATTTTTTTTTTTTTACGGACTTGAATCAAATGCCGTTGGTAAATATAAAAATTACAGCAGACAGTTGTCCGAGGCCTTCGGCCACGGACTGTCACTGCAGGCTGTGTCAGAGACACGGCCATTAAGTTTAACGTAGAATACGCCATCCGATAAGACAGAAAACATAACAATAAATGATAAATAATATAAGCAAATGAATTTATTGTTATATATGTTTTCTGTCTTATCGGATGGCGTATTCTACGTTAAACTTAATGGCCGTATCTCTGACACAGCCTGCAGGGACAGTCCGTGGCCGAAGGCCTCGGACAACTGTCTGCTGTAATTTTTGGTGAATGCCGGATATGTTCACCAAATTTGGGAATCTTTCTTGTGTTTTTCATCATTTGTATAAATCCAAGACAAAAATTGCAAAAAGTCTTACAATGATACGAAATTTTATTATAATGAAAGTGATTTGGACAAAATTTTGAAATCCAGTTATAAAAATCCAGTTATAAAAAAAAAATAGCAAGTTTCTTGTTCAATTCACTTTTTCGAAATTTTGAAATCTACACAATAAAGGACATCTAGCTATGAACAAAAAGAATTTCTTGTTTCTTGTTCAATTCACTTTCTTTAAATTTACATAATAGACGAGATTCAGCTACTTTATAAAAAAATGAAAACATAAAATATTCTTGTTCAATTCACTTTTTTGTAATTTTGAAATCTACACAATAAAGGACATCCGGCTATAATCAAAAAGAGTTGATACGTTTCGTGTTCCATGCACTTGGCTTTAGTTGCTATCTCCTCGAACATTTTGTTTGCAACATTGTTGTATCTGCTCCTAGTACTGTGACAATATTTTACCAGCAATTTGTTGTTATTATCTGCTAACCAGCTGATAAAATTGTGCCAGAACGGGAAAGGCAGCCAAAAATGGAAAAAATTCAATATGGACCATAACTTGAAATGGCTTAAATTGTCATGATGCCATCAAATGGCTACAATTCAGCTCGCCGGTTTCTTTCTGGTTGACTTGAAATTTTATAGCAAAAAACTCAAATAAGAAATAAATCGACAGTGAGTGCGTATCATGGAAATGTTTTTCCACACACACCACAAATCACAAAACACTCAGTCTGTGCTGGTACTTGTTGGCCAAGTGCTTAATGTCGCACTTAAGAACCGTGGAAATGGAAAGCTGAGCAATGAAATGAACATGGACACTCTGCGTAATGGATTTTTATCATAGGATGTTTCTCAGTTTTAAATAGAAATGAATAAATTGATGGGTTTTAAATAATTTTTAGAAAAATTAAATTTTTTAAATATATTTATGTTAAAGGCCAGATTTTATTTAAACTAAAACTTTCGCAAGGCAGAAAGTGAAAATTTTATAAAATATTTATTGAAGATAAATTTTGAATTTTAATCAAAAAATAAATTATTCTTAAGGAGCAAAAAAAGGGGAAAATTCTTGAAATTTTCAAATGTATATATTAACATAACCAATCCAAAAGTGCTATGATGGCAGTAAATTAAATTGAATTCAAAACATCCTCCAATTATCTGCTTAAAATTGTTACCCCAGCAAAATAAGTGAGACATATGAACTCATTATCCTTAATTCCAATTCAAGTATATTACCACTTTGCGCCCAAAAGGAAGGTTAATATTGTTCTTAGCAAAAAACAATTACTGCAATAACAGCAACAACCACATTGTCAACGTGCCTAATCTAGGAATTGAAAGAAAACACTTTTCCATCACACAAATACTTTCACTAGAATGAAAACTACAAACATATCTGTATTATTTTGAACATCCTCCTCCCACACCCCGCCGGGCAAGAAAAATATTAGTATAACACAAAAACAAAAATACACTTTACAAGAAAAATCCATTAGTGTTCGTAGAAAATCAAAGCAAAAAAAGGACATAATAACATAAAATATAATCAAATTAAAGCAAAACAAAAACAAAAACAAACTGAAAAGTATTCAAACCGAAAAGGACAGCAGCAAGATTTACCTCAGGACTGATATCAGTAGCGTTGGCACTAGAAACAAATTCACGTAGGAAGCCATCCAATTCTGTGCCTTCGATATAACCATTACCTGGAAATTAAACGGAAAATTTTACGTCATTTATGCGACAGGCCTAAAAGTATGCCTCATTAAACTTTCATTATATCATCCGCAAAATATGCTACACTATTGCTATTGCAATTGCTGAAGTCGCTCTTACTTACCATCGTTATCATAATGAGCCCATACATCCATGAATTGGTTTGCCGACAGTTTTTTCAATTCTCTTGACTCGGGATCACGATATTGCCTCATAAAATTCTGGGCCTTTTCGATTTGTACCCTCTTGGCAGCAGCAGCCGCAGCAGTGGCAGCACAACCAGCACCATTTGTAGCCTCCATTTTAGTTTGTTGAGTTTGGGGGTTTGGGTACTTTTATCCTTGTTAATTTAAATAAATATTGCTCACACAATCTGCAATTCGTATAAGTTTAAATGGCTCGATTCGTGATCCAGTTTAGAGTCTTCGAGTTTCTCGCACAACAGCAATTGCAAGGATGACTTACAATTTTGCCAAGTCACGTTTCAATGATGTGACAGCAGCAGCTGCTCCTTGGTAAACTAGAAGACAAATAAAACAAAATGAAATATCGCATAAGAAGTGTAACACTCTGTGTTGGAGTTGAGAAAGTACTTGTATTATATAACCGGAAACAATTTTATTTTTAAATTTAGAGCAAAAGTATTTTTCTGTTGACAAACGCAATCAATCGACGAACGATGCAAACAAAAAGAAACAGAAAATGTTGAAAAGAACAGGACGTGTTACGAGTTTATTGCAAATTGATAGAACCCTAGGAAAAGTGTTGGTTGCTCGTAAACCGTTCGCCAAGCCAAGTGATATATTGATGGTGTAACTCAACAAATTTGCATAAATTCAAGGAGAATCGGATAACAATATGATTTCAATTTCAATTTCAATTTGCATTGAATTACTACAGAGATTGCAAACCAAAAACGTTAAAAGAATAATTTCTCTTATTCAATTTCGGTACTACAATGTTGCCAGAGCAAAATGTTTATATGCAAATGTTGCAAAACAACAAGTTGATGTGTGGGCTACATTGAATAATGTGTGCGACTACTGTGCATAAGACTCTCGTACGAAACCAGCTTCTGACGCTTATAAATTATTTCGACGCCACAATAAAATAACAAATAACATATAATTTTTTCTTAGCATCATTTCGTTCTATCAGTGGTTAGTCTTTCAGTTTAAGCGAAATGGGCGATTGGGATCATGAAACAAGAATTTAATGAAAATTTCATAAATTTAATGAAAATGTTGCCAATGCTAAACGTAACAACAGGTTGTGGTCTGTGCTACATTGTGGATGTGCAACTTCTATTCAAGCGAGGCTCGTTCCAGACTAGCATCTATCTGGTTGACTTGGAATTTTAAATCAAACAACTCAAATGTGATAAAAATCGATTGTAAGTGCGTACCATGGAAATGTTTTCCAAACACCACAAATTGGTCTTTTAGTTTAAGGAAAATTTACGATTGGGATGATGAAACAATAATTTAATGAAAAATCTAATGACAATGTTGTCATTGCAAAATGTTGCAAAACAATAGGTTTGTTGTCTGTACTATATTGTGAATGTGCAATTTTGTTTATTACCTATCATTTCTTTAGGCAACATAGTAAAATAACCTATACCGGCTAGCTGGCGGACGTTGCTACCAAAAAAAAAACCCTAATCATTTTTCCACTGATTTTTCAGTTTAAGGAAAATGAACGATTGCGATGATGAAACAATAATTTAATGAAAATTTTATGAAAATGTTGCCAGAGCAAAATGTTGCAAAACAACAGGTTGATGTCTGTGCTATATTGTGAATGTGCAACGTTATTCAAGCGAGGTGCGTTCCAGACTAGCATCTATCTGGTTGATTTGGTTGTTTAAATCAAACAACTCAAATGCGAAGCAATCGATTGTAAGTGTGTACCATGGATATGTTTTCCAAACGCCACAAATTGGTCTTTTTGTTTAAGGAAAATGGGCGATTGAGATGATGAAACAAGAATTTAATGAAAATCTAATGAAAATGTTGCCAGTGCAAAATATTGCACAAACAGCACGTTGATGTCTGTGCTATATTGTTAATGAGCAACTTTGTTGCATCCCGTTCCATACTAGCATTTATTACCTATCATTACTTAGGCAACACCTATACCGGATAGTATTTTTCTTTTGAAATAACGCGGTTCCACTGGTTTTTCAGTTTAAGGGAAATGAACGATTGGGATGATGAAACAAGAATTTTAAGAATTACTTTATGTTATTCAAATTCTGTACTAAAATGTTGCAAGAAAGAATGTTTATATGCAAATATTGCAAAGAACAGGTTGTTGCCTGTGCTGCATTAAAAAGTCGGAAAACTAAGTCAAAATTTTCAATTTTCAAATCTTTGAAATTGTGCAACTTTTTAAAACGGTCAAATTCAGATTTGTCCACTTTATGACAAAATTTAATTTAATTAAAAAATTTTAAAATTTCTATTTTGTTTGAAATCGAGAAAGAAGAAAAGTAGTAAATTTTGGTTAATTACTAAACTATGTAAAATTTTCGAAATTTAAATTTTATGCCTACAAAATAGCCGTAAACTCTTTATCTACCATTGGGATTTTACATAACTCAAAAATGTTTACTAGATCAAAAGTTATTGAATTTTCACGATGAAAACCGACCCTGAATCATTGTGGGTCGTGAGAGACTTTCCGAATTTTCTCTGCTTTTTGTTTCCTTTGAAATCCAAAAACCGAGAATAGTCCTCAAATTTGGTTTAATTTCTATGAATTATCCAACTGTCTGATTATCAATGTTATTCATTCAAAACAATCAATAATAGATGCGTTCCCGTACCTACTATTTTTACTGTTTTTAATATTTTTTCAATTTTGAAAAAATTTCTGTCATTTTGCTATAGAAAAGAATAACAAACTTCTTTCAAATTCGAAAAAATAGTAAAACAGTACAAAATAGTACGTACGGGAACAAAGCTAATATAAAATAAATACAACAATATTAAAAAAAAAAAATACAAAATTTTAAAACTTCTATTTTCTTTGAAATCGAGAAAGAAGAAGAAAAGTAGCCAACTATGGGTTAATTTCTAAAATATACCAAGTTCTCCGATTTTAAATTTTATGCCTTCAAAATAGTCCTCGAGTACTTACAATCGGGTTTTTAAAGAACCCAAAGAGAACTCTTGAATCGAAAATTATTAGAGAATATAACTCAAAAATTTTTACTAGATCAGTACCGGAATTCTGTAACCTTTTAACGACAAAAATCATCTTTTAAAATTCATAAAATTCCATTAAAAACTTTCCGAATTTTTGCAATTTATCTACCGATTTTTGTCCTTAAAAAGTTTGAGTATTTCGTTGCAGAAGTTATTAAATTTTGGCCGTTGGAAATCCATTCTGACATAACTCATTTACAAATTCACTTGTATGAGGTTTTCTATTACTCGGTTTGTGGGTTTCGAACAAATAAATTTTAACCAATGTCTGACTTGAAGTTAATCTCATACATCAGGAAAAGGTTATAGAAGAAACAAGATTTTGCATTAGGCTTCCCGACTTGTATGCGAGGTACCAGGAGTTATGATTCTGATTTCCAAATCATATCAAATTTTTCTACCCATAATCAGTGACATAATGTCATGGTGTTCAGTAAAATTTCACAGTATTGAGCAGAGAGACAGACGTACTGATTTAGGTCAATCATCGTAACACTTCCTAAAACGAATTTGGCCCAAAGATATCTGGTTTGTAATGTGACACCTATTATGCCTTATACTTTTTCCCATGTCAAATGATATACATATGCCCCCATCCCTAAATGGTGAGAGTGTAAAACAATTTATCTACTTCTTAAATGATCTTTAAATTTGGAACAACTAATTCAAATACAACTAACTCTAAGCCAATGGATGTTTATCGGAATGATTTTTTTGCACTGGGTCCACCACTTTCGACAAATAATATTATCTTTACTCAAATGTTGACAAAATCACATTCTTTACATCTGAACTCCTGCCAAATCTTGTCATAGATTCTTTGGTAAATTTTAAATTATCCTCGTTTTTCATTGTGTTGTTACAAATGTCAATCGTATCCTAGATCTACCCTTGTATTTATTAACAACTGTCAACGCCAATCCTCACTACATTATATATTCAAATTGGAGTGCAAAAATAAAAAAACCCCCATTTGCATGAAATAATGTCTATCTCGTCGTACCAAAATTGTATAAAATGTATAAATTTCATACCTATTAAGGTATGGGGAGGAGAAGGACCTCACAAAAAGAAGAAATAAATAAATCGAATTGAAAAGTGAGCAAATAAATGTGGAAATTTGTGAATTTTTTACAATTCAATTCACTTTATGCGAATTTGTGGTTGCCACATTTCCCACTACAATGAATTGTTATTGCTGTATTTTATGGCATCAGCACCTCAGCCGCAAGTCGTGCCGTAGCCACAGACATGGGTATTTACAAGTTTTACCTAGAATCTACATACTACTTTGGAATGTCTGTCTGTCTACCTGTGATTGGCATATATTTCAGGGGAATATATATATTTACGTACACGCATTTATCCTCTATACGGGGTATTTGATATTTGTACAGAAATAAGTGCAAGAATGCAAATTTATAACACTTGACTAGCGTTTGAAGTGTAATAAAGTGATTGATATTCTCGAAATTCCTCGTTTAGGGGGCCATCGATATTACATGGAAATTTGTTTATTTATCACGAATTTATTATTTTCTTATTTTCGGCAAAATTGAAAGGTGTACTTTAGTGCTTACGTAGATAATTTGAATTATTATTTTAAATCAATTTTATTGTAAATTTAAAGGAAAATAAACAAAATATACACGAAATCATTTCCAGCAATTTATGGATGAAATGAGATCAGGTATGAGACAATAACATTTTATGAAAAATATAATTTGTTGTTCTGAAATAACTCCAAACTGCAAATTCATTAAATTTAAATACTGTTACGATTCAGTGCCAAGCTTTAACTTACACTTAATGCGCGAATGAACATAGTGTAAATAACAGGGCGTTTAATGCAGCGCCTGAAAGTATACCCTTACATCAAATGAGGAATGTGTGGCAGATTCGTTAAGATTTTAAAACGGCAATACCGCTGGTTCTGGAAACGGGTAGAAATCTCCACATATGACTTAGATCGCGGATATTGTATGTACTACTAGACTTTTCGAGAAATAGATGGCAGCACTTGAAGACTCTGGAAATGGACGGAAATTTCCAGATAACACTATTCCAAGGTGTACAACTAATATAAATAGTGGACGACAGCATATAAGAGTTAGTCGGTGAATGAAACTAATAGTGAACGGTATCATATAAATACGTCGACAATATCGATATAAATTTTAAGTAGCAGTAAAAGGGTTGAAATATAGACTTATTGTAAAGTGCCTATGGAATGCATGCATATTTTTTTTATTTTATTTATTTTTTAATGCATGCCCGGCGATTGGAGTCTCAGTGTACTATAACCCATATTTAAAAAAGGTGACCCGAGTCTCTATGCCAACTACCGAGAAATAAGCATTTTATCCATAGCGTATGAGGTTCTGCCAAATATAAAGTGCGAAGGACTAAAACCAATTATCGCTGACCTGGTCATACCAGTATGGCTTTAGGCCTGGAAGATCGATAATTGACCACATATTCACGCTACGCAAATTCCGAAAAGCGAATCAACACCTATTATTTATTTGTCGATTATAGGGCGGCCTTCGACTGCCCGATACGAGAGAAACACTACAAAACTATTTATGAGCTTGGCATTCCTGCAAAACTCATACGCCTTTATAGGGTGACCTTAACGAATAAGAAATTCGCAGTGAAAATTGGTAGGGTCTTACCGAACCTTTCGAAATTAAGCGAGGCCTCAGGCAAGGCGACACCTTATCATGCGATCTCTTTAACATCTTAAAGGAGATCATTATGAGAATAGTTGCAGTCAACATGAATAAAACCATCAGCAGCAAGAGTCACATGCTGAAAGAAGTTACTGCGGTGTTTTCCAGAATTGAGAAGGTGCAGGCAAGAGTGGGTCTGAAAGTATATGGACAAGACAAAATTAATGGATTCAATGAGCAGGGCCTACACGCGATTACACCATAGCGTGAACATTGATAACCGTTATGATTTCGAATTGGTGCACGAATTTATATATCGGATCTGCCATAAACAAAAACAGCAACGTCAGCCTTGAGATCAAGTGGAGAATTGTGCTTGCAAATATATGTTGTTTTGGGCAAAGCAAGCATTTTATAGATAAAGCCCTCACTCGAGTAACAAAAATCCAGCTATGCCAGACTCTCAAACAACCTCTCTTGCTTTATGGCGCAGAATCCTGGGTCTTATCGGAAGCAGACGAAACATCTCCAGCACTCTGCGAGAGAAAAATACTCGGAGAAATGCAAGGCCCTATAGTGCATAACTGCGAGTATCGGTGACGCCTGAAACCGATATTGACATCGATCAGGGATAGAACGCCCGTTCTCATGTACAGAAGTCGCGCACACTAACCACAGCATCACCAACGGCCCATGCAACATTGCTATACCCTTTGCTCACTCCAAAAAATTTACAACTTTAAAGGGGTGAAGACAACGTTGTTTAAGTGTTACGTCATACAAGGGCAATATTATTTGTTTACAACGAAATCACCATAAGTGTATCAATAGTGACAGCCACTTAAATCTAACGTAACGCTTCCATCAGGCAATAGTTACTAAAGTTTAGCTATTACAATCGATGAAATGAATTTTTGGGTTCTTATTGTTTAGATTATTTCAAAGTTCTTAAAGCTCTAATCTTTTTTCTTCCATTTGTGACATTTTAGTAATCTTATTTAAATCCTGTTCAAAATGCTTTTCTCTATTTGATCCTACTTGTTAAATTCGCGAAAAATGTATTAATTCCAAGTTTTACCGCAGAATCTAAAGCAATATTTGTATTTATGAAATTCTGTATTCATAACACTCATACGATCCGTATGATTATAGTTTACGACTTTATTATTACTCATACGCCCTTCAGATTATTTGTATTAATATTACTCATTCGTACCATAGAGGAAAATGTAACAATCATTTGAGTCTTAATTTACATGTAAATATTGTCAATTCGAAAGAAATAATCTTTAAAAAATAAATGAAAAGAATTATTCCTTTGTATGATAGTAACTATTACCCGAAAAATTTTCTTTATGTGTTTATTTTTGATAAATGGTGTCCCATAACATGCCATGAAGGGATTGAGGAGAGCTACTTCCAATCAGTGAGTTGTGCAATTTCTGCTTTTTACACTCATTGATTGGGATCTACAATTTTACACCTGTTCCGAACGGAATTTGGAGATGCTTTTTTAGGACTAAGTACTCGACAGTGTCGCCATCACTAAACGATATGACCGCCGTCGAAAGAAATGTAAGGTGGTCTGAGCAGGGTTCGAACCCACGTTCTCATGCACAAGAAACGTGCACACTAACCTTTGCACCACCGACGGCCAACCTAACTTGATACAAGTGCCTATAAATGCATTACCCTGTAGAATAAACATTTTGATTATTAAACGTCTCATAAGTTGTATGTACGTATGTATTTTAATTTTTTCCCAATATGTCTAAGTGACATGTTGTGTGTAAATTTGTCTATATATCTAGAGGCATTTCCTTTTTACTATTTGTCAAACCCCTGCATAGGTATGTATCAATCTACTGCTCTAGGCTTTCCTCCCACATACATACGTATTCACTTTAATGACCAAAACACTTAAAGGTGAAAATGATGTCCATTAATATCCTTGGAAGCGGAGTGTCCTTGTGTAATACACAATACCTTGTCGTGGCATGACTTCTTATCTGTGTGAGATATTCCATCATTATGCCGCTGACAATATTTGATTTGGCATGTCATGTGTTAAGACCCTGAACGACGACGATGAACAGGTAGCGCCGCTCTATTTGACGTGTGGGGTGAAGTCTAATTTCTCAAGTTTTCTGGCTGCTTTGCAGAATTTTGGATGTCAATGGGAAATCGATAAAAGGAAATAACAAACAACAACAAAAATAGCTAAAATACAAAAAGAAACTCAATTTCAAAAGAAAAGGAAGAAACAAATATTATGGAGGGACAATGAGTGCTGTGTTGGCATGTTGGCAGGTACTCCTTGCAAGTGACCTTCAATTTGAGTTTTCCTAAAATTTTTGTGTATGTTTGTTGTGATTTTTCCTCGTTGTTGTTTGATGTGGTGTAATAAAATTTAAGAACAGGATATAAATTGCTAAATGATTTAAACCGAACGAAGACGTTACAAATAGGACACAGAAACTCAAGTACAAAGGCGGGGGTGTGAGTTGCAATGGCACAAAGTTCACGGTGTCCGAATATAAAATTGAAACTTGGTTTGCTTGATGAAGATCCCCAAAATATTCAAATAAACACAAAAACCAAACAGGCTACATCCGAAAATAACACAACTTCGACAGATTTTAACGACATAAGAATGACCAGTTTGGCTGACAGCTGAATACAAAAATATGTCGGTATTAAGTTACTAAAGCAACAAGTTTTTTCCTCAGCAACCCACCTGCCTTTGGCTTTGCCAACTCAATAATCGATGGTCATGTTTAGGTTTACAAGTAAACACCCACAGCCACACATACACACGTATAGTCTCACACACACTAATTCACTTATTGTTGGCCTATATTTAGTTAACAATTAATAATGTAAAAAACGTTGGATTTCTCTTAACCACCCATCCACACAACCACAACTATGGCCGTGTTTTATCTTTTCCAATAAACTTGTAACAATTGTATTCACTTCCAGCGAACACATCCCAACCACCTCCTGTTTCACCTACACTCTCTCCCACCTCGCTCTCGTTCTTATCTCCGCCGTCGCTCCTTAGGTGTCAGTGTCAGTTTGTTTTTGTTTGTGTTTTTCTTTGGTCGCTTCGGTTTGTTTACATGGCTGCGGAAACAACCGGAAGTCAACTGAGTTAGCATAACATTAGATAATTTTTATTATGGGGTTAGGGAGGAAAAAGTTTAGATTGCAGGGCATTTCTCTTTTACTCTTTTGACATGTTAAAGAGCTTTTAAACGTAAACCGGGTGGTGTGCGTGGGTCAGTTAAGTTTTGGGTAATAAAGGTATTAAATAAATAAATAAATAGTTACCCATTACATCCCATTAAGGGATGGAGGAGAGCTTCTTGCAATCAGTAAGCTGTGCGAACAGTATCTTCAGAAGGCTAAGTACTCGATAGCGGCTAAGTACTCGATAGTGTCTAAGTTGTTGATAGTGTCGCCATCACTAAGCGAGGCGACCGTCGCTGGATGAAATGTCAGAAGAGGGACCAACCCCACGTTCTCATGTACAAGAGCCGCGCACACTAACCATTACACCAATGACAAATACAGGTATCACATTTATTTAAATATATGAGGGTTTATCATGACTTTGGGGAAAATTCTATATATAGAACTACAGGGTTTTAGAAAACAATGAACTTATTTTTTCTCACTCAAATGAATCCGAACTCTCTTTTCGTAAACCAATCAATATAAATTGCTTATAAAGGGTGTCCAAAAAAAGAACCATTTACATTATTGACTTTTTTCCGTGCAAGTGGCAGCTCTGAATTGTGACAGCTTAGAAATACGACAGCTCGCGTCTACGATTGTTCCGATTATTTAGAATAGTGCATTATGCAAAGAAAGAACGCGTTATAAGCGCATTAAAAAAATGGGGAATGTAACGCTGACACCGCTCGTAAACTACATGCAAAATTAGGTAGAGGAAGAGCAGCTAATGTATCAACAATTCGAAAGAGTTATCAACAAATTTAAAGAAATTTCAATTCAATTTGATTCAATGCAATTTAATTCAATTCAATTTAAGTCAATTCAAGTCAATTCAATTCAAATTAATTCAGTTCAATTCAGTTTAGATCAATTCAAATTCGGTTCGATTCCATTCAATTCAATTATATTCAATTCAACTCAATTCAATTCAATTCAATTCAATTCAATTCAATTCAATTCAATTCAATTCAATTCAATTCAATTCAATTCAATTCAATTCAATTCAATTCAATTCAACTCAATTCAATTCAATTCAATTCAGTTCAGTTCAGATCAGTTCAGTTCAATTCAATTCAATTCAATGCAATTTAAATGCAATTCAATTCAATTCACATATTTCAGTTCAATTCAGTTTGATTCAATGCAATTTAATTCAATTCAATTTAAGTCAATCCAAGTCAATTCAATTCAAATTAATTCAGTTCAATTCATTTCAGTTCAATTCATTTCAGTTCAATTCAAATTCGGTTCGATTCCATTCAAATCAATTCTATTCAATTCAACTCAATTCAATTCAATTCAGTGCAATTCAATTCAATTCACTTCAGTTCAATTCAGTTCAATTCAATTCAATTCATTTCAGTTCAGTTCAATTCAATTCAAAGCAATTTAAATCAATTTAGTTCAATTAAATGCAGTTCAATTCATTTCAATTCAATTCAATTCATTTCCTTTCAACTCAATTTAATTCAATTCAATTCAGTGCAATTCAATTCAATTCAATTCACTTATTTCAGTTCAATTCAGTTTCAATTCAATTCATTTCAGTTCAGTTCAGTTCAGTTCAGTTCAGTTCAATTCAATTCAATTTAAATCAATTTAATTCAATTCAATGCAATTCAATGCAATTCAGTTCAGTTCAATTCAATTCAATTCATTTCATTTCATTTCATTTCATTTCATTTCATTTCATTTCATTTCATTTCATTTCATTTCATTTCATTTCATTTCATTTCATTTCATTTCATTTCATTTCATTTCATTTCATTTCATTTCATTTCATTTCATTTCATTTCATTTCATTTCATTTCATTTCATTTCATTTCATTTCATTTCATTTCATTTCATTTCATTTCATTTCATTTCATTTCATTTCATTTCATTTCATTTCATTTCATTTCATTTCATTTCATTTCATTTCATTTCATTTCATTTCATTTCATTTCATTTCATTTCATTTCATTTAATTTAATTTAATTTAATTTAATTTAATTTAATTTAATTTAATTTAATTTAATTTAATTTAATTTAATTTAATTTAATTTAATTTAATTTAATTTAATTTAATTTAATTTAATTTAATTTAATTTAATTTAATTTAATTTAATTTAATTTAATTTAATTTAATTTAATTTAATTTAATTTAATTTAATTTAATTTAATTTAATTTAATTTAATTTAATTTCATTTCATTTCATTTAATTTCATTTAATTTCATTTAATTTCATTTAATTTCATTTAATTTCATTTCATTTCAATTCAATTCAATTCAATTCAATTCAATTCAATTCAATTCAATTCAATTCAATTCAATTCCATTCAATTCAATTCAATTCAGTTCAGTTCAGTTAAATTCAATTCAATTCAATTTAAATCAATTTAATTCAATTCAATTTATTTCAATTCAATTCAACCCAATTCGATTCAATTCAACTCAATTCACTTCAGTACAATTCAATTCAAATTCAATTCAATTCAGTTCATTTCATTTCATTTCAATTCAATTTAATTCACTTCAATTCAATTCAATTCAGTTCAGTTCAGTTAAATTCAATTCAATTCAATTTAAATCAATTTAATTCAATTCAATTTATTTCAATTCAATTCAACCCAATTCGATTCAATTCAACTCAATTCACTTCAGTACAATTCAATTCAAATTCAATTCAATTCAGTTCATTTCATTTCATTTCATTTCAATTCAATTCAATTCAATTCAATTTAATTCACTTCAATTCAATTCAATTCAGTACAATTCCATTCAATTCAATTCAATTCAATTCATTTCATTTCAATTCAATTTAATTCACTTCAATTCAACCCAATTCGATTCAATTCAACTCAATTCACTTCAGTACAATTCAATTCGGAAAATAATCGTGTTCACCAGTTTTTTCCATTATGTAAAACCGAAAGCCGGGTTTCCGAAAAACTTTAATTTCGAATAAACCGAAAACCGGTTATTCGAAAATATCCGATTTCAGAACACTCGGAGCACAGCAAATAAAACGTTGATTTCTCGAAACAATTCACCTTAACTGATCAGGCGCATCTTCATCTGAATGAGTTCATGAGTTCATTGTCGAATTTGAAGTACGAAGTACATCCATGACGAGCAACTGTCGGGTGCTGATTTTTGTCAGGTGGCATAATTGGACTCTACTTCTTTGATAATGATGCACTCAATGTGAATAACATTCTTTAAAGGATCACGATAACGGTGTTCTTATGGCCTGAGCTGGACGGTATGGATCTGGAAGACACGTGGTTTCAGCAGGACGGCGCTACCTGCCACACAGCTCATAAAACAGTCGATTTATTGGAGCAATAATTTCCATACCGTATCATCTCCTGAAATTCAGATGTCAACTTATTTCTTTGAGGTTTTATGAAACCTCTGATCTATGTGGCTATCAACCCGTGAGATGTGAGCTTTCAAATTTTACACTGACTGATTGAGACCTACAGTTTTACACCGACTTCGAACGGTATTTTGAGAAGCTTTTCCATGGCTAAATACTCGATAGTTTCACGGTCACTAAAACGAGGTGTCCGCCATCGAAAGAAATGTAAGGTGGTCTCTCTACGACAATTGACTGAAAGACACGATAAATTTAAAAAATTACTACATATCCTAATTAACTTGGATATCAAATAACATTTTGCGCAATGTCATTCAGCTATTGGATATGAACCAATTTGCTACGTCCATTCGTATAACTAAAGGTTTGGTCGGCTGCAAAAAATTTGACCCTGTTTTAATGGTACTCACACCCCATTGATGTCTTACTGTGAGAGCATGTTGGAGTCGGTTCATCCGATTGAAGTTTCTGGACTGGTTTATATTCCAAAGATTATTATCCAAACCACCACTTTCCAGCCCAGCCACTATGTGTCTATATTGTCATAATCATGGTTATTATTAACATAAATCAACTACGCAATTTCACCTAAGAAATAGTTGCCATTTTGGTTATTATCAACTACTAATTTGTAGGTGTAAACATAATACCAACCTCATTTTTCACCGACGTAAGGCAACAACTTCGGTATTGGATTTCTCTTTTTGTTGGTTTTTTTTTGCTGTTGACACTGTCGCCGCGAAACAGAATGCGTCAGCTCACATATGTGCGTACGTTACGTTAGATATTCTATAATACTGTTGTCGTGTTTTATGTCAGTGTCACGTGTTTGACCTGGTGACTGCTTTGAAGTGATACCATTTATGGGGGTGGGGCATTGAAGAAATTCGCTACGGCAACATTTTCTGTGATGGCAATAGAAACGTCGAGTTACACAGAAGTACAAATAGTGTACACAAATGTACAAAGAGTGTACACAAATGTACAAAGAGTGTACACAAAAGTACAGAAAATTACTTAAAAGTACAAATAGGATAAAAAAAAGGGTACACGAAACAACAAAGTGTGTACAGAGAACTAGAAAAAACCTACTCAAAACTACAAAAAGTATACAAAGAGCGTACAAAAAAAATGTAAAAAGTGTTCACAAAATTATAGAAGTATTTATATTAATAAAAAACGTGTACAGATGAGTAGAATATGTATACACAAAAGTACAAAGAATACACAAAGTGCAAGGTACAAAGGTGTACGCAGAAGTGTACAAAAAAGTACAAAAATGCAGAAAAAGTGTTCAAGAAACGTAGACAAAACTACATAAAATGTACTGAAAGCTACACAAGTACAAAAATGTGCACATACCTACAAAAGTACAAAAATGTACACAAAAGTATAACATCAGTAGGTGGCCGTCGGTAGTGCAATGGGTAGTGTGCGCGATTCTTGTACTTGAGATCCTGGGTTCGATCCCTGCTCTGAGCACCTTAAAATTTCTTTCGACGGCGGTCACCTCGCATAGTGACGGCGACATTATCGAGTATTTAGCCATGAAAATGATTCTCAAAAATACCGTTCGGAACCGGTGTTTCAACTGTAGGTCCCAATCAGTGAGTATAAAACTACAGCTTACTGGTTGTGGGAAACTCTCCCCGATTCCTTCATGGAATGTAATGGGAAACCATTTATTAGTAGTATTCACAAAATGAGTAAAAGTGTACAAAGAGTACACAAAGTGTAGATAAAAGCGCATAAAACGTACACAAAATTGCAAAGAGTGTAAACGAAAGTAAAAACCTGTTCACAAAGTAGCACAAGTGTACAGAAAATTCCCAAACGGCAATAACTAGTCTGGAAGATAAAAACAATTGTATACAAACCTACATAAAAAATTGTACACAAAGGTCCCAACGTAAAAAACTAAACCAAATGTATACGAAAGTACAAAAGCTCTACACAAAAGAAGGAAAATTGTGCAGAAAAGTACAAAACTTGTGCACAAAAGAACAGAGGATATGCACAACAGTACGTTAAGCACAAAAGTATAGAAAGTTTACACAAAAAAACAAAGATAGTACACAGCGTACAAAAAGTGTACACAACAGTACAAAAAGTTAATGGAGTTCTTAACAGTATAAAAAGTGTGCTGAATAGAACAAAGACTGTAAGCAAAAGTCCAAAAAGTTTACCTAAAAAGTAAAATTGAAAATGTACACAAAGTACAAACTTGTACATGAAATTAGAAAAAGTGTACTCGAAATGGAAAAACTGTACAAAAAAGTAAAAGAGTGTACACAAAAGTACAAACGGTGTACCCTAAAAGTACAAAAAGTGTACACTAAAGAGAAAACTGTACTCAAAGGTACAATAAGTGTACAGAAATGTACAAAAATTGTAAACAAACGGGAGGAGGTACACACAAAGGTACAAAACGGTACACAAAAAACTGCTACACTAATGTACAAGTGTACACAAAAGTTCAGAAACATACACAAACGTTTAAAAAGTGTACTTTAAAGGAAAGGCGTATACACAAATGTACAAAACGGTTACACAGAATTTAAAAAGTGTGTACAAATGTACAAAAAAGTACATAAAGTTACAAAACGTGTACACGAAAGTACAAAAAGTTTACACCAAAATACAAAACGTGTAAACAAAACTGGAAACGTGTACACAAAAGTACAAAAAGTGTACACAAAAATACAAAACGTGTAAACAAAACGGGAAAGGTGTACACAAAAGTACAAAACGTGTGCACAAAATAAAAAAGTGTACACAAATCTAAAAAGATCTTAGACAAACTACAAAGTACGCAAAACTACAAAAGTAGAAACAGAATGCAAAAAATGTTAAAAGTGCATAAAAATCAACAAAAGATCAAAAACTATACTAAAAAGTACAAAAAGTGTACACAAACTAAACCATTGGATCAGCCGTAAAATTAATTCAGGGCAAGGAATATTCTAATTGCGCCTAATGGGCGGGTTCGCTTAATAGGCGGGTGGTATCAGTGGTCCACATGTTTTAATAATTGATGATGGTCGGAACATTATAGTCAAAGATGAGCGGAACAGAGACATGATTACTAAGTTTTTCGTGTATTAGTTGGAAGGCATTAATGTTGGAGACAAGGGTTTGGGGAGAGGAGCTTCTCGCAACCAGTGAGCTATGCGCTTTCTAGTTTTTACACTCACTGATTGTGACTTATGGTTTTACACCGAATCCGAATGGCGTCCCTTGTCCGTTGTCCCTTGTTCTTGCGATTTAAATCCGCATGTCTACGCTAATAACCAGAAACAATGGAGTACTTAGAAGCCAATTTTGGAAGCGAAGAGTGTGGGAAAATTGAAACTCCATATAACGCCATGTATGCGCCAACCGCGGCGGCTACATATCCGAAATTATATTTAAAAGTTGGTGCGGTTATATTTTTAATAAAGCGAATTTAATGAATATGAAAACTATTTTTCTGTGTTTTATTTCAAGTTATTCACCTCACAGGCTATAAATATTAACCTTAGGTAAGGGATATTTGCTGACAAAAATTTACCATATCTGTCCTCTTTTTGATATAAATTGTCTCAAGTATGACTGGTACTATTGACTCTAGAGGTTACAAGACATATTACACGATTTCAACGAAATTCGGTTAATAAACTAAGGAACATCAGTCCACGTTTTGATACGGCTGACATATAAATCTACCTATCTACCTAGCTTGATACCAATTTTGACTTTCATTATAAACTACATAGTTGCAAACCCAAGGTGGTGTGGCGTTTTTGAAAGTCAACACAACATAAGATGTTTCTAACTAAGCGGTTTATTATCTTTGCCCCTGTCCACTATCATTTTCTTGTTGTTATAATTCAGTAGCTGCTGTTGTAACGGCAGTGTTAATAACTTGTATACCCTCACCCATAGCGATGGGTGTATACATCATTTAATACGGAAACAAATTTAACGCTTAAATAGAGCCATATTAGACCTTTACCCTGCCTTTACACTTGAGAAGACAGTGAGAGTATGTATTAGTTGTCAAAGAAGATAAATAATGGTTGTGTATGTAGGCGTCCAGACAATTACAAAGACAACACACTTTGAAGCCGACAGTGTTACTTCGTGTGAATTTAATATCATTCACCAAACTCTAAAAATATAACTACATTGTTCTAAGTATTGCGGTCATTTGCGATTATGTTTTTTTTCATTTTTGCAAATTACAACGAAACTTCACCAAATTGGCCGCTTACATCAAGTCATTTGCCGAATTCACTGTCTTTAAAAATTCACAAACAGTGGCACTCTTTGAGCGTCTTAAGCCCCGTATACCGTTCTTGAGAAATTTTCGTAAGACATTTAGAAATGTATCTCTAATCGGAAAGTTTGTTAGGGATAGTTCCCCCTATCCTTAACTTAACGTGCAAATATTTCATTAATAATTCCTATTCGTACTGCATTTTATTTTTAACGCATGTGGTGTTACTTTTGGTTATTAAATTGATCGAAATGTTAAATTTCCGGTCCTAAACAATTGTCCAACAATTGTTGTCGTACGAAATAACTTTGGCGTAACAACCCTGTACTAGATTTTGCCTACGAAATTTTCGCAAAGAGCTGATTACCAAGCAAATGAAAGGTGAGCAAAGTTTTCGGTTTATGAAATTTTCGTCATTTTTCATACACGTAATTCAGGCAATGGAAATTTCATAACAACTGAATACCGGGTTTACCCGGCGTTTACACCAGATATGACAGTGAGAATCCGTATTACTGGTCAAAGAAGAGAAAAAATGTTTGTTTAACATTGGCGTTCAGACAATTATAAAGACAATACACTCTGAAGCCGACAGTATGGTGTCGTGTGAACTTGATATCATTTACTGAAATCTAGAAATTAAAATAAATTTTTCCAAATTGTGCGGTCTTTTGCGATTATGTAATGCTTCTTTTTCGCAAATTACAACGAAATTTCACCGAATTGAATGCTTGAATCAAATCATTTTACAGAAAAACATTGACGAAGGCAATGAGAGTAGTGTGAGTTTCTTGGTACAAAAAAAGTCTGACTGTATTGTTATTGTCTCCGAAAAAATGTGCCGTGTAAACGCCAAGTTAATATTTTTGGACGAAATTCGTTTTAAGACTTTTTAAGACCACAGAGGAAAGACACCTACAGCTGCTATCTGACATTTCATTTCACAGTCTTTTTGGTGAGGTCCGTGTGATAGAGAGAAGTTCGAAGTAAATTGACTTACACCAAGTGGGGTTACCAGAACTGTTGACTTAAATTTGTCATGTCGATTTGGTCGACAGTTGTGAAATTTATACGTATTTTGGACTTTTTTTGTTATATTTTGTTGTTGGTATTCATTTGTGTAGTATTTAACACAAAACACACGAACAAATTTAACACACAAATACGAAATACCGTTGTTGGTTTCTTGTTGGTTGTTTTGAACTAATGCCTCTATCTGCTATTATTAAATCAATATATTTGAACATGCAACCTCCGTATGCAACCAAGTCTAATTTCGTAAATTTACTGAGAGAATTGGGTGTGTGTTTTCTCTATGTTAAAGACGGTTGAGAAATGTTCGTCTTGCTGGCTGGTTGGTTGTCTAGCTGGCTGGCAGGCTGACTAGTTGGCTGGCTGACTGGCTGGCTAGCTGGGTGGGTAGCTGGCTGACTCGCTGGATAGCTGGCAGACAGGCTGACTGGTTAGCTGGATGGTTGGCTGACTGGCTGGTAGGCTAGCTGGACGGCTAGCGGGCTGTCAGGCAAGGTGGCGATGGATGGCTGTCTACTGGCTAACTTACTGGGTGGCTGGTTGGGTGAGTGGCTGACAGGCTGACTGGCTAGCTAGCCGGCTGGCTGACTCGCTGGCTGGCTCGCACGATAACTGCCGTAAACCTTTACCGATCATAATGAAATTTGTCAGTGACTACTATATTCCAGACTTGGTTTGCGATTGATAATATGTGCCCTTCCGGCTCCTTCCATTAAAATCGACACATCTACTACAAACTCATGTTTGTTCTAAAACTTTTTTTGGGTGTGTGATTAGGTTTAAACTGAGGCAATGCGTAATATTCTGCAAATATGTACTTAACTGGAGAAAACTGATGAGATTGCCATGCCCATTTTTGAACCTACCATACAAGTATTGGGCGGACAATTGGCTGGTAATCACGACGAATCCCCAAAATTCTTTAAGACCCTAAACAAATTCACTATTAAGCAATATTTAGCTTAATCTCCCTCTGCTATTGAATATGCCAAGCTCATTCGTCTAACTAAAGGGCAAATACAAATCATTTTCATGGAATTCGGAGACAATGGATGACTTAGGGTGAGGGTATGTTTGAGTCGGTTCACCCGACTGTCTTTTATTTTGTATTTTTGTTTATCATTGAACACAATGAAAGTGAATGAGAGAAAGTAAGAGTGGAATTTATTAGCCATTTTTAGCACCGGGATAGACTAGTAGTAGAACTGACTTTGTAATGGAAGGCACAAAAAGTCTAACACAATCACAAATATAAAAGAAAACACACAAACAGTTATCCACGACATAAACACACACGCATACGAATTGGAGAGTGTTGGATGGCTTCTGTTTGTATGCCAAGTGGAATAACAACCAAGCGGCTAGACTTTGGTCGTAACCTGTCAATTGACTTCCCATAAATTTAAGGTTTCGTTTGCTTCTACTCGCCTGGCATTGGTATTGATGATGAGGGCTTTTACTTTAGAAAATACTTAAATAAATTAGAGTTTTTTGATATACTCTGATACTCTGACTCACTCACTTTATTGAGTGTCAATTTAAATTCTCCACTCCCTTATATAAATTGCTTTCCTAAAGTTGTTTTTTTTTGCAATGAAAAACGTTTTATCACCACTATCCACATTAAAATTTGGCACACTGCCCTTGGTTTCGGATAATTGTGTAATTTTTCAAAAAGGATTTCAGTTGAAAAATGCATAAAGTGCATTAAGGGTAGGGAAAGCGGTTGATATATGGATGTGGAAATCCGTTTAATGGTTGTACGTAATATGAGTGAGATAATTTAATGTCTATAATTTGTAAGAAGTTTTAGGAACTTTTCAAAGGGGAACCACTATATCTGTGTTGGCAGCCGGAATGGAAAAGCATTGCACTTACTCTCAGATCAAACTGAAGGTAAACTATTTATAATCATTCAAGCATTACAAGAAAAGTAGTAAAACTTAAACGGAGGCAAGTATTTAAATAATGTCAACCTTTTTTTAACCCATCACCAGCAACAAATAATTGAACGGTGATCAAGTTTCTTGTGGAAACATTTTAAAGTTTTCTTGACAATAAATTTCTGACAAAATTAAAGCATTTCATATATTTTTTATCGAATATTCGCAGAAACATATTTTTGTTTGGCAAAGTATACAGCCGATCAGTATCTACATGGTGGTTTTTGGAAAGTTTAACAAGTTAATTTATAAACTAGTTTCTAAGCTAATCAATTAAAATGTGGGTTCTGCTGTTGTTTACTTTTCAGCAAGTGCAATTTCGCAAATATTTTGGTATTTTTTTCAACTTTGGTTGAATATAACTAAGAAAGTGGCGGAGATATTACTTTAAGACGATTTACTATTCAATCCTCCAAGTAATGAAACAAAAATCTGCTGCAATATCTTGCCCGAAAACAGCAAGAACCTCGTAAAAAAAAACATACTACAGGTGATGCAAGAAAAAGAGTCCACTTTTGGGTAATTTTTTCAACTTTGGCAGAATATACCCAAGAAAGTAGTGGTATCTTGCAGAAGATATTATTTAAAGACGATTTATTATTCATACTTCAAGTAATTAAACTGAAATTGGCTGCCCTATCTTGCGCGATTACATGCTAAAACAATAAAACTGAAAGAACCTCGCAACAAAAACTTACTACAGGTGGTGCAAGAGAAAGACTGCAACTAAACAATCGATTTATTGTAGCAGCGATTTCCAGACGGAATAATTTTCTGAAATTCCGGGGTCAACTAGCGATCAAGATCTTGCAATTTAAGTTCATCGAATTTAGTGAAATCTTCGATCTATTAGAATAAACCCCAAACAATTCCTGAAGTCAAGGCCGACATCCAACCCATGATATACCACAACCACATTTTTGTCAAAATGTCGTCGAAAATTTGAGAAGCTTCTGATGGATAGATCCGGCAAAGCTGAATGGGGTGGTGGCGTTACTATGGCATCGTAGTTTGGTGGAGGTCCCTCCAAAAGAAATATATTCTGTATTCCTTGATGAAAATTCAAAGATCAGAACTGATTAGGGTTAGTGGAGCAATGGGCACGACGTCAGGTACTACACTCAGTGCTATTCTGAACATATGTACTCCTGATATCATGGCCGAATCGGCAGCCGCTACATCCCTGGTGAGAATCAGAGATTGTGGCGTTTTGATATCGGGGCATTCCGGTCACCGGATCAACTCTATTCCCGTAAATTTCTATACCGGATAAACTCTATTCCCGTAAAAACCAGCAACAAATCTAAGGACTTCTATGGTGTATATTGATACTTGATTGCCAAGTACCTAAAAGTATGCTGCGGCTACCTGATACCAACCCACCACATATGTTTGTGGATATCGCGAAAACAGTTGGGTACAATCTATAACAGGTGGTATTGGACCACCGAACAATAAATCGACATCGGACTTTCGATAGTAACCGAGAATGGTCAGAGTTATCACGAGCTAATTTTGGAAACAACTGAATTGGTATATGGAGTCGATTGGTAACAAAACCGGAATCAATTTCAAATTAGAGGGGTAAATGTAAAAATCGTCGGTAATAGTGTCATTGAAGTGTTAAATTGTACAGTACGAGTAAAATGAAGGAAGCTGTTGTACTTATCGTGATGTTAAAAGGACTTTATTTTATTAAACTGTAGAATAAAGCAACGTTAATAAGGACAATTCGAAAATGCGTAACAGTATTATATTGGAAAGGCATAAAGTCGTATAAAATAGTTCTAAGGTTCTATAAAATAGTTCTACACAAATTTTTCTTTTTTATTGTTTGGATGCAAATATAACGTGTTTGTAGCTTCTCGCAAATATAATATACTTGTGCACAAACACATTGTGTTTCCTATTCAATATAACATATTTTAGATACAACGATTAATAGGTTATAACATATGTATTTGTGAACCAAATGCGGGTTTGGTAGTTGAAATCTGCTGAAAACAAAAACGTGACAGACAATAAATAACCAAAACGCTTCAGATATTCAATTCACGAAAACAAAGCGTGCAAATGTGTACATGGTTTCTGCAATATGTTTCTGCGGCCATTATTTTTCAGCCTGTAGGGGGAAGTTAGATGAGAAACGGTTAGGGTCAGGAAGTATATATGAAAGAAGAAATTTTTAAAATATTAATGTATATATGAAATTGTAATCTGAATTGCTGGATAAAATAAAGTCAGTTAGCTGAAGTCAGTCCAAAAATTGCTGCTGCCTGTTACAGAAAGTTTCCTCTAATCTGCGAAATTTGCTTGCATACAAGGAGATTTGTTTTGAGCCACCTTAATCACTAGAATTGATAAATTTCCATCCCTACTCATTCCCATCGTTGAAAGTTAAGTCCTTATAATTCAAATAACAACCTATACATTAAAACTTCCACCTACACGGTATGATTTTGGATTTTTTTTGGCTACACGGGCACTCTAAATAATTAAATTTGTTTCCGGAATTATTGATGGCTGACTTGTTGTTAACGATTGGATTATCTTATCATGTGTAAAAGATGGAATGGAAAATGAGAAAAATGTAATTTGAAATTTGAAAAATTAATTTAAAAAAGGATCCAAACGCATGAGATGAACGATGTGGCTGAAAATGCTTCAGATTGATGAGAAACCAAGTGTGTTTTAGTGGGTCTGAGATCAATAAAATATTTATGATTTGCATTAAAATTAATTGTTTTGTGTGGCCATGTTTGAACGCAATATGAACACGAATCAATTTTCAAACAATATTAATGCATTCTAACGATGTAATTAGAGAAGACATACAAAATGTATGTAATAAAAGTGTTAGCAAACAATTGAATTTTTAATCACATGAAACTAAAGGTATTGAATATATTTTAAGACTGTCAAATTTGCCAACCTATCCGATGTGCAGTTCCCTGGCCACCGCTGTGTTCAGGTACCCATATGCGATAAATATCGTAGTCCTAGGTCATCTCGTTAAGAGATTTGCAGAAAACCTGGGCGGATGTTGAGATACAAGAATACTGATCCAGGGAGTTGAGGAGCGTCTGATTGTCAAAGACGACACTGACCGCAGTTACTGCTAAAATAATACCAGCAAGTCACTACAATATACAATATTAGATAGTGTACATAAAATAGATAATCCTAGTTTCCTAGAATACGATATATCACACACCCTACCTGATCATTCTGTTTCGAACCATCCAAAATTGAAACTTTTGACAAAATTATATATCGCTCTACATCGGGAACTCCTTTGTTTCAGGAATCTCTTGCGGTTTCGCTTTCGAATAGTTGACAAATGCAGGAATATGAAGAGAACCTGACAGCACTGTTCTCTGACCGACTCCATCCTTTCCCCATTGTGAGAGTTGCATTAACTCGATGGCAGGTCTAGAAGCAATCTGCATCTATCCAACAAATATATCATGACATTCAGTGCATCGGTGGTGCACAGAGCAACTGTGATTAGAGAACACCCGATTATCCTAACTGTAAACAATATATTCTCCATCAATCACACCCAGTCAAAATCAGTTAAACTCACTAATAAACCAACATAATCTACCACGGTCTGTAATAAATGCACCTACCAGAGGCGAACTATCTTTCAGTGACGACAGAAACCACACAAGAATAAGTACCTCTCTGTAATTCTCAATAATGTTAACGCATTCAGAGTACATATTAATGAGGGTATCTAGCCACATTGTCAGTCCAGTCCCAGCTACTGATGTTATAAATCATCGCACACGATCTTGAGCTCTAGTTCTGAAAATAACTACAGGCAAGACAGGAGAAACATTTAAATCAGCGTCTTCGATTGTCTGCTCCTACACAGCGGCATCAGCTGACTGTTCCTATACAGCGATTTCGACTGACTGTTCCCACACATCGATTTCAACTGACTATTCCGACACATCGGCTTTGACTGACTGTTCCGACACAGCGGATTCGACAGATTATTCCTACACAACGGCTACTTAGACAATGATTTCGGCTAACTGTTCTTACACAACGTCTTCGACTAACTGTTCCCACATACCGATTTTAATTGACTGTTCCGACAGAGAAGCTTCGACTGACTTTTCCTAAACACAGCAGTTTCATCCGACTGTTTCTAAACAGTAGCTTCGGATGGCTGTTTCTACACAGCGGCTTCGTCTGACTGTTCCCAGACAGCCGTTTCGACAGACTGTTCCCACATACCGATTTTTATTGACTGTTCCGATAGGGAAGCTTCGACTGACTTTACCTAGTCAGCGGTTTCGACTGACTGTTCATAAACAGTAGCTTCGGATGACTGTTTCTATACAGCGGCTTCATCTGACTGTTCCTAGACAGCGGTTTCGACTGACTGTTCCTACACAGCGGTTTCGACTGACTGTTCCTAGACAGCGGTTTTGACTGACTGTTCTCACATACCGATTTTTATTGACTGTTCCGGCGGAGAAACTTCGACTGACTGTTCCTACACAGCGGTTTAGACTGACTGTTACTAAACAGTAGCTTCGGTTGGCTGTTTCTACACAGCGGTTTCGACTACAGCGGTTTCGACTGATTGTTCCTAGACAGCGGTTTCGACTGACTGTTCTTACTCAGTGGCTTCGGCTGAATGTTCTTACGCAGCACCTGTGGCTAATTGTTCCTTTGGCAGAATATTTTTTTATAACTGACTAATTAACAACCGATCCAAAACTGTTCTCGACGGACAAGTACATTTAAATACCGATACTGTAACCTGCATATCCGATCCTGACGTGTCAAGCGAAACCGCATCATCGAGTGTGCAACACACTAAGTTTTCGATCATCTTTAATGGATCAGTCAGTTCAAGACAAATGTTCGCAGAAAAGTGTTACCCAGATAAGGGTTGTTCCCAGATAAAGGTAGGCACACCATGACGAGTGTTTCAAGCCAAGAGGAGTCTTCTCAATGGGTGAATCAGTTGAAGCTGCTTCTGTAATCGAAATGCTTTGTTAATCAGAGTTTAGTAAATAATCTGATGTCGAACTTTAATAAAGGGTAATTTTTTCTGTTTATTTCGAAAGGTTTGTTGGGCTCTTATTAAAGACCCTGGCTTACTTCAGCCTTCAAAATAAATATAATACAATTTACATTGACGTCATTCTCAGATCCCTAGTCTGTAGGGAACATTGAGCATTATCGGTCTCTTCCATTAGAAGCTTTATAGATCAATCTTCGGATAATTTCCCCATTTGCAATGAATGATATTCTTATAAAGTTTAAAAACTTAATTGATGTACTAATTTAAATTATTTAATTTTTATCCGAATGATCATTGCGAAATTAAAAACTGTTTAAAATCTTATTATTATTATAATTCAAAATAAATGTCATGTTACTTAATTCAAAAATAACTATAATATGAAAATTATATATTTTTTTGTTCAATTATAAAAAGTTTGCTAGAACTTTTAACATAAATTGAGTATAAACCGGTTAACCGACATCTAATAGCCGGATTTCGGTTTATTCGAAAACTAGGTTTTTTAAAAAATCCGCACACGGTTAATTGCACGATAACCAGTTAACCGGTTTCGGGTTTGAACACTCTATGTGGTCTGTGTGACCGAAGGCTTTGTTGATTATATTTGTATTAAATTAAGACATTAAACGAAGAACATAGCAAATTTGTTTTGTTAACTAGTTAATAAACTTAGCTAATCTTGTTTATTGTCTTTCCTTTTACACTTAAAACAAAACCTACAATTTTCCAGGGCAACAAAGTAAACTTAAGTTTCCGCTCAATTAAGAAACCCAACGACTTCGATATCCTTTGAGTATTTCCAGGGGAATTAACCCTAAACTTTGATGAAACTTTTTATATACCTAATAAAAATCACAACTATACATACATATGTATAATGCTCGTAGTTTTAAGTTAAGGCCAATAAGGTTTCCCAAAGTCTCATATCCCATTCAAACAACAAGTAATAGCTACGAGTTTCAATCAAGATTGTTAATGCCACTATGTACAAGTAACGACCTTTTACTGTACAGCAACGTTACGCATAAAAAGTTTATATGTATGTTTATGTACATACATATATACAACTATCATGTGCAGATTGTTGCACATACTACAATATTTATTCATACATGTCTTGGTATGAATTTACTTAGTGAAATGTCAAACATACGTTACGTTTTCACTTGTTACACATTTTTCTTTTCACTGAAATGTCATTGCATTTGATATGATTTCACATCAAACAAGACAGTTTGTTTAATCAAAATACCATTGAAGTTGATAAATATACGACGCACACATAGTCATTCTCAAACTCACACTCTGCACTCACACCCAGAGGCATTCACAAATACATGCATACATTTCAAATAAGTCGAGAAAATAAACTGTTGAGGAGCAAAAGTAGGGAAAAACTGTTGTGAAAAAAAAAACTGCTGAGGAGAAACTGTTGATTGAGGAGAAATTGTTGAGGAAAAACTGTTGAGGCAAAAACTGCTGTGGAAGCCAGCCCCCCACCTAACAGAAATTGTAAAGAAACAGACGAGTGCTCCATTTGTAGCCCCTAAAATGTATAACCTCTTACATGACAGCAACAGTGGAAATAATAAAAACAAGTGAATCTCACTACCAGTAGCTTCACAATAGAGTGTACGCATGTTGTAGTAGTAGTATAGTAGTAGGAGTATTGTAACATGATGCGGGTTTAGTTGCTTGCTACTGCCGCACAGTTTCTTAAACTCTTGAACTTGTGTTTAGTGCGAGTATCGCAGTAGTTTAAGTTCATCTCAAATATAAATTGCGAGAGAGAGAAAGGGGGGAACACAGATTTACACGCACACACACAATGAAACGCACACACATCAGTTTGTTCACACAGAGATATTGTGCGAGTTTGAAAAGGCCACACAAAGGAATTCTTACAAACACACTCAACCATTAGTATTTTACACAATACACAGTGGAGGAAATTTAAAATATATTAAATTGTGTATATCTTGCTGACGATGCTTTGGGTAGCGGAATATTGGACAATAAAATAATTTGAAAATAGACCTAACTCTAGAACAGTTGACTTTTGAATATTTTGAACATTTTGAAAAATAAAAATATTTACAATAAAATAATTAAAACTGTTAACGTATTATATTGTTAATGCTTTTGCTGGTACAATTTATTCTACGAATTCCTTCTATAATTTTCAGTCAAAGACATATTTCATAGAATCTACACGAAATTTTTTGATAGCATCTATGAACCATTTTAATAGATTCTAAGAAATGATATCTATAAATATGTCCATATGTTAGGTTATGTAAGATTTAGAGGGAGGATTCAAAACATTTTTGTTTCGATTTGTTAGCCATCTCTCGGCATGGACTTAAGCCAGAAAATAGGCCTATTGGCCGCTCTTTGCGTTTCCGTTGTGGTAAATAATTGTCTAAGAACTTATCTCAACATCACTAATTTTATTTATGAGATTTAAGTTAATATGCAACTTAAAACCGCTTAAATTGCGCATTAAGTATACGTCTTAATATTCCATTTGTCGTTTATATTTTAATGTTAATCCTACGTTCTGTTAAATAGATTTCTAAAACGTTGAATAAAAATCAGCAATGTAGAAGTTTCAAGTAAGAATATACAAATTGCAGAAGTTTCCTTTGTATAGGACTGGATTATAAACGGAAACCTCGATGTGCGGCTCTATTACTATGAAACTTTAAATCTGTCATATTACATATTAAGTATACGCCATAATGCTGCAATTTTATTTAGTTTATCTTTTAATGTTAATCATACGTTATGGTGTATTTAAAACTGTTTCAAAATCAGTGTCGTTATTCACAGATTTAAAATAAGAACATTCCAAACTGATCTAGTTCAATTGTATAGGGTTAAGCAGTAATAACACGATACATCACAGCAAAAAAAATTAAACTGATTTTGATGTTTGCTTCGATTATTGAACACCTCTATCTTTTACTTTTCGTACAAACATGCAGATTAATCTGAGGTACGACGGCTGTTACAAAACTAGCCGACCTGACAAAGAGGACACAAAAAAAGTTTGGAAAATTTTTTTTTATTTTCCAAAATAATCTCCTTTTAGCTCGATACACTTTTTCCAGCAACATCCATTGCTTCGATAGTCTGTTTATAGTACGAACTGTCAAACTCTTTAAAATAGCCATCAACCGCAGCCTCCAGCTCTGCGTTGTTGGAAAATCTTTTACCACCGAGCCATTTTTTCAAGTTTGGAAATATAAACTAGTCCGAGGGAGCGAAATCTGGCGAATAAGCTGCCTGAGGAAGCAATTCGAACTTTAATTCATTAATTTTGGACATCGCAATAGTGGATGTGTGAACAGGAGCATTGTCTTGTCCAAAACAACACTTTCTTTTTCCACAAATGCGGCCTTTTCCCACAATTTCATCACTTAAACGCAGCATGAATTACAATAATATTCGCCTGTTGATGATTTTTACTTCCTGAAGATAATCCATAAAAATTATTCAATGCGCATCCCAAAAAACAGACGCCATGACCTTGCCTGCAGATGGCACCGTCTTTGCCTTGTTGTTGCTTTGTCTCAGATGTGAAGTGGTGGACCCATGTCACATCCACGGTTATAAATCGTCGCAAAAACTCGGCTAAATTGCGGTGATACATTGCCAAACAATCTACTGAAACATCTTTGCTCTACTGAAAGCAAGCGCGGTACCCATCTTGCGCACAGCTTTCTCATCTTCAAATCTTCGGTAAATATACGATATATAGCCCATTTTGAAATGCCTATCATTTCAGCTAGCTCAAGCACATGCAGCCGACGATCATCCAATACCTTTCTGTAGATTTTCTTAACCATGTCTGGCGTGGACACCTCAATTGGCCGGCCACTACGGTGATCGTCCTGGCAGCTCGTGCGGTTTTATAAAGTTGCCACTTTTCACCAAAATATTTTTTCCAAACTACTGGCACAATCTATACGTCAGGTCGGCTAGTTTTGGGACGGTCCTCGTATTGTGTATTCCCTGTATTAGATTTTCGGTTTTAGGTTTTTAGGATATAAGCAGAAATTTCGTTGTTAGATTCTGTTAGCATACAGCTATAAACTTTTCAAATAACACATTAAGTATACGCCTTAATGTTCCATTTGTAGCTTGTCCTTTAATAGTAATCATACGTTATGATGAAAAGCTAATTCAAACTTTACGGTTTAATACACAAATTTCAAGATAGTAGATATAATTTGCAGAAGTTACATATAAAGTATATGGGATTGGGTAATAATTGCAAATCGTGGTAAATATATATGTACATGAATTTAAAATGTTTAAAATTGTTTAATGTTTATTTGTAGTTTGTCTTTTAATGTTAATGATTAATAAATAAATAGTTTTGAAATTATTGATTCAAAATCTAATTCTTTGTTTCACAATTTTCAAATAGGTAGATACAAATTGCCGCAATAGGCAGCTCCTGTAGGTCACCATAATTGGGTTAGGTTATATTGAGAAAGACGATTCGAAGATTTGGTGTTTGTGGGAATAGAGTAAAGTTAGTAACTAAGCCTAAGCCTAAACTAAGAAAAGAAGCTTAAACTAAGAAATTTGGAGAAATTTAATTTCTTCAAATTATGTATTGTAACGCCTGAGAGGTGTTGGAGTCCTAATCCTGGAAATGCGGGAAATGAGAAATAAATTGTTCCATAGTTTCGATGTCCTTCTCGTGCGCCCTACATTCATTTCCCGTAGCCAACTCAAATTTATTAAAATTAGGCCTTATAGTAGAATGTCGTGTTAGTACACCCATGAGTCGGTTTAATTCGAGTTTGTCCCGCATTATAAGCCCTCTCGTCTTGTTCCCATCTGAGGAGCACCCTCTGAATCATTGTTATTCTGAATCCGCCTAATGCGTCCCATAATCTCCGTGCACTTCACTATTGATGTTAAGCCTTTATAGCCTACAAATGTATCATGGGATTCATATTAACAGTTCGCCGAAATAAATAAATATAATTTACTTTATATTCAAGCGATCCACAGAGCAGAGCTGGCGTAATTTGTGTCTATCTTACCTATTTCAATGTGTATGGAGCACACGTTTCTACATGCAACCTCAGGACTGAAACTGAAGCCCTCAGATATGAGAATAGCAAGTATCGACAAGTATAGACTAGGAATCTCAGCTCATGATTACTGCAGAAGATGTGAGGATGAAGAGGAAGACGATTCCGAGACGAAAAATGAAACCATACGCGGTACAAATGATATACAGCCCGAACAATGTCAAAAAGCAATGGGAAATTTTGACACTCGTATCCTGAGTTGCCAGAGGAGTTGTGGTGGCCATTTAACAGATATTGTATTTCATACATAAATGTCATAGACTAAAAGACATGATGAAATAAAATAAATATGGGTGTGTTTTATTTATAAAATAACATCTACGGTGTTATTGGATCATCCTATACAAGAGCCGCACACACTTCCATTGCACCAACGACGGCCTAAGCCTATCTCACAATGCTGGCAAAAATTCAACAGACTCGGGTGTTCCAGGCTAATCAAAGTCTGTGACAGTGCTGCCATTCATAGTAGCAACAAATTGGTATCTTTGAGAAAGTATTGAGTTTCTTCCACGGATTCCATTTCGATAAAAAATTTTTAGTAATTTTGTTAAAACGGACTCATGGTTGGGCTTGAAAAATATCAGTGTAACACTCCACTCAGATTCTTCCACTGAAGATCAGGAGGTAATGATAGTGGAAGATAATATAAATTGTATAAGGACTAAAGCCAATTATAGAAAACCTGATTGGACCTTATCAGTGTTGTTTTAGTCCAGGCAAGTCCACAACTGTCCAAATATTCACGCTACGCCAAATCCTTTTTGTCGGATACTAAGCTGCTTTCGATAGCCCCATACGAGGAAGAGTGTACGAAGCTATGTCTGAACTTGGTATTCCGGCGAAACTGATTCGCCTCTGTATCAGCAGTGAAAGTGGGGAAAGACCTGACTGAACCATTCTGTACCAAGCGAGGACTTAGACAAGGCGATACACTTTCGTGCAATCTCTTCAACATCTTAATAGAGATAATAATGCGAAAGGCTGCAATAAATACGAACAAGACCATTAACACGAAAAGCCATATGTTGCCGGCGTATGCTGACGACATAGACATCATTGGGCGAAATTTGCGAGAGGTTACTGCAGTATTTTCAAGAATCGAAAAGGAATTAGCGAAGCTGGGTCTTTCTGTCAATGAGGGCAAGACAAAATTGATGGTGTCAACGACTAGATAAACCTCTCGACTTGGCCCGCACTTGAACGTTAACAACCGATTTAATTTTGAAGTGGTAGATGAATTTGTCTACCTTGGATCCGCCGTGAACAAGGACAACAACGTCAGCCTGGAGATAGATAGGAGAATTGTGCTTGCAAATAGATGCTATTTTGGGCTCAGCAAGCAGTTTAGGAACAAAGTCCTCTCTCGACGGACAAAAGTCCTGCTATATCAGACTCTCATTTTACCTGTCTTGACATATGGCTCCGAAACTTGGGTCATACCGCAAGCGGATGAAAAACACCTTGGAGTTTTCGAGAGAAAAATTCTCCGCAGAATATATGGTCCTGTTAGAGAAAACGGCGAGTACCGACGTCGCAGGAACGCAGAGCTATATAGTCTATAGTCTGACGTGGACATAGCTAGGCGAATCAAATTAGGCCAATTGCGTTGGCTAGGCCATGTTGTCAGAATGAATGAAGATGAGCCAGCGCGAAAGGTTTTCGATAACGTACCCGATGGAAGCAGGAAAAGAGGACGACCAAGACTCCGCTGGAAAGACCAGGCAGAAGAATCCCTCCGTATCCGAAGGATAGTGCCAGTTGGAAGAATATGTTGAAATTTGTTTAATTTGTTTGTTTAATTAATATGTGAAAGACATCTGACCTCATGAGGTTGTAAAATAGTCAATAAAATTAAAGGTAGTAATGATATTTTTTAAAATACTATAAAAATCTATTAATTAACTTTGAAAGATCTTACTTATATCCAGGACTTTGGAGTCTGAATAAAATTACACAATTTCACTCCCCTCTGACTCCGAAGGTTGGGGATTGGCGGGTTGTCAGTACACGTGCTTATAGTTAATTCGAGACCCCAATTATATTTATGATAAAATTAAAATTTGGAAATATATTATTTTTGTGCGAAAACAAACAAATATGAACTAGTATTTTAGGCAATATAGGCATAATTATTATAATATGTAACTATAAAAAGTATACTGTAATACGAACTATTCTCCAGACATATACATATATGGTAGTCTCTAAAAATATAATATCTGTGTTCAAACATATTCAACAATGCATTTTTTTCTGTGTATGGGTATTTCCAAATATTTAATTTCGAAAGTTAATTAGAGGTATTTGGTTGGTGTGTTGTCAATACATATGCGTATAGTTTATTATCTTTATGATAAAATTAATATTTTTATATAAAAAAATAAATAAATACCATCCCTGGTGAGAAAATTTGAAAATATATTATTTTGCTGCGGAGACAAATAAATATGCATTAATAAATATATGTATAATAATTATAATTATACTGTAATGGGAACTATACTCTAAACATATACATGATAATTTGTAAAAATATAGTAATTGTGTGCAAACATATTCATCAATGCTTTTTTTCTGCGTATGGCTTTTTACAAATATTTAAATGAAATGTTTACTAACGCTAGTTAGAGCTATTTGATTCTACAACGCATCAATCATGCTTCGGTAGATATGGTTTCATACATTTTTTTCATTGCTTTGCTAACCTCCCACCCACAGTGCAGTGTATACTTGTGTGTGTCTGTGTGAATATTCACTCTTCATACATTTATACCATGTACATACATACATATGTACGCATACGTACTAGAAGTATAAGTATATACATGTGTTCAAGAACATGCGTTGAAAGCCATCATAGGCATACAAATTTTACTTGAACAAGAAGTTGTATGCGTAAAATGTAATTGTTTATTCATATGCATGTGTGTGTAAAGTTTTTACACAATCCCATCTCAATGTGTGATTGCGGGCGTATGTGTGTATGTGTGTAAATATGGTATCCTTTTGTCGAAGACTTTATATTCATATCCATATTCATATACCCATATGTAAATGTTAATAAGAAAAAAATCGAAAGCCAACCTTCCCACTGCGGTTATGAAAAATGTTGAATATTAAAGGATATATTACATATGTATGAATGAATGTAGAATATGAGTATGTGCATAAGTATATGTATGAATAGATTTATATGTGTTTAACATTAAAACGACTACTACTACTTCTACTACTAATACTACATTTACACCTTTCATTTTCAAAACTATGAATGCATAATTTTTGAATTCATAAATTAAATGGAAAAAAATTCAAAGCTTTGTTGAATGTTAACTTGCTGTTACGGTATTTTTATTTCCGTATTCCCTAACTCGAATTTAAATTTTTACAACGAAACTTATCTTTTATGTGAATCTATTTATATAAAACGGGCTGTACCAGATTTTATTTATTGTATTTTGCTCTTTTACACACATACACACATATGTTGAAGTTATCATGTTAACATAATTTTGTTGAGGTCATATTTCATTCATTCATTTGTTCATTTATTTTACCTTTTTGATTCATTCATTTGATAACAAGGATATGTAAGAAAAGGGTGTATAAAAATAAAAAGATAAATAATAAAATAAATAAATAGAAATTGAAATTGTGAAAAATATCACAAAAAATTTAACGTTATTCAATAATTTTTGTATAATTCGAATAATCAATATATGGCATTAACATTTGAAAATGATTTCAGGCAACGCGGCTGTTCATGACGAAGACTGTCCGGACGTCCAATTTTGGGACACTTCTTCAAGCATTGCTCGCGGTATGTCACGAATAGCACGAACAGTTGTGGCCTTCAAGGCGTCAATTGTTGTTGGTTTATCAGCAAAAACCAGTGACTTTACGTGGCCCCACAGGAAATAATCAATAGGTGTCAAATCGCACGACCTTGGAGGTCAATTAACAGGTCCATTTCTCGAAATCAACTTATCTCCAAATTTTGATTTCAATAGAACTATGTTTGCGGCCGTCGGTGGTGCAATGGTTAGTGTGCGCGGGTCTTGTACATGAGATCCTGGGTTCGAACCCGGCTCTGACCACCTTCAAATTTTCTTTCGGCGGCGGTCACCTCGCATAGTGACGGCGACACTATCGAGTATCTAGCCATGAAAAAGCTTCTCAAATCACCGTTCGGAATGGGTGTAAAACTGTTGGTCCCAATCAGTGAGTTTCTGGAAAGCGCACAGCTCAGTGATTGTGAGAAGTTCTCCCCAGTCCCTTCATGGGATGTAATGGGAAACCATTTATTTATTTTTATGTCAATGTTATCCATATTTTCAAACCAAAAAATCATTGATCAAGGTGCGGTAACGATCTTCATTGAACATAACACGAGCTCCGACTTAAATTTTGAATAAATATTGTCCGATGATGCTACCAGCGCATAAACCGCACCAAACGGTGCATGTCTCTGGATGTAATGGAGTCTATAGGGCCTGTTGTGGATTGGTCTCACTGAATATGCGGCAATTTTGTTTATTAACAAACCCGTTAAGCTAAAACCGAGCCTCATCGCTGAACACAATTTTTGCGATAAAACATCGGGTAAGTTTGCAACTGCAATGGGCAAAAAAAACGACGCATATGATGGTCTGGTGGCTTTAATACTGCACCAGCTGGATCTAGTGCGGGTGTAGGCCAAGGTCTTTGTGGAAAATTTTCCACGTAGTCGACGGACAGAGCGCCAATCGGACGATTCGATAAATTTGGATCTTCGTCCACACTTTCGTTTTCAGCGACGATATTCTCTTCAGTACGCACATTCCTTCGACATTTTGGTGTTGTTGCATCATTTGGAGAGAATGAGGTATGAAATATATCCACAGTTCTCGATGGATGGCTAACTGAGATGAACGATTTTGTGCACTATAAAAATCACGAAGTCGCCTATAAGTTACTCGAATCTATGTGTGACTTTCAAAATCAATTTGGGTAATTTGGTAGCTTTGTTCAAACGTGAAAATATTCATTATGATTGGCCAGACTATACTGATCATAAATGTCAAAAAATGAGTGCTGTATGATAGTTCGTTTGACAGTTAACCATTCTATCTGAGGAAAAACAAAACGTCCTTTATAAGGACATGTTATAGTGACCAGGTTTTTTTTTTGTAACTGAAATAAGTTCAGCTCACAAAAAATGGATAAAACTGTTTTCGAATACAAACTAATAACAGATTTCTTTTACACTCAGAAAAAATATCTTTTTGAATATTTTTAGAGATAACTATAATATCTTTACAAAGTACTATATACATGTTTGGTATATAGTGCATACATTTTTATTTCGCTTATTGTACATATGTGTCCCTGGAAAAAATTCTAGCAGCAATAACGTGGAACTATTTTTAAACATAGCTTCTGATATTATTGGCATTCAATTATGCCTTCTCCTAGGAGACATAATAAAACAATTGGGGTCCCATAACATCCCATGGAGGGATTTTGGAGAGCTCTCACAATCAGTGAGATATGTGCTTTCTAGTTTCACACTCCCTGATTGGGACCTACAGTTTTACACCGGTTCCGAACGGCATTTGGAGAAGCCTTTTTTTATGGCCAAGTACTTAAAAGTGTCGCCATCTCTAAGCGACGTGCCCGTCATCGAAAGAAATGTAAGGTGACCTGAGCAGGAATCGAACCCAAGTTCTCATGTATTAGAGCCGCGCACACTAACCATTGCACCACCGACGCTATTTGTATCTGCTTGCAAACATAGTATACTTATGTCCAAACACATTGTGTTTGCCATTCAATATTACATATATGAGACACAATGATTAATAGGTTATAATATATGTGTTTGCGACCCAAATGTGGCTTTCTTTGTTAAAAACTGCTGAGAACAAAAACGTGGCGGCCAACATATAAACAAAAATAAGCAGAAGGTCTTCCATTCATGAAAACAATACTTGCAAACTTGACCATGGTTCCTCCAGTATGTTGCTGCGGTTTTTTTTGCCACGTGTACATGCCCTTCATACTCCTTCTCCCAGCCTGACAAAAAATTCGATACACATTCACATTTCGCATCTTGAGGTAGGCCTGGAAAAAGACTTTATCTACAAGTACAAAAAGATCCGATAGACATGCTTATTTTGTACCTTCGAAAATATCCAAAATACTGTAGACATGCACACGTTTTTTCTTCAGGCAGGCCAATTGATAGACCTACTAGTAAAAGGCAGAACGGAGGCATGCAAATTTCCCATCTCAAAGCAGGCCTGTGGCCAGGCCAGCTAAGGTAATATAATAATGATACTGCTGCTCGTGAAATCCTAACATCAGCTGGCAAGTAGAACAAGCGACAATCGCTAGCTTTTAACGAAAAACCCGCCTATTATCTGGTGTGTGTTCATACCACTCCTGCCTGTTTTGTGTTTCTAAGTTTCTCTAAAATGTAAAAATGGTTGTCATGCAATTCTCCTCTAAAGTGAATTGCCTCAGATCCCTTAAAATCGTCCAGTGGCCATAGGGTCTCATTTTCAACTCGCTTAATATTTTACGCGGAGTGCCGATTTTGTTCCGAGAAAAGCTTATAAGCTTAAGCTTCAGATTGTAAATAAATAGGCAAATAATTCGCATATGATAGGTGCCCAAGTTGAAAGGGACCACACCACGAACGGTTGATGAATTCGCTAAGGATCTTTCTGAAAGAATTGAGAAATAGAAGGTGCTATTACGCAGGTAGTGGATGGATAGTTCGTAGTAGAGAGTTGGTAACTGCTTCTGATGTCGTGCTATCGTACGTACGATAATATTTTGTTATTTTTCTACGAGTCTTTCTAAAAATGCATTCGAATCCTAATGAATACCTGTAGTATTTTCAGCCAGCATTACATAATGAGCAACTTAGGTGGTTGTTGCGGCTTGGTTGTCTGAATGTTGCCAGATTTTAGGCATTTAAAGGTAAAGAAATCCTGATCTTGGTTGTATAAAACCCGTTTACGATCTCACTATGAATGGTTGATGAATTCGCTGAGGAACTTTCTGAAAGAATCGAGAATTATACGGCGCTGTTATTTTCCCCGCAAACTAAGAACTAGTTCGTAAATGGTTGGTGCTTAATGTTAATGAAATCGTGATATTGGCTGTTAGTTGAAAGGTATCATTTACGGTCTCACCACGAATGTTTGATGAATTCGCTAAGAAACTTTCTGAAAGAATTGAAAAATAGATAGTGCTATGACTATCCCCGCAAACTATGAGATAGTTCGGGAAATTAATGGATAGGTCGTTGAGATGTGTTGATAACTATTATACCTAGATGACTAGGAATGCATATCGAATCAGTCTGATAGTAAAAGTAACCACAAAACTTTTACTATCGTTGCTAATAAGAATAGACTTGTTAGTTTTTGTACAGAATAAAGAGTACTAATCTCAGTATCGTAATTCAAAAAGAACTTGGCCTTATTAATAATAAATAGAACAACACTATGAAGGATAATTCGTAGCAAAATGAACGTACGCCAAATTATTCCCTCATTATAATATACCTAACTCATAAATAAGATCAAAAATATATTCTTCAGCCGAACTTCAATTAGGCATTGATATTTATTCCACTTGCACATACTTTTTTTAAATACCTTCAAATGCCTTTCCCATTTAACAGACAATACCATTTCTCTTCTTGGCATGTATATCCTTTGAACATCACAAATACATTATCCTTCTAATACATGATATCAATTGCCAAACATATTCTCCGCAGCAACCACAAATAAAGAAATGGAAGGAAATACTATGTTCATATCCTGAGGCGTTGTGATTCCATTTGGCATGTACTGTAATTGAAGGAACGTTAATGAAGTACAAGTATTTAATGGACTCCAATGCTTAAATGGGGATGTCATATAATCTCACTTGTCTACCGAGGAATGTGAACATGTTGAAATGAGGAAAATTGTTGCGTAAATATATTTCCGAGAGAAATCCTAAGGCCAGGATAATAATCTTTTAAAATGGGAATGATTTAATAAGAAAACACAAAAACAGGCACAGAAATGAAATAAAGTTATTAGTGATGCCGGTATTGAAATTTCTTAATCTTTTAATCTTAAATCTGAAATCTTAAATCTTTTAAAAAATATATATTTCCAGCCAAACCAAAATTAACTCAATGTTGTTTTGGGTACCAACTAGTGCACGCAAAGGAAAATAGTATTTGGACTTCGTTTGCCGCAAAGAACGTCGCTTGTCGCAAAAAATATTTCATTTGCTATGTCCATTCAATGTCGATTACAAAAGTTGAAACATTTCAGCCAACTAAAAAACAATTGTTCTAAAAGTGATTTGTATTATTGTAAACGATTTTTCTTTTGTCCCAAATTTACAAAAGAGTTACATTCACGGCAAATACATAGAACGTTTCTGAACATTGGGAAATGAACCAGCATTCAATCAAATTGTTTCTCTCTTCATTCAACAAAAACAAATGTTAAGGTATTGTTCGTCTTCTCGTAATGTTTGCGATAGCTGGGTGGTTGGACCCGCGAACTTGCAATCATTGTGTGAGGGATCAGCTCAGGAAAAGTGTAAGTAAATAAATATATATTTTCCCATTACTTGGGGTAGGGACACGGGTAGCTTCTTCCAATCAGTGACCAGTGTGCTTCTAGTTCTATAAATTCGTTTATTGGAGTCTACAGTATTACCCCGGTTCCGAAAGGCTTTGTTTGAAATACTTCTATACAATTTGGGTAAGTACTCTTTAGTGTTGCCATCACTAGGTGAGAACACCGTCCCCATAAGATTTGTAATGTGTTCAGAACAGGTATCAAACCCCCATTCCTATGTGCAAGAGTCGCGTAGACAAGACATTGCACCATCGACTGAAAAGTCTAAGTACATACTAAAATAAATTTTCGTTTATAATCCCAATGTGTAATTCATTTCGATCTACATTTAAGGATTTAATGACAATTGACAATTTGTGTCGTCCCACTGTCATGGTACTTTATTCAGTATTGTTTGACATTTCATCATGGGAAGATTTTGCAAGTCGTCGTTTTGGTCCTTGAAATCTGGGAAAACTTCCAGGAGATCCACTATTTTCGTTCAAAATGTTGTTCAGCGATCAGATCCTTTTCTGCCGTAATGGCTACGTTAATAGCAAAAATTATCGTGTTTTGACTAAATATCAACTCGAGGAGGTTCAAGAGCTCTCATTACATCCGAACAAAACAAACGAGGACTGCCGCATATCTCTTAAAGAGATGGCGCAGCAGAACCATATTCACCTCTTATAGGTACCGGGGTACTGGGGCATTCCGGGCAACTTTTGAGCCAATGAGCTGGCGAGACTGGGACAACCTTACAGATTCCAAAGTAATTGGAGCGTGTTGGTATGCCTCTAGCGACTTGTAAATCGATCCTGTAAGAGCGCTCCCATATGATGATACAGGAAAGATGAACGATTAGCACAGATTGTGTACACACAAGACATATCTAACCGATTATGGACAGAGGGAAATCCATGAACCTTATGTCTCTCGGCAGACCAAGACATCAATGCATGTTTCAGCTTTGACGGGACACTGTTGGATTGGTAGACATGCGGTAAGGACATGCGGTAGAAGCAGTAACGTGAAGCCAAATGACTTCTGCAGAAGCAATAACGATGACAAAGATGAAGAATACACTCTGTATGTGTCCAGCACTAATCGGCAGTAGGTATAATATATATTTCAGTACCTGGCGTAGACAGGCTCCTGAGCTTCTTGGTGCAAACTAAATGCATTTCTGGTGCGGCTAGCCTTTAGTCTCGTTAGTCCGTGATATCAAAATGTCTAAGTCTAAGCCTAAGTCGACTTCATCGACTGCCACCAACAACTAATCTAATTGTTTTGGTGTCGCCTACCGGTCGGTGTAACCACTGGTCCCCAAACGATGAGGCCAGACGGAACGTAACTTTGAATGACGAGTGCTATGCTAATGCAATGCTAACGTACTATTGGCTATCTGACATTGAAGCCCTTGACCTTGACTGGATTTGGTTCCATTGACAGGCCGTGAAACCATGACATTATTGCGAGAACGGTTCGGCGAGAAGGTAAATTTTACACTTCGTATGTCTTTCGTATGTGACCGTTGGTGGTGCAATGGTTAGTATGCGCGCCTACTGTACATGAGAGCCTTGGTTAGATCCCTGCTTTGACCACCTAAAAATGTCTTTCGGCGGCAGTCATCTCGCATAGTGACGGCGACAATATCGAGTACTTAGCCATGAAAAAGCATCTCAAAATACAGTTCGGAATCGGTGTAAAACTGTAGGTCCCAATCAGTGAGTTAAATACTAGAAAGCGCACAACTCCACTGGTTGTGAGAAGCCTTCCCAAATTCATTCATGGAATGTAATGGGAAACCATTTATTTTTTTATTTGTTATGTCTTTGACCGTCGGTGGTGCAAAAGTAGTGTGCGCGGCTATAGTACATGAGATCGTGGTTTCGGTCCACCACCACCTTCCAATTCCTTCGACGACGGCTACCTCCCTTAGTGATGGCGACACTATCGAGTGCTTAGCCATAAAAATGCTTCTCAAAATACCGTTCGGAACCGGTATAAAACTGTAGGTCACAATCAGTGTGTGGAAAATTCGAAAGCGCACAGCTCACAGGTTGTGAGAAGCTCTCCCCAATCTCAATGGGAAATTTTGTTTGCTGCAAATAAATTTCTCAAACAAAGTTTAATTGCTTAACATTTCGTTTGTGGGGAACGAAATCAAAAATTGTATTATTGTAGAAAACAGTTTTCGCAAGCATAATACAATTTTTGAATTAAACATAAATTCTGACTCTACCCGGATTAGAAAATGGACTCACTCACTCGTCTGCATAATATTGCTATTCGTTTATATTACAGTCATAACCCTTTCTTTGTTTCTCAATCTTTCTAATGAAAGTCGTCTCTCATAAAATTAAATGAGAATTTTCGTTTGATGTCAATAACGTACTGAATGAAAATTTTGTATGCAAAAATTTCGTTTATTAGATTATGGTTTCGGAAACATAATACAATTTTAGAATTAAAATTAAATATTTGATTCTAGACGGATTTGAAACTAGGTCTCTGAAAAGGCAGCTAACGATTTATAGTTAGCTGCATTACAGCCGTAACACGATTTTTATTTCTCACAAAATGAGATATTTCGTTTGCTGCAAATAAAAAAATTTTATTATGCTGGCCAAGTGGTTTCGGAAACTTTACATAATTTTTGAATTAAAAATAAAGGTTCGAATCTACACGAATTTGAATCTGTGCCAGTCACATGTCGGCTCGCAATTTCTAGTGCTTTATACTACAGCCATTTCACACATTCGTTTCGTTTCTCATAAAATACAAAATTTCGTTTGTGAGGAATGAAATTTTTCTTCGCGTGTAGAATGTGCAATTAGTCGCACAAAATTACAATTACAATTAACACCATTTAACATTAATATATTATAAAAAATTACAACTGCTTAAAAATCTGTTTCCGGAGGGGGAAAGGAAAAGGAATTGTGGAGCCTTAATGAAATTTGTTAAATTGTTTTTAATTGCCAATGGAAGCATTTATCAGTGAGTTTTTTTTTTATTATTTTTTTAATTTAAATTTCTTTTCTCTGTTTCTTTTTTTTTCTTCTTCTTCTTGTAAGGAAACATAAGCATAATTCGCAATTAATTTCAAATCTTTTGGTTGCAAATGTTTTACATTCAATTTATTTAAAGTGCGTTGTTCTTGCAAACTCTGCACAAATAAACATTTCTCACTCTGTATCTTTCAGACCTTTCGCATGGGAACTCGTGTTAACACGCTCGCATCATTGCATCGATAAAAAAAGATGAAATTGTATAAATTATTTGGCACTTATTAATCATGTGCTAATAAAGGCCAATTTGCACTCGTCGATGATTTGTGGCGCTGCAAAACAGTGGCTGGCTGGCTGGCTGGTGCAGATACCAATGCTCGCAACACTGCCCACGCCACTGGCCCCGCCACTGATACATCTGCTGATGAGGCATTTCGTTCGGTATCTGTGCATCTGTCTTACGCTCATAAAGATGTAATGCATCTCTTAGATATTAATTAAATAAACACAAACCGTCTGTGATGTTGTAGCTGAGATGAGATGCGATGCGATGCGATGTGATTTTGTTATTAAACAACAGTGAATTGCTAAAGTTTATTATACTCGTACATCGATGAGTTATGCACTCTTCTATTGAACATCTATGTATTTATTAATAGCAATATTCTTGTGAAATATTGCAATATCATAACGAAACAATTTGTCAGGGGCGGCTAAAATGGATGGTGGAACATAGGACACCCACTTTCATGGTCATCAGTTGTAGGTTTTTAATGGTTTCAAGGGAAAGCCAAGTGAAAACCACAAGTTATAGTACCTAAGTAATTTATCAAGACTCGTGTGTTAACGCAAATGATTATAAGAAATCAATATGAACCAATGAACACCTTTAATTCTAGGACATGAAATTGTACGTACATACAAACTCTATGAAGATGATAGATAGATGTAGGAAAAGATAAAGTTGGGAAACATTTAAGTGCATTCAGAGAAAATTTAATTACTGTCATTACTGTGTTTTGCCTGAAAGCATGCTACAATTAAACACACCTCAAAGTATGCAACATTATTTCAAAGATAAAATTATATAATAACATGGCTACGTAGTATCTTTTCGGGACGATTTTAGGTTGTTTTTAAACTCAATTTAAAACAGCACTGCGTCTAAATAGACTTTTCCTCAAAGAGAAAAAGACTCATATCAAGAAATTCAATTATTGAAAAAAATAACAATTCTGAAAAAAGAAATATGAAAATTTTTTGAGTTTTATATTTATTGTTGAAGGAAATTTTTAAAGCAAAATAAGCGAAACTTTAATTTTGAGTGATGGATTTTCCTTGTAATAATGACACCACCGCACTGTGATAAAAACGGCCAATCTAGGTGGACATTGGTATAAAATTTTAGTCTTATCAAACATGGTTGATGAGATTGAAACCGCCTTGAGATTGGAATTATATGTATTAACTCTTATTCAAATATGTCACACTTTTCAATGTTTACAGGCGGTGCTTAGATCTGTACAACATTCGACCGTGTCAACGATTGCTCTAATGGCTTTCAAAGTGGCGGTTTTAAATTTGTTCCTATCTAGTGCAATTAGTTGAGGTGAGTACAACATATTTAGCCGATTAACAGATTCTGAAACCTATTAAATTATGCGCATTCATATACGATTTCGAATGGTTCGGTTTTCATTACAAAAAATATTCTTCGAACTTGACTCCCCTTCGATTCAAAGAAAATATACAAATGAATAGAAAAAATCAGTACAAAATCTAAGAAACCAAATGCAGAATTTTATTCTTTGAAATAGAGAGAATCCACAAATCAAATAATATTTCAGAGAAATGAGAAAAAATAAATTTTCAATCTTTATTTTTCCCAACGAAATGGTTAAATTATACCAAAGGTTACAATTTATTCATAACCACAATCTATAGTTGGGTAAACACTCTCGCTGGGCACTGTTTTGCATAGTTATAGCATAGCTATTATACGTTTACTACCATACTAACGATGTCCACACCGAATACACTTAGAATATCAAAAAGTACCTCATGCCTAAATGTATGCAATACAATTTTATTGTTCATAAAACCACACTATAACTAAGGGCATGTGGTGCTATCTGTCTTAAATAACAACAGAGAATTCAAGTTGCGTTTTTCTCTAAAACAATAGAGAATTGGTACAAATATATTTCGTTTGTTGCCCTGAAAGTAGGCAACGAATTTTTGCAAGTGTTTGGCCTGTAACAGTGTTACTGATATTTGTTCTAATTAAATTCACGCTAAATTCCAAAATGTAAACAATGTAATGAATGGATACAATTTGTATTTAACATGGTGTGGGCAAAATATATACATTTAACCAAAACTTGTTGTATGTATAAAATGAAAATCAATTTAACGGGGAAAATAACCCTGAAAGTATTCAACGATTTCGTTCAACAAAATATTTAGTACAAATATTTTATGCTCTCATTATAGTATTATGGAGAGTTGATAGAATACAACAATTTTACGAATGCCGTCGCATTTCATAGAACTGAAAATCAATTTGACCTTTACCCGCCCTGTGTCCCCCTCTTGAGGTGGTAGTTGTTGCTCGTTCATGATTTTAATGAAAGTTTGTTATTGATTTCAAAATAAAAGGACTCTGTATATCTCTAGAAAATTAAAAACTGGTAATAGTGCCAACGTAAAGTAAACACATTTAAGTTTATAACAACAACACGGTGCCACAGTGAAAATAAACTTGGAAAACGGGCTAGTGTATGTTATAGGCATGGTTGGGTACATCACAGAGTATCAGAAACACCTTCAAAACATTTAGTTATTCTGATAACATCGTTCGTGTGGACTCTTTATAGTTACTAATTGGCCGGCCCATCTCCATGTGCGATTTACCATTTCTGGCGTCGACTGGATAAACCTCACATCACTACCTCACCAACCTCCCCAACAGGGCCACCGATAAGCAGAATATCGCGGCGGACGTTAGTAATTTACACGATCACGTTACATGATGCCCCCGGGACATCCCTAGCATTACCTTCAGTTCCTTCCCTCTCCATTCTACTAAGTTCCATCGCAACGCTCATGACAAATTTCTCCAATTCGTGACATCTATGTGGAAATGTGTTCAAAACTAGTGCAGTATTCTGTCGCAGGCGGTTTTATTCTCCAAACCTGCTGCACTTAAATACAATGTGTTCAACATCTTCCTCCTCATCCACACAGGCCGGGCATGTACTTAAGCTTTCACGTCGAAATCTGCGGAGACATTTTCGAAAGCACCCGTGCCCCGTTAAAACTTTTGGCTGCATCTGGGTCTACACTGATATGTTGGAAATGAGAGAAACGTCCATCTCCATTTACCAGCAGGCTAGTTATACTGTCATCGAATTCAAGCGCTCTTCTCATTTCATTTCATTCCGTAGCGATTTTCGTAGCTCTCCCAGGGGCCTTGTCATAACAACAAATAAACAATGCTTTCCCATTACATCCCATGATGGGATTGGGAAGAGCTTCTCATAACCAGTGATATGTGCTTCTAGTTTTACAGTCACTGATTAGCACCTACAACTTCGCACCAGTTCCGAACGGTATTTTAGAAGCTTTTTCATGGCTAAGTACTCGATAGTGTCGCCAGAACTCGTCACTCGTGATCGTCATCGAAAGAAATGTAAGGTGGTTTGAGCAGGAATCAATCCAAGAGTCGCGCATACTAACCATAGCACCACCGACGATTACGCGGACTTGTAAAATGTTGGAGTTCTTCGCTTCTCACTTCAATCCGTAGTGTTGGATTTTGGTGTCGTCTATTATATACATGCCTCCTCTCGTCACCTATGACATCGTTTGGTGAAACACGTGCGACCAATAACGATGCTTCCTCCGAGATGGTCTGACATCCACATATTAGCCTCGGTGCAGTTAGGCGGTATGTTGGCGCCCACTGTTTCTCCCTCACCTATGCTAAAAGGGTTTCTGACCATATTGGGTTAGCATACATCATAACCGTAGTCACCACTATTGATATCAGTCCCCTGCTTGCACTTTTGGGGCCTTAGAAGTTTGACATTACCCGTGCCGGAGAAACCTGGATCCTTATCACATAATGCACGTGGTATTTAAAGTTTAGGCGGTGATGTACCCTAACACCAAAAAATTTGATTACGGTCAAGGAGTGTACCACTCGATTTCTAACTCGAACACTTATCTGTTTCACTGACAGCTCGTCGAGTAGCTTGTTCCATCCGCTGAAGCTTCTATTTCTCTGAGAAAACTCCTTCCTCGAAACTTTTTTAAATATCTTGAGGAGATGATGATTTCAGCCTTCAACAGCTTGTTGAGTCTTCCATCCAGTCTCGAACTTTTTTGTTATCAATTTTCCTAGAAGTTGGCGTTGGCTCTACCATGAAGATGGCCGTGATAATTTTGCGTTGATGTTTGAACATGTACTGTCGTTTCAGGGTTTTCGTAAATGTCTTTGCCTGTAATTTTCTTCGTAATGAAATCATTGTCATTCGTCTTGTATAGTGAATGTTTTTATATATGTGTAGGCAGTTGCTACAAGGGAGTGCATTAGTGCATCTATGGTTATGTTTTTGCTTGCACTTTGGCGTTTTCGTAAATGTATATGCCTTGTAAATAAAATCGTTGTCATACGTCTTGTACAGTGAGTGTTTTATATGTGTGTAGGCAGTTACTATAAAGGAGTGTATTAGTGCACCTATGGATACGTTGGTGTAAGTGAGTTTTTCTGTTTACCTCAAAGTGTTTACCCGGCATAAATAGTATATTTTTGCCATGAATCCTTTATCAGACAATCCATCCTTTGTATTTGTCCTATTATGTAATTTTATTTATTCTTTTGCCCAACATCTTTATAAATGTAGTACTTACGAAGCAGCGATAGGCAACAATTTCGAAGTTTTAATTTTGAATTTAATTTTATTGTAATTTTTTATTTGTTTTTTTAAGTTTTCTTTCATAACTCTTCATCAATTCAGTCTTTAATATTATTCCAAAATTTTATATAATTTGATCGTAAAGTAACCTTTTGGACATTATTAGTTTAACAATATGTGCTCTAAAAGTTGCATACTTTTAGCCGAAAATTTACTCTCAATTTTTGCTTTTTTATTTTGGTATTTAAAGCAAACATGCCAAGAATGTGTACACAGTTAGGTAATGCAGGGATACATTCGATTCTTAATAATGTGTTTCTTTCTTCGACCTTTATTATTATGTTGTAATAAATGTTTTTTCAAGCTCGAGGTCTTTGTTTGTTTGTTCATTTATTTGTTTTCAATATTTCGCCATACCATCTTCAAAAATGAATGAGTAACAATAACCTAACATGAAAACAGTTTAACGTTCAATATTGTATTTTTCATTTAATAAATTACAACTTAATGGTAATCTTAAATATATGCTGAACAACTTTCTGAAAACGTATAGAGCAGGACTGGCGTTGAAACAACTATTTTCTGTGTTCATTGTAAACAACAGCGGAATAGAAATTAGACTAATTTTCTAGGCATTCTCGTTTTTATGTTATCGTATATTTTCGAAATTTCAGCAGTTTGTATGAAATCAACGTGTAATTGCGATTAACTAAACCTAAAAATGGCTCTGTTAGGCATTTGATTACATTGATAGCCCGGAAGTATGCAACACATTTTGGGAATTAATCTTATAATTTAATTAATTTCCTGGGCACGTGCATGCTTCGAGGTAATTCAAAACAATGGTTTTATTATCATTTGGCTTGCATACAATGAGCAGTTGTATAATCATTGCCTAAAAGTATGCAGTGCTTTGCTATTAGTATATGTATATTACAAGAAATGCCTTTTAGGAAGTCGGTGGTAACTTATCCTAGAAATTGTCTGTGTTTGTTGGTAATTGGAATATATGGGTTATAATTGTTGATTTTCTAAAATTCGTCGTGAAAATTGGAAATACCGGAAATTGGAAATAACTGCCTAATTATATGCAGCGCAGTACTGGTTCGACATAAACTCCGTATAAAATATAAGCTCGTCCATATGCATATAGGAAAATGTATAGGCGTGGCTATTCTGTCTTTTCGATGACTTTGACAAGAGTTTTATCATTCAGCTAATTTGTGTATAAGTATAAACCCAGCTAAATTTTTCTAGAACCCGTGGCTAATGTGGTATAATGCAGAACATCTTACATGCTTATTTTTGGTTCCGCGGAAAACAATGTTGATGTTGATGTGCTAGTTAATATGCTACGTGTCAGAAAAAATATGGAACTAGTGGAGTTATTGTTCGATTAATCCCAATGTCTTATAAAGCTCAATGCATAGACGCGAGGCTGAAAATCAATTTGGCAGAGAGAAATTTTAGAACTCGATCAGAACTCGAAAGTATATCGGTTGCAACTTAGCCCTATTGTTGACCACAAAAATGTATACTTTTAGCGGTAATAAAAACAAGACTTACCGGAAAAGTAGTTTATTTTGTTCTAAATGAAATTTTAATTAGCACTAATGATTTACTTTTCCGCAGAACTGTCTTTACTTTCTTTTCTAGTGCCAAGTATGTGATGGCTGCTGCAATGCGATGGTCTTGGATTGAACTGCTTTTCATGAAAAGCTTAAGTGCTAATATGGATCTGCTTATAAAAATCAATAAAATACTTCTAGTAATGATACTTCCATCCAAAATGCAACCTATGCAGTGAAATATACCTCGTTTGCCTTAAACGAAGCAACAGTTTGTCGCAAAAAATTGTCGTTTCTTGGTAAATGTTTTTCGGGTCAGGCACGTAGAACTGGCTGTTACTATTGACACAGTTAGTCCAATAGGGAACATTGTGGTAATCGTTGAATTTATCCTCCTGAATACTTGTTATATTCAACATGAAATAAGATCCTAGATATTGTACCCTACTCAAATCATATGCCGGCTAGCAGCATATGAGATGTAGCAGCATATGATATATTCTGCTCCTCCTCCTATCCCATAATCATGAGCTAAAGTTTCAAGTCATGATCCTGCATTTTGTGCCACCAGACCACCTATGCACCACCGATGGCCACCAAAACAGCTTGTCCATCCAATTTAGAATTCCGCCGCAGTTCTGGTCCGTTCTTGAAGTCATGGAATACAGATGGCAGAGACTCCATATCAGCCAGATTATCAGAATAGATGTTGATACCATAGGCGGTGATAAGGTTTCGTCCCTGTCAAACGGTAACTTTTCCAATCTGTATGACTTCTGAATGAAAAACACAACCATAGTCTGGTAGCCTTTGTGCCAGTTCTAGATTAGACTAAAAAACCCTACTATGCCATCTAGTTTCGAGCAATGGTTTCAGAAGCCTAAATACCTACAATAACCTTGTAGACGTCCTTTCCAGTCCTGCCTGTCCGGGATATGAGTTTCTCACAAAGTTGAAAGTGGGTGTCTTGTCATCCTTCTAATGAAGATTGCAGCAGATCTCTTAAAATCGTCAAGTGATCATATGGGCTGGTAATCTATTGCGCAGAGTTTGCAGTTACTATATCTCATTTACGGTAAACGAAAGAAGAGTTAATGGAAACTTTGTTCGTTTCTCGTAAATATTTTTTTTAATATTCAGAGTTACCATAAATCTCTCAATAATAAATTTTTTCTTGACATATTTTGCTGTGATCTAATAAATGATATTTCAAGCTCGACGTCTCTATTTGTTAGTTAATTTATCTATTTTCAATATTCCTCCACTCGTGTGGCCGTCGGTGGTGCAATGATTATTATGCGTGCCTCTTGTCCATTAGATCCTGAGTTCGATCCCTGCTCTGACCACCTTGAATTTCTTTCGGCGGCGTTCACCTCGCATAGTGACGGCAACATTATCGAGTATTCAGCCATGTAAAAGCTTCTCAAAATACCGTTCGGAATTGGTGAAAAACTGTAGGTCCCAATCAGTGAGTGTAAACCTAGAACACGCACAGCTCACTGGTTGTGAGAAACTCTCCCCAATTCCTTCATGGGATGTAATTGGAAACCATTTTTTTTCATCACTCGTTGGAGAGCATCTTTAGGACTCTACGAGTAGCATTGACAATCAGCTCCACTAGAGAATCACTTAGTTTGGCCCATTTTTATTTGTACTACGTCAATCTTCTGACATAAATACAAACTGTATCAAAACTGTCATAAGCCCAGTGATTTTCAAAAAAACTTTGGTGGAACTGAAACACTCATGCACACTCTTTGTATATTACTCTATGGGACTGGCCATGGAGTCTTACAATCACTGCGCTGTGAAATTTCTAGTTTTCCACTCACTTATTTCTACCTGCAGTATTTGACGGGTTCCGAATGGGGTCTTGAGAAGCTTTCTGAATGATGCTTTCACGTAGATTCATTGTCATTAAACTCATTTAAATACAGCGAGTTGCGGCAATAGGATCGTAAAACCAGGGAAAAGAAAACGAGAAGTAGCGAACATTTGCTGGGTTTAAAGCCCTGATAAAGTAGTTCTAACAATTAAGGAATAAAGGAATGATGAACTTTTTTCTGAAACGAAATTAACAATTTCTCGAACTTCGCCAGTTAGTAAATCCAGAAGTTATCCCTTCATTGTGAAGTATATTAAAATTCAATGTGTAATAACCAACATTTAAAAATTTTATATATTATTTTACCACAATTTGTATTTTTCATTACCGCAATAATTTTTCAATTTAAAATTTACGGTTAATTTTTTATGGTTTAATAAAATTTTCAATTCATTAAATTCATTCAAAATTTGTTGCCCGAAGAAGGTATTTTGCCACCGCTAAACTGTTTTAATGTGGAAAATTAAATTAATATCAAACACACGTTAACATTAGGGTGTTACTGATATTTGGTTGTTGGTTGATACTTTTTTAGACATTTTGATAAAAAAAAATTGTTTTTCATGGAAATCAAAATTATCATATCATTGTTACATATACATCGCACAATAACTAGAAAAGAGCCACATGTCAACAATTATAGATTTTCATATTACTGTTTAAAAACATAACCCAAAAACCATTTCTATCCGTTGTAAAATTCCACCGTAACTTTTTCTTCCCTCTCGTCAAAAACATCACTGTGTAAACATCAATTCTAGATTAATTTTATAAATTTTTTTGATTAACAAAATTAGGCTTTTGCCTCTACAGAAAATTTGTAAATTTTGAGTTATAACTATTGCTAGTTCGGACACTATATGTTAGCGAGAACACTAGAAACGCTTCATTCACATTCTTCTACAAATATGCTGGATTTTTCAGAATCATCTGTAATTATTGTATTCAACAACCTTCTTAAATATAAAAGTTATAACGCCATCTAGATTCATTCTCAACTATCTCCAATCCAGTCACTCCAGAGATCCTTCTTAGTAGTGAATACTTTATACTCGGTACGTTGGTTACAGCCAAAAAGTATGCAACTTCTTTTTTCTTTTCATCACTTCGTATAAATTAAAATTACACGGCACTACAGTAACAACATTTTTACAAGAATAATTGACATTAAAAAAAACCAATCCTGCGATTTAAAAAAATAACCTCAATTAATTTTAATCAAACCTTATGAAAGGAACACCCTAACACACAAACTCATAATTTTGGTAAATATTAAATGTAAGTCATGAGTATCTGTATATACACCAACAAAAAATCTTTAACCATTAAAGAAGTCAATGTTATTCCATGGCAATAAAAGATTCATTTAGAGTCTTTACCAAAATATTAAAAAAGGCAAAATAGAAAAACGCTCATGAAAATTATGGTTTCTACTACGGTGTACACGCAAACATATATTAAACGGGAGATAGGGAAAGACTCAAATATATATCTACTCTAACATATGTATGTATGTTGCTACATACATATGTATGTATTTGTGCACCAGTGAAATTTCCATTTCAACTTGGAGTTCCAATTACATATATGAGAAAGAGTGCTGTCACACGCACCTATTCATATATTAGTGTAGTATAGTATACTACACTCATACGCACACCCATTAATCAAAAGGCAAAAAAGATTAATATTACATGGCAGTTGATGCGCATGTTGTAGGAAAGGCAACGGAAACTGATTGACATTGGTTGACCATATGAGGCCCTACACAAAAAGAAAATTAACATGACTTTAAGGAATGTCAAACTCTTGATGTGTAATTGTTTGAAATTTGAAATGGTTAGCAAAAGAACCCCCAAGTACTCCATTGAACTTCTATAAAATTTTGGACTGCTGGGATATGAAGATTTTAGTGTTGATAACGTTGAAGTTTAGCTCGTACATTTTGATTTCACTTAAATTTAAAGGACCTGCTAATATTTTAGAATACAAACTCTCCTTTCAGTTTCAACTTAAATTATTTTATAAAAACACTAATAGTGAAACATCAGGTTGTATGAGTATTATTAATTAAATAAATATAAAGTATACGACTGCAACTGTCACCAGTATTAGAGGCAAAACTGCAAAATACAATATAGACCGTCTGCGGGATTCATCCATATCAATGATGTACGATAAACTCGACGCTCCCATTTGATAAAGGACAGCCAATATACGTGGTCAGTCATTGTTCGAAGGCTGAAAAAACAGCCAAGGAGGTCCTTGGCGAGAAAAGATATGGGAATAAGCCTTGGATTGGTACAGAATCATGGAGCGAAATTCAGAATTGTGACCACCTGCACAATATTCGTACATGTACTCTTGTACTCTCCAGGCTTCTCAATATTCGTACATCGAAGACATTAGCGTTAAAGAGACAGTTAAAATCAAACTATCGACAATCAGCACGTAGAGTTGGTTACATGGTCCGTTCAGATTACGATAATTATCTGAACAATATAGTGGAGGAAACCGAAATAGCTGCAAATACGGATAACCTCCGTATTGTGTACTCTTCAGTAAAAACAAAGCTGAGTGGCAATAACATCAGGAGCACCAAATCGTTAAAAGCTAATGATGACACGGTGATGAATCGTTAAAAGCTAATGGTGATCAGCAACTGGAGCGATGGCGTGAATTGTTTACAACACAATTTACACTTCCGTACGATGAAGATCAGTGTACCTCTTCTGCAGCAAACTCATGTCGAAACCAGAGAAGGGTATTTCAATGAAACCCCCGTCGCATGTAGAGACGAGGCGGTACAGGGTAAAATGAAGGTTCACAAATTTTCTGGTGCTGATAATGTTCCAGCGGCACTGTTGAAATATGATGCCTCAGCGTTAGCAGTTGTTATTGCGCCACTCGTCAAACTTGCATGAATACGCAGCTTAATACCTACGGAGTGGAAAGAGGGAGTGGCTATAACTTTCCCGAAAAAATATGATGTATCCCAGTGCAGGAACTGAAGAGCAATTACATTGCTACGCGCAACATACAAAGTAATGGCGACCCTTATTCTTCAGAAGATCTCGCCCGCGATGGGGCAAATTGTGCGGAAGAAGCAAGTGGGTGTAGCCGTCGGTAGTGCAATAGTTAGTGTGCGCGCCTCTCGTACATAAGATCCTGGGATCGATCCCTGCTTTGACCACCTTAAATTTCTTTCGACGGCGGTCACCTCGCATAGTAACAGCGACACTATCGAGTATTTAGCCATGGAAAAGCTTCTCAAACTACCGTTCGGAATTGGTGTAAAAACTGTAGGTCCAATCAGTGAGTATAAAACTAGACAGCGCACAGCTCATTGGTTGTGAGAAGCTCTCTCCAATTCCTTCAGATGTAATGGGAATCCATTTATTTATTTTTTAGGAGCAGGCGGGTTTCAGGCTTGGTTGTTCGTGTGGCGACCACGTGAACACACCCCGTATAATCATAGAAAAATCAGTTGAACTACACTCACCTCTGTAACTACTTTTCGTAACAATCGTTTGATTGCGTACACTGTATCGTAATGCGGGCCATATTGACCAAAACCGGTATACCGGACAAGATAGCGTCCGTGATCCGTGAATTGTACAGATATGAAGGGAATAGACTTCGTTTTAATGGGAAGGAAAGCCAACCTTTCACCAAATCTGCAGGAGTTACACAAGGATGTGTCTTGTCCCCCACATTATGTCTTCTACTTATGGCAACTAATGCTGAAGCACCGTTCGGCATTCAGTGTAGTATGTATGAACATCTTCATAATATCGACTACGCAGATGACATATGTCTCATGTCCTACAAAATTTGATGACATCGTGGACAAGTTGAACAGACTCTGCGATAATTCGAAAATAGTAGGATTGGGAATAAATATAACGAAAATTAAGCTAATGCGTATTCGTATTCGATGCGTATATCGGAATGGTCGAAATTACAAATATTCAAATGGAGGGTGAAGTCTCTGTTATTGTAGAGTTGTTCGACTTGGAGCTTGACGAAGCCCAAATGATCCAAATGTTTGTCAATCTTTGTTTGAGACAAATTCTCCGTATCTACTATTAAAAGACAATTTTAATGACGAACAATGGTAACGTACACGCAACAGTCCTATTGAATTGGATATACTTAGAAGACAAGGGACTTGAATCAGCCATATACTTAAACGCCCAACATCAGATATTGCTAGAGCGGCATTTAAAGAGAACCCTCAGAGATTTCCAAGGCAAAGAAGACCAATCCAATCCCAAACCAATCTAAAAATGTTGTCAAATATAGTAAAATTTTAAGGACCTGCTAAAATTTCCAACTAAAAACTCTCCCTTCAGTTTAAGAGCAAACCATTTTATGGAAAAATTTACAATGGGACATCAGGACGCATAATTCTTATTAATTATACAAAATTCAATAAACATTTAAGTATACGTCATATAACACACATTTAAATCAAATAAAACCTTAATAGAATAATCTGATCAAATCAAGTTTTGGACTAATTATATATTAAATGTCAAAGCCTTTCAAATCTCCCTTTAGCTAAGACAACAGCTAGGGACACAAGTAATTTTGAATTCTTCTTGAAATTGCTTTCCAGAAAACTTGATTTATGCTATTGTTGAGAAATTAATTTTTAGGACCTGGAAAAATTTCCAATTTGAAACTCTCTCTTTAGTTTAACTTCAAGTTATTTTAAAGAAACAATTGAAATAAAAAATCAGGTTGTATAATTATTATTAACTAGACAGCATTCATTTAATATTAATTATACGGCATATAACATATACACTTCGAAGTTATGAGCGTTCGTTAAAACAACTTCTGAGAAGCCAAGCAACATGAATTTTAAAGTTGTATTGTTTCTCAGAAAACTTGATTTGTGCAACTGAAAGCTAAAACGTAAAATACAATTTCATTTTAAAGTAAACAATTTCATAGAAACATTTGTAAGGGACCATCAGGATGTATGAGTATTATTAATTAGTTACAACTAATTAAATATTAAGTATACAACATATAAATAAATTTCATGAAATTTCATTTAAACAAACTCGAAGTTTTGGGATAATTGTCGGTTTAAATAATATATAATATCCCGTTTTAAATTTTTTATTATTATTTAGCTTTTCAGTGCAGAATTTTTGAAAATTCAAAATTTGGTATGAAAAGCAACCAAAGACAATACAACAGCTGTTAATTCATCCAGCAAAATGAATTGTTATATGTGGTATATGGTATTTTAAACAGGACGATGACCACAACGTTACCGTTCGATGATTTTAAGCCTTTTTTGTGCCCAAAAATGTACAAGCAGAATCGGGTCGCCATGTGATGTGACAGGATTGTATCACATGACACAGAGCACGTGGAACGAAGAGGTGAGTTCGGTGAGCAATTTATCTTACATTTAAGACCAGGAAGTTGGACCCATACGTCGTGCGATTTGACGCCTGTAGACAACTTTTTTGATGGGGATTCTGGGTAGTCAATTGTCTGTGCTGATAAACCAGCATCAATTGCAGGCTTGGAAAAATAAAGTTCAAAAGTGAGTTTAAAACTATAATGCCCACAGCACAGTGATTGTGAGAAGCTCTACCCAATCCCTTCAACGTATGTAATGGGAAACCATTTTTGCAAAAGTTAGATAAAGTAAATCAAAATTAAATTAAATAACTTAAAAAAACCCATATTTGTAGTAACATCTAAGATAAAATCTTCAAATATGTAACCATGTTAAAAAACAAAATACAATTTTTAATACCGATGAATTTATACATTGGAAATTTAAATTGAATTGATGTCATTGTAGACCTGGCCAAGATTTTAACGAAATAGCCTATAAAATTCGAATGACAAGCATTGATCTCTCGACTCAAATAAACATTCCGTACACTTTTGTCACTTTTCAGTACCTTTTCTTCAAAAATTAAAACCAAAATTTTATTAAATCACCCTTTAGTTAACGCCACTGTTTTATTTTCACTTCAAATATGAATTGCTTCCCAGAAAACTTGATTGATGCAAAAAAAAACCAAGAAATGCTGGGAAATTTTATTTGTTTTCAAGGATCTGTTAAAATTTCCGACTAACTCCCCTTCAGTTTAACAGTGAATAATTTTATAGCCACATTTGTATGAGGACACCAGGATGTATAATTCTCATTAATTAGAAAAAATTAATTAAATATTAAGTATACGCCGTAACGAAATTGCACGAAAGTGTAGATAATGACAGAAAATCCCGATTGAGTAGAAGTTATGGCACAATTATGTATTAACACCTTAATATTCTGTGTGAACTTAAGTTGTTAAGATGACAGCTAAGAACGCGGGACATTTTCAATTCAAAGCGGAACTGTTTCTTGGAAAACTTGAATTTTGAAAATGAGGAAAATTTCCAATTAAAACTTCTCCTTTAGTTTAAGTTTAAATTATTTTATAGCAACAATTGTAATAGAATATCAGGTTGTTTAATAATTATTAATTAGGCAACATTCATTAAATATTAATTATACGGCATATAATATGTACTTCACAATGTACTTCGATTATGCCGAAGTTATGAGATTTCGTTAAAACAACTTCTGGGAAACCAAGCCACTTTTAATTCACAGTTGTATTGTTTCTCAGAAAAATTGTTTTGTGAAACTGGAGGCTAAAACGTTTGTAAAATATAATTTAATTTTAAGGATCTGCAAATATTTCCGACTAAAAACTCTCCACACTACTTCAAAGTATGCAAAATTAGAGAAGGATTTGTATGGGAGCAACATGATGTATAAGTATTATTAATTAGTTACAATTAATTAAATATTAAGTATACGGCATATAAAGAAATTTCCTGGAATTTCAATAAAACAAAATCGAAGTTTTGTTATAATTATATAAAGGGTTTATCAATGCGAGCAGAAAAATGTTGTATTTTAATACGAACGCACTCTTAAAATTTTTGATGATCTGGCAATGTCAAAACATTAAAGGTTTTAAATTTTTATCATGGTGAAGTTCACGAACTAGCATGGTTTAGAAACTATTAAAAAATACTACCAAAATTCTCAGTCGTTGCAACTTTAAGTTTGATTAAAAAAATCAATTTCATCGAAAAATCATCCTCAGCGATGAAGCTCATTTCTGGCAGAATGGTTTTGTCAACAAGCAAAATATCCGTTTTTGGTCAGCAACAAACCCACATGTGCATCAAGATTCTACAATTCATCCACAAAAAGTTAGAGGGGCTCAAGAACAATATCGTTCGCGAAATTGCGCGAAGAGTGGTCAAAAATTGGCTATAAGAATACAGAGAAATCCCAAGTTTATTTTCCAATTTTTTCCACTTTTTGGTTTGTGGAGTTAGATCATACCAAACAGCCTCCTTTCAGTTCAGGTTGTATACTTATTATTTATTAGACAACATTCACTAAATATTAAGTATACGTGACCTGACTGATTGTGACCAAAAAGTGGAAAATCAAAAATTAAATATAAATACATATACCATCATTTCCCTTGCGGGAGTTTTTACTCGGTTTGTTTTCTAAACTTACAATTTTCTAAATTTATTCAAGCTCAAGACCTTTTTAAATAATATAAAGATTATTTATTAGCTTTATATTACTTTCAAAAAAAGTCGAGCATAAAAATGTTTCAATGATACCAAGGCTGTCTGTATAGCTATTTCGGATCTTGCCAAGATCTTCATCAGCACACGTTTTTGGTATGTTTTGGGTCAATTCTTCAAAAATATATATCTAGGAACACTCATCATATTAATGAGAACTCCTTTATATACATGTTTGAAGAATACCAAGCACTACCATTGGAACACTTTAATCCACAACTCTTTTTTATCATGTTGAAAAACCATTGGAGTGTTGTTAGTTCGTTAGATCTTCCATAATAAATTGTTATCGACAGCTCTGTACCACTGTGAAACACAAACTGACAAAAGTCAACCTAACAGAAATGACGGAAACACCATGTATAATTATGTCAAAGCTTCAATTTTGATTTAATTAATTATCATGCAATTTTTGTATATGTCGTATTCCACACCTGACCAACCATCCCGCTTTTGGCGAGATTGCCCCGCTTTTTACGGCGTTGTCCCGCTGTTTACGGGATTGTCTTGCATTTTGGTGTCTCATTCTTAAATATGCAATAGCAAAATGATAGTATACAAAATAATTATTTTATTTTGTATAGCTTGTTCTTATTTTAACTAAATGTATGTATTTATAATTTTCTAAATTTATTCAAGCTCAAGACCTTTCTAAATAATATATCTGAAAGGGAATATCGCGATGTATGATTACTATTAATTATCAAAGCTCGCAATATGTGGTCTCTCTCGTTGCTCGTAGTCAAAACACCCACTCGTCCAGTGAGACGATGCAAACTGTCGAGAAAAAACCCTCAAACTTCGATCTTCTTTCTTTGGCTTGCTCTTCGCTCAACCGACGAGCGTTTTTGTTCGCTCGCTCGTCTCATGTGTTCGGTCGATACACTTTACAGCGAGTCTGCGCCGCTGGCTATTAATGCATACGCATATGCATACAAATGAGAGCCCTATTCTCTTCTCTCTTCCTCTTTAATGCTTTGACTGTGACAAAATATGTAAGACAAACGCAAAAATAAAAATAAAGAAATTTTTTGCGGACACTTTGCTCACTTACTAACTCTCAGTAGCTGAGCGACGAACGGCTCTGTTCGTATTAAGCGCTGAGTAAGAGACCGATTAGTATGTTATGCTCATGCCGAAACCTGACAGCGAGAACACGAACGAAACGAAAAACTGAGCGATTTCGTCTCATTTTTTTTCGGTCGTTTGAGTGAGCAGAACGCTCAGAAAAATTTGGTTGAGAATATTTGGCGAGCTCTGTTAATTATACAAAATTAATTAAATATTCTGTGAAATTTTATTTCAGTTTAAGGATCTGTTAATATGTTATAGTATACGTACATAAGATATCATCGTTATTTTATAGCTACTCTGTTAATGAAACATCAGGATGTATAATTGTTATGATTTAAATTAAATTAATTAAATATTAAGTATACGTCATATAAGGAAAATTCATTATATTTTTAATTAACCAATTTTGAGCCGCGTTGCAAAAAGCTTGAATTTTTATTGAAATAACTTTTCTATCGTAATTAGGGTCAGCTGAATTTAAGTACGGAGTCAGAATTTCGCTATCTCATATAGTGTCACCGATATCGACTGTTCGAGAAGTGGAACAATGTTCATTTGAACGACCCGAAACTTTTTCCCCAACCTGAGACATCTGGTGCAGCAACAAAAGCTTAATTGTAGCTTTTCTTAAAAGGAGTATAGTTTTGAAAAACTAATTCTTGAAATGAGTCCTATATTCCTTTTATATATAATTCTATATTCCTTATAAATATAAGGTTTAATAACACCCCCAGATCCCATAAAAGGGAGGGGGTTAGCAATGTAATTATTTTTTGAAGGCCAACAAAATTTCCAATAGCACGGCATTATTGCGTTCTACATCGCGTATACATCATCATAGAAAAACATTGAGTTGAAAGTAGTAAAAATTGCTGTTCGAAAATTCGAACAGTCGCTCAAAATGTGTTGCGCAACCAAAAGTCAAAATTTTTTGATTTATCTGTTAATATTTCTCCACTTTCTCCACTTTCAGTTTATAAATCACATTTTCCAAACAGAATTGCATTTGTAAGAGAACATTACGACGTATGATTACTATTGATTAACTAAAATTAATTAAATATTAAGTATACGACACATAACGAAATTTTAATGACATTTCGTGATATTTAATTTCAGTTTAAGGATCTGCTAATATTTCGTAATATATATGCTTTATATAATATTTCGTAGTTATTTTATAGCCACTCTGTTAATGAAAAACATCCGGATGTATAATTTTTATTATTTAAACAAAATTAATTAAATATAAATTATACGACGTATAAGATAAATTCGATTTTAAATAAACAACCCCTTGACGAAAGTTATAAATTTGACAACATTTATAATTTTCGCCAAGGTGCTGTCTATTTAAAATTGTTTATTAAATATATCAAAAGAGCTCTTTCTCTTGATTTATTGCTGGGCAATGCCATTGCGACAAACATGTTTGTTAACAACCATTACGGAGGAACGAACTTAATACAAGCCTTTACAGGTAAAACGGCTTATATTCTGAATGGAATGAGCACAGGTTTTTAATCCTGCTTTGGGCCAAACAAAAACTATGTCCACAGTTTCGTCAAAATATGAGATCAACACTTTTATTGGATAGATGGACAAATCTACATCCATTTCCAAAAGCAACTGTTGTACTCCAGCTGACTATTATCTCTATTTAATTAGTTAACTATTAGTTATTAACTATTACCTTTATTTAATTTGTTTTAACAAAAACGATGTTAAATTTGTTACCAGTAAGATTGTCCATGTTACCAGCAGAAAAATACCTTTTACCACTTGAAGGTCTTTCATATTGTAATTAAATATTAAAAATTTGAATTTAGTTCTGAAAGTTTTGATTGTAAATAATAGTTCTTTTTTAAAAAAATATTTATATTTTCATTTGCGTTTGAGTTTATATTATTCTATATTACATATTATTTATATTATATTTACATTTTCTATAAAAAATATTTACATTTTCTTCCCAAAATTGCTGCTTACAACTTCAATACTTCAACTGTTTCACACACTTTACTATATGAAATTCACTTTTAATTTTATTATTTTTTTATGTTGTCTCACTTTTATTCAATTTCACTTGAATTTTTTTTATTGGTTTTTCTTTATGTGTATGTATTTCTTTTTTTTAATTTCATTGAATTTATTTGTTTTCCAAGAAATTTTTTTAATTCTTTTTATTTTTTGTTTAAGTTTGCAAACAATTTACTAACAATTCTTCATAAAGTCTCTGGTGTGAGTGTGTATGTGTAGGAGGTGAGAGAGCGTTTTTATTTGGTAACGTTTACCACGGGTATCCTGTGCAGACTGATTCAAATTCGATGGAAAACGTGGCTTTTACGTGAAGTGAATTGAATGAAACCGAAAGAAAACTGAGCGAATGTGTTCGTGTATATAAGTGTGGGTGGAAGTGTGTAAATGTGTACATGTGTGTGTGTGTGTGTTTGCATGTAGGGAGTCAAACGCTATACAAATGATTTCAACAGACGATGTACGAACGACCAAACGAAAGAAGTAACAACAAATGCGCAAAATATAAACCATAGGCTAAAGAACATCCCATATAAATGCCTTTTGATATCAATGAAAATGTATTTGAATCAATTGAGAACAAGACAGCAGGCGAAGAGATAGATAGATAAAGAGAGAGAGAGAGAGAGACCACACGCAAGTTATAAAATTCCAACACATTGTAAAAGCAACATTGTATAAACCAAAATTGTTTGACTCGCAACATGTTGCAGGTATATCTCAGGTGTTTTAAGGCAATCACTAATGAGATGTTGCTGAAATTTCGTAAATATTTTGACTCACATATTTAAGATTTCTATAATTTTGTTACCATTAGGGTAGGTCAATTTCAGGAGTTTTCGTCTGAAAAAAGAATGTGGCCAAGTACTGGCAAAGTAGACAGCATCAAATTTAATAAACAAAATAAACTAAAAACTGGGGTAAAGGAGGAATGCAGAAGTACACACTGAAAAATCTGTATTTTTTGATGTTCGGATGCAAATATAACTTGCGTTTGTAGTTGTGTGTTTGTCGCAAATATTGTATACTTGTGTCCAAACACATTGTGTTTGGTATTCAATATTACATGTTGGAGACACAATGATTAGTTGTTTATAATATTTGTTTATTTCATTACCCAAGTATAAGTTTGTTTGCTTAAAACTGCTGAAAACACAAACGTGGCCGACAACAAAGAAACAGAAAAGCAGCAGATCTTCAAATATCTTGCACGTAAGTACATGGATGCTCCATACATATAGTACATATTTCCTGCATAATGTTACAGGGGCCATTTTTTGTCATCGTGTACAGAGAATAGCATACCTATGGATTGTATTCGAATAACTTCGGCAGCATCACTATCTTTATCTCTGATACAAAGTTGAAATTTATACAGGCACCGTAATCTCACTCGCTCGCAAGGACCCAAAAAGATATACAACTCGAGAGCACGAGCAATAAAGAAATCAAAAAGTACGTGCATCCGCGAGCGAGCTGCGTACGTTTGTTTTTACGCATTTTCGGATGCTGTGTTTATCTCAAAAGACTTAAAGGGGCAGGCCGGAAACAACTCCTAAAATACTAATACTGTGTAGAGAGAATGAAGAGAAAATGACGAATAAAAATTGGTTGAAAATATTGAAATCGCAATATGTACTGCAAAGAGGACATAATTGTTGCCATCAAACTTAGTCTTTAACACACAAAAAAATGGTTTTCCATTACATCTCATCAAGGGATTGGGGAGAACTTCTCACAACCAGTGAGTTGTGCGCTTTCAAGACTTATACTCAGTGATTGGGACCTACAGTTTTTACACCGATTCCGACCGGTATTTTGAGAAGCTTTATCATGATCGCCGCCGAAAGAAATTTAAGGTGGTCTGAGCAGGGCTCGAACCCAGGAGCTCATGTACAAGAGTCGCGAACACTAACCTTTGTACCACCGATGGCCACAACGATCTAATAAATAAGGCCCGTGTTGCACTCCTACACCTGCAAACAAATCCGGCGCAGTAAGAGCATATTATTTTCTGAATTCCTTGATGAAAATTCAAAGATCAGCACTGATTAGCGTTAGTGGGGCAATGGGCACGACATCAGGCACTAAACTTAGTGCTATCCTGAACATCTGTACTCCTGATATCATGGCCGAATCGTCAGCCACTACATCCCTGGCGAGAATCAGAGATTGTGGCGTTTTGATATCGCGGCGTTCCGGACACGCTGAATTACTACACCGGATCAAGTCTATTCCCGTAAAAACGGACTACTGTATCCCCTACCTTTTACCAGCGACAAATTTAAGGACTTCTATTCCGGACAGGAATACCTGGGAAGAGTCACTGGAATGGGACACCAGTAGTATCAGATTTTTCACGGATCGATCAAAGTTGGACGAGCAAGTAGGCTATGGGTTCAATTCACCGGACCTAAATGTAAATATCTCCTTCAAGCTGCCTGATCACTGCAGTGTATTTCAGGCGGAAACTACCACCATACTGGAGGTAGCTGAACTACTGAAAATTAGTGTCACAATCCTCCGGAGAATATGTATTGACAGAGACAGCCAGGCTGCCATAATATCCCTGGAAGCCATGTTTGCTACGTCCCTGGCGGTGAAAGAATGCCACTCATCACTTAGGATGATGGCAGAGTATTTTGACATCAGGCTCATCTGGGTACCGGGACACAGCAACATTCCAGGCAATTGCGTAGCGGATGCGTTAGCTAGACAGGGCACTACGGCACAGGTTCTTCCGGCAAAAGAAGGTGTTAGTATGCCAATCTCTACCTGCCGTTTGCAGATCAGGCAGTGGGCCGATAATATGTTCAAGGACAAGTGGAGACTTACTTTAACTTGCAAACAAGCGAGGGTCTTCTGGCCACAGGTGGACAGGAAGAGGACTAGGCAACTACTTAGCTTGCCGAGAGGTAGGTTATTCACAGGATATCCATAATTACACTTACGGGACATTGTCTTGTAGGAAAACACGCCCTAAGATTGGGACATAGAAACTCCATTCTCTGTAGATGCTGCACGGAAGAGGACGAGGAATTGCCCTGCACTGTGAGGACTGAGGAGTAGGATATTCGGAACACATTTAATTAGCACCGTAGCCCTACAGGATGTTTGTGTAGGTGTTATAGACAAATTCATTGAAAGGGTAAATTGGCTGGACGACTAGTAAATAGTTGATATGGAGGAAACTGGAGGTATCACAATGGCCTTATTTAGCCTAAAGTGCTAGACAGCGTGCTGTCTTGCAGCCTTTTCAACCAACCAACCATCCAAGAGCTTATTGGAAAAGAAGAAATTGCGAATATTCCTTTTCTGTGGGAGGTCTGTACTATTGTATGGTTGTACTACTTGGAGCTCGACAAAGCTAACAATGAAGAAGGTCCAATTGTATCTCAATCATTGTCAGAGGCAAATATTCCGTATTTATTCGCCGTATACTTAGACGCCTAACATCAGATATTGCTAGAGCTGCACTTGAATGGAACAATCAGGGGTATTGACGGTCAGAAGGACCACCAAGTACATGGAAGCGGTGCCTAGAAAGGAATATAAACAAACTCGACTGTAATGGAACCAAATTAAATTACTTTCCAGAAGCAGAAATCGATGAAGAGAATTCGTTTAGGCGCCAGGTCCTTCTTGCACCTTTTATTTAAACTTTGTTTTCTTGTAATATTGTTTAATATTGTTAGATTTTGTTTAAATAAATAAGTGGCATATAAAGATATACACGCTGAAAATCGGCCCCAGCAACATTTTGATGTATATGTTTGCAAGCATTGTTTCCATGAATCTAAGATTTGTGCTTCTTTCTTTCTTGGTTGCTTGCCATATTTTTGTTTGTAGTAGTTTATATATTATAATATATTATGTTTCCAACATGTAATATTGATTAGCCAACGCAATGTGTTAGAACACAAGTATACTATATTTGCAACAAGCTACAAACACGTTATATTTGTATCCAAACAACAACAAATTACTGATTTTTCAGCTTGTAGGGTAGCCTGACGTATTCTGGCAAGAACGGGGCACAAACACCATAGCTGATGTATTGACTTCATTCAATCCCGGCTAATAGCGTAGATATATCTTGTCTAGAATTCTATCTATGTATATATTCCATTCTATTCAATATTGTTGTCTGTATATACTCAAGCTGCAATATCCACCCTATTTTATTATTTTTTTATGTTGTCTCACTTTTATTCAATTTCACTTGAATTTTTTTTATTGGTTTTTCTTTATGTGTATGTATTTCTTTTTTTTAATTTCATTGAATTTATTTGTTTTCCAAGAAATTTTTTTAATTCTTTTTATTTTTTGTTTAAGTTTGCAAACAATTTACTAACAATTCTTCATAAAGTCTCTGGTGTGAGTGTGTATGTGTAGGAGGTGAGAGAGCGTTTTTATTTGGTAACGTTTACCACGGGTATCCTGTGCAGACTGATTCAAATTCGATGGAAAACGTGGCTTTTACGTGAAGTGAATTGAATGAAACCGAAAGAAAACTGAGCGAATGTGTTCGTGTATATAAGTGTGGGTGGAAGTGTGTAAATGTGTACATGTGTGTGTGTGTGTGTTTGCATGTAGGGAGTCAAACGCTATACAAATGATTTCAACAGACGATGTACGAACGACCAAACGAAAGAAGTAACAACAAATGCGCAAAATATAAACCATAGGCTAAAGAACATCCCATATAAATGCCTTTTGATATCAATGAAAATGTATTTGAATCAATTGAGAACAAGACAGCAGGCGAAGAGATAGATAGATAAAGAGAGAGAGAGAGAGAGACCACACGCAAGTTATAAAATTCCAACACATTGTAAAAGCAACATTGTATAAACCAAAATTGTTTGACTCGCAACATGTTGCAGGTATATCTCAGGTGTTTTAAGGCAATCACTAATGAGATGTTGCTGAAATTTCGTAAATATTTTGACTCACATATTTAAGATTTCTATAATTTTGTTACCATTAGGGTAGGTCAATTTCAGGAGTTTTCGTCTGAAAAAAGAATGTGGCCAAGTACTGGCAAAGTAGACAGCATCAAATTTAATAAACAAAATAAACTAAAAACTGGGGTAAAGGAGGAATGCAGAAGTACACACTGAAAAATCTGTATTTTTTGATGTTCGGATGCAAATATAACTTGCGTTTGTAGTTGTGTGTTTGTCGCAAATATTGTATACTTGTGTCCAAACACATTGTGTTTGGTATTCAATATTACATGTTGGAGACACAATGATTAGTTGTTTATAATATTTGTTTATTTCATTACCCAAGTATAAGTTTGTTTGCTTAAAACTGCTGAAAACACAAACGTGGCCGACAACAAAGAAACAGAAAAGCAGCAGATCTTCAAATATCTTGCACGTAAGTACATGGATGCTCCATACATATAGTACATATTTCCTGCATAATGTTACAGGGGCCATTTTTTGTCATCGTGTACAGAGAATAGCATACCTATGGATTGTATTCGAATAACTTCGGCAGCATCACTATCTTTATCTCTGATACAAAGTTGAAATTTATACAGGCACCGTAATCTCACTCGCTCGCAAGGACCCAAAAAGATATACAACTCGAGAGCACGAGCAATAAAGAAATCAAAAAGTACGTGCATCCGCGAGCGAGCTGCGTACGTTTGTTTTTACGCATTTTCGGATGCTGTGTTTATCTCAAAAGACTTAAAGGGGCAGGCCGGAAACAACTCCTAAAATACTAATACTGTGTAGAGAGAATGAAGAGAAAATGACGAATAAAAATTGGTTGAAAATATTGAAATCGCAATATGTACTGCAAAGAGGACATAATTGTTGCCATCAAACTTAGTCTTTAACACACAAAAAAATGGTTTTCCATTACATCTCATCAAGGGATTGGGGAGAACTTCTCACAACCAGTGAGTTGTGCGCTTTCAAGACTTATACTCAGTGATTGGGACCTACAGTTTTTACACCGATTCCGACCGGTATTTTGAGAAGCTTTATCATGATCGCCGCCGAAAGAAATTTAAGGTGGTCTGAGCAGGGCTCGAACCCAGGAGCTCATGTACAAGAGTCGCGAACACTAACCTTTGTACCACCGATGGCCACAACGATCTAATAAATAAGGCCCGTGTTGCACTCCTACACCTGCAAACAAATCCGGCGCAGTAAGAGCATATTATTTTCTGAATTCCTTGATGAAAATTCAAAGATCAGCACTGATTAGCGTTAGTGGGGCAATGGGCACGACATCAGGCACTAAACTTAGTGCTATCCTGAACATCTGTACTCCTGATATCATGGCCGAATCGTCAGCCACTACATCCCTGGCGAGAATCAGAGATTGTGGCGTTTTGATATCGCGGCGTTCCGGACACGCTGAATTACTACACCGGATCAAGTCTATTCCCGTAAAAACGGACTACTGTATCCCCTACCTTTTACCAGCGACAAATTTAAGGACTTCTATTCCGGACAGGAATACCTGGGAAGAGTCACTGGAATGGGACACCAGTAGTATCAGATTTTTCACGGATCGATCAAAGTTGGACGAGCAAGTAGGCTATGGGTTCAATTCACCGGACCTAAATGTAAATATCTCCTTCAAGCTGCCTGATCACTGCAGTGTATTTCAGGCGGAAACTACCACCATACTGGAGGTAGCTGAACTACTGAAAATTAGTGTCACAATCCTCCGGAGAATATGTATTGACAGAGACAGCCAGGCTGCCATAATATCCCTGGAAGCCATGTTTGCTACGTCCCTGGCGGTGAAAGAATGCCACTCATCACTTAGGATGATGGCAGAGTATTTTGACATCAGGCTCATCTGGGTACCGGGACACAGCAACATTCCAGGCAATTGCGTAGCGGATGCGTTAGCTAGACAGGGCACTACGGCACAGGTTCTTCCGGCAAAAGAAGGTGTTAGTATGCCAATCTCTACCTGCCGTTTGCAGATCAGGCAGTGGGCCGATAATATGTTCAAGGACAAGTGGAGACTTACTTTAACTTGCAAACAAGCGAGGGTCTTCTGGCCACAGGTGGACAGGAAGAGGACTAGGCAACTACTTAGCTTGCCGAGAGGTAGGTTATTCACAGGATATCCATAATTACACTTACGGGACATTGTCTTGTAGGAAAACACGCCCTAAGATTGGGACATAGAAACTCCATTCTCTGTAGATGCTGCACGGAAGAGGACGAGGAATTGCCCTGCACTGTGAGGACTGAGGAGTAGGATATTCGGAACACATTTAATTAGCACCGTAGCCCTACAGGATGTTTGTGTAGGTGTTATAGACAAATTCATTGAAAGGGTAAATTGGCTGGACGACTAGTAAATAGTTGATATGGAGGAAACTGGAGGTATCACAATGGCCTTATTTAGCCTAAAGTGCTAGACAGCGTGCTGTCTTGCAGCCTTTTCAACCAACCAACCATCCAAGAGCTTATTGGAAAAGAAGAAATTGCGAATATTCCTTTTCTGTGGGAGGTCTGTACTATTGTATGGTTGTACTACTTGGAGCTCGACAAAGCTAACAATGAAGAAGGTCCAATTGTATCTCAATCATTGTCAGAGGCAAATATTCCGTATTTATTCGCCGTATACTTAGACGCCTAACATCAGATATTGCTAGAGCTGCACTTGAATGGAACAATCAGGGGTATTGACGGTCAGAAGGACCACCAAGTACATGGAAGCGGTGCCTAGAAAGGAATATAAACAAACTCGACTGTAATGGAACCAAATTAAATTACTTTCCAGAAGCAGAAATCGATGAAGAGAATTCGTTTAGGCGCCAGGTCCTTCTTGCACCTTTTATTTAAACTTTGTTTTCTTGTAATATTGTTTAATATTGTTAGATTTTGTTTAAATAAATAAGTGGCATATAAAGATATACACGCTGAAAATCGGCCCCAGCAACATTTTGATGTATATGTTTGCAAGCATTGTTTCCATGAATCTAAGATTTGTGCTTCTTTCTTTCTTGGTTGCTTGCCATATTTTTGTTTGTAGTAGTTTATATATTATAATATATTATGTTTCCAACATGTAATATTGATTAGCCAACGCAATGTGTTAGAACACAAGTATACTATATTTGCAACAAGCTACAAACACGTTATATTTGTATCCAAACAACAACAAATTACTGATTTTTCAGCTTGTAGGGTAGCCTGACGTATTCTGGCAAGAACGGGGCACAAACACCATAGCTGATGTATTGACTTCATTCAATCCCGGCTAATAGCGTAGATATATCTTGTCTAGAATTCTATCTATGTATATATTCCATTCTATTCAATATTGTTGTCTGTATATACTCAAGCTGCAATATCCACCCTAGCCTATTTGTTAACATTCTAATATTAATTTGACATAAATGTTAGTTTTTTTTTTTTTTAATCGAGCGAATCCATCGCCGCCACTCTTACCCGCCCCTACCGACCGAGAGGGCCACGTCCCCATAACGTGAGGACAGCGTACACATTATAGACCGGTCTATATCGGGAGAGCAAGGATCATAAGTTCGCACGTTGCAACCAAGTGCAGAAATGCTTCACCAGTTGGTATTACACTAACATAAATCAGTATAAAAGTACATCACGAGATATTAATATAACACACTTCATAATATTTAATAATTACGAGCAAAATGAAAACCAAGTTATAAATCAGCCAGACAGACAGATAGTAAGGATAAAGTAAATTTACATATGTAAAGGAATATATAGCACTAATGCAATCGGTTCAAATGACAAATTATGATAGACTTTGTAGTTTCCCAACTACCAGTGAAATCAATAAATTGATATAGCTCATTAAAGTCACGACACATTCTCCTAACTGGATCAAAGGACGCATAATTCGAACGCTGAAACTCGATGTGAATGAGTTTATAGTACCTCGTGGGTCTCAATGGGACATTTATGAAAATCTTAGATAACAGAAATTCAGAACATATACATCCATCAATTATCTTCAAAACTGTAATAGAGTTTATCATGGTACGTCTACTACTAAGAGTCGGCAATCTGATCAATGCTAGTCTACTGCTATACGAAGGAAGATTAGGGTTCGGTTTCCATTGAAGGTTTCTCAGACAAAATATGAGAAACTGTTTCTGGACCGATTCAATCATATTAACATACAAATTGTACTGGGGGCCCCAAACAACAGATCCATATTCGAGAATAGGGCTGACTAGTGAAGTAAAGAGATTTTTCGTAACGTAGTGATCTGAAAATTCCTTTGCCCAACGTTTAATAAAGTTCAGAACGCCATAAGCCTTATTTACCATCGTAATTATACCATAAGCCTTATTTACCATCGTAGCAAAATTATCAAGCCTACCATTATCCCGATACTCAAATTCCCTTACGAATGTTCTGTGAGGCCAAAATTCCGAATCCACAAGTTTGACAAATAGATCATCCGGTGCGATAATTTTGAAAGACGACCTACGTTCTGAAAATTGTGACTTAAGCTTGAATCGATAGAATTATTCCCGACTAATTTAGACGATATGTAAAGTCGTATATCCTCTTCGGTCGTGTCGGGGGAAAGTCTAGACACAAAAACTGTCTTCCTTGCCGGTACGACAGTCAACGTTCTTGGTCCCGTTCCTGGCACCGGGGCGGGATTACCACCCGCAGGAGATGACTTATCGCTGTCCGTGGAAGCTATAGTAACTACAGAAACGACTTCAGCAAAAGTAGAAGAGGCAGAAGATTTCATTGGAACTGGAGAATTAAAAAAAAAAAAAAATTTTTTTTGGAGAATTAACGTCCATTAAATTCGGCGAGGAAGGAATTACCAACAATGGAGGGCCCTTCTTAGTCGTCTTCTTCCTTTTCGGCGAGGAAGCTTTCGGTGAACCCGCTCTCTTTTCCAATCCCGGATATTTATTAAACATCCCAATAAACTTGGAAAATCGACCAGATAAAGCCGAAAGCTCCTTTTCCATATCAGAAAACTCGGACTTCATGCTCCTGAAAAATTTGTAGAACTCCACATCTAATTTTCTACAATCCAGGCAACACCAACGAAGACCCTTGTCATCACTAAGATTGTCTGCCACTCTTGCATAAAGGCCAACACATTTGACATGTACCAAGCCATCACACAACCAGCATGAAATCAGAGTATCGGTATCCGATCTAACCTTACAGTCTTTGTTCATGCAAAAAAAAAAAAAGTAAATAAATAAGAAACAAATACTAAAAACAGAATTCCAAAATCGACAAAATTACCAAAAACGTAAACTTATTATCCCTTAGATATTAATTCCCAAAACCAGATGGTAACTCTGACACACAAATAAAGAAACAAAGAGAATGAAAGATGAAACAAAAATCCAACAACTACAACGTTAGACGTTCTCAACAATGATAAACAAATATTATTGTTGTTGTTTGTGTTTTACACGATCAACAGAATTTCCAATTGCACACAATAATACAAAAACAGTATAAACAAGCACTGCACTGAACACACAATTATATCAAGCAATGTAATTTAACTTAAATACGAAAATAAAGTTAAATTCACGGAGCACAATTAAAAAGGAACTAAATCAGAGTAGAGTTGCTTTTATTTTCGCAACTAACATGTAAATCATTTATTGTAACAATATTAAAGATTGCAGTTTCTGATATTCTCTCTGAACAGCAATCAATGAAACCCTTCCATTGATAAAATGTAATGTTCTATTTTCAATACAGTTTTGATCATGTGATGCACCTTTAAAATAGTTCTCAGCAATTGAAAATATAACTAGACAAAATACTTATGTATTCCATGCAAACCTCTTTAAAATGGATATATAATAATTTTCAAAAATGTTGTTGGTTTTATCAAAAAATTTTTGGTTTTCCTTTGGTCATTTGCAGCTATATTAAACCGTACGATAGCATTGTATCCAACCACAATTCCCAATGGTCATTTTTTGTCTGTGGAAATCCACAGCAACAGCACCAACAACAACAACCACTACACATTGCATGCAAAATCTAACAAAGCCTTTGACTTTCGATCACATTTTTGGCTCCTATTGTGCCTCAAGGGCCATTTGTTTTTGTTAATGTTTTGTTGGTTATTATTTAAACCACAATTAATTGTTGTTGTCATTTTGGGTACATCTTCTGCTGTTGCTGTTTGTAGTGTCCAACACTTATCCTTTGGTGGTTTCCTATTTAACATCTTCGTACTCTTTTCCCTCTTCAATGCATAAAGGGAATACATTCTTTGGCGTTTGTGTTGTCTTTTTCGTTGGAAAACTTCATGAAAGTTTTATAGGAATTTTTTGTCGATTTTTGTTTTTGTATTTATATCTTTACTTCTCTATTCTTGTGTGAAGATTTATGTATGTAATTTGGTCGTTAATTCTTTCAAGTTTATATATAACGGATATTTATCTCTATTTATTCGATTTTGTTTCTGGGCTAAATGCCAGTCAGATTATAGTGCTCTGTTCTGTTCCATGCGAAGGATATGCTGTAATATAATTAAACTGTTTGCTCCTAAAAGTAGGCAATGAGCCTTTAAGGGAATCGTGAGCAGCAAAAGAGAACTGATGAGAGTAAAGGGAAATTTGTTCAGAAAACAAATTTCTCTAGCTGTGTTACTTGTTGTGGGCAAAAGTATTTGGAATGAAATTGAATTCAACAAATATCGTTAATTAAAAGTTTTAGAAATGGAGGAAAATGCAAATAAAGGATATTCTGAATATTAGCTAATTTTAGGTAGAAACTTCAGGGTAATTGTGGTGTTGTCTGTGATGGGGAGAATAAATGTCGGAGAAGGGGAGAGTAAACGTCTGGCCACTTAGAGAAAACAATTTCACGACCTATTGCACGTGTCCAGCACCAGCCGGCAGGAGGATGTCTACTATGGGGTCCTACATATTTGGGGGCCTGTGAGACTTATCCCAGATAGACGTAGGTCATCAGTGGAGCAATGAGAACGTGGGATAGATCCCTGCTCTGAACAACATACTTTTCCTTCGACGTCGGCCATCTCGCTTAGTGATGGCGACACTACCTTAGTACTTAGCTTCTCAAAATACCGTTCAGAACCGGTGTGAAATTGTAGGTCCCAATCAGTGAATGAAATCTTAGAAAGAGCACAGCTCACTGGTGGTGAGCTTACTGGGATGTAGTGGAAATTGTCTTTTTTTATTTTTTTCAGACGTAGACAAGATCCTGAACTTTTTGGAGCGAACTAAACGGTTATCGCTTAATGTCGTTAGCCCGTGGTATCAGAATAGACCAAGAAGTCTAAGTGAGTAATTCATGGACTGCCACTAGTACTTAACCTAACCAAAACTATTACCTATCGTATGTTGGAAAAAAGACTGAGACTGTTAGTCTTCTTAAAATATTCTAATATAAAATTTGCTGTACCACTATAGCCAAGAACCCAATAAACTCTCAGCTTATAGGCCGCTAGCATGTTCAGAACTCGTTTGAATTCCTTAATCAGTTTCGCTTTTGCACAAGTACGATTTGGTTGCATTAAGTGCCGATGAAAATTTTTGAAATTTCCCGAAAGTGTGGTGAGTATCCATAAAATTAGAATTAGGAAATTTGTAAATTGTTACACTTTTGTAGTTGGGGTGTGATATGTATTTAATTTGTATTATTTTATTGTATAAATACTTTATTTTGCTTTCGGGATGTCATTCGTAGTTTCCATCCTTATTTAGGTTAATGCGTAAGTTAACTGCTTTAACAATTTTCAAGCTGGAAAATTTACAATTTCAACAAAACATCAATAGTAAAACCAAAATGATTCACTATCATTTAACTACAGTCAATAATAACTTCTATCATTAACTATGTCCTTTTGACAAAATATTTGTTCAAATGCCCAAATGTCCTTCAATAAACGGTATAAATTTAATTATCTCTAGTTTACGATTTCTTACGCGATTATTTGCACAGCAGCATTGAGTATAAATGTCTGTCCCGCCCTCCATCTCTTGCTACTCCCCTGATGACCGCCTCTGTGCAGCAGCAGTAGATAATAAAAATAATGATCACAGTATCATCACAGATTATTACGGATGAGAATAAAAAGCCATAAAAAGTTTAACTCACAAAAAACACATGGACACAACCGCAGCGACGCTGACACAAGGCACACACACCACCAACCACATCGACTGTCGTCGTTGGCTTCTGATATTTGTTTCAAGTAGCCGAGAGTAATAGTAGTCGGATTTTTATTGCTCATTTCCAAATAGTAGGGAAAGCAATTAATGTTTTAATTTGTGAACAATATTTTTGTTGATGATACAGAAACAATAGCAACAACTAAACAACAAACAAACATGATTGTCATAACTCCTCTTCGCATGGGACCGTGTGTGTGTGTGAGAGAGGGTGTGTGTTGGTGTCTCTTGACTCTCTTGCACATTCTAATTAGATACTTTGAAGGGTTTTGTGTGCTAGTGTGTGTTTTTGTTAAGGCAACACAACCCGCATTATTCGTTGGGTGTTTGCAATTGTGAATGCAAACAGAAAACACATATTACAATAATTGCAAGGGAAGGAGAGAATGCTAATACACTCAGCGAAACCTGTTGTTCATATAAAAGAATACTTTCATAAATATGATGAAAATTTTCATAGATTTGGCTTCAAGGAAATCGTCAAGAAATGTAAATGTAAAAGTTTTATTACCCAATAAGCACATCGGATCCGAATCTGCTCCGGGTCGGATCCGACTTCTCTGAATTGATTTCGAGATCGGGTCCGATTCGAGATCGGATACTAAAGCGGCCGCAATTCCTCCTTCGATCTCGAAACGAGAAATGTGTCCGATTTCGAAATGAGACGGATCCGAAATCGAAATCGAGAACGGACCCGATCTCGAAACAGAGAAGGGATCCGATGTGTAAATCATATCGGATTCAGTCTCGAAATAATTTCGGATTAAAATTTGTACCGGGAAATGAAAACGCAATCAAACTCAATGTGATCAATGTACAGCGTTACCTGCAACCACGTCGAATATAGTTATAAATATGTAAAGTTTTTATAAATTAATTTATTTTGGAGTGTATTTGCTTCTCTTAGTTAATCGATCTTTGGCATACTGGAAGTATTTTTTACTGCGGGACTCCATCACTTCCAATCGGATCAGAGGAAACGAAATCCGATGTTCCGGACTCAAACCGGATCCGAATCGGATCAACATAAGTGGAATCCGACGCGTCGGACACATATCGGATCCGAGTCCGACTTTGTGCTTATTGGGTAGTTTTTAAAAAGCTTCACAAAAAATCATGGGGAAAGTTTCATAAATTTGTACAAAGCTCTTGTTGTTGTTTTCTAAGACGGAGAATTTTAAGTTGGCAACACTGTTCTCTGTGACAACGGATTTGACAGTTCTCGGCAGATTTTTGATCATGAATACACGATTTTCGTCAGTAAAAACCTCAATATCTTTTGGTCTAGTAAAAATAGTAAAGTTCCATAAAACCCGGATTGTAGGTAAGGAGTCACGTATTATTTGGAGACAGTAAGATTATAAATCGAAGTGTTGGGTATATTTCACAAAGTATTCCAAAGTTGACTACTCTTCTTAATTTTAGATTTTAAAGAAAAAAAATTTTAGGTTTTTCTTCTTACGATACGATATTTACGTATTTACGATATTTTGACGTAATTCTTCACAATGCATACAAAAAATTTGATTATTTTTCATATTACAAATATATTTTATTCGCTTTTTTCGAATTTTGAAAATCGAAAAATTTCGTATCTATTCGTATTTCGTATATACTTCTTGACCTGTATCTCGTACAGTTTTGGAGATATTCTACTCAATTTTCATTACTGGAAAACGTGATTTCATGGCTTTAATATGACGGCTAACTTTTATAGTATATACTATATTGGGTATACATATATAAAACTAAGTTTGATTACACCAAATATCTTTAAAAATATTGTTTTTGAACAAAAAAATGGATTTGGAACGAGATAACTTATTTTCATCTGGGATGAGTAAGTGCATTTGAGTAATTTGAGTATTGATTCATGACCCATTTCTGGACATACATTTAAGCCAACATGTAGGTCCGTTGAGCGATCTTCGAGTTGCCGGAATAAACCTCAAGTTTAAAAATAATGGGTTCCTATTACATCCCATGAAGGGATTGGGGAGAGATCCTCGCAACCAGCGAGCTGTGCGCTTTCTTGTTTTACACTCACTGATTGGGACCTACAGTTTTATACCACTTCCGAACGGTATTTTGAGAAGCATTTTAATGGCTAAATACTCAATAATGTCGTCGTCACTAAGCGAGGTGACCGCCGTCGAAAGAAATTTAAGGTGGTGAAAGCAGGGATCGAATCCATGTTCTCATGTACAGCAGCCGCGCGCACTACCATTGCCCTACCGACTGTCACCTCAACCACAAGTTTGCTATCGAAAATTCATGCTGCTTAAAAATTTATTCAGTTACTCCAAAGTGTTTCCCTTAGATCCTTCAAACTAGGTATTGTACGTCTGTGAGGTGTTTGAGTCTTATTCCTGCGAAATCGAGTTAATGACAAAGTGCGGGAAAATGCCAGGATTTACTAGGAAATTCAAGCTGGTTATGTGTCGTCGGCTGACGTAGTCTCCGACGCCTCCAAGGTTGTCGCAAAGACCCACAAAACCTTACGAAATGATTTGGTAGATTTTTCACGATTTTGTTTTCAGCTATAATCTACATGATTCAATATTTCAACGAAAACAATCAACATTGATTTTTATTAGATCGTCTGTACTCTGCTGTACTCGGGTTGATTTCATAGAATTGATGAAGTATTTTTCTGTGAGTGCACAAACACAAATGTGCGCGTTACATTAATCATACTAACACACAAACTACAACAGCAATAACATCCAATTTAAGGGTGAGTGTGTAAGTGTAACTTTCCTGTCGTATACCAGTAAGTTTATTACTTGAGTATGGGTGTAAGTTTTATACTTTGTGCATATACTGTCTATTAAAATATTTTATCCTTGTTGGCGTGAGTATGTATGTGAGAGAGAAAGAGAGTGTGTGAGTTTTATATTACGGCCTAAACATGAGTTATTACTGTTTGTTAAGAACCATAAATGTCTGTTGTTTACTGCCACAGTGTTTGTGCAAGCTTTTTTTTTGCATATGTATGTAAATATTATATGAGAGTGTAGACAAATGTATGTTTTTATATGGTAGGCTGAACAAGGGGTGGTCGCCGTAAGAGAAAATTTTGTGTTTCTGTCTTTATCGTCGTCAATTAAGCAACAAGTGGCGCCCTTTATTTCTCTTCAAAAGCATCATATTCGGTATTGTTACAACTGTGCCTGTTCTTTTGTTTGTTTGTTAGTTCTTCTCTTTTTGCCTTGTAGGCGGACACTGGCCCGGAACAGCCCAAAGGGACCGTCAGTAACGTTTTCATACAATTTAAGGATGTACGACTACAGTCATTTGTTAGCGTTTATTTGTGTTAGAGATTTGTAGAGACGAAGAAACACAGATTTCGCCAACACAATTTGTTTGTAAGAAATTCATAGTAATTTAGGCCAAACGATTTTCCTTTTTTTACTTTCATACCGTTTTCTATTAAAATTGGGAATTGTTTAAATTTAAATTGAAAATAAAGGAATCGAATATGGGAACTACAGAATTGAGTGTGAATTGTGGGCTATATGTCAACATAAATCAAATTCGTTTTTAAAGTACTTAAAACTTATTCCGACTGCCAATTTAAATTTTATTTTGTTGATTTCATATAAACGAATTTGCGGTTCCGGACGTCAATGAGTGAATACAGAACAGTGATCAAGTTAAAACTTGGGTCCTAAATACTCATTTTTTTAACTTATAGCCGTTTAAAGCAGGAATGTGTGAGTAGCAGTAATGGCTTGAAACTTAGAATTACGATAAAAAAAAAATACTCCTAATAGCATGTGTATTAGAATAACATTAGAATATCAACAAACAGTTTGTGGTGTACATTGCAGCCATAGATAAATAAAAACCATAGATGATTCATTTGATTACTCACCATTTTCACCACAGGGCGCATGCTGTTTCCGTACGACCATTTTTCTCTCGGCTACGACGAAAAAGCACTCAAACATAATTTTTTTTTCGATTCTTTTGTTTAAATTTTAAAATAAAATATAAATAATAGAAAAGAGTAACGCTTTTGATATTTGTTGACAATACAAAAGGCAAAAAAGCATGGTTATACAGTTTTTTCAATAGTTTTCGTTTACAGGGAAGTTTGCCCATATCCACCACTCCGGCGCCATCTAGAAAATGTCCCTTAACTTTCAAATCCACCACCTATCTTTAACCATCTATGGTTTTTTATTTATCTATGTTGCAGCTTAATTGTCTAATTTCAATTACGCCTAAAAGTAGGCAATTTTTGCAAGCTGAATAGCTACTACATACAAAGTCGTATATACCAAAATATTGCAAGAAGAAAATTATGATTTCCAATAGGTGGCTACGGGTAGATTGTGAATTTCTGTTACAAAGTTGACAATATGTTATTATTCTGTTGTCTGTTGTCTGTTTCGAAGGATAGGCTTACGCTTCTCCTTGGAAGTAATGCTGCCGGGGACTTTAAGGTTAAGCCTTTGTTAGTTTATAAATCTGAATCTCCAAGGGCTATGAAGAATATTTGCAAACAAAATCTCCCAGTGATTTGGAAGTCGAACAAAAAAGCTTGGATCACTGCTAAGTTATTTGACGAGTGGTTTAAGGAGCACTTTTGTCCTGAAGTTAACAAATATTGTGAACAAACTAATATGTCCCATAAAGCACTACTACTAATCGATAATGCACCTGGCCACTCCATCAGTTTGGATCACATTGGCGATGACGTGAAAATTTTATTTTTACCTCCAAATACTACATCCCTTATCCAACCTATGGATCAGGACATTATCGTGGCATTTAAGAAATACTATTTACGACGAAGTTTTAGAAGCCCTTATTGACGCAATTGACACACCAGGAGGCCAAACTGATCAAAATATCAACATCATTAGACAATTTTGGAAAAATTATAATATCTTGCAAGCAGTGGACAACATAAAAAAAGCTGGGAAGAATTTTCTGCATCAACAATGAAAAATGGATGGAAAAACGTATGGCCTGAATGCACTACTGATGGCGCAATGACTTTAACTTGAACGAGATAAACACAGAAATTGTAAACCTGGCCCAAAGTTTAGGATTTTCAGAAATAGATGAATCCGATATTGTTGATGTTCTGAACCAAGGGGATGAACCATTAACAAACTCGGAGCTATTTGCATTGACAAATCTATCAGATCAACGTTATAGTGATGAAATGGGCTCTAATGTCGAAACTTGCACGAAGAGTTCAGAAATACCACTGAAGAAATTAAAGGAGTCCTTTGACTGCATTAATAAGGCTATGGAAATTTTTGAAGAATTTGATAAAGACGAAGAGAGAATTGAGACAACAAAAATATCAATGAACACGAGTCTTAAATATTACAGAGATCTGTACGAACAGAAAAAGTTGTCCTTGCCTCAGAAGCGAATTGACTCATTTTTCAAACAAGTTTCATCGGAAATGCCTGCATTGCGCCAGGAACAGGCACAGCGCTCTTCTTTAGACGAAGATATCGATATGATGATTTCTGAAGTTGTATGTTCATCCAATAATTCCGATAATTAATATGAACATACTTATGTCCTTATATTTATGTATGAATTTTTATAACTTTTCTTAATTTATTATTTTACCTTTAATTATTTATATTTACTTTTTAATATATGTACATATGAATTGTCTTTTCTTTTTTTAAATTTGTTGAATTGTCTTCTTTTTTAAATATGTTAATAAATTGCACTTGCTCAAAGTATGGAGAATCTAAAATTCGATTTACGTCGTTTCGATTTACGTCGCCATTTTCCGGTACCAATTACCAATCATGACGTAAATCGAGGGATTACTGTATAAGCAACTGTTTTTTATTCGTTTAAAATGCTCTATTACAAATCACAATACAACAAATACAAAAGATGAAGAAAAAATATTTTTCATAAAGTGTTTTGTTCCTTAGTACTTTATCTCTAATATAACATGTAGCCTATTTAATTTGAAATTCACATTAATCCAGGGCCGCAAAATAAACACGAGTAAATTATTGAGAAATTCGTGAAGAAACGCATAACTTCTAGGACGCTTCATTAGAATGATATTCCAAAAACAAAACTTTTTTTTTTCTAGATCCTCCAGAGTGTTAGCCAGTTGCTCACTTCTCTAATAACCAAAATTTCAGGCTTATACAAGCTACAATAATCAGGTAATATACGGGAAAGGAACAACCCTAGTTCCCTAGGAAATGTAACCTGTTTGAAAATGATTAATTTTTTTTTAAATTTATGCCAAAACAGCCTTGAGTTGGGACTAGTGTGCATTGTTTCCGCTTTGGAATATATTTAACTTTCATAATTATCTGTACCAACAGATAGTCTTGGAACATTTTGTTGGAACTTCCTATTTCATATGCGTGATTTTTTCTTTTATAATGTTTTCTACTGATTCCATTTGTAGCCCCAAAACTGATCAACCCAGTTGCATGTAAAGCAAGTAAATAGCTATGGAAATTAAGCCTGCGGTTTCAATACTACAATGTTATAAAGGAATCTGCGCCAAACTGCAGAGGATGGGAAAGTTCAAATGTAATCGCACAGCATCCTTGTACAACTGGTTGTCATTATTTGCAACACCAAAGAGGGAACAGGAAATCAACCCAACTTAAAATGAGAAAGAAAACAAGCTCAATATGCTGGTGAAGATGATGATGATGATGGTGGCGATGAAGATGATGACGAGGATGTTGATTATTGTGTGTGCAGTGGCTCATTCAAACGCATAACACTTGATTGGCTTATTGCCAATTCACAGCATTCTCTCTCACCATTTTGAAAAACATTCCAAGTGTCGGCATCGAATATCTAAGGGCACCCGTTTAAAGGGATTCAACAAATTATACCAGTAACATGGAGATTTCTTGCATATTTAAAATGGCCTTATTTGTTTAAATTGAAAGGCTCATTAATTCGTTTGGGGAAATGATGCATACCAAAATTGCTTCTATTATCGTGGAGCAGTAAAAATGGTTAGCAGATTGTTCGACTCAACTACGATATCTACTTATACACTTAGCCTGGTGTTGCCTCGGTGCGCAAAGACTGTAAAATTAAACTTAAAACTGTATTGTTCTTCTCGGTGTTTGGAACAAAAACAAAACAAACACAAAAACTGGGGCAATAAAGTTTGTTTGTGATTTATTTTGCAAACAATGGTGTCTCATGTTTCCCGAGAATTGCTTCTCTTCTTCCACTACTCAGTACTAGCATATATTTGTTTTCTTTGACGCCCCTTCATCAAATGGAGCAAAGTTTTCCAAAATTCAACCAAAATTTGTTGAAGACGCAACACAAACATATCAGGCCAAGAAACACATAATTTGATCACGTTCTTCTGCCAGATAAATTTGGTTTTAAAAATATTTTTTGTTCCATTTTTTCTCCACAGAATGATAATGAAGCAATCTTTTATTGGTTGTGCACTGGAACAATGGAACGTGAATGGCCATGGATGGTGTACAAAGTAAAGAAGTAGAAATGACTGCTAGTGTGACAATAGCAAGTGTGTGGTATTCGCGTAGTGAGTGTGAAAGTCGTTGCATCATTACGATGCAGTTGTGGGCAGATAATCAAGAGAAACACTTTTTAAATTTAAACAAGTTTACATTAATGTTAAAAGAGTTTTACACCGTTTCCGGAGGCGGTTTGCAAGGACAAATTCTTTATAGCAAAATCCCAAACGGACTCGCCCTACTTATGCACGCTGAAAAATAACGGCCCCAGAAACATATTGCAGGAACCATGTACATGTTTGCAAGCATTGTTTTCGTGAGTAGAAGATCTGCTGCGTTTTGTTTCTTTATTGTGTGTCATGTTTTTGTTTTCAGCAGTTTTCAACAAACAAAACCACATTTGGATCTCAAATACATATATTATAACCTATTAATCACTGTGTTCCAAACATGTTATATTGAATAGCAAACGCATTGTGTTTGGACACAAGTATACCATATTTGCGACAAAATACAAACACGTTATATTTGCATCCAAACAACAAAAAAATACAAATTTTTCATCGTGTGGGTTTGCATTTTAAAATTCACCGAAAACAAAAAGAATATTTAATAATCTTTATCGTGCTTCCCTGTTTTAACACTAAAGTAATGGCTTGGAACCAAAACCTTGTAACTCCATCGAACAAAATTTCGAGAAGAGATATATGAACATACCTTGGATTTGTACAAAACCCTGGACCGAAATTCGGAATCGTGAACGCCTGTACAATATGCGTCTACCATTCAAAACACCAAAATTGAAGAGGCAGTTGAGATGAAACAATCAACACATAGAGTGAGTATATGGTCCGTTTAAGATTACGACAATTATCTGAGCAATATAACGGAGGAAACCGAAAAACTGTAATCTCCGTATAGTGTACTCTTCATTAAAAAAACCTAAGCGGCAACAACATGAGGATTAATGATGGCACGGAGATTCTTTACCAGATCAGCAAGTGGAATGATGACGTGAATTCTTTACAACACAATCCAGACTTCCGGATGATGAGGATCAGTGTGCCCCTTCGGCAGTATACTCGCATTGCAACCCAAGGTGAGGTATTTCAACTGAAGCCCCGTCGCAAGCAGAGATCGACGTCAGTGTGTAAAATGAAGAACCACAAATCCTCTGGGCCTTATAATATTCCAGCGGAACTGTTGAAATATGGCGCATCAACGTTAGCAGATGTCATTACGCCGGTAATCCGAAGGGCATGGATACACAACTTAATTCCTACGGAGTGGAAAGAGAAATAGCCATTTCCCCTTTCCTATACCGAAAAAGGTGATATACCGCTGTGCAGTAACTGAAGAGGCATTACATTGCTCAATACAATAGGCAAAGTAATGGCGATCCTTATACTTCAGCGGATCTCGCTGGTGGTAAAGCAAATTATGTGGAAGGAGCAGGCGGATTCTAGGCCCGGTTATTCGCGGGCCAACCACGAGAACCCACTCCGTATAATCACAGAACAATCAGTTGAACTACACTCGCCTTTGCATCTACTTTTCGTAGACTTCGACCAAGCGTTTGATTGTGTACACCGTTACTCAATGTGGTCCACCTTGACCAAAAGGTATACCGGAAAAAATAGCGTCCATGATCCGTGAACTCTACAGAGAGGCATAAAGATGTATAAAGATCGTTTTAATGGAGAGGAAATCCAACTTCGCACCAAATCTGCGGGAGTTGGACAAGGATGTGTTTTTTCCCCTACATAATTTCTTCTACTTATGGACGAGGTAATGGAGGCTACTAATTTAGAATCTCCGTTCGTCATTCAGTGGAGTACACGCTGAAAAATAGCGGCCCCAGCAACATATTGCAGGAAACATGTACATGTTTGCAAGAATTGTTTTCATGAATTTAAGATCTGCTGCCTTTTAGTTTCTTTGTTGTCTGTCTGGTTTTTGGTTTTAGCGATTTTCAACAAACAAAGCCACATTTGGGTCTAAAAACCATATATTATAACCTATTAATCATCATGTATCAAACATGTTATATTGAATAGCAAACTCAATGTGTTTAGGCACAAGTATAGTATATTTGCGACCAGCTACAAACACGTTATATTTGCATCCAAATATTAAAAAAATACAGATTTTCAGCGTGTTTGTATGAACATCTACATGATGTCGACTACGCAGATGACATATGTCTTACTGCACACAAAGAACTGTCACTTACACTGCAAAAAATTTTCAAAACTTTATTACCTTTATTGGCACACCCGATATATTCTTTCAACAACGAATTCTAGTCTATAAGCTGATGAAAACTGCCCCCGCAAAATATTGCAGGAAACATATATATGTTTGCATGCATTGTTTTGATTAATTGAAGATCTGCTGCTTTTTTGTATCTATGATGTCTGTCGCGTTATGTTTTTAGCAATATTCGGCAAACAAAGCCGCATTTGGGTCACAAAATCTAATATATGCCTATTAATCGTTAATAATAAAATAAAACTAAATGGTTTCCCGTTACATCCCATGTGGGGATTAGGGAGAGCTTCTCACAACCAGTGAGCTGTGCGCTAAACCTATTAATTATTGTATCTCAAACATGTAATATTGAATAGCAAAGACAATGTGTTTGGACACAAGTATACTATATTTCCGACAAGCTACAAATACGTTATATTTGAATCGACACAATAAACAAGACAGATTTTTCAGCGTATATTTGTGTTAGTAAAGGAACTTTATGCCGTCATAGAATATGGAGCAAAAATTGGAGAGATACAGTTTTGTTTCCGAGAAACAAGATTGATTATTACGATTTATTATACAACAGAATTGTAATTTAATCATGTTCCTTCTAATTACAGGCAGAGGAGGGTGAACTTTGAATTTAGCACATTTTTACTTTTCTTAATTGGATAATTTTATTAAATTGGATATACTAGGTTTCTCTTCCTATCCATCCATATTTTGTTGCAAGTATCATTAACTTTTTGTCACATCAGCAGGATATTAGCTTTGTCGCAATTATTTCCAATAAATGGGGTTCAAATACTTATAATCAGTAAACTTCGTGAAAGAATACTCGATAGTACATCAATCATAAATCTGCATAGTTAGTTAAATAGACGAAAGAAATGAAAGAATGTCAAAATTGCTGTCAAAGATGAAAAAAAAATTATTATATTGGCATACATAAGATGTTGGAATTTTCCTTTTTTTATGATGCTGACGATAGGGACTGAAGCTGTCTTTTGTAGACAAATGGTTTTGTTAGACAAAAGCTCCAGGATGTAGACAGACAACCATTAATGTTGACACATTGAAGGAGTGCGAGTAGTTGGTGTTGAAAATCTTGCTGACACTCAATTAAAGTTTTCCCTTTTTTTGAGAAGAAGAAGAGATTTGATAAAAGAACAACCAACCAACTCGCTGTAATATTTAAGCTGATTTTATTCAAGTCTATTCCCTTTTATTTGTTGCTTTTCTTCTCAGACCCAAACAAATTTTGCCCGATATTTGCAGCTGTGTCCTGGCTGGTTGTTTGGCTGCCAAAGCGCCTTCCATATAATGTTGTAGAGAAAAAACCAGAGAAAATATAAAATTTTATTTTTCCTTCAACAAAGTTTTCTTTATCACTTTAATATGCTGCGAGTAGCAGCGGTGGTTGTAACTTATTCCTTTGACGTATTTGTTGCTTTTGGCGTTTGGCTTTTTGTATAATTCAACAAAAGCAAATGCGCGAAAATTCTTGAAGATTTCAAACACTTGAATACTCAAACGATTTGTAGCATTTTTGAATAAATCAAGATTTAATTTTTGTATTCCATTATATTGTGTTAATCTGCGGATGTCAATGTTTTGTTTGAACACAATATTCGGTTGTTCTTTGATTGTATTTATTATTATTTCTTTCCCCCAAAAATTTTGGCTATGGAACATAAATAATTTATGGCTTTTCGAATAGAAAATGCCAATTAAGACAATAAATTGTTATAATCGCACTCGTTCATTTCGATATACAAATTGGAATATATATTTCTCTAGTGTCTCATGTTGATAGATGTTTGAACTTTGATCATTTTCAACTTTGCCACAAATTTAATTTCATAAATTGATCAGTTTGCTCGCTTCCGTCTATCATCATTGATGTATTGCTATACATATCTCATTTATTTTTACGTACTTCCGTTTCCTTTTACGAACAACTAATTTGATTTTGTGAGAAAACTTGAGGAAAAGTGAACAAAAAAATATTAGAGAGAGAAGATAGAAAAATGTATATACGTAAATGTACATATGTATATACTTATATAAACAGTAGGGTGTACTCAAAAGATTTTGTGAAGGTGGGATTTCAGAAGATTCGTATTGAAGAGCTGATTACAGGAACATCAAACATTTCAAACGTCAAACGAGGGTACTTAAAGTCCCCTACCGGCCGTTAAAGTTTCGATTCCTAATATATTTTATATTTTTTTTATATATTTTTGTATTTTATTGGATCAATCAATTACTGCAGTATTTCCAAGAATCGAAAAGGAATCAGCGAAGGTGGTTTGTTTTTGTTAATGAGGGCAAGACAAAATTATTGGTGTCAACGACTAGAGAAACCTCTCGACTTGGTCCGCACTTGAACGTTGACAACCGATTTAGTTTTGAAGTGGTAGATGAATTTGTCTACCTTGGATCCGCCGTGAACAAGGACAACAACGTCAGCCTGGAGATAGATAGGAGAATTGTGCTTGCAAATAGATGCTATTTTTGGCTCAGCAAGCAGTTTAGGAACAAAGCCCTCTCTCGACGGACAAAAGTCCAGCTATATCAGACTCTCATTTTACCTGTCTTGACATATGGCTCCGAAACTTGGGTCATATCGCAAGCGGATGGAAAACACCTGGGAGTTTTCTAGAGAAAAAGTCTCCGTCGAATATATGGTTCTGTTAGAGAAAACGGCCAGTCACCGTCGAAAGAAATGTAAGCTAGTCAGAGTAGGGATCGAAGCCACGTCCTCATGCACAATAGCCGCGCACACTACCACCACCGACGTAAAATACAAAGTAAATTAAATTTAAAATTGAATTGAAAAATTGGAAAGAAAAAGTCTGCTTGATAAAGATTTTTAAAATACCGAAGTGAAAAAAAAATACTCTGTTGAAATTCTGAAACTGGTTGATAAAGGTTTGTAAAATGTGGTCGCGAAAAAAATACTCTGTTGAAAGTCTGAAAATATATGTATTTTCCTATATGCGCTCATCCTGACACGTCATTTGAGCCACATAAAAATAAAATAAATGGTTTCCCATTACATCCCATGAAGGGACCGGGGAGAACTTCTCACAATCACTGAGCTGTGCGCTTTCCAGTTTTCACTCACTGACTGAGCCACATATGGGCCCTAAAAATAGTTTACTTTTTTTGTTAAAATGCACTATGAATCGACTATGAAACTTCAACGGCTGGTTGGCTACTATAAGTAGTCTCTACAAAATAGTTGAATGTTCCCGTAATCAGCTCTTCAATACGCACCCTTACATTAGAATTCCAAAAAACGAGGTTTCCAATACACCCTAATATATAGCCCTCTACACACATAAATATTTGGATCATAGAGTAAAAACGTATAGAGTAGCGATTTGTCTCAGTAAATTTACGAAGAGTGATGTGGCTGCATATGGACGTTGCATGGTGGAAAGTATTGCTTTAATAATACAACAAGTAAACAAAAACGGCATTTGGTTTTGTGAGTTACAATTTTTGTGTAAATTCACCACAAACATATACTAACAAAAAGAGATAACAAAAACGTTCAAATTACATTTCAATTTCACAGTTTTTCATCAAAACGACATAAACAATTTAAGTCAACAATTCTTGTAACTCCACCTGGTTTAAGTCAATTTCCGTCAAATAACTCTCTATCGCACCGACCGCATCACGAAGAGTGTGAAACGAAACAACAGATGAGAAAGATGGCGCCTCTAGGTGGAATTAATCTATGATATTGATTTGGGAAAAGTTTTAATTTCAAATAGAATAAAAATTCTTGTCTGATATTATCGAGAAATTGAGAAAATATTTTCAACTTATTCCACATTGAATGAGAAGTAATATTAGGACATTTTCACGAAATTCTGAACATGTTTTGACAAGGAATTAAAAGAACTTTGATTTTTATCAAAATTTTAGTAAAATAACAAAAACTATTTTAGTTGGAACATTTGTTGTACAACGTGTGTGACAACTAATTGCAACATTTGTTGTACAAAATTTGTTCCACAATTTGCAAATATACATAGGTAAACGGATTCCTGGATATGAGCATGACGAATATGGCTTAAAACCAATTCCTCTTTGAATTCCTGTGTAGCGTGACATCATAATTCGTTCGCATATTTATATATGTATAAGCACAACAACCTAGCTGCGGGATTCATGTCTTAGAAGGCTTTCTACCAGGGCTTATTTTGGATTCGTAAAGCATTCGCAGCAAATTCTGCCTTCTCTTCCAAATTACATGGAGTTAGATTGGAGAGGAAGACCTTCCATTCCCATTTCTATAAAAATTAATTAGGCCCTAATGTAATAGGATGGATTAGGAATTACCTAACTTGTACAAGCTCATGCATAAAGCCAGGTCTTAGACATGCGAATGATATCACCAGGCAGATATAAACAAATTATGACCTGAATTCGACAGGATATCTTTACGGTACCAGCTGGGATCACTGCGCGCTGTCTAAAAGGCAGACATGCATCTAGTCATGAAGCCTCAGCTTATAATTACTACACAATCTGCGGGCAGCAAATTCTGTCTTCCCTTCCAAATTACATGGAGTTAGATTGGAGAGGAAGGCCTTCCATTACAATTTGTATAAAAATGTATTAGATCCTGATGGAATAGGATGGATTAGGAACTATCTAACTAGCATAAAGCCAGGTCTTAGACATGCGAATGATATCACCAGGCAGATATAAACAAATTATGACCTGAATTCGACAGGATATCTTTACGGTACCAGCTGGGATCACTGCGCGCTGTCTAACAGGCAGACATGCATCTAGTCATGAAGCCTCAGCATATAATTACTGCACAAGCAACGGGTATGAAGCGGAGGACGAGCGCGTCGAACATCTGAGATGCTCCTGCGTCACCCTTTTTGTGAATGGGAGATAATATTCAGGGTATTAGTTCCATTTGATCTAACGTACTGTTATGATTAAGTAATAGCCTTTATTTATGCTTAATGACCAAATTAACATAATGTAAACAATAGAGTGATCACTGCTGCGCCTGAAAGTATACCCTCACCATAAACCAGTTTAACGAATACGCTGAAAATTCGTTAAGATTTCAAAACTGCAATACCAATGGTTCGGGAAACGAATAATCTCCATATACGGCTATAACGATACAATATAACGAAAAGATCGAGAAAAAGGTTCTGAAAACCGGTGGAACCTTCTAGAGAAACTAGTGCAATACAACTCGTATAAATAGCTGAGGTCTTTGGCACTTGGAGTTAGTCTGTGATTAAACACAATAGTGAACGATTGCATATAACTACGTCGACAATAGCAATATCAACGTTAAGTAATATTAAAATGATTGCAAACTGTTAACTTTGTATTATATAGGTAAAATAAAAGGAACAAAAATTGTAGCACTTGACGTAATTTAAAAACGAGCCTTGTTTTGTTAGCGGGAATAAATCAGCGCTATACGGATGATTAGAACATTCGTAACAGTACACTCAGGGTGTTAAGCTGAAAGGCCTTTATACATATATATATATATTTACGGAGCATAAATTGTTTTATCAGGTGTTAGTATTCTTCTCATTTTCAGCCACATCTTGGAACACCGGTATGAGGTATCCATCATATGCCTTGAACATGCCTTAAAGACACTAGGTCAATTTAGAGGTTGGACGATGGAGAGGGAACATGACGTCCGGTGGCAACACACCGGTCCTGATTGGACAAACAGCCACTTCAACATTACCTAACCCAACTAAATGTATATAAGTATATACTACCTTATTACCTGCCTTCCTTTGTTTTTCATATAATCCATCTTTACACGGTTAAAATGAACACATTCAGTTCTACCATTAGATTCAAAACTATTACAACAAACTTTATCTGTCATTAAAAAGTTTCTGCAAAAAAGACTCAAGCCTCAAGTATCCGCTTGTCGCAATTTTCTGTACTGTTCGATTTTCATCCACTTTCAGCCGGCTGGGCTGAAGATACGAAAACAGCAACTATATGTTAACGTAAAATGTTATTATAGGCAAGCAAGCAATATGGCGCCGCCTTAAAATGCAGCTCTTCGCGTAGGAACTTTTGTTTGCCTGCACGTTAATTGCAGTGGCCTTGCCAAAGGATTACAGTCAGCCGATCATTAAGGCACTCATTTCAAGTTTTCTCGAGAAATGTTTATAAGTATTATCACTTAAAACTTGCAATAGTTTCGTTGCAGTTAACGGATATAAGACGAAAAAAGTTATAAAAAAGTTACATAGAGTTTTAATATATCATACAGCTTCTTGGCAACTGCCTGCCACCTACCACTTTCAGGCTTACACCAAATACTCGTGGGTGCCTTGAAATGGGTAAATAGCTTCTTTTAACTTTTTAGCCGTTTCTCGTAATGTGGATAATATATGACCTTATCTGCTTTTGTTAGGTGTTAAATGGTTTGCCTTTTCTTTAGCCATTAGACACCCTCCGGTCCAGGGGATAATGGCTAATACAATATGTGTACTACTAGCACATAAATATCTGTGTTCTATTATTTTTTGGATTTCATCGATTTTCTTAAAAGCTTATTTATGTTAAATTGGCCATTTCCAAATTTAAATGCAAATTGGCCAATATAAAAATCATGCTTGTTTGCGAGTGTGTGGGCGGTATGATGTGGGTTATTTTGTATGTTGATTTCGAAGGCTGTTGGCAAACATGGATACGTCCGGTACTGATTGGTATTTTGCCCTGATTCATATCTTAACACAATCGTAAAATATGGAATGGCTTTATTTTTGAGGTTGTTTCGTCTGTATACAGCTACAAAAGGGATTTATTGCTTATATGGTTATTATTTATATATGTATTTTGGTATTGTTTTAGGGGTTTACTCTTCCTGTTTTATGGTGTGTAAAGTCTACAAAGTATCCAGCAATTTGAAATACAATACAACAACAAGTTATTGCTTTCAGTCAAACAACTGCACAATCCTGATGGATGAGAATACGTTTTATGTCAGCCTAAATCATCATTAACATCCTTATCAAAAATATTAAGAAATGCCATTAAATTTTAACACAAACATTTTTATTTCAACTTATGCTTTAATTTTATTCTGACCCAATAAAAACTGCTTCAAACACATTTGCATTTAAATTAGCCTGCAACATATTGCTACAAATTTACGAATCATAATTTTAAGCGCTGTTTTATTTAACATAAGACTTTACTCAATAACAACTTTTAATAACCACAAAACTTTTGCTATTACTCGACGATGCATAACTTTGCACGTTTGAAATCAAACTGACTCGAATTGCACCCCGACGGGCTATTTATAACAGTCACAACTCTCAACTATCAGCAGCTTCGTAAACCATTTCGAAAATAGCGCTATCTATTTATAAATTCATTAGTGAATTCATCAACCATTCGTGGTGGGATCGTATATTGTGCCTTTGAATCTACAGTCACGATATATTTATCATCAACATAATTAACATGAAGCCCCTGTAATCTTGCAAACTGTTAGAACCAAAACTGCAATACCGACTATAAATGCAAATGTCCGCTGTTCTTCAAATACAAGTTAAGTCAGAAAGATGTAGAAATTTTTTTTGTAACACATTTTTGCCACTCAGACTAAGGAGAGCCATTCGTTTTTGATATCGCTCGTAAGATTTAAATCGTCAAGTGATTTTTATTTTCAACTCTTTGAGATTAAGCCTCAGTTATCTGGCAAACTGTTAGAACAAAAATTGCAATACCGACTATAAATGCAAATTTCCGCTGTGCTTCAAATACAAGTTAAGTCAGAAAGATGTAGAAATTTTTTTTTGTAACACATTTTTGCCACTCAGAGTAATTCGTTTCTGATATCGCTCGTAAGATTTAAATCGTCAAGTGATTTTTATTTTCAACTCTTTGACGAGTTAAATCTTTTTAACTGCCGAATATAATTTTTAGCTCGGAAACCGAATTTTAAGTTACAAAGATTTTAGACTATGCTCGCTCGCGGCTTAAGTCACAAAGAATGACTTGCGAGTAGAAATTTCGGCATTTTTTTTAAATATAACATGTATGGGAAATATGTACGTTAAGGATATGACTTTTTCTATAAAAAATAAATATACAACTTTAAGGTTAATTTGACCTCTTCCAATGATCTGGAAAATGTTATTTAATTCCTGAGCATTTTCTAGGAAATGATTAATCGAATTATTAAATAGAGATAGGTTAAAAAATTCTACTACACTCTGAAAAATTTGTCCTTATTTGTTGTTTGGATGCAAACATAACGTGTTTGTAGCTTGTCGCAAAAACACAGTGTGTTTGCTATTCAATATAACATGTTTGGCACACAATGATTAATAGTTTATAATATATGTATTTGGGACCCAAATATGGTTTTTTTTTAAAACTGTTGAGGATAAAAGCGTCAAAGATAATAATCAGCAGATCTTCTATTCACGAAAACAATGCTTGCAAACATGTAGATAAAAAAATGGTTTCCCATTACATCCCTAGGCGGAATCGGGGAGAGCTTCTCACAACCAGTGAGCTGTGCGCTTTCTAGTTTTATACTCACTGATTGGGACCTACACTTTTACACCGGTTCCGAGTGGTATTTTTGAGAAGATATTTTCATGGCTATATACTCGACACTATCGAGGTGACCGCCGTCGAAAGAAATTTTAAGGTGTTCAGAGCAGGGATCGAACCCAGGATCTCAAGTACACGAGGCGCGCACACTACGCATTGCACTACCGACGGCCAACATGTACATGGTTCTTGCAATATGTTGCTTGGGCCGTTATTTTTCAGCGTAGGGCTCTAAAGATTCCAAATTCGAGTTTAAAAAATGCATTAGGATAATCTAAAAGACCATTCTGGATACAATCGCCTTGTACAGTTTCCAGTATGGTATTCCATGCGAGACGTTCAAAACGAAGGCCTAATATGGGTGCTTGTTTTTGAAACGGTTGCATTCATTCCAACCGGGTTTATCGGGTTTTTCTTATTAGTCCATTGAGATGCCACGAGTTAAACGTTAGCACCACCGAAGAAACATTTAGTCTGCTCCACGAAACCCACGATCTTGTCTACCCTATTTGCGACAATTATCCCAGTTCCGAAAATTGGTAGGATACCATAGTGATTATCCACCTACCGCATAGTACTGGGCACGTGCAGATAAGATATTCTGTGGCTTTTTCTATATCGTTACAACTTCTACAGAAATCATTTATCCTGACATTTAGTCTCGCCGCATCTCTACCAATCAGGGAGTTTCACATGAAAGCTGAAATTAGCTTTGATACATTGAACCTAGGTAGAAACAGAAGGTTCGTGGATCTCCTCCTATCCACTGTCTCTCAAATTTGTCTTACGCGTACACAATCTGGATCCCTCGACTCTCTTTTGACTATCATCACATATGAAATTTCTTACCGGATATGTTTACGAGTCGCCACGGACATTCCAACACGTTGCAAATCCTATGGATTCGCTCTTCACTTCCCCAGAATGATCTTGTGCGATGGCACCCAGTTAAGATAAATGTCATACTGTTGGGTCATCTCATAAAGTAATATGCGACAGTCGTGGGCTGATGTGGAGTTCAGGATTACTGATTCCAGGAACTCAATTTATCGCCTGGCTGTCAGAAAAGACATTTACCGCAATAAAAAAAGGTATCCCATTACATCCCATGAAGGGATTGAAGAGAGCTTCTCACAACCAGTTATCTCTGCAACCTTAATTTCAATAGGCATTTGTACCTTCGGGTAAAAATGGACATTTTCTTCGGGTAAAAATTACCAGCTCGGCCTAGGCCAGATTTACAACTAGTTCGTTTTCCTTAGGGTACTGGAATAATTGCCCCTTACATCTATTGCCACGTCATCCGCATAAACGACAATTTCCATTCACAGCAAGATTCCATAAAAGTGGAAACAATACCTCCCTCCTGACGTGTGCCTATGTAGACATATCTGGTAGAGCTCGAGGTGGCACGTGGCCTAGTGAACACATCGTATTCAAACCATATAAGACCGTCCACTTTAACCTTTTGACGACCACAGGCAAGTATGTTTGCCCTAGAGTTTTTATAGGAGATATAGCAAATATACTTATAGGAGATATAGCAAATATTTCCATAGTTAATTTATAAAAGATGGTAGGGACAATAATTCTAGTTGGCGTCAAAGAGGTCTTACTGCAAAGGCATACATCGGATTGAAACGGTTGGTATTGTTTGACTTCACACCTTAAGTTTTTAAAAATGTAATGTCCAATTTTAACGTAGTTACATGGACCGAACATATGTATGGCAAATATGTGTGCGTTTTAGCTAAAATGGGGAAGAATGTACCAAAAAATAGTGATAGTCCCATTTTTTGCGGAGTAGCTTTTATTAGGTCACAGATCACGAAACTAATAAAAAAAATTAAATCGTTTCGGCCGAAAATGTATGGTCGCCATAGGGTTAAGGATTGATGGTGTCAGCTCTTGTGCACTAGGCTTGATATGGTTGTACGCATCCTTAATGTCAATAGATACTATCAACGTTTGAGACTGAGCAGCCAACGATTTCTCTATATATCCTACTAGTTCATACAGTGCTGCCTCTGTAGATCTGCTCATGCAGTACGCATGCGGCTGCAAACTAGATAGAAATCTTACACCAATACTGACCCGCAATTGTCCATCGGTTAACCTTACCAGAGACTTCAGTAGGAACAATTACAGACTTATTGGCTAAAAATCTTTAAAGCTGTGTGAGAGTCCGTTGTTTGCTTCGGGAATAAACAGCTCTCTTGTATCCCTCCATGCTGTAGCTAAGTATCTGAAGTTTATACTCGAGATGTATAACTTTTTCAGCCTGGGGATCACCATGCCGGCAACAGTCTGAACTTCCGATAGTGATACCACACTCACAGAACTAATTGTTTTTGAAAGAGGTTGCAACAACTCTAAATTCGGCTGATGCCACCGAATTGCGGTTGCCACAACCGAACTGAGTTTGTCACGGCAGAATTTAGTCACCACAACTGAATTTCGGTTGAAGCAACCTCTAATAGATTGTGATTACCTCTAAGGCGGTAGTAAGAACCTCTAATTCTGATGTGATGACATATAATGTGGTTGTGACAATCTCTAAATTCGGTTACGGTTTATTCTGTTATTTCGTGTGTGGGTGCCTATGGGTCCGGGGGATTTAATGGTGTTTGCATCTGCCGATAGGTCACTTAAGCCTGGAACAATTTCAATGGTCATTTATAAGGAGTATGTTCACTTGCAGCGGTCTCCTCGTTCAGAAACTTGCCAAGGAAATGGGTGTCCAAAGGACAGTGAGTGAATCACCACTGCATGTTGTCCACTGTCAGACTAGTACATATTTCAGGTACCAATTTGTCGTGTTGGCTGACTCCAGTATTTCCCTTAACCTAGACTCTTCATATCACACCCTAATTACTAAAGAGTCATAACTCAAAATTTACAAATTTTCAGTAGAGGCAAAAAACTTATTTTCCTAAGTTTAAAAATGTGAAAACTCTTTATAATAGACATATCGATGCTGGATGTTTTTCACGGCAGGGACAGTGACTTCAGATTTTTACAGTGGATAGAAATGATCCTTGGTTATTGTGTTTAAGCAAAAAATTCAAATCCTGACATTTTCAATTATGACGCTTTTGAAGTAATGTGCAATATGTATCTTCTATTGATTTATAAAAGCACATCGACGAGATTCTCCTGAAATGTTTGAGGTCGTTTTTATGTAGCCTTAACTTTACTTTGTAAATGACTTAAAAGAGGCTGCTATCTAAACTCCTCGAAATCCTTTTTGTTGCTAGTTAAAACAACATTGTGAAAGATCAAAGCATTCGAAATCCATCGCAACATTTTGATTAAATTGCTAAATTTTATTAAATTTGTTTTTCAGTATTTTATCTTTTGCCTTCTTAAAGATACAAAGTGCAACTGATTCCACTAAAAATTCACATAACTACATAATAGTTTTATTGTACATGAAATGCAGTCAACACCCATGTCATTGTCATGTTTATTTATTACAACAATTTCTCTCTGTTTATATATTTTTTTGCAACATAATCATCATCCTTTCTGCTGTTTGCGGTTATAAGACATTCATGTGGAGGAGGGTGTTATGGAAAGGCGGGAAATGTTGAAAGGGGAGTTTTTAAAGATAGTAGTTTCATTATGAATGGCGGTTTTAGCTTTTAAACTAAAGTTTGATATATATTTGTGTAAGAAGGGGGTTCTATTCAAGAGCATTTGTATTAAGTTATATATGTATATGGTAGATATTGTTACGAATAAGTAAAAGCTTTTGCTTACTGTTAATGACTCTACTAACAGTATGTAAATAACAGGCGGTTAGTGCTGCGCCTGAAAGTATGCATTGTAACAACGTACCAGCTCGATAAACCAGTAGCATGAATTCACCTCAGTAAAGATAACTCTCCACCATTCGAGATTGTTCTACAAAGATAAGCAACAACAACAACATCCAGATTCTAGAAGGTTCTTGAATTCGCTAGATATACCTTCATTTGAGTATGGTGAGTTGGTATAAATAGCGGAGGTCTTTGGAGTGGAGAGTTTCAGTTTGTGAGTAAACCCCGTAAAGTGAGCAACTCGAATCGATAGTAAAATATAAGACTTGTTAAAGTGTTATAAATAAAGTAAACTGTTGTACTATATAAGTAAAATAAAAGGAAGTGAAACCGTTGTAATTATCGTAATTTAAAACGAACCTTGTTTTATTATTGGGAATAAAACAACGCAAAAAGGACGAATAAGGAAATTCGTAACAATATTATAAAAAAAATTCTTTACCATTGTACAAAATATCTTATATCTTCGAAATAGTACGAAAAATTTACAAAAAATTGAGAACATTTGCCATAAAGTACAAGCAGGCACTTACGGTTTTCCTTAAGAGGTGATTTTTGAATGTAGTGCTATTTTTCAACTTAAATATCAAATATTAACTTGATACAGTTTATGTAGTTTTGGTGATACATTTTGGTACTTTTATGTACTTCTATAGTGCACTTTATTCACTTTTTGGTAATTTATGGTACTCTTGATGCATTTTTTTTTTTATGATCTTTCTGGTAAATTGTTAACTTTTTGCTACAAATTATGATGAATAAATGAGAATACCTGCTCACGTTCATTATTTGCAACCATTATTCTTACCTTTCTACCTTCTCATCTTTGGTATATTTATGGTAGTCCTGGTGAACTTTTTGTGCTTTTGTACAATTTGTATACTTGTTGTACATTTTAAGTACATTTTTTATGCAATTTATGGTACAGTTTCTGTACTTTCTGGGACAATTTGTGGTATATTTTATGTACTTTAAGGTACATATTGTGGCAAATAAATGCTCTATGAAGTTTCTGGTAAATTGTATACTTTTTGATACAAATTGTGATGAATAAATGAGAATACAGGCTGAAATTCGTTATTTGGAACCATTTTTTCTTACCTTTCGACATAATTGATTTGTATATCTCGGGTGCGGTACACGACCTGATCCTGAACATGATTCAAATTCAAGGATGTGTTAAAGGAACAGCTGATTTTACTTTTCTCATGCCGCTGTGAAATTATATTTACTTTGTTTGTTTTGTAAAAACTTAAAACAATTTCTAAATCGAATTTGACCCTATAAACTTTTTGTTAATCAAATAAAAAGTTTATTATTACAAACAAAAAAAATAAATAAATAGAAAAATCTGTTTACTTTGACAGAACTGTAAAATAATAGCAAACACAAATCCTCCTGCATCACCTGTATAATTCCATCCTGGGCTCGAGCTACTCGTTTTATTCATTTGTGTATATAAACATGCAAATCTATATAAACATACGCACATAGCTCGCTCGGGGATTTATGCGATCTTGTTTTTTCCACACGAGCTCTCGAGCTATATATTTTGGATTTTCTTACCTCTAAAGCCCCGTATTCAATTCTTGCGAAATTGTAAGAAATTTTGTCATTTATCTCTAAACGGAGAATTATATTGCGGAGAGTTACCACCTATCTTTGATTTACCTTGCAAATCAGTGATGCCAATTTAGCTCTTTTGGGGCTAGATTTAGCACGTTTCGACCTTGCAAAACGCGAAAAGAAATTCAATGGCGCTTTTTTGAGTTTTTATTTAGCCCTTTAACCCATTTTGTGTACAAAACCTATTTTGCTAAAGAATGTTAATTTGTTTTTGGTAATATGTGTATTCCCGTTGTAATATGAAATTATATTGCTAATGGTCTTGAACAACTGTTACTGATATATTACTGTGACTGACGGGCGTAGTATTTTCAAAAATATGTTCATATTTATTAACCACAAATGCTAAGTTTGCTTCTAGTTTTGAATTGGTTATCGCCGAAATTATATCGCAGGGTATGGGAAGCAGAATCCACTTTTCTTCCTGTAGGTGCAAAAGAAAATGGCAGACCATGCTGTTTCCGTCAAATCGGCCCTCCAAACATCGTTTTCTTAGGTTGATAATCTGAAAGGATTTTCTAAAAGGAAAAGTTGCAATTTAAGAAAAACAATTTGCATGTGAGATTACAACGAATATGCCCTCGTTCAAATGATCAGCGGTGCTTCGGTGATTGGCCCGAAATCGAGAGTTAAAATTGTCGATAACTGGCGCATAGATCAAGCTGAACTCTGGCTTATTGCCATAGATCTGCGACTTTTGGAAACCCCATAAGAAAAAGCCTAACTTGGTAAAATGCACGGTGTATGTGGCCATTTCACGTCGTCTTTGCGTGAGATAACTCTAAATTCGGTCCCTGAGAATGCAAATTGTAGCATGAGCAGTGTATCACGTAGCGACATCCTGTTGGAACCGTATGTCGTGATCGGTAGCGCTCTCAGTTCAGGGTGATAGTAATGTCATCATCATCTTCGAAGAAGTTCTGAACGATGATGCCACCGAACCACAATCCATACCGAACAATGGCATACTGATTGCATTGCCACTTGGTAATGATTGGTATCATCCTAAATCCGGCAATGCTTGTTTATGTACCCGTTTATACAAAAATGGGTGTTGTCGCCTCAAGGCAACACTCATTTTGATAATAAAGTTTTATCATTCGCACGTGTTGCAACTTGGTATGTTGATTTGTCTCTATTTTCTGAAAAATTAATAACAGGAAAACTAACAATTGATAAAACAACGTAACCGCCATGGACTGTCAAAATCTACCGTTCCCTCTTGGAAACCACCTTATTTACTAAGCGCATTTTAAAACTTTCGGGTTTTTTCTAGTTGTTTTCGTTATTTGGCGCGTTTTAGCACTTTTTCAGTAATTCGACGGCGCATTTCGTTCCTGCAGAGTTGGCATCACTGTTGCATATATTTCATTCATATATCCTGTACACACTCGGTTTTGTGGTGTTACTAAAATTATCGAAATGTCAAAATTCCAGGCCCCAAAAAATTATTAAACAGTGTTTTTCGTACGAAATAACTTTGGCGTAACAACCCTGTAATTGATTTTGCCTCCGAAATTTTCGCAGAGAGCTGAGTACCAAGCAAATGAAAAATGAGCAAAGTTGTCGGTTCATGAAATTTTTGTTATTTTTTATACACGTACTTCTTATGGCAACGAAAATTTTATAAAAACTGAATACCGAGCTTAACTGCTAAAGAATAGGTAGGTTTTTTGTACTATTTGTTTCACGACTCGTGGTGAACGTATTTTTGCGATGCCTGATTATTTACTTAGCAAATTCATGAACCGGCCGTTGTAAAATCAGAAACGGCAGCTTTCAACTCAAACCCACGTAGTGTTTATCGAAATTTTATTTACATTATGCTTAACTAAATACAAACTAATAACAGCCAGAACAACCGTGCTGCAATACTCACCGCAGTAGCAGGTCTCCATTGGTATTCAAATGTTAGTTGAGCCAAATCTTTAAAGCATAATCCTTGCTAATTACTATTCTCACCACACTTATCATACTCTCCCCAGAGTTTGTAATAGCATTTCGTGTTTTTCTCAAATAAATCAAATCATTTCGAGTACATATTTTTCTATATTATTGTGTACACTATTCCTTCTTGAGCTACTTTCATTTTTATTCTCTGTTTCATTGTTTGTTTGTAGTGTCTCAAATTGCATTATTTCCACTACTTTGTGACTTTTATTTTATGTCAGTGTAAAATGAAAGTGGAAAAATACATTTGTTATTGTTATTACTTTACTTTCTTTACACCACCGCCCGAAACTCTTGACAAGTAAAACATTCAAGAGAGACATTGGCGACAAATGCAACTGCTGCTGCTGCTTCTTTCATTGCATGTAATGTATCCCATTTCGTGTGGTTTCCGTTTCCATTTCCGTTTTCTTATTTTTCTTTATGAGGTGGATTTCACAATATAGTGCAAATGTAAAGAATACACCTTTTTGGTGTTTATGCGATGAAATCCAGTTACAACATGTAGTTAAATAAAATTGTTCAACAGGGGGTGGAGACAGAATAAATTGATTATTAGTTGACTATTTAGGTTTATATGAAATCATTTGCAAAATTGTTATTAGAGATATTTGATTGCATATTTCTATTTAAAAGAAAGGGGGTCATGAGTTGGTTAGAGCTTTTAAACTTGATAGATTTAAACGGTCTCTATGAATAGTGTCGAAATTTCCAATACACAGTTTTAGCAATTATATTTCTTAAATTGTGTTTCGATGCCTAAAATTAGTAATCACCTTACTGCCTGATTTCAGTAAAATGAGTTATGATGTACAGCCGGACGCTTTATATAAGTTACTTAATGTTTTATGTGGTCAAGTGATAGCTCTTCTTTCGAATATAGATAGTTAACATCATCTTAATGGAAATAATAATGAGAAATGCTGCAGTCAATATGAAGAAGACCATCAACATGAAAACCCATATGTTGCTGGCATATGCTGACGACATAGACATCATTGGGTGATGTCTATGTCGTCAGAGGTTACTACAGTATTTTCAAGTATCGAAAAAGTATCAGTGCAGGTGGGTCTTTCTGTTAATGAGGGCAAGAAAAAAAATTGATGGTGTCAACAACTCCATTTCAACGACTCCACTCGACTCCCACTTGGTCTGCACTTGAACGTCGACAACCGATTTAATTTTGAAGTGGTAGATGAATTTATCTACCTTGGATGCGCCGTGAGCAAGAACAACAACGTCAGCGTGGAGAAAAATAGGAGAATTGTGCTTGGAAATACATACAATCAGTTGAAGAACAAAGCCTTATCTCGACAGAAAAAAGTCCAGCTATACCAGACTCTCAGTTTACCTATCCTACCATATGGCTCCGAAACTTGGGTCATATCACAAGCGGATGAAAAACACCTTGAAGTATTCGAGGGAAAAACTCTCCGTAAACTATATAGTCCTGTTAAAGAAAACGGCGAGTACCGATGACTTGGAACAAAGAGCTATATAATTTGTATTCCGACGTGGACATAGCTAGACGAAACAAATTAGTTAGACCAGTTGCGTTGGCCAGACCATATTATCAGAATGAATGAAGATGAACCAGCACGAAAGTTTTTCGATAAAGTACGCGATAGAAGCAGGAAAATAGAACGACCAAGACTGTGCTGAAAAGACCAGGCCGAATAATCCCTCCGTAGCCTTGGTGTTACCAAACGGCGAGAAAAGGCGAAGGATAGAACCAGTTGAAGAAATATGTTAAAGTTTGTTTAATTTAATTATTTGTTTGTTTAATTAATATGTGTAAGGCAGCTGACCTCCATGCGGTTGTAAAATAGCCAATAAAAGAACAACAGAGAAAAAAATATAATTCGAACTTCAATCTCTTTTTTTCGAGAATATGTTTATACATTTTATTTTGAAAAGTGAATTTGTTGTATATTATTATTTTATATATTATGTTTTTTTTATTTAAAAGAAATATTTATTCTAAAGCAAAACTAATACTGCCAACAATAACACATTATATGCAGTTAACATTATTTCGTTGTTATTAGAAAGGATACCTTAAGAATACCTTGTTTTAGTTAATATTGTGGTCGGAGAGGAGTCGTGTATTTTCAAAATGCTGGAGTCGGAGTCGTGGATTTCAAAATTTCTAAATTGCTGGAGTCAGAGTCTTTCAATTTTGGACAGACTCCATAGACCTGATTTAATGTCAGCTTTTTCAATTCGTCTATCGCTCATTTTGCGTCCCATTCTATCCTGTATGAAATTTTCAACTAGCAGGTCAGTCAGTTATTTCACCGGACTCTCCTGGTTCAAAACCTTATGATCCTTTGGGATCGTATACTTGAGTGATGTTTATTTCTAGCGACTTTTAACAAAATGTTTATCGTATTAAAGACATCGCTTGGTTTAAGCGTAGTGTAGTTATTTTCGCGGTTGGGCGCAAAGTTTCCGAATAATAGACATATTTTTATTTTAGTGACTGTCTTATTTTGCATATTTTTTTTTAAATATCGGAATTTTTTTAAATTTTTTTAAACAAAATTAGAAATCAATGAAATCATCTGTTTCATGTCTTTTTTTCTTCTCAAGTTTACATTATTTCATTCGATCTCCGTAAATGAAAATTGGGCATAACCAAGGATAACACGCGTTTTAGAGGGGTATATAAAGGGTTTTTCAATAAGAGCGCTACAAAAGTTTTTTAAATAAAACAAAACCGGTTTTAGATACCAAGGAAAATCTTTATTCCTGTGAAAGTACGTTCGATGCCATTATGTATGGAACTCGATTTCTTTTGCATGGCCACCATGAGCACGCTTGCAGAAGCAAAGACGCTGAACCCAATTTTCGACGGTTTTCAAGCATAAATCGGCCGATACTGCTGCAATTTCACGTTCGATATTCGTACGAAGTGGCTTGTTGGCATTACCATAGACTTGACGTAGCCCCACAGGAAATAATCTAACGGCGTCAAATCGCACGACCGAGGCGGCCAATCGACTGGGCCAATTCGTGAGATAACAGGTTCACCAAACTTGGTTTCCAATAAATTGATTGTGGCATTCGCTGTGTGGCTTGTGGCGCCGTCCTGTTGGAACCACATATCCTACAAGTCCATATTATCCAATTGGGGCCAAAAATATTCGATTATCATTGAACGATAGCGATTCGCATTCACCGTAATGTGCCGGTCTTGATCATCACGGAAGAAGTACGGCCCAATGACGCCGCCGGCCCATAAACCGCACCACACCGTAATTTTTTCGGGATGCAATGATGACTCATGGATTCCGTGTGGATTGCTTTATGACCATTCAGCCAGAAATGAGCCTCATCGCTGAAGATGATTTTCCGATGAAAATCCGAATCATTTTCAAGTTGTTGCTCAGCCCAATTCACGAACATACGACGCTTATGGTGGTCAAGCGGCTTCAGTTCTTGCGTCAATTTGATCTTGTAAGGATGTAGGCCAAGATCTTTTCGCAAAATTCGCCCCAACGACGTCACAGAGATGCCCAATGCTTAAGAACGACGTGTGAGAGACACATTTGGGCTTTCTTGAACTGAAGCCTCAGCGGCAGCAATATTCTCGACACTACATGCACTTCTTTGTCTCACTGGCACAGGAACATTTTGTACTGTGCCTGTGGAATCAAATTTTTCCACTAGACGCTCAATTGTTGATCTGGTAGGATGATTATGACGGCAATAAATTGAACGTAGCGCTCTTAAAGTTGAGGCCACTTACTCCAAATTTCGGTAGTAAATTTTAATAATTTCGACTCGTTGTTGGCTCGTATATCTTTTCATGATGAAATGGCAAACCTTACTGACGAGAATTGTCAAAAGAGCGGGAAAAAATATGGCGTCGTTTGCTGTCCCTATCGATTTACTTTTGTAGCGTCTCTGTTGAAAAACCCGTTATATCATCAGCTCCAGAAAAATAACTGCTAAAATACGGAAGACATCTAGCAAATGGATTGATGATACGTACATATAATAATTATATGAGTCCAGAGTAATTATAGAGTTGTTAAATATCCACAAGAAGACATAATAGCCATAAATGAGAAAGCCTTTAATTGGAGCCGTCACTTGGTACCCGTGCATATCGAGACTGCTACCAGATGGTTATTTTATGTGGGAAATCAACTAAATTGGTGTCAGTTAACTTTTACTTTAGCAAAATATTATAGAATATTTAAGTCATAGACTAATACATACATAGATATATTTATTCTCTCATCTGACGTTTCATTTCACACTCTTCGTCGTAGGTTTGTGGAAATGATAGAAATTAAATTTAAAATTAACTTACACCAGGTGGAGTTACAAAATATGTTCACTTAACTTTTGCATGTCGGTTTGGTGTAGAACTGAAAAATTTAAATGTATTTTGCACTTTTTTGTTGACTTTTATCGTTGGTATACATTTGTATTGTATTTAACACAACTAGTTTGCCACAAAACACGAAATTCGGTTGTTGTTCCTTTGTTGGACGTTGTTTACTATTGCCTCTATCTGGTATTATTGAACCCATATTTCCCACCATCCAATGTTTACTTTCCACCATACCTATGACGTTTAATTTATTGAGAGAATAAATGTATCTATGTATGTATTAGTCCATGATTTAAACTAACGTTACAAATACTATAACTCTGTTGTTTCCGAAACATTTTAAAGATTTTTAATAAACGATTTGGTTGTCTCGTTGCTTTTTATTGAATGTTAATCTGCATCAATGACATTATTCAATATCCACTGCTCATCATTGCTCTTCTTATCTATTCCACAAGTTAAGATGCTTCTTTTTCCAAATGTCAGACATGTCGTATGAGCGATATTTCGTAATTATTGCTTCCACATCACGAATTTTGGAATTATCAATATTCGATAATTTAATAATATAATGGACACATTTACAAGCAATTATCGTTATTTTAAAGAGCGATAATAATAACAGCGATTGCCATAAATTTGTAAATTAATATGGCAAACACTTGTCGCTCGTACCATTTGCCCTACGCAGGCAGTTTGTACTAGACCAAAACTCTTGTTTCCCTTCGCACAGTCTGTTGGATATTTTTGAGCGTTCGCTTTACTCTCGCTGAGTTTTTTATTTGTTTCTTTTATCATTAAACTTTAATTGGAAAAAGTTGTTCCTATAAGTTTGAAAGTAGAATGGGTCGTTAAAATAAATGTACTGCTGCTCTGGCCATCGATGGTAATTTAGGTTTAGTTCCTTAATTTTGTAGCGGTTTTGTTCTGGCTACGTGAAAACTAAGCACATTTTAGCCTTTGGCAGGATATTAGTGACAGCGGAACTTGCTCCACACTAAGGCAAAGAACATGCAAACACACTTATGTACGTATTCTTTAAATGTAAGACAAAGGCATTCGAGGACAAATTGTGTGTTAAACTCGTTTATTGTATCTCTTTCTCTCTCTGCCTCTGTATCCTTTTTTTAAAGGCATTGACATTGAACTGAAATACAATAAATGTTTCAACATAATGAAAATTACCCAGGAAAATGTTACAAAAGCAAATTAGTTCAACCGCACTCTATGTAATTGTTATTGTTATTAATTTGTTGAAGTCAGTGCTCGACAACATTTTGCCAGACTTTTAAGTTAAACATGCAAATGTAAGGGTTTGTTTTTCATTTCATCTTGTCTTGTAGCTGTTCTGCTTCCTTCTGCTTTCATTTCCTGTTTACCATTCAATATTGCTATCGCAAACAAGAAACAACCATCATTTAAAATTGGCACCATCTGTTGGTGTTGAACTTTAAACTTTACCAGCAACTGGATTTCTTTCCATAGAGATTTTAACTTGGTTTCATAGAGATTTTCATGTCTAACACAAGAAACACCTGAAATGTTTTCCACTGTGGGTTTCTCATAAAATTTTATGTTATTGTCACAACTTAAATCGACTTAAATCTGTCGCAGATAAAAGCAAAAAAAGTTCTAACAAAATTGTTTACACTTCTAATCTCGTTTAAGCATTGGATTTTATTCACTGATTAACATTTAAATAAAACAATTATTAAAATCAGCGGCATTAATGTTTTTCAAATTTTCCATTTCAATCTATTTCGGGTTGAAGGTTGTGCACTATATTTGAAAAAAATAATCGAAAGTTGTAAAATATAGTTTTTTTTAACAGCAATGTTATTTCTTTACATGCCACGACAGTTTGTCAATTAGCTTTGCATCAAGATCGTGGAATATTTTTTATCATATAAATGATTCAGGCCATTTCTATTAACGTATTGGTAGGAATATCCTAATTGACCTTCTTAGCGCTGTTTGAGGTCCTATTAATAAATTAAAGTAACTTTTAAATTACATTAGGTCTGTGTTTTATTCCCTGCTAAACTAATTTGTCGACCACTTTGTATGGGGAGCTGAGCGATTTAAAGCGACTCCCGACTCCACGCTTATTAAGTACAAGATTTATATTTATTTAAACAAATTTCCAATTAAGTATTTATTCAATAACAATTATTTAATTTTATAATTTTATTCTCCTAAAAGATATTCACCTCATTCATAAAAAGTTAAGAGACGTTTTTAATATGATAAATCGTCTCTCAAACCTCTCACAACTTTTTATGAATAAGGCTGATATTCTTTACGCGATTGAATTCAGGCTGCCCGAAGATTCGTTCCAAATCGGTAATTTATATCAGTTCAGCCGATTTCAGAACCATCTCGTAGTAACTCCATCTGTTCGCAACTGTTCTTGAAGATTCTGCAACGACTTAATCGTGAATGGTCAAAACATCATCAAACCTTTGTGGTAAGTTTGTATGCGGTAGCCATGGCATATTGTTAGGGGTAATTAACATAAAGAGGTAATTAAACTGCAATATACACCCGAAACTGTTTGTTGTTATTTTATAATGCTATTTTGACATAGTGTAGATGTAAACATTTTGTTAATCCACAAATGTTAAACATTTTTACCGTAACAATATTGTTACGACAAAATCTTTAAATTTACCGCTGAACTAAGATTTTAATCCCAACGGACATTTGCGATATGTTAAACCGATATTTGAATCTTAATGAGAAACTGTGGTGACTAAGGCAGGTTGGTTGTTCTAGTTGTTGTCATATTTGTGAATCTTAATATAAATGACATGACGATAAATACAACGTGGCTGTAAGTTAAAAGATACCATTTACGATCTCATCATGAATGGTTCATGAATTCGCTAAGGACGTTTCCAGAAGAATCTGGCATAACAACCAAATGGCGCGAGAAAATTTACGATGACTCTGATTAAAAATTTATGATCACTATGATAGTTTTGCGAGTGTTATAAATCATACATGCGATAAATTAATTATAAAGGGTGGCCCATGTACAATTTGGAATTTAATATCGCCTTAAAAAAATACTAATAGAAATTTTTTCAAAATTATGATTTTGCTGGTAAGGCCCATTATTGATTTTTATTGATATTTATAAATGCAACACAACATCCTTCAAATGGCTTCCATGATTTGCTTTACAATACATCATTTGATCTACCCAAGTTTTCTGGAAATTTTCGATTGTTTGGGCCTTAATGGTTCACGAGTAACTGCTTCGATTTCGTGTTTTAAGGCCTCCATGGACTCGGGATTGTTAACGTAACACTTACCTTTGACAGTTCCACAGATATAATAGTCTAAAGAGGTCAAACCACAGCTACGCGGCGTCCAATGGACTTCCGATTTTCGGCTGATTGTGCATTTTGCAAACATCTTGATTATAACGTTGGCTGTGTGGCACGTAGTGCCGTCCTGTTGAAACCATACGTCGTCCACGTCATCCTCTTCAACTTTTGGGAACAAAACATCGCTGAGTATGTCACCGTTATGCTCGCCCTTGACGGTAACGGCGGCTCCTTGCCGCACCCAACAATCACTCGGCTTCTCCTCGATGATGTGTGGGTTTTCCAAATGCGACAATTTTGTTTGGGTTTCATCGAAAAGATGATTTTTCGGTAAAAATTCTCAGTTTCAGCCAATTCAATGAAGCCAAAACGCGACGCAGGGTTCACGAGGTTTCAATTCTTGAACTATTTAGTAGTCAATAATAAAATACCATGGGTTAATGAGTTTACTCCAAAAAGCTCAAGATCCCATTCTATAGTTCATCCATTCTGCAGTTCCTCTGAATGTGACTGTACCCTGGCAGCTTTGTATCTCATACTGCTGAACCATCTCGTTCAGAGGTCTACCGCCCACCACAAATAATTATTCCAGGGACTTGAAGACCACCTGACTGTCACAAAAGACATTGACCCCACTGGCTGTTGGACTTTGCTTTTTGACGCAGTGATAGCGCACTATCATCTAGTGGCCCCACGAAATCACCTATAGGCCACCCCGGTTCCGCTTCCGCATTTCATCGGGGTGCGTGGATTTTGTTTGTATACTACTACACCTTCTTGTTTGTACACTACATCTCCCATCCTCATAAGAGATAAGGGGTTCGGCTATTTTCAGTCTTTATTCTTGGCTATATATGTCATGAACTCTTCATACAACTTCCATTTATCCGTCGAAATCAGCATTTCAGACACAATGCTTTCCGGCAATAATGTAGTATCCAGCCCGTAGTAAAGCATTTTTCTCCCATTTAGGAAAATTTTGTGCTGTGTCCTCCTCAGCGCCATATTATTTTCAGTGTTTGCTGACTGCTGGACTATTATCCCTCAGTGAGTCGGTCACTTTCCTAATAGCCAAAATTTCCGCCTGGTACACGCTCAGGTAGTTCACGAGAAAGAGACAACCCTAATTACATAGAGTAGACCTCTTGCGATACCTGGTCATTCATTTTATCCCTGTATACAAGGGATTCCTTTGTTCCATAGTTTCCTTTCCGGTATGAATGTGTGGTATTTTCGATCCGCTTTCGAGTAGTCGATAAATGCAGGAATCATCGGAGTACTTTTCAGCACTTTTCCAAGACCAACATCGACCGACCGATTCCAATGTGGAAGACAACTTATTTTGATGGCAGGCGTAGAAGCATAATGTCCATAATGTCTACAATGTCCACCGGCAACAAATATACGTATAACATTATATTCAGTGCATCAGCGGCAGTGGTGAGGAGAGCAACCGCGATTCACATAGTCGCCATTCCAGGAACCCTAGTCAGTAGGTTGGTTTTTGAAGCATCTGCCACCACACTATAACCCCATAGAGCATTATCGTTCTCTTAATTGTAGACTGCCTGATCATTTTAACGTTTATCAGGCAGAAAATTTTAGCAATTAGGGAAATTAATCTTCAGCTTCTTGGCGCAAAATAAATATATTTTACTGGTGCTGAATCGCTGAGCACTGAATCTCTCTAGCCCGTGGTATCATAATAAACTACAGCCAAAGTGAGTCATTCATCGACTGCCACTAACACCTAACCCAACCTACGTTGTATATTGACCCAGGCCTAAACAGTTTGTGCATCTAAATGGCAAGGAAAACTCAAATTTCGAGTGCTGGATTTTGCTGTTCATGCTTAAAGAATATAATTATTATTAATTATACGTTTAGTTGACACCATTATGGCCCGTTTTTAGAAATTAACTCTTATTAAACGAAAAGCAATTAAATTTAAATTGTGTCAAGGATTGTAATTAAATTAGTATTTATATATTACAATATAACGCCCGTATTCATAAAACTTGTGAAACGTATAGCAATCAAAATATTAATACAAAAATTGTCTAATTAACCTCACGCAACTATTATATATTTGAACCTTAAGTGTATTAATACAATCAGGACGATAACATTGGCATTGATTCAAACAATGTTGTCGATAAACCCCAATCACTTGGTGTCACAATTTGTCACCCTTGTATACGTTATTATTTGTGGTCACTTATGCATACACACAAAATTTCTCTTATTAGTTTTTACAGGCCGGATGGACAAATACTTCATTGAATGTAATTTTTAGTCTAATGGAATAGGATTTTACAATTCTTACAAAATGTCAAATTATTTTGATTTTTATTGTCAGCAAAATGGAAAACAGTTTTTCTGCACAGAATAATTTTTGTATTAAGCAGGCAGCAATATGCCTTCTCAACGCCAAGGCAATATAAAGATTTCTAATTTTTGAGACCAATGCCTTCTGCATCCACAAGACTATTTGACAAAATTGTTAACTCTGACTTTATTGCATAATATAAAAAATTGCATACTATAAAACATATTTTAAAACAAAAAAAAAATAATATTAATTATACGGTCATGTGTAATAATAATCATACGGTCATTTATAATAATACTACAGTCATTTATAATAATAATAATCATACGGTTGAATTAATAACAAATAGTTTTGAATTACATTTTTAAATATGTAACTTTTAATTTAGATTTCCATTCAACTTTTAGTTAATTTTAAATTCCTATATTCTATATGTACACATACTAAGCTAAAAACATTTATATAGCTCAAGATTATCTTTTTCTCTTCTTCTCTTTTTCTTAATTTAACATTTACATTTTAATTGCACTGGGGTACAACCTTTTAATCATTGTTTTTTTATTCTACAATACGCAATTGTCATTGCAATGACAATTACTAACCTACATATATGTACATTAGGGCGGGTTAATTTTTTTTTTTGATGAAGCGTATAGCAAAAACGTAATCTATAGGTGGTTTTGAGAAATTTTGCTCAAGAGACCATAGCTCTAAGTCGGATTTGGAGTCCCCCAAAATTTCAAAATAGATATTTTTCCATATATACATAGAATAATTTAATTAAATTCGTCATAAAATCGGATAGAATTATAGTAGATTTCTCAATGTGAGCTTGTTGGAAAGGTATTTTTATCACCTTTCATACTAATACTAATAGTTTTGGTAGAGATATTAGGAATTTTTTGTCGATAAATAGCCTAAAATTAACTTTTAACTACAGGTATCAATACAGTTTCTTAAAGGTGATAAAAATACCTTATGGGTGGCTCCAAATCCGACTTATAGCTATGGTCTCTTGAGCAAAATTTCTCAGAATCACCTATAGATTACGTTTTTGCTATACGCTTCATCAAAAAATAGATCCATACAATTTGACCCGCCCTAATCAACATACAGCTGCGGTCAAAATAATAGTTATGTACACAAGAATAAATGATAAATAATATTCCCCGCGGTTCGTTTTACCATTTTCAATGCAACCGATGTGAATGACTCTGCACGTATCTCAAAAAACTGTCGCCATCACCTTGTTGACCGACAAACCCAACTTGGCTTTCTTCGATAAACGTCCACCCGGAGAAATACACTGCTTTGACAGTTCATTGGTCTCAGTTGTGCTGGGAAGGGTCCATATTTGGTCCATATATATTATAAACCGGCGTTATAACTCCTTCGGTTTGCGATTAAATATCTCTAAATACTCTTAGAAGTGGTCATACGTTTGCGCTTAAGGTCGAGTCGCTCGATTAGCTTTTCATATCGAAATATTCATCAGCTTCAGTCGCCTCACTCACTTTCATTCTTCGATCGTCCAATATCATTCCATGGATTTTATAGGCGATTTCTGGCGTGGCGTCCATTTTTGGCATATCGAAATCTCGGTGTCGGAAACGGAATTCAATAAACCACTTTTCAACCATTGAAATTGATGGGGCTGAGACCCCATAGTATTTATCACTCTTTCGCAAAAAAAAGTTTCGAAAAGTTTCGTCGAAATACACAAGGTTTCCTGCAGTCAATGTATGTAAAAAAATATCTCCCATTACACCCCATAAAGGGATTGGGGAGAGCTTCTCAGAACCAGTGAACTGTGAACTTTCTAGTTGTATACTCACTGATTGGGGCCTACAGTTTTGCGCAGGTTCCGAACGGTATTTGGAAAAGCTTTTTCATGGCTAAGTACTCGATAATGTCACCATCACTAGGCGAGGTAGGTGACCGTCGTCGTAAGAAATGTAAGGTGGCCAGAGTAGATATTGAACCCACGATTTCATATGTACAAGAGCCACGCACACTAACCATTGAACCACCGACGGCCACAATGGATGTACAAAAATTTACGCAACTTGATTACAATTTTGGAGTAGTCTTTTAATAGATGACAGTTAAAAGAGGCAGCATTTATTTTATAATTAACTACGAGGGCAGTTCCTAAAGTCACTAAACTATCAAACCGTCTCGTAATGAGTGTTTTTTGGACTGCTACAGACGATTTCGTCGTTGTAATTAGTTATGCATTTGGCTTTTTTTGACACATGACTATGAATATTCGATCGTATGTATAGATGTGTATGCGTACGGATATTTAAATATGTGTGTACGTCCGTTTGAACTCCTTTGTAGATAAGGTTTTAATTTTTCTGGTTGTGATTGTCTCGTGTGGTCAACTTTGTCAGGGCCGTTATTACTAGGGCTTATACCATTAGTCACAATATTTCCCGCATCGCGCAAAACGCTATGGTTGGTCGATGACTTTGACCATATGTCTTCGGACCAGTTTCAGGGAAAGCATGTGCTGAACAGAAGGTATAATTACTTGTCATTCGATGACGTCGTCCCCGCGTTTTGATCTTTCATATATCCCAGAGAGGTGAGATTCGTCGAAAGGACTCTTCGCAATGCCTGTCGCAGAAACAGAAAGATCGAAACTCTTTCCTATATTTTTCAAATTTTCGATTTATATAAAAACAAATTTTAAAATATTTACATATTATATTAAACTGTTATCTTATACTTTATTCATATTGAATAGCAGCACCATTATTATTTTGGCCGCAACTGTACATACCAAATATATGAGTCTGTGTTTTCCCTTTTAAATCGCATAAGATTTATCCTTCTGATATGAAAGTGCATGTGTATGTGTGTGTGACAGATACTGTAGTTTTTACTATTCGCAGGATGTCTTGTCTCTTCTACGAATGTTGTGCTATAAACAAACCTTGGTTAAATCTTTTATTATCTGCATGGTTTTTCGTATATCGTGATTGTTGTCTAAATTTAACTTTTTTTGTTTCTGCTACATTTATTTACTTGCATCCTTTCACTGACTACCAACAACAAAACAAAAACCAACAACAACTGTAACAATATTATTTGTTAAATATATTTACTAACATTGTTTGCAGTGGCCGCTATTGTTGTCGTTGTTGTTTAATTTTTTTTATTTTTGATAGTTCATACAATCAAGAGGATTGCCGCTGCAGTAAAACAATGCAACAACCTTGTCTATGAAAAAAGACCGACTTAAGTTGAGATGGAACTAATACAAACGGATTTTTATATTTACAGAACTACAAAAACGTAATGTGTACGATATCTTAGAGAGAATAAGTTACATGTACATATGTACAAATGTTTTAGGAAAATGGCGCATGTGTGTGTATACGATGTAGTGAAATTTGTGAGAAACCTTCAACTGTGCTGAAAGCAAGGTACATGTGATTTACTGGAGCGTATGATTCATATAAATCTGTGTTGAATATTAATGAGTGCAATTACAGCAAGGAATACATTTAGTGTTACTTCGTTTATGCTTCGTTAATGCTAAATATGAAATACAAACATTTCCGTCACCTGAATATTTTTCGTGAAACTGACATTCTGAAAACTTAGATTATTTTTGGAAACATTTAAAACTGCCCAAGGACTCGGGAACTCTCAATACTGTCCTAATTTTTAACATTTTAAAATCTTGTACATGAGAACGTGGCTTCGATCCCTGCTCAGACCACCTTACATTTCTTTCGACTACGGTCACGTCGCTTAGTGATGGCGACACTATCGAGTATTTAGCCATGAAAAAGCTTATCAAAATACCATTCGGACCCGGTGTAAATCTGTAGGTCCCAATCAGTGAGTGTAAAAATCTAGAAAGCGCACATTTCACTGATTGTGAGGAGCTCTCCCCAATCCCTTCATGGGATGTTATGGGACACCAGTTTTTTTTAAATTTCATTCCTATCTCTTTAAAAAAAGGAATCAGCAATAAATGCAAGCATGCATTCGTCTAACCAAATTTTGCATACGAGCTGGATCTTGCACCTTGCCAGCTCATCGACACCAGAGTTGAACAGATATGCCGGGAATGCCGGGAAATTGCAGTTTTGACCAGGTCTTGCGTAGAAGGGGCAATCGACATCATATTCTTCTATTTGGCCGACTGTATGACTTGCATTTTGATCATCCTGGTGCCAGTAAAGCAGAGAAATTATTTCTTAGTATCCCCTAGTAGTTGAGTAAGCTTATCTGTATAGGCTAGAAACTGCAGCTTTCTGATGTCCAACTTTCTCTGTTCCTGGTTTCGTACGATTTTCGCTCTGCTTATTCTTCTGAAGTCCTTTTCTGAAACCAAGTAATAAACCGAATCGATATTACCCCTCAAATCTTCCGTACGTCTATTACACTGAAAGGTAATCAATCTGGTTTTCCGTTTTTTAATCAGGAAGTACCCAAATAGATGCCTTTATTTTGGAATCTCATACTATTGACAACCATGATTTTTGCCGTGAGGTATTCATTCCATCAGTCTCATTCCGTTGTCGGAAGAGCTGGAATGTAGGTTGCATTTTCCAATGGTGGGGTGAGACATTTTCCCTTCCCGTTTATTAAAATAACCTATCTGAACAACATGGCCTGGTCCGCGGTCATAGGTTTTTTTAGACGCTCATAGAACATCTCCTTCGTCTTCATCTTCGGGACAAATTAACTAAATGTTGAATTATTTCAATTTATGCGGATCGGGCCAATACGTTTCCTAATCTGATCGAACCTAAAGACTAGATGCCGTAGCCCTTCGACAACTACAAAACGGAATATAGTTTATGTGTTTTTCATGGCAGCTGTAGTGGATGTCATATTGCTTCCTCCTTGTACAACCATGTCCTGTTCATTGCCTTTCCTAAATAGCAGTAATGTCCGCCTTATAGATTTCGAGGACAGCTGCCAGTTGAATGCTTACCGCCAGATCTGTAGGGTTCTTATATTCCAAGTGCATATACGTAACTTGTGGTCATTATGTCTTTTGCGGGTGTTAACGACAAATTGGAGTGTTTCGCTTTTCTATTTTTATTGACATTATGACCGGTGATGGTTATTAGACGAGAGTTGCAGATATTACCCATTCTTTACAGTGATTATTTGAACGTTCTCCAAATTCAATATGAGTTATTTTTTTTGTCCACGTGTCGTATGATGAATATTTAAATTACAATTATATAACAATCATACGTCAACAACATTCGTCGTTTATTCATAAAAAGTTGTGAGAGATTTGAGAGACGATTTTTATATGATAATTTGTCTCCCAAACCGCCCATAACTTTTTATGAATAAGGCCGTAGGAATATTAATACATTTTCAATAAAAAAATTAATTTGGATGATGAAGTATAGGTGTGAGTTTCCCGAAGGTCATTTAAAAGCTCAATTGAAAAGCTCTCAATAATTGTCATATTAAAAGGAATTCTAATGTTCATTTAAGTCTGAGCCAATGTCTTGAATAATTCAATTAACGACTAACTGCAGGGTTTATTATGAAGAAATGTGAAGCTTTTACAGTTTTTCCGGCTACTTGTTGAAATTATTTACATTTTCATTTAGAAATGTAGTAATATTCTGAATTTAACATCTACTCAGCTGTTGTTATTCGCATAATGGTTGCCTTAAACTCATTTAGAAAAACATGTACTGCCCTCGAAAAGTTACAGCAAACTTTAATGAACTCTTACATTTAACAAATTTTGCTGTTTTTATTCCAATTCTTTGCTGTTTTTTGTCGTTTCTAGAATATTCCAGATTTATTAAACAAAAATACATCAGCAATGTAATTTATATTAATCATACGCTTCATTGGCGAAACAGAAATCCTATTACGTTCCGTTGATGTATACAGGGTGATTCAGGAAGTTCCGGACAAATTTCTCCAGCGTATTCCTTGGCTCATTTCATGAAGAAAAGTCCGCTAGGACCATGTCCGAAAATGCAAGGGTGCGAAATGGCAGCGGGTTCAAAATTTTCGGATTGGCGCTCGGAGGGTAGTAGGGTAAAGTTGCCAAGGAATACGCTGGAGAAATTTGTCCGTAACTTCCTGAATCACCCTGTATAATAGCAATACCTTATAACTTATGTAGTAATCAAGGTTTGTTTGAGAAATCAATCAATAGCAAAGAAATAAAAAATTGTGAAGTTATCATTAATTATATGTATGGTATGTAAGTATTTATATGAATATATACATATGTAGGTAGAAGGTCTCCCCAATCCCTTCATGGGATGTAATGGGAAACGTGTTTTTTTTTTAGGTAGCCAGTATAAGGCGGGGTGTGATTTATTTTTACAATTACATAGTCTAATTGATAAAATTAATGACATTATTAAATTCAGTCTTAGTTTTTATTATTGACGTGGGTTTCATATTGTTGGTGGATAAATTCCGAATGAACTTCTATGTCATTGTTGTCAACAAGTTGCACGTAGTAAAGGTATTTCCAAATTGCTGATGTTATCCTTAATAGTTTGTTTTGTAAAATAATGATAGTTTAATTAATCTAATTGTATAACCACAATTCATGACATTAAGATTGTTGTAAATGATTTTAATGCCAGATATGTCAGGAAAAATGTCTTTTGACCAACAGGTAGTAAATACCATAGATAAAGGAGATAATAGATATAGCGCGACCATTGTCAACTTTGTTCACTAGGTGCTGTCCTGTACTATTGTCACTTTCACTGAAATTTCCCATAATTCTCATTGATGTTTATTCAAAATTGTGGGAAATTTTTGTGAAAGTAATTTAAACAATGGAAAATGTGATAAAATGTATGTGATATTACATAATAGCATTTGTTTCTAACATTTAAATCTATTTCAAAGCCATGAGGCCGTTGTTGGGATATCAATAGGAGAAAACCCGTAAGACCGCCCAAAGATAATCATACCGGAACGCCTTTTTAATATAAAAACTTCCCCGCCCAAAAACTGTACAAACTTCTGTGGTCGCAGATGCCAAAACCGTTAGAGTGTCTGAGGACTCTCAACAAGGAATGGTAACTGAAAAGGAGGAAGAACCAATTTATTAGTACATAGACGGTGGTGACATGGCTTTGCAATTCGATGGCCATCAGATATTCTACTTCTTGTATTCTTGATATTTTTGTTGAAAATTATTTTTTCTTTTGATATGAAATTTTAGACTTTTATTGTCATATTTTTAGGGAACAAAAAAAATCCCATTTATTGCATTCAACGACATCTAGAAAATTACCCATTACACTAAAATTTTCCCAACAATTGTGCTTCATCTATTTGTTTACTTTATCTATGGTAAATACAGTCTACATAGTAGCACTTCCGAATATCGGAAGGAGACTGATAGATTTTGTCGCGGGGAAGAACGTAGTTGTCAGTGGTACGAAAATCCAATATTTATTTTAGGCTACTTGGGTATATTCTGGGTATATTTAGGCTACTTGGGTATATTCTGACCAAAACAATAAAGAACCAAATTGACCACTAGATTATTAATGGAAGGCGCTCTTACAGTCTAATGGACGTGCATGTGATTCAAGACAGTAACAATTTGGAACTAATTTAATGGAATTGTTTCTCGAGACGTGTGACATGTGACACCATACTGATGAAACCATATGCCGTTCACATCCATGGTTGACTAGATTGTATCAGGTGATATCTATGGCACAACTGATCGACTATGAAGTAGGAAATTGATAGAAAATAGAGTAGATAGGCGACAGAGCAATAAGCAATCAGATGCAAACCATGCAGCAAACTAAGTTTAAATAGTATTTGATGGATACTTACATATCCGGTCTCGAACAACCTCGGGGGGCAGGGACCTTACAAAACGAAGATAACATATTTCGCCAACCAGTTAGATCCTTTGCTTTATTTCTCCAGTTGGTAATACCAAGTGTACCCCGGGATCCGTCAACTTGATCCCTCCAGCGTAGTCTTGGTCTTCCTATTTTTCGCCTTCCTTCAAATTCGGTTTCGAAAACCCTTCGAGCTGGTTTGTCTTCATCCATTCTACTGGTATGGCCTAGCCAGCGCAATCGCGTTATTTTGATCCGCTTAACTATGTCGATGTCGGGATAAAGCTCAAACAGCTTATGATTTATGCGTCGCTGAAACCTGCCGTTGTGCACTATAGAGCCATAAATCTTCCGGAGTATTTTTCTGTCGGAGACTCCCACAGATATTTCGTCTGCTTGCGATAAGACCCAGGATGCTGCACCATAATTGAAGACAGGTTGTATGAGAGTCTGGTATAGCTGGATTTTCGTCATTCGAGAGGGGGCTTTATCTCTAAAGTGCTTGCTTAGCCCAAAATAACATCTATTCGCAAGCACAATTCTCCGCTTGATCTCAAGGCTGACGTTGTTGTTTTTGTTTACGGCAGTTCCGAGGTATATAAATTCGTCCACCACCTCGAAATTATAGCGGTTATCAACGTTCGCGCTTTGGCCTAATCATGTGGAGGCTCTGCTCGCTGTAACCATTAATTTTGTCTTGTCCTCATTTACTTTCAAACCCACTTTTGCTGATTCCTTCTCAATTCTCGAAAACACCGTAGTAGCTTCTCTAATTGTGCGCCTAATGATATCGATATCATCAGCATACGCGAGCAGCATGTGACTTTTGCTGCTGATGGCTTTATTCATATTGACTGCAGCTTTTCTCATAATGATCTCCATTACGATGTTAAAGAGATCGCACGATAGAGTGTCGCCTTGCCTGAGGCCTCGCTCGGTTTCGATAGGTTCGGTAAGATCCTTACCAACTTTCACTGCGGATTTGGTGTTCGTTAAGGTCATCCCGCAAAGGTGCATGAGTTTTGCAGGAATACCAAGCTCAGACATTGCTTCGTAGAGTTTCTCCCGTATCGGGTTATCGAAGGCGGCTTTATAATCGACAAATAGGTGATAGGTGACGATTTGTTTTTCGTGCGCCTTCTCCAGGATTTGGCGTACCGTGAAAACCTGGTCAGTTATCGATATTCCAGGCCTAAAGCCACACTGGTATGGTCCAATCATGTCAGCGATAATTGGTTTTAGTCTTTGATACTTGATAGAATCTTATATGCTATGGATAAAAGGCTTATTCCACGGTTTATCTTCTTTCTTTTTTCCCTATACCGCTCAATCGCAGCTAGTGTTGCAATTGACTGAAGCAGTACCATACGTGCAGCGTCCTGTTCATCATTTGAAGTGCGACACTCTTCGTCGGGCCATGGTTTGTTGCGAAACGGTTTTTCAAAACCAAGTAAGATTGTTGCGACAGTTTTTACAGAGTCGGAGCTAGCGTTGCAATTGACTGAAGCAGTACCATACGTGCAGCATCCTGTTCATCATTTGAAGTGCGACACTGTTCGTCGGGCCATGGTTTGTTGCGAAACGGTTTTTCAAAACCAAGTAAGATTGTTGCGACAGTTTTTACAGAGTCGGAAATGGATTTCCACTGCGCTTCAAGATCGTCATCGCGTGGGGGTGGGTTCTGTGCCAAAAGTTGCGAGAGCTTCCTTGAGTAGGCTGTGGCTACCTCTGGTAATTGCAGCTTTCCGATGTCCGATGTTTGATTGATACTAATGATGGCTAAATTATGTTTTACGTTGTTTGCATCGAACGAAAATGCGCATTGCATTTTATTTCTGTTCGTTTTATATCCAACCAAAGAGTAACATGCAACAGCAGCTCTAACTCAATGAAATGATCTACTACCTCGTCGTCATTGAGAGAACTGACTGTTATCTATTGCTCATGATTGTATCAAAAAGAGTACAATTGTACCAACTTTTCCATCCCTGGTATAAAGATCAATCTAGGAAGTTGTTGGAAATGAGAATTAACCTTGACGAATATAAACTTGGTGAGAAGCTGATAATCTTTACTCCATGTGTACAACATGTGTATGTTTAAAATAAAAACGTCCTGCCACCTGCAATACATCTGTAACTCCAATAAGACCTTAAAAATGTTAATCAAACCACTTCTTTTTTGACGCAGTGAATTCACAGCCATCATCCTATTCATTTTCACCAATACAAAAAAATATATATACACAAATGCTTGTTCATCTTACATGTAATTGAATTTTGCCATCATTATGTGGATAACACTTAAGTCAAGCACTTTAACATATGTAAATAAACCGTAAATCATAACCAAACAAAAAACTGATATATTTTCAAAATGATTTTAAAATGCCAAAAATCAACCTGCATATAATTCTTCATTTTGTTTGAACTTGTATTTTCTTCTGTTCTCAAAACCTTGCCTCAAATTCCCAAACAGTGTTCCCAATTTCTAAGAAACCTGACCCTGTGGTCTTCACGGCAGGGTGTCAGTGTCAAATGGCCATGAAATATTGATGCCATTCATACACCAACACATGCAGTGTATGTACCAACTCGTATATCATTCATATACACTTAACCATTTTTCAGTGTTATCTGAATAAACCCCTACTTATGTAAATAAATTTTTAAGTACTTACTACATATGTACATACATACATATATTTATATGTATATGAGTCATAAGGTAAACTCTTCAGTAAGGATGAGATGCCAAACATATGAATGAATATATTATTTAAAATATTTATTTACAGATATTACTTTAAAAGCTTTTAATACTTTTTTAATCCCTTGCAGACTGAGAGAAACCCCAACCCTCTTTTAAGCAAAATGAAATGTATAGTCATCATTGTCATCTTTCTAACATAACACACAGCTCAAAAATACTCGCATTTTATTCATATAATCATTTTTGTTAACCTAAGTTATTTTTCTTCTCCCTCTGTGGCCTTATTTTGTCGTTGGTTTATCTGCGACGAAAAAAGGGGTCGAAAAAAAACACAGAAGAAATATTATCATTATGAATCTTTGTATCGTTGCCAGCACAATGTCAGCGTAATTTACCAAAAATGTCGTTATATGCTTTGGTCGTAGTGATGTGAGAGTATTCTCGGTTGTGCATTTTTAACACAGAAATCCAGGCATTTGAAAAAAGGAAACCTTACGAGGTAGGAGAGTTAATGCATGACTCTGTGACAACAGATTGGAATTGAGATATGGTGAGACCTCAATTGTTACTTGACCTTTATAGCGCTGTTTTATAAGGTTGTTTTATGATAACTACAACAGTTTTCTTTATTTTACTCTAACAGTAAACTTTAACAGTTTACAATTAGTCGTTGCTCAATAACACTATTGCCGACTACGTATTAACCATCTAAACTGAGACTGATACCAATTTCGCAACACATCAGCTATTTATACACTTCCCAATACGCATATCAGAAGATTCACGAACCTTCTCGTGGTAGCACAGTTCTTCTCAAGCTGCCTCGAAGCTGCCTGCTCCCAATTTCACAACACATCAGCTATTTATACACCTCCCAGTACGCATGTCAGCAGATTCACGAACCTTCTTGTGGTAGCACAGTTCTTCTCAAGCTGCCTCGAAGTATGTACATATATCGACTTCATGATTAGTGGTAATATCAAGCTCTCGATTGCTCCAGTGCTTGTGTTAAACTACTTATAAGATCTAACGATTATTTTTATTTTTTTAATTAGACGTAATTAATTAATTAATACTTTTATACCTGAATAACAATAAAATTCACCTGAATAATATATATATCCTCCTAAACTTCTGGACCGATTTGAATAAATTTTTTTGTATGCGTTTGGGTGGCGCCCTGGGTGGTTTAGATTTACTATTCTGTCCAATTGGACAAAGGGGTGTGGTACCTCCCATACAAACCACAAATTAAAAATCCATTATTTCTGCTCCTGCTAACGGTATTTGAACAAAATTTGCAGGACAACGTCTGCCGGGTCAGCTAGTAACATTATAATAATGCCAATGTTTGCTCCTTGTTGAATTTCAGTACTCACCCGCAGTACACTACACCATCATGTGATTGCGCCAGCTGATTGACGGTGTATGGGCCTGTGGTGTGATTGGGCAAGTTGATTGCGCTAAAGCGGCCCATACACGACACCAGCATGCTGGCGCAATCAAGTGATTGTGCCATCAAGCTCGCGGCATACAACACACCAGCATGCTGGTACAATATTCATTTGTTTACAAATATTGTGCTGGAAAGGACTTAATGAATAATGGAAAAGTTTGTGCTGCGTGATAGAAAAAAAGCGTATTTGGATGGAGAAATGTTTAAAAAACAAAAAAGAATTTATAAATAGTTGTAATAATTATAATAATAAATAAATTTATAAAAATAAAATAAATTTATAATAATAAAAAAAATATTTTTCTCTCGTATTCATAGTTGCGCGATGTTTGCTGCTTGACAACTTCTTCTAACTGAGCTAATTTCGCAATACACGACAATACGTACAACAGTACAATCATTAAAATATCAAACCATTTCACACCACAAGCACATACACTGTCATGCTGGTGTCGTGTATGGGCCCTATTACGGCGTAGTGTATGGGCCCTATAACAGACCTATGCTGACAGGGTTACAAAAGTCACCACGGTTACTATTTGACAACAATTGTTACAAATCGGTATTCTGGCAAATTTTTTGGTGAGAAAATTATCAAAAACTGTTACGTTGCAAAGAGGGGGTATCAGCTGTTTTGTTTGCCGGAAAGTTGATACAAAAACATTTTATAAATACTACAAGTAAACAATAAAAGTGTATACGGGGAAAAAATAAATAACATACATCATTTCCCTTGCGGGAGATTTTTAGTCGGTCTGTTTTTTAAACTTACAATTTTTTTAAATTTATTCAAGCTCAAGACCTTTTTAATATAAAGCTTATTTATTAGCTTTATGTAACGAAAATTTGTGAACCGAAAATTTAGCTCACTTTACATGTGCTGGGTACATAGATCTTCGCGGAAATTACGTAGTCAAAATCAGTTACAGGATTGTTACGCCAACGCTATTTTGTACGAAAACAATTGTTTGATAATTGTTTGGGACCGAAAAGTTCACAAAAACTGAATACAGAGCTAAAAACAATTGTTTGGGACCGGAATTTTGACATCGATTACTTTAACAAAGAAAATTAAGACCACATTCGTTAAAAATAAAATGTAATGCGAACAGGAAATATTCACAGAATATTTGCAATGTCATAAAAATTTTCGTTTAGAGATAAATGACAAAATTTCTTATGAAAATTTCGCAAGAACTGAATACGGTGCTTTAAGCCGGTTGCTTTCATAATTTATTCTTGCTTCCGATTTTAATAGATTGTATTTCTCAAGATAACATACATATCCACTATGTACTTATATGTCATTTCCATCACTACATCATCCCTGTATTCTCCTGCTGTTCATAATGTCCTCGTATACTACATTCTATATATATATAGATTAGTACATATATCTACATGGGCATTTGTATATGTATACATCTCTACTAGACTACCACCATTCACTTTGTAATCCAACGTTAGGCAGGTAAATGTATAATATGACTTTAAGATGTATTTACCGTCACTGCTAGCGTTGCTTTTTCTACGCTCCAATAGTTTTGGGCATTTGTATTTTATTTGTAGTCCATTTGCTGTTATTGCCTCCCACTGGTCTTTTTATCACAGCAAATCGTCTTTGTATATTTTTTGGCATTTCAATGATTTAGGGGAATCACAAATGCTTGTGTAATAGATGAAAATCAATATGCATTATAGCATTTATTCCAACTGAGTTAAAGGTGATCTAAATATTATTTACAAGACACCAAGCGAGATCACAAGGAATAAATCCATATCACAGGAAATAGTACAATAATCGTTAAAAAAAATACCTTTCAATTCAGAATGCCCTAAGGGATGTGTAAACTAAAGATTATCTCAATTTCCCCATTGCTATTTATGGCTATATTTTGTAAACTATGCAAGTGCCCAAGGCCTACTTCGCATTTATTATATCTCTTCTATCCTTAAAAGGCGGATGAACCAACACTACTGGTCAACGGCGGTTGAGCGCAGGGAAGAGAATAGCAAAATCCAGGTTAGAGGAACTTAGTGCCCGTTTCGCCCAGGTCAGCGCCTGACCGGGAATATGCGGCCGTGTAAACATACTAGTCAAATGGTAAACCACGGTGGGCTGGACTTGTCTTTCGAGTTAATGACCGCTGCAAACTTCAAGGACCGCTATTGATGGATATGCCCATGAAATTTTCGAACATTGTACAGATTCGGTGTCACTTTCGAACTGACTGATGTTCTTGAAGATTATAAGGCTGTTACATCTACTACAGCTGCCATGAGAAAAATAATGAATTTGGTTGAAGGATTTGTAGTCGATAAATGACCACGACATATATTGTCCTATCCACATAAAAGATGGGAGACAATTCAGTTAAGCATGAGTAGTTTCGAACTCCGTGACAGGTTCATCATCAGACGGGAGACGGGGCTTCAGACATGGTGTCAACACCATTGTTGGGTGATTTTTTCAATATTTTAATTGAAATAATAATGAGACCAGCTGCAGTTGACATTAATAAGACATGAGCAGCAAAAGTCACATGCTTCTCGCATGTGCTAATGATGTAGACATCATTGACCCAAAATTGCGAGACGTTAATGCAGTATTTTCGAGAATTAAAGAGGAATCAGTACAAGTGGATTTGGCAGTGGTGCAATGGTTAGTGTGCGCGGCTCTTGTGCATGAGAACGTGGGTTCGATCCCTGCTCAGACCATCTTACATTTCCTTCGACGATGGCCACCTCGCTCAGTGATGGCGACACCATCGAGTACTTAGCCATGAAAAAGCTTTTCAAAATACCGTTTTGATCCGGTGTAAAACTGAAGGTCCCAATCACTGAGTATAAAACTAGAAAGCGCACAGCTCACTGGTTGTGAAGAGCTCTCCCCAATTCCTTCATGGGATGTAATGGGAAACCATTTATTTTTATGAGTATACAAACCTATTGAGGCTTGATAATAGAATGGTGTATACAGCGAAGCACTACCAAAGTTGTCTCGATAATAAAAGTGTCCAGTATCAGTACACACTACCTTATTCGCGCCCAACAAAATGGGGTAGCCGAAGGGACAACTAGAAGTCTGGTTGAAATGGCAAAATATTGGCAGAGGCAAAGATTACAAAAACATATTGGGTAGAGGCCATCATGACATCGAATTATTTTCAACCTCATTTCTGGACCAAATTAAGAACCTGACGAATGATTTTTGCCAAAATATTTACTGTTTTTGGTATATTTTACATAAATATTAACGATGTGGTGCAATGGTTATTGTAAGGTAAGACCACCTTACATTTCTTTCGACGGCGGTCACCTCGCTTAGTGATGGCGACACTATCAAGTACTTAGCCATGAAAATGCTTCTCAAAATACCGTTCGGAACCGGTGTAAAACCGTAGGTCCCAATCAGTGAGTGTAAAGCTAGAAAGCGCACATCTCGCTGATTGTGAGAAGCTCTCCCCAATCCCTTCATGGGATGTTTTTTTTTTTTATTAACGAATATCTTTCGGTAAGCACTAAGTTTGTTTAGTATGCGAAGCCTAACATGGCAACTGAAGCAACTGATGTGACTTGTATGATAAGGCCGTAAGTATGATTTCCTCAACGGCGAGCCAGAAGAAACAATTTACAGTTACGAGCAAAATTGTAACAGGACAAGAAATTGAATTATTTTATTTGTCAAAAACATTTCATTGAAAAATTGCTGCAGAACATTGGAATGGAGCAAGCAAAATATTAAAATTGAAAATATCAACAACTTATTGTCTCACTCCTACATATGTATGTATATACATACATATGTATGTATATTAGTGTGAACTCAAGGTCTGATATAGCAGCGAGCGTGTCGATACTTGACCGAAAAGTCAGCTTCCCCTCAAAAGAAGACTGGACAGAATTGAAAAAGAGTTTTTAAGCATTTGAAAGGCCCTGTAGTAGTTATTTTTCAGATAAATGGAGGTTCGGTCCCGCAAAAAGCAAACATGTGTTTCACTTTCCTCGACAGAAACTGAATTCATTGCGTTGTCGCAGGCGTGCACAGAACAGTCTGGAGTAAAAATTAAGGAAGGGTGTTAGATTTCCACTTCATTAATTGTAATTAATGTATACTTTTATATGTATCATCGCATTTCAATCAAATTAGGTTTGATATACCTACATATACATATCGTTAGCTAAAATGCAAAAAGGCGTAACTAACAAAAATACAATTTTACAGGAGAAGCAAAAAACTTTGTAAAATTAAAACTATAAATATTTCTAACGAAGTTTTTTCTAATTTCACTTTAAGCACAGACAGATTTTTGATCGCAGAAGTGTAAAATTTTTTCAAGACATGTAGTTTAAAGGCATTCATAACAATCAATCAAAAACTCAATTTTGAATTGTTGGTTAGTTTCGCCTTTTTTCATTTTAGCTAACGGTATGTTTAATCGGGCATGTGACGAAAATCGAATACGATTTTTTTTTCATACTGTGGGTTTCTTTTATTGAATCTGCTCTTAAAGAGCCTAACAATAAGTATTCGAATCTTATATTTTAATCAATTTAATTCAATTATTATTAATTAAATTGTTGTTTAAGCGGGCGAATATTTGATTTTATTGACATAATATTTACATCACTTAATGGCATTTAAAGAGGAATAAATTAATAGACGTCAATTTTTTACACAAAAAACATCATTGTTATTTGAAATCGTATTCGATTTAAATCGATCGATTTCCATCACATACCGGAATATTTTCGCTTTATATTAAAAATAGTTTAATATTCTTTCAATAAAACTCGTTGTAGTCCTCTGAATTGTTTCCTAAACGTCTGTCTTGATTTATGGCGCTGAATCATGGATCTTATCACAACAGCGATGAGTTTTCTACGTACTCGAAAGATACCGAAGAATAGGGTGACCAAGACTTCGCTGGAAAGTCCTGGTTGAAAAATTACTTCAAGATGTTGGTGTTGTCAAACGGAAGAAAAAAAATCAAATGATCGAGCTGATTGGTGACCCTTGGTGACACGTAAGTAAACAATGCTAAAAAGTACAGAAATTGTTCTAATTCAATGTGCGCATTGATCCTTTCATTTCAATCATCTTCGAAAGATATTTACTATTCGAATAAAAAGGTTGTGGTATTTTTCTCCTTAGGCTGCAAATACACTGGATCAGTCACACTAAAAAAGATAAGAAACAATACAACATGTGCATTACTTTTTTACGTCTCATGAATCAATAACGTTTTGACTGATTCGGTGTAGTTTCAGTCTTGAACTTAATGAAGATTACGGTTAGCCATTATAGGTTCGAACAAGAGCTTCTTCGTATCTTTTCTACTTTACCGAATTACGATTTTCTTTTTGTAGTCATCCTTGTCACTCACTGGCAATTCAAATCAAAAACAATGCATTATTTTCATTCAGATTTTAATTACATACAATTATTTAGAATACCTAATACCATAGACTAATTATTATATGTATATTAGAGTGGCATTTTTTTGTATGAAAATTTTTTTTTCTTTCTACTCAAGGATTGCCGGGCCGCATATTATGCCACTTGATGAAAAAATGTTATGCTATAAATTTGGGGAAAATTGGACAATGTTAACCCGTCGCGCCCGAAGGTCAAAGTTCAAAAATTTTGAAATTATGTTTTTCTAAGTGACAGATTGTTGCAATATACTTATTTTTCGGCAGATTTTTGCGAAACTTGGTGGGTTTGCAACACAGAAGTTACTTTGTATCTGGTAAAAATTTAGGCAACATGGGGCAACGTTAACACGTAGCGCCTTTAGGTCAAAGTTGAAACATTTTTAATTTATCTATTTCCAATAGACAACTTGCAGAAACATATTAATTTTTATTCGGATTTTTATGAAACTCGGTACAAATGTAACAGTGAAGTTCCTCTTAATCTGGTAAAAATTAGGACAAAATTGGGCGACGTTAACACTTACCTCCTCAAGGTCAAAGTTCAAAAATTGATGAATTATGTATTTCCAATAGTCAGCTTCGAGCAACATCCTCATTTTTTACCAGATTTTTACCACAAACTTCGTAGAATTGTAACTATGAACTTGTTGTTTATCTGGTAAAAATAAAAAAAAATAAAATAAAAAAAAAAAAAAAAACTTTGACCTAAAGACGCTACGTGTTAACGTTGCCCCATGTTGCCTAAATTTTTACCAGATACAAAGTAACTTCTGTGTTGCAAACCCACCAAGTTTCGCAAAAATCTGCCGAAAAATAAGTATATTGCAACAATCTGTCACTTAGAAAAACATAATTTCAAAATTTTTGAACTTTGACCTTCGGGCGCGACGTGTTAACATTGTCCAATTTTCCCCAAATTTATAGCATAACATTTTTTCATCAAGTGGCATAATATGCGGCCCGGCAATCCTTGAATTTCAAAAGTAAGGGAAAAAATGCCACTCTAATGTATATGTATTCTCTCAGCAACTTTATGACATTTGGCCTAGTGTGATATGAACGTTGGATGTTGAAAAGAATTGCTTAAATAATACCAGCTAGATGCAATGGTTTAAAACAACCAATAAAATAACAACAACGGTATTTTGTTTTGCGTTTAAAATTATTGTGTTAAATACAACACAAATGTATGCTAACAATAACAGGCAATAAAAAAGTGTAAAACACATTTAAATTTCACAATTTTTCAGCAAAACGACATGAAAAAATAAAGTCGAGAAGTTCTTGTAATTCCACCTGGTGTAAGTCACTTTCGTCAAACATCTCTCTCTATCACACCGACCGCACCACGAAGATTGTGAAAGGAAACGTCAGATGACCAAATATTCTCTCTTTAAAGAATTACTCTGCTAATAACACCCCAATATAAATCCCAAGCGAGCGTTGTTTGATTAATAAAATTTCTTTTTGTTGTTTTATATTTATTTCTCACATTAAAAAAACTTTTTCATACAATGTTCTCAGCTGTTTATATAAGACCAACCATCGATTTCATCATAACTTTTTGAATTTATTTTCATAGAAATTAAGTATAAAAATTAGACATAAAATTTATTTGTTTTTAAATCTTCGCAATGATTTACATTTCACCGGAAGTCTTTAATTTTACTAAAAGACCAATACTAATTACTTGCTCTTCTTATCGCTGCCCTCTAGCTCCTTTAGTCTATGCATGCGTTGCAACAATGTGGGATGTGAATGATTCCACGATGAGTACAACCAATCGTGTATGGGGAAGCCCAAATTGTCCAGGTTCAATTTTATTAAAGCCTTTTGCAAAAGCTCAGCAAATCCAAGTTTTTGGGCAAATTCGTCGGCTTGGTATTCAAAACATCTGGAGAGCATGGTCATGGCAAAACCTAAGATGGCATTATAAGGCGCCATAACGTAAGTCAAGACAATAAAGAGTCCCACCAAGATGGGCCGGGTACCGGGAGCAAAACCCAAAGCTTCGTAAAATGGTGCGTATTTAAAGCAGTAGTTGAAGACGAAGAAGATGAGCAGCAAATTAACCTGCATGATTGCAATATTCTTGGTAACATGACCTAATTTCCAATGGCCTAGTTCGTGGCCCAATACAGCCAGTACTTCCTCATTAGTGCAACCTTTGCCTTTATCCTCTTCTTTAATTTCAGTATCCTCAGACTTGCCTTTGTTCAGCAGAAGAGTATCGAACAAAACAATACGTTTTGAATTCCACAGGCCATAGAAGTAGGCATTGCTATGCGAAGAACGCTTGGAACCTTCCACCACATACAACTTCGTAAGAGGAAATTTCAACGTTTCTGCTAATTTTTCAATAGAAGTCCTTAACTCTCCATCCTCCAGAGGCGTGTATTTATCAAACAATGGAGCAATGAAGATAGGGTAGATAGTGAGCAGCACCAATGAAATAATGCCGGCAAATGCCCAAAGATAAATAAAGAACAGTTCCCCACCCCACTGTACAATGAAAACCACAGCGGACGACAGTAGGACAGTGAGAATATTACTCACAAGTAAACCCTTAATTTGATCCCACACAAAGAAACCCGGTGTTTGCTTATTGAAGCCATGTTTCTGCTCTAATACAAAGGTGCCGTATACTTTAAAGGTCAAATCCTTTGCATATCCATACAAGCCAATGACTACAACAAAGAAACAGCTTACAAGAATTTCATTTCCTGGATCTAAGCTGAGCTTTTGTACAATATTCACAGCTGTTTGCCAAAAGATGGCAGTAAAACCGAAATACAATTCCAAGGGAATGACTATGACATCAAGTAGAATGCTTTTGAAGATACCAAACTGTTCTTTATCCAAACCATAAATGCGAGCCTTGTTAAAGGTTTCATCATTCATGTGATCTTTCAATTCGGCGGGTACTTTTTTGGCTGTTTTGAACACTTTAACCTGAAATGAAAAAAGTAAAAACAATTTGAATGAGTCACTTAACATAAAACATGATCCACTTGATAGATAAGGTTCAATTAAAAATGAAACGCGGACGGCTTTACATATATTCAGCGGCTGGAATGGTATCAAAGAACTACATATATGTATATATTTTCCATAATTCCAAGTATATCGCTTCCTGAAGACCGTGTTAGACTCATACACCGCCGGCTTTTGGCACTCATTAACCTTGATTGCTTACACAACTCCTTTCCCCCACATGCCTTTAAACAAATTGGCAATCGTTCTACATACATATGTGTTGACAATTTTGCATTGTGTATCTTGTTCGTTTACGTACGATAAACAATTGATACACAGTTATCATTTATACTTCAAATATTACTCACCTGACGCAATGATATATAGATTTCGAAAAGGTTCTCCACAATGCAGAGGCCCAATATGCTAAATAGCACCACATCAGCTTCCGAAAACGAAGTCATCCTTGCCAAATATAATAGGAGTACAATCGTTGATCTCTCAATTAAAGAGGGTACCTTTAACAAAAAAATGTCGCAATAAAAAATTGTTTAAATTTTTAGAAACTAAATAAGCAATAAAATATGTACTTTAATTTACTTTTTTTCCAACTTAAAATTGTGCACAGAACATGAAATGCGTTATGACAATAGGCAAAACGCCGCAAAAACAACAACCACCTTTTATTTGTCACAAAAAGTGGACACTGTGAGCAATGCTGTGTTCAATATACACAGTAGTGTAACAACGACTCTTGCGGGACATGCCATTTTGACAATATCATACAGCTGTCTTTCCCATTGTATACAAAAGCCCTATGAGTTTCATACAAGGGTTCAAGAAATGCCGTAGTTTATCAAAAAATTGTGTGAATTTTATAACAAAAACTATTTAAAATCATTGTACGGGTGCATTAGTCTATAAATACGTTGAAGTTTTGTGCAAAATGCCTAATGCAACTACAAAAAAGTCCGTAAACGAAAAGGAACAAGCGACGACAGCTACGTCGCAATGTGAGGAAAGCGCTAGCAGCAGTGCTGCCGGTGTTAATAGTCAATTTAACACGAGCACCAGCAGTAACAGTTCTGGAAAGACAAGGAAAAGGTATAAAGATAGATTTATTATGTTTTCTTATCAAATGTACAAAACTTAGTTTTCTTCTATTTGTGTAAAAAGATTCCAAACAATTCTCGCCTCCCTGCTGCCACACTCAATGGCCATTGTGAATGTTTAACCTTGGTCGCAAAATGACAACAACGTTTTGGTTTAAATGTAAACAAATACGTTGATATTTCATTTAATAAGTTTGGGGAAAGGGCTTGTGCAGGTTTGTCCAATAAGGCGGCGCTAAACAAAAGCGCTACGTGCGAGAGTTATGTCAACTGTCCATTACTGTTTATAATTGGCGGGGATGCCAAATCAACTATTAGCCATAGTGTGGGGATTGTGTGATCGGGGATAAGTTTGTTTACACACTATTTTAAGCAAAACAGAATAAACAGTTTTGGATTGTTCAAAAATCCTTGTTAATCGATTTTTCAAATGGAAACAAAATGAACATTTTTTTATAACTCGCTTGGTTATCGTTTGCTAAAATATTGAAAAATTATCATACAAAGTTGAAAAATTATTGATTTTTTTAAATGTCTCCAATGAAATGATAATTTTTATTGTAGAAAATCAGAAGTTATACGATAAAAATAGGTTCTTGTTATTGAGATAGTTTACAACATTTTTTGTTTTCGCAAAAAAAAGAAGTTATTTTTCTTAAGAAAAATATTAAATAAAAATTTTCGATAACAGTTATTGAGATTGAGTGAATTAAACAAAAATATCAATTTTTTGTGAATTTTTATTTATAATTTGAATATTTATTTTTAGTGGTGGAAATCGGATGATGAATCTAAAGAAAAATATTTTTTTTTAATGTTTTTAATGTTGGAAGAAATGAAAGATTATATGTTAAATATTTTATAGGAGCGTAATTCGCCACTACTTTTTTTTTGCAGTTTTTAGTTAATTTCACTTATCGACTAGAAAAGCAAAGCCATTACCCCAATTAAATCTAAATTTCAATATTCGACAAATTTGGAGCAGATACGAACTAGAATTAAGTTGAAAAGAAAAAAAACTAAAACCTGGCAGCTAAAACTTTTAGTTAGCTTTAACTTAAGATGGTGATAAAAGGGAGTGAAAATAAGAAAACCTTATGTTAAAAATAAATATTTTTTTTTGTTTTTTTAGAAAACATTGTGAAATCGTCCGTTTCAGTGATTTGGAATCAGAATTTGAAGATTGCGATCCTGAGGATGCGGTGGCACTGGAAACAAAACTGCGCAAAGTGGCTCTTAGAAATTCATTGACACACGAGGAAATGATGATGCTGTTACGGGTTTGTTTTTGACAGTAACGACATTTATAATAGCTTGATCAATTCTTTTTATTTATTTCTTTTAGAAATTTGTCAAAAATGAACATATTTTGGCCTTGATTACTATACAGGCTGAGAATGAATTAGCTCGGGAGAAGGCTGCTGCCGAGGAGAGAGCCATTATTATAACCCACACGCCATGTATACCGAAGCTGACCCGAGCCAAGGCTAGAGAGCTAAATAAAACTCCCATAATGCCACTGTCACAACTTATAGATACCGAAACACCAGAAATCGCTAAACTAATTGATGAAGATTTAAACTCTGACGATGAAGATGAAGAGTACATGTTCAAGGACGAAGATTTTGTGGTAACATATATCAAAAATTAAAGCACAGTCACTTTTTGTTTAATTTTAAATATTTATATTCCTAGTCTGATGATGACCCCAATACTACTGCCTCAGATTTGGATTCTAATCCACGTACTCCTCAAACAGCTGCTGTTCAAGCTGGGCCAGAAGATTCACCTGTAAAGTTAACAGAAGATGGTTGTTTTAAAGTGCCATTGAATAAAATGAGAGATCCACCCGAAGAGTTGAGGATAGCAACAAGAACCAGGTCTAAATTGTGTCTGCAACAGACGACCATAGAAGATATACAATCTGAATTTGTGCCTCCCGATGTTGAGGAGCTTCCAGAGGCTATTGAAGCCGAAGTTCAAGGTTTAGATGAGGACTGGATGCAATTTCTGACAGATTTTACAAAACCGTTAAGTATGTACTGGAGATTATTATATTTTGTTTTTCAATTTTCACTAACAAATTCGATTTATTGCAGGTACAAGTTTTGTGGGAGATGATGATGATCCCATAAATGATCCCGAGTATATAGCTGCCGAGAAAGTTCCAGGTATGTAATATTACGTTTTTACACACGACTAAGTATGAAAATAATTTGTATATAAATGGTTTCAAGTCAGATAGAGGTGGCTAGATTTCGTGGTCCTAAAAAGTCAGCTGTTCGGTTGAATGAAATCAGGGAAAGCGAAATGTCGATAGCAGCAAAAGCGCAAAGTTTAGATATATATTTGGGTATGTCGTTGAAAATCTTATGAAAATATCTTTCAAACTATATATTTATTTATTTATTTGCGCATATTTTAATAAATAAATTTATAAAATAAATTTGAAATATATTTATCTTTCAAACTATATTCAACGCATTCAAGCTTGCACAGAAAATTCCTCTTGCAGCTCAAAGTACATCTCGCGAGATTGAGTTGTATATTTCTGCACCTAAAATGCAGGCTCGCATGTGCACTCCCTCTGAGTGAGTTCGAAAACGAACAGTAAAGCCACTTCTGATTGGGTTCCTTTCTGTGTTTACGCTTGCGTTGTGCAACAACTCACTACTCGCTTAAAAACCTTGTATTGAAAAGGCAATATTTTTTAATTAGATCGCAAAAAGCACAAACAATGTACAACAAAATTAGCAACAGTACATAGTGCACCAAAAAGTACAAAAAACAAATGCATTACAAAAACACTAAATGTTTGTTACCTTTATAAATATTTGCTAATTTGTCGGTACATGTTTGATATGTACTTTTTGGTACACTTCGTTATTTTTGGTACAGTGTTATTTTGCGTAAACTTTATGAACTTTTTGGTACACTCACTCACCCACTTTTTTGTACCATGTATGTGATTTTTGGAACACAGTTTCACATTCCTTACGTACTGTTTGATACTATTTATGTACTTTTTGGTACACTACGTATTGTAACATACACTTCATGTACTTTGGTACCCATTGTGGACTTCTGGTAAATGTTTGATGCACTATATATACATTCATCAGTTTATGTACTTTATGGTACACTTAATGTACTGCTGTACAGAACTTAATTGTGCTAAAATGTGTATGATGTACTTTAATCGTGCATTTTATTCACTTGGTACCCAGTATGTACTTTTAGTCAATTTTATGTACATTTATGTTGCTTTTTTGTACATTCTGATAAAGTTTATGTACTTTCTGGAATATGCTATGTACTTTGTGGTTACTTTGTTGGTACAAATTATACGAATAAATAAGAACTCCAGTTCGCGTTTATTATTTGGAACCATTTTCTCTTAGCTCTACAAAATTACAGTGCGGTACGCGAGCTGCTCCTTTTACACGTTTGTAGGTGGTGTAATTAGGGTTTGTATTTCGTGAGTAATGTGTTACCCTGGGAAACCCATGGGTAACGATCGTTTACCCATTACACACTGGGTATGGGGTAAATAATGGGCGGTTACCCACTGCGAAGGGTATTTACCCATTACCAACAGGGTAGTAGTTACCCACGACGATGAAAATTACCCATCACGATTACTAATTACCCAGGGTAATCTATCCCCATCTTGGATCGAAAACTTTTACGAGATAAATTTCGCTATAACGGAATACTGAGCTTATGGACGGAAAGCGTAAGTCATTAATGATTTGCCGTTTATTGTGCATGAAATTACGCTTTCCGTCCTTGGGTAGGTATTGCCCCTAGGGTCTACCCATAGAGAAATATATTAAGAGTGTTCAACAGTTGTTTTACTTTCTCTAAAAATCCGTGGTCTAGTTGGCAAACTTATAGCGAATGAAGAGAATGTTTAATTTTAACTGCCACAATTTTCAATAACAATACTATCAGTTGATGTGCCTCGTACTTTTGGTTCGATACACTGCTACAATTGTATGAAAATCGCACAGAGCAACCCGAATTCGCTTTTTCTCTCAAACTTTATCCTGCATCAGAATTCCACTTAGTTGATCAGTTGTCTCATTGACTCACGTAGTTCTGCCTAAACTCCCGTATTCAGTTCTTACACAATTTTCGTAGGAAATGTTGTCATTTATCTCTATACGGAAATTTTTGTTGCAGTGATTTATCACATACCTTGCAAATATTTCATGAATATTTCCTCATCGTACTCGATTTTATTTTCAACGGATGTTTTGTTACTTTTGTTTGTTAAAATAATCGAAATGTCAGAATTCCGGTCTCAAACACTTATTAAACAATTGTTTTCTCACTAAATAACGTTGCCAAAGCAATCCTTCAGCTAATTAGCAAAAATTTGGTTAGATGAATGCATGCCCGGCGATTGGAGTCTATGTCCATACTTTAAAAATGTGACCCGAGTCTCTGTGTCAACTTCCGTGGAATAAGCCTTCTATCCATAGCATATAAGGTTCTATCAAGTGTAATGTGCGAAAGACTAAAACCAATTATCGCTGACCTGATTGGACCATACCAGTGTGGCTTTAGGCCTGGAAAATCGCCAACTGACCAGATTTTCATGCTGAGCCAAATCCCACGAAAAACAAATCGACACCTATCACCTATTTGTCGATTATAAAGAGGCCTTAGATAGCCCGATGCGGGAGAAACTCTACGAAGCAATGTCTGAGCTTGGTATTCCTGCAAAACTCATACGCATTTGCAGGATGACCTTGACTAACACCAAATCCGCAGTGAAAGTTGGTAAGGATCGTACCGAACCTTTCAAAACGAAGCTAGGCGTCAAGCAAGGCGACACCCTATCGTTCCATCTCTTTAACATATTTATGGAGGTCATTATGAGCAAAGTCGCAGTCAATATGAATAAAACCATCAGCAGCAAGAGTCACATGCTGCTCGCGTATGCTGATGATATCGATATCATTGGGCTCACAATTAGAGAAGTTATTGAGAAGGAATCGAGAATTGAGAAGGAATCAGCAAAAGTGGGTCTGAAAGTAAATGAGGACAAGACAAAACTAATCGTTTCAACGAGCCTCCACGCGATTAGACAAAAGCGTGAACGTTGATAACCGACATAATTTCGGGGTAGTGGACGAATTTATATACCTCGGATCTGCCGTAAACAAACACAACAACAACGTCAGACTTGAGATCAAGCGTAGAATTGTGCTTGCGAATAGATGTTATTTTGTGCTATGCAAGCACTTTAGAGATAAAGCCCCCTTTCGAATGACGAAAATCCATCTATTCCAGACTCTCATACAACCTGCCTTGCTTTATGGCGCAGAATCATGTGTCTTACCGCAAGCAGATGAAACATCTGTGGGAGTCTTCGAGAGAAAAATACTCCGGAAGATTTATGGCCCTATAGTGCACAACGGCGAGTATCGGCGACGCATGATGTATGATCGTTATCCAGACATCGACTTAGTTAAGCGGATCAAAATAACGCGATTGCGCTGGCTAGGCCATGTCAGTAGAATGGATGAAGACGAACCACCACGAAGGGTTTTCGAAACCGAACTTGAAGGAAGACGAAAAATAGGAAGACCAAGACTCCGCTGGAGGGATCAAGTTGGCGAATCCCTGGGTACACTTGGTATTACCAACTGGAGAGATAAAGCAAAAGATCGAACTGGTTGGAGAAATATGTTATCTTCGTTTTGTAAGATAAAAAAAAAGAAAAAGAAAAATAGCAACCCTGTAATTGATTTTGTTCCCGAAATTTTCGAATATATCCAAGCTGCATTTCTTCTTTTTCTTGTTTACACTTCGTCATTAAATAAAATAAATGGTTTCCCATTACATCCCATGAAGGGACAGGGGAGAGCTTCTCACAACCACTCACTGATTGGGACCTACAGTTTTACACCAATTCCGAACGGTATTTTGAGAAGCTTTTTCATGGCTAAATACTTGATAGTGTCGCCGTCACTATGCGAGCTGACCGCCGCCGAAACAAATTTTAAGGTGGTCTGAGCAAGGATCGAACCCAGGATCTCATGTACAAGAGGCGCGCACACCTCCATTGCACCACCGACGGCCACACTTCGTCATTAAACACTAAACAATAATGTTGGAACAAATCTGCTTTCAGGCATATCTTCAATTTGTTTAGGGGTGTAGGAAATTAAATTCGAAGAAGAACAAGTTAAGAATTATTGGAGCCAAGTCCATATTATATTATGGGCCTCCAAACTTCAGATGTATGTATACATTGGCTAATTTTTATTTTTTGAAATCGGATCAGATCGATTAATAGCTCGTTGCAATATCTTTCAGGGGTATATAAACAATTCCTAAATTTTTAGCACTATTTTTAAGAAAAAAGTTAAATAGCTTAAAATGTGTCCGATATCAATGTAAGTATCGGGAAATATACCCTAATAGCCAAGACTTTGATTCATCTGTTGGCCCAATAAAACTATAAACACCGGAGATGTTAAAGGTCAACATTTTACATTTTGATATGCATATGCGTGATTACAGTAAATGAATGATATTCAAAAACTTCTCAATCTGGGAACATTTTTGAAGAACATCTCAAAATAATCCAAAAATATTAAATAAAAAAAATTTGATTAATCGCTTGGTTGTCGAGAAATAAGCTTTTTAACACACCATAACTCTGAATGTTTCGACTTTTTTTTTACTTTACTTCCGAATGCGAAGTTTTATCTGTGATAAAACTGAGAAAATCCAAGCTATGCAGATTTAAACACAATTTTTATGCAAAAAAAAGGGGAATGAAAAAGTTAAATGGAAAGACTACCAAATTCAAACTCATGTTAAATATTTAATCGCTAATCTGTAAATGCAGCATACATTGGATATAAACAAATAAATTCGCGGGTAGCCGAGTTGGTTTGTGAATCGCAAGTCTTGGCAACTCTGTTTTCGTGTAATTGTTATTGGTCTTGTTCTTGTTCATGGTAACCATTCTCAATAGTGTTTTTTCCGCAATTAGCATTTGTTCGATCGACCCAGACTCATAGCATTTTTTTAATTAATGATTTTAATTACCAAAAGACAAATTTGTGAAAATCTGAAAATATAATTGAAATAAAATATATCTCTGGTGTCGCATTACAATCTCAATGTGAAAATGAGTTCCGGCGAAGAGTATGTTAAAGTGAAATTTGAGTGCGAAGATAACAATAGCAATTTGTAAGTATTCCCAAAACAATAAAGCGTCCCCATTAATTGGTTTCTATACTGCAGTAGTAACAGCTTCACTCAGGATGAAGAACAATGCGACACATCACAGACGGGGGAACTGTTCAATATTAAAACAATAGAAGGTGGAACGATGCCGATATCTCTGCGTGCAGGAAATCGACTTCTATTTGGTTCGGGAAAGTATTTTTGTATAGAACATACGGTGAGTGAAGATGGCTGGCATTCTGGTCAGTACTAATCCAAGTTCAATATGTATTGTGTTACAGACCGCCTATACCGATTACCAGAAAGAAAATACAGGTATTGTGTGTATTTGCCATAGTTGCGGCACCCGAATAAAGGGATCCCTTAAAGTCAGCTCTAATTTTATCTGTCACTTGAAGAATAAACACCCAGAACTCTATCAAGGGTTCCTTAAGCAAAAATCAGAGTATTCTGCAGCGAACGCTAGAGCAGCAAAACGGGCAAGTCTGCCAAGCCATAGAAGCAGCCCATATCAAGTGCCTGCATCAATGCTAAATAACAGCCTACATAATAATGAGAAACAGGAACAGTTTCACCACAACATTCTAAAGTTTCTGATAGCAACAAGTCAATCGTACAATGTTGTACAAGCTCCAAGTTTTGTGAAACTGTTTGAATTCCTAGATTTTCCTGTGCTAATGAGGGCACCCGACTATTATGAGCAAGTGGTTAAAGATGCTTGTGAATATAAAAAACTGGAATTATATCACACATTCAATAACTGCAGAGCATATGTATGTAATTCCATCGACGCCTGGTCTTATGCGGGTATCATTTATGTAGCAATTGCATGCCATTGGATTGATGACCGGTATCAAAGGCAATCTACAATACTGACATGTAGAAGAGCAAAAAACCTCGACATGCTGGGGAATATACAAAGCGAAGTTCTGCAACGGAACGGAATTGTAGCAGAGAATATAACGGCTAGTCCGACTGGCAATCTGCAAAGTTTTCAAAAAGATTTTATAGAATTTGGCGTATTGAAAGAAGTTTTTGCACAAGAGTTCAGTTTCATCTCCGATGAGAATATGGCCAATTTGGAGTATATAGAATTAACGTATCAACATCTGGTAACGCTAGATATACAAAAGTTGACTAAAATATGGGGTCACAATTTCGTTCGTAAACTGAGTGACAGTTTACAGATTGTGCATAAATCTGTCATGGAAAAGTAAGTGTAATAATCAATCGCTCCAATATTCTCTATTCATTTATACTTGTGTATGCAACTTTTTAGGTGCAGTAGCTTTTGGATCGCTAGTCTTTCCAAGGATTTTCAGACCATATTTCAATCTATACTAAATGAACCCATTACAATACCCCAAATATCTTCTTTGGTATCTCTATACCATGCGATAAAGCAAGTGCTGTCGCATGCAGACAAACTGGATCACATTTTTAGTCTTCTGCATAAACCGGGATTCACTCCCATGGAATTAAAATATCTAGCAGAATTGCAAGAAGTCTTCGAACCATTGAGTGCGGCATTTGCCTTCTTGGATATGCAACAAAATCACTACTATGGTTGCTTTTTGCCAACCCTTGTCACCCTGAAATGGAAACTTACCCGGCTTTATAATGGCAATAGACTGGTGCACCTGCATGAAACACTAACGGCACTGAAAGAAGAACTCCTGGATGAGTTTAAGGACTACTATGATTTGGATGAAAACAAATCGGAAGCGATATTGGCTGCACTAACGTATCCACCCGTCAAAACACGCTTTATTATGGGTCTAAACGACCATGCGCCGGCTTTCAAATTTCAACCCCAGCACATTTTACGAAAATATGGCAGCGAATATCACGTAGTACTAGATGATCAGAAACCGGTAGTTGCTCCCAACCACAACTACGGCCCAAATTCACAAAATCATATGGCACGTTCAACGACATCATCATCTGATTTCTTCGATTTTGGTGATACTGCTGGTAAGATTTATTGTGTCAAAACTAGGGGATAGCACTTGGTGATCATTAAAGGTATTTTTCTTTTTTCCGATTCTAGTATCTCAAGATACAGCTGCGACATATACACTAAGGCTTGAAATTGATACCTACTTGTCGGACACAGATAGCTCTTTGTTGTCCCTACAAAAGTATCCAACCATTAGACAAATGTTTTATCGCTATAACACATGTATTCCATCACCATCATCGGTCCAAAGGCAATTTTCTGTAGAGAATATTGCGAGAAAACATATGATGACCGATGAACAACTTGAAAATGCTCTCTTCTACAGTCAGCACTTTGTAAACTAAGATCTAATTGATTAGTAGCACGCACAGTTATTAATACAGGTATACCATCGCCAAAAATTCCGTTTATTTCCTAGCTGCAGTTTAAAAACGTGGCGACGTATATTTAAAGTGTAACTGTTCTAAAATAGACCACTTGCATACTAAGGACTCCGTAGTTTAATTTCATATCGTACAAAAAAGTTAGATATGTATCAGATGGTTCAGTAATACCCATTAAGATTTATACATGTAAACATTTTTCAATAAATATGTGTTTATTGACAACGTAAACGTTTTTTAATTTAGCAAATACTTGACTAACTTTGTAGTTGTCCCTTTTTATGTAGAAGGTTTCAAATGTTGTTTTGCCTATTCATTTTTCTAGTCGACGCGGAGGAATTGAGGGACGTTAATATCTCAAAGAAAGAGTTGACTGAATTAATGACAGAACTGTTTGGTGACCTCAACGAGGGCCTTTCTTTTGAAAGCATAGAGTTGGAAACACCGCGTAAGTTTTTGTTAAGTTGTCAGGATGACCGTCTTAACACTCCCAACACATCACCCGAAAGATTAGAAGAAAATCCAGAGGCAAGCCGTCAGCTGCATTTTTTAGAACAGCCACAGCAGCCGGAGCCCGTATCACAATCGCTTTCATCTTGTGCGGTAACATCTTCGAATATTACTCAACACGATATGTCCTTTCACCCGGATGTTATGTCCACGCCATCAATACACAATAATAACAAACAACATGCCGATTGCGGAAATGTGACTTTGATCCCTGTAGCTTTGCCAAACGAGAATCAAAATGAGGCATGTTCGCCCGGTAGCACAGTAGCCATTCCATCGGCAAACTTAAATTCTGAAGTTGAGTTTATAGCCCTACCAATACCAGGTCAACCGAATCATTTCCAATTGGCCAAAATTGTAAACAGCGACGATAATCCACTCACACCCCGCAAACAGCCCATAGAAGCACCCACAGTCAGTAGCATTGAGGAGCTTGGACCAAAACCAGATTTACGTTACGATCGACCTTATGAAACCAACTACTCGGCGTTTTACATCTCACTGAAACGCCATGCCTATTCTGAATTTAAGGAGAAATTCGAAGAAAACCTTAAGCAGGCTCAAGTCAATCAAATTTCCAGCACTACCTCAGACGCAGAGTTGGGCGGCAATAACGCCAGTGGATTTACAAAATACCAGTATGATTTGCTGCAGCAGCAGATGAGAATACATGTGCAGATGTTAAGCCAAACATATGTGCAAACCTATTGTCATCCGACACTGTGGAATTTGGCCAAAAAGCCTAAGGAAATGTTAATGGAGCTGCAAACGAAAGCTCAATCCAACAATAATTTCAAGATCTGGAATCTGGAAAAGGCCATAAGTCTCATAGAAAAGTGGCAAAAGGAACTGGATGAAGATACAGAGGCAAACAGGCAGCTAATGGCATTTATGCATAGAGAAATAGAATTAACGTAAGTTTAGATAATCTGATGTGTTTTGAGGCACAGGGCTAAAGCTGTGTATGTCCCTTTGTTTTTCAGAAATCACAATACTCGTCAAATTCCCCGCTTCCATCCACGTATACTGGAATGCTTCCTGCAGTCAAATGTATTTATGTATCCTGAATATTTGCCACGAATGCCCTTCTCATCCAAGGTGATGCAATTTGAAACGTTTTCACCAGTCGAATCCTATCTAATAGCCATGGGTCTGGAAAAGCATATGAAAATTATAACCGAGAAAAAGGAGCGCATACCCGGCAAGTCAACACCCTTGAGGGTGGCATGTAAACGTTTGACTAAAGACACTATACGTGGCAAAAGTTGTCGTATAGTGTGGAATTACATTATGCGTTTTAAAAATGCTGACTACTACAATCCTATAAAGGTAAAATGTAAACAATTGTGGGTAGTAATTTGCCAGGTATTAATTAAACACATATACTATGACTTCATTTTTTTTAGTATTTCTTTGATCATGACAAAGCTCCACCGGTTGAATATACACCCATAATTGGATTTGAGAACAACACAGTGCTGCCGCCAAAAGATCGGGTAGATGAATTACCATTAGTGTTTCAAAAATACTTGGAAGCGGTAAGTGACTTGTGCGATTGTTATTACTTAAATTGTGTTTAGATGGGAAACTGGCTGCATATATGGTTCAGATTACACAGCACAGTATTACTAAGGACAGATCAGATTTAGATTTTTAAATGTTACATATCAAATTTTGAGTCATCATTTTGAATGATATGGATAACTTGATATCTGGAATATAGTATAAGCTAGAAAGCTTTTTGATTTTTTAATTTAGACCTATATTCAGGTGATGCTCCCTATAAATTCTCTGCATTGGGAATGTAGGGTACGGTGGGTTTAGAAGAAAAAAGAATAGGAACTTGTTCGTAATTGCCGCATTGCTCTGCATCTGAAGCGCATATGGCGTAAATCAATATGGTCTGCAAAAGAGATAGTTGGTTTGAGTAAATGGTTTCCCATTACATCCCAAATGGAATTGGGAAGAGCTTCTCACAACCAGTGAGCTGTGCGCTTTCTAGTTTTATACTCATATGAGAATAAGAAGCTGAAAAATATGATATTATTGAGATGATACTCATTTCATAAAATCTTATTTATAACAGCTCGTAAACTCAAAGTAAAGCGAAGTTTCGAAATAAGCGTATAATTCTTTGACGTTTGGGAATAAGGTCTTAAGTCAAAAAAATGCATTTTGGGTTTTTGATTGGGTTTAACTCAATTTTTGTTTCTCTTTCGTTTGGTATTAATAACTTAAATCTAGCACAACTCCATCCAATCGTAATCATTTGCTCTTTAGGCAATAAGTCAGAAAATTTCATATATACATAAATAATTTTCAATTTAAAATTACGAAAAACTACAGTTTCTGACTTAAGACCTTATTCCCAAACGTCAAAGAATTTTAACGTAGGTTCATCCCTGCTCTGATCACCTTACATTTCTTTCGTCGACGATCACCTTGCTTACTGACGGCGACACTGCCGAATAATTAGCAATGATAAAGATTCTCAACAAATAGTTCGGAACCGGTGTAAAATTATAGGTTCCAATCAGTGAGTGCAAAACTTTAAAAATCGCACAGCTCACTAATTGTGAGAAGCTTTCCCCAGTCCCTTCATGGGATGACAAACAATACAGCGTTTGGGAAATAATAAAGACCAGATGAAAAATAAAGTTGTGAACAAAAATCAAGTGCTTAAAGAATCATCGAAATAAAAGTTTTTATTTCCGTTTTCTTAGTTTTTGTTTGTTTCATCATAAATGCAGCACTGATAGCATAATTTGTTGACGAAATATTACCGCGAATAATGCCATACAAAAATCAGCTGTTCATGTATGTAAATGAAATCCCGAAAATTGCGAAATCGGTGTAGACCTGAAAAAATTTAACAGACCTGTTCTGCTAATCGGTATTTTTTACACTACCTATTGCATTGTTAGGTTTGCGATATGCAATGATTTCTCTAATACACTAACATGGCCATAGGGACCGATATATTTCGGCAGGTCATGGTGGTTCAAAAAATCCTGACCTGTGTGTCAGTCATCTAAAATTTAACCTTTTGGATGCGCAACAACTAGCGAAGCCGTCACGGACATATGGACGATGCAATTTTCCACACACGTAATGCTATAATGGTTTTATTCGATATTAAATACCCGTCCCTGTTGGAAACCCCTTTAATATGCTTAAGCTTGACCTATGTATACGGCTCAATAAAAGTTCGCGATTTAATATAAAAATAAAACTCATATATTTGGTCCGAGTGGATAATATATTCATCGCATTGTAAAGTTGGCATGTTGCTATTAAGTATGGAATAAAATATTCGGCATATGACTCCCGCGGCTTTGGTCACAGCCTCTTGGTATATAATTTAATTTAATTTTACTCATTTTGAGAAAATTTGGTTATATCTCAACGATGACCTGCTGGATCTCGACCTTGAGCTTTTGAGAAAATTTGGTTATATCTCAACGATGACCTGCTGGATCTCGACCTTGAGCTCAGGAATTGTTTGTGGTTTATTCGCATATGCCAGAGATTTCATAAAACACCAAGGAACGAAATCGCATTTGTTGACATCGGAATTTCGGGAGATGATTCGGTCGTTGTTTCAATAAATCAATTGTTCCATTCCGGTTCTGGCAGGTGGCGCCATCCTGCTGAAACCACATGTCGTCCAGATCCATATCATGCAGTTTGGGGTCACAAGAACCTGTAGTCATGTTGCTGTAACGAATGCGATTCAATCATTCATTTCTATTGAGAAACTACTTTATGGGATCCTAATTACTTCGTATACCTCGTAATAAACTTTCATACGAAAAAATATTTGTCATTTCGTAAATATACGGATTTTACGAGGACTACCAGGAGCTTAACCCTGCTGTTAGATTAGAAAAAACTTACGAATCTTAGATTGAGGGACCATTTGGTCCATACTGCAATTTTCATCCAAAATAATAATTTTATCTTATTCTTTGTAACTATTTTGGTTCAAAAATTTCTAAAGCAAGTATTTGACATATCAAAAACATCCGCTAACATATCAAAAACATCTTCTAAATATTTGACATGAATTTACATTCGCTTGGTAATGAAAAAACTTACGAATCTTAGATTGAGGGACCATTTGGTCCATACTGGAATTTTCATCCAAAATAATAATTTTATCTTATCCTTTGTAACTATTTTGGTTCAATAATTTCTAAAGCAAGTATTTGACATATCAAAAACATCTTCTAAATATTTGACATGAATTTACATTCGCTTGGTAATGAAAAAATGTACTATTGACCAAATGGTCCTCTAATCTAAGATTCGTCATTTTGTATTTTTCTCAGTCCTGAATAAAGTTAGAAAATTTAATTTTCGCACATAACATTGTTTTATTAAAAGACCCCATTAGCAGAAAAATTTAGTCAGTATATATCACCGTTCCAAAGTTACAAGGGAAAACAGAAAAAATTTGGACCAAATGGTCCTAATCTAACAGCAGGGTTAAGATCTGTAATGTACCCCCTTATTTGGCCGTATTTCGCATTTCTAGGGACCGATTCTAATCGTATTCCTATGTGTAAACTTCCACATAGACGTGAACTACTATACGGCGTACGAATTTATTGAGTCAACATAATTTTACTCTTAATATTGTATGTTTTTTTTATTAAATTAATACAAAATCTATTTAAAATTATGCATATGGAGTGTCAAAACAAAACAGAAAAAATACCGAGACAATTAACTATTTCCCTAATGACCAACACGATCTCTGGGTATTAGACGCAACTCGGAACCATGTTTCAAGAACACATTGCCAGCTGTTTGTTGGGGACTAATACCGATGCCATCGTCGGTGATAATGGCACTAGTGGCTGCAGGAACTTTAAATTCCTCAGCGGCGAATTTCAACACGGCTGTAAATGGTGTTCCCTCCGGAACACTTAACACCTTAAAGGGTAACTTGGGATCTGAAGTTAAAGTGATTTTAAAGGTGACTTTAGACATGTTGAGCTGTGGACATGGGAATGGAAAAAAGTAGTTAAAATGCAGCGGTGACAGCAGCACCTGAAAAATGTTAGTGACGTGGTCAGTTTACGAGTTTACCAAAGAAACTGAAAGAAAACTTACTTTTTTTCAAAGCACGCTTGTTAAACTGCCAGTAAACTGTTGTTAGATCGACTTTTGTATGAAATTATGTTGATAAATGCATAAGCATTTATTTGCAGAATGAAATTAAACCTTTTCCTTTATTTTGCGTGCTACGGCAATATACTTTTGCGTCCACTTGCGAATGTTATGTCTATTGTGAATGATCATCTGTGGTGACTGTTCTTCAGCTGTGTGGTGTGTTGACTTCGTAGAAAACAGAGTTGTTATACTGCTAAAAGACATCAAACTTTTGTCAACATTTCAGACTTCATTGTAGTAAATTTGTCATTTGGTTCAGTTTTATGTTTGTGTATAATTTATTACTGTTCTTGTTTTGTATTAGAAAAATGCACCGCCTAGAGAAAAGAAACCTCGCAGAAAATCAAGTACACAACCTCGTGTAAAAGCATCGGAGAAATTCAGAAATTCTTTCTTGCAATTTGTACGCGAAGCTGTTGGGGAAGACATCATTACATTGCCCGATAACTGTGAGGAAGCAGCTCAACCAGACGCTAGTGCCTCGGTAGGATCGAATGACAGTGAAACGGCTATCATTGCAGCAAAAAAGCGTAAATCTCCTAAAGACGAAGCGAAGTCAAAACGTAGGGTACCAGAAAATTTAACTATAAATGTGAATTACATGTTTGGAGCTGGACCAATTAATACTACAAATTACGTGACGCCTCCAGTTCATAATATATCAGCTGCAGTTCCTCCTCCACTTGTGTGGTGGAACACCAGTAACTCTGAAGCCTCTTTATCCGCTTCCAACAATACAACAAAAATATCTGCACCCAGTCAAAGCCTACAGGAGACCTCTGTAAATCAAAGTGTAGATTCATCGTTGAGCCTACTTGCAGGGAACTGTGCGACAGGAGTCAGTGAACCCATAGATGACACAGCAGATATTGCATTTAATTTTGATTTGACCACTCAAACTTTGAAACCTTGCAAGCTTCATAGGACTCAAAATCGGACAGAGGTTACTACACACAACAGCAACAGCAGTGAGGCAAAGTCTACGACTGATTTAATTGAACACCAGGAACCAGATCGAAGTCAAAACGCAGATCAAAAAGAAATTATTAAACTTGCAACAGGGAACAAGAAATCCCAGGTGAAAAAGACTAGAATCTTCTCAAACATTTGCAAACTAAACAGGCACACAAGAAGAAAAGCTGTAGCCTATCGTGAAAAGCGTCGTATCAAACAACGTTGTGAAGATCTAATAACCGCCTATGGCTCATATTTGGAGACTTTACAGCTGCGTTTTCAACATGCTCCCACTATACAACGATATTATCGCAAATTCAAAGCTTTGGACATGTATACAAATCTATTGACAACCCTCAGAGAAATTTGTAGCAAAAAGGTTTTGTCACAACATTTGGAAGCAAGTAGTTTGGCACAGGTAGCCATGACGTCGTCTGGAAATAGTCCAGGCAGCTTAAAGCGCGCGCGTAACGCGAGCACAGAAGATGAGAGTAGTCCGTCTTCACAGAGAATGGCCCGTAAAATAAATCGTCAAGAAGAGAATTTTCGACATATGCTATTGCCGGATACTCCGAAGGAAACCAATCGCAAGGATGCCAGTAAGTAACACAAAAAACTCTTTCTTATGGCCACTAGTATTTAATAATCCCACGCTTCTTTTTCCCTTCAGTTTACGCTTTTAATTTTTATGAAAAAGTTGAGGAAGCCTTCCGATCCTCCAACAGACCTGATGACTGCAAAAAGTTTAATGCCATTCTAAAATCGTTTGACCCTAAAAACGACAAAGTATCTGAATTGTACTATGTAAGTTAAATGCTTGAAGTCCCTGCATTAATTTCAGTTGAGTTTATTTAATTTTGTTTCTTTTTTGCTTTAGAAATTGGAAAAACTATTTTTACCCGATCATCCTGAGCTGGCCCAGGTGTTTCTTACGTTTATTCTGCCTTCGGAAGCAGCAGAAATTGGGAAATTCTTTGAACATTTCATGATTAACAACATGGCAACGTTCATTACTAAGTTAAATATTTACTTTAATAACCAACCTGCACAAATACGAAAAATCTACAATTGTCTGAATGAATTAGCCGATGATCCAGATGTCAGCATGGAGAAGTTGGAAGCAAAAATTGTGCCATTGTTAAAGGGCAATCAGTTTTTAATAGATTGGTTTATGCAACAATTTCCCCAGAACGCCCCGCCGGAAAGGTAAAAACCTCTGTCCATGTATTGAATTTCTCTTTTATAAACCTTATGATTACAGGCTACTTGGTAACCCGGAGCATGTACTGAATTTAAAAGAACAACAAGCAAACAGAACTGGTGAATATGTGGAAACTCTTACGGATCTTTTGGATTCACCCACAAACGATAATCAAATGCAACAAACGTGTCAGCTGAGGGTAAGTTGATTTTCATAATAGCAGAGAAATTTAGAAAAAAAATGTTCCTTACTTTCATTTTCTTGTTTTCTATTCGTTAGTATATTAACGGCCGCATATTTTATGGTACCAAAATGCTATTACCCGCTAAATTATCTTTCATGGCCTCATCTTACAAAAACAATTGCGTGAGTACCCAAATAACATCAGCTCCTCCTATGCCAGCGACTACTTGTGTTCATGCTATCAAAGAGCACGGCGAAAAACGTTTACAGGCCGCCACGGAATTGGTCACTGTAACACCGATAACCGAATGCAATGACGACCACGAGAGGTCAGAGGAAGACGATGTTTCCAAGCAATTAGTAATCGACACTACAGCCGAAGAAGACGATAGTTGTTCTTCCATTGAGGCTTGTGATGAAAATACCCTCAAAGCCCATGCTTTGCGTTTAAATCCCTCGTATTATAGTTCCTCGTGCTACTCCTCAAATGCTACCAGCACTCCCAATTTAAATAGTAACCTCCAAACTCATCATCCCAATGCTAAAAAGACTTCGTTAAACTTCAATGAACCCGAAGGTGCAGCCGGTTCTACAATTGCTGGAAAAACTTCACCACGAAAACATACAAATCATCAGACCAGCCAATCGCCATCACTCAGCAACCCCACCTGCCCATCCTCAATGAGCACAAAAGAAAAACGCAAATCTCCTAGTAAAAAATCAAGATCTCCTTCGAATAACACAGCTGCAAGATCAGTGCGCACATGCAATCAGCCCATGGTGGTGATACATGAAACCAGCTCTGCCATACAATGTGCCAAACGTTTGAAAACCCTGGTAGAATCTTCCGAGTCAAACGAGGAGTCGTTGGACACTAAAGAACATATTAATATTATAGCAAGAACAAAGTCAAGCATGAAACCAATTGTCAACAATTGTAATCTAAGTTCTATAACGGTCAGCGTAGTTGGTTCCATCAAAAACCCTGAAGAAGTTAAGCAAGAGAATTCAGATGATTTAGAATTTTTGCCGGAAAATCCATCTGTAACACGCAGTCCGTTTCCTTCATTAAAAATTGACACCGATTCAAATGAAGAGGATGGCGGAGTAACAAAATCTGTTACTCCGAAACCCACAACAGACAGTCAGTCGAATACTACAATATCTATCACCGAACCAGGAAAATCAAATGAAACACCAACCACGACTGTACCATTGAACGCAGCCTGGACCAGAGACGAAGACAAAATAATATTAATTGAAATGAAATTAGGTTCTCAGAATCGAGAGGAATTGTTTCAACGAATAGCCGAAAAAATGCCGCAAAGAACAATGTGTGAAATTACAGAGAGGCATCAATTCCTAATGGACTTCCTTTCAAAGTTGCAAAGAAAATAATAAAAGCAACATAACTACGTCGTAGCGCGTAGATTTAATAGTTATAAGTTAGTTTACATTACATTAGTTATGCGAATAAATTAAGTATTTTTTAAGATCCTTTATAATATATACTCTACTCTTAGTCCATAAACTTTAGCTATAGATTTGTTTGTTGAATTAAACTACGATATGTTTTCACTTTTATCTGCTTTTAATGCTGGAATAAAAAACAATAAAGTTGATCGAGGCTTGAGAGAATCGGCGCCAAATCAATGCAAATTTACAAATTACTTAAATCAAGTTTGGCAGCCATGCAGTTCTTTACATAGCTTGATATTTCTGTATCGTGGTGAAGTTGCAATTGTTATTTAAAACATTGTCCATGATTACAAACGTAACATGTTTGATTAATCTCCCTTTCAGTAAACTTTGTAGTAGCAATCTTCCGTTTAAACTTGATTTATTTATATATTTTTTCTTCTACACTTTAATAAACTTTGGTTCTAAACGAATACCATGTGAATATTTTATAATTATCATACATTATTACTAGAATTGGCATTTAGCTTCACCGATGAAATGCTCATAATCTCATCATCTCCAAGCTCCTCGTTTCCCTCGTCTTCCACATCATCCGGATCATTAACGATATCATCTAAATTCGGAGTTTTTATACGATTGCGTATAATAATATCACGTTCGGCTGGCGTTTGCAAATGCAAGGGATTTGTAACGATCTCACAGCCATCTATGTCTCGTCCCTGTAGGCCTAATGTTAAATTAACCTTGGAATGATGGCCGGCAGTCAATTCGCTACCACCCGATTGCAGTTGGCCGCCCACGGGTCGAGCTGCAGTGGCGGGTGGTGGTTTTAAACGTGATGGATCAAGAAGGGAAGGCATTTTTGTGGATTTTTTTGGTGTCCTGGCTGGAGAGCTTTTACGGGAGTTGTTAAAGGATTTCAACTGTTTGGCTCTAAGGAGTAAAGTAATTGTAACTAAGATTATAACAGCTGTGTACGTGAAATATTATTAAACTTACGCTTCTATAAGCTTTAATAGTATTCTGTGATATGCATCATATTCCTCGCTACCAAATTCATTAGGATCATGGCGGGCATGCTCGTACATATCACAGAATTGATGAATCATGCGTTGACCGGATCCAGTTAGACAGGACGATAAAGTTGTTAACAGGAATGCCCTTAAATTGTCGTAGGCATGTCGTGTAGAACCATCATACTTGGTGATCTCACGTTCTGCAATCAAAGACTCATTAAATACAAACCAACTTTAGGCTTTTCATTACACTAAACCTAATATCTTCACATCGTCCACAGCCTGCATGCGATAATAATAGGGCGGCAACGTTTTATCGCATTGTAATATGTATTTATCATCAGTCCACAGCAATTTTGGTTCTTGAGAAATTTTCTGTATACAATCCAAACGACGTTCAATTTCCCTCCTCAATGCCTACAAGCAAGAACAAAATAGGGTCGGTTACACTTCCATCACCACTGCACGAGTACTGTTTCATTACCTTTTTCGCATCGTTGCCCACAGGCACATGAGGACCACGACGACTCCTCAATGTGAATCGCATTATTTGCCTCTTGGCGAATATGAACAACATCACAAAGGTCAGCACTCCGCCACCAATGATGATGATTATCATTACACCCGATAACTGCTCCATTTTGCTGGTTTCTCGGCTACTGCTGTTGTTCTTCAATGCAGATACAGCTCTTTGCAAGGGAGGAGCTGTATACGGTACTCCCGATTTTTCGTTATCCTTAAGTTTCGACCAAAACAAACCATCCATAGACATGTGTGAAACGTATATTTATCAAAGGGGGACAAGGAATTAATTAACTTTTTTCGATTTGCTTAGCTTCCGTGTAAAAATAATTGATTTTTTCATTATTTTCCTCTCCTGTTTACAACAAAGCAAGTATACAATCAGCTGTTATCGCTGCTACCTCGATGCAGTACAGAAGTCTCGCTATTTTGAATTGTTGAATCTACACTGCAAAAAAATTGATGGACTGATAACAGCCAAAGTACTGGGCATAGAATAATACATACGTAGATAAACTTATTAGTGGTCTTCATGAAAGCTCGAAAGAACCTCGTAAACTCGAAAACATCGTAAACTTGCACAGCAAACGTCAAAACAAACAAATTTCCCATACAAAGGGACTTGCTCAAAAGTGGAAAGTTTTCGAGGCAAATTTGCTGCGCAAACGTGGGATGGAGAAACGTGCAAACTTTTGACATTTCGTTGTCAGCTGACTAGATGGATAAATAAGGTGATAGCTCTAGAACAGTAGAAAAAGTACACAGACATAATACATGCAATTGCTACTACTACCACCTTATGTATCCATCTTGGTCAGCTGATATGTTTTTAAGCACAAATACGCTGAGCAACTTTACCTGGTGCCTCGGCTTTCACGTTTGCATGAATGCCGCTATTCTCTCATCTGACGTTCATTTCACACTCTTCATCGTAAGTTTGTGGAAATGAGAGCAATTAAATTTAAAATTATCTTACACCAGTTGGAGTTACAAAATATGTTCACTTAACTTTTTCCTGTCATTTTGGTGTAGAACTGAAAAGTTTAAATATATTTTGCACTTTTTTGTTGACTTTTATCGTTGGTATACATTTGTATTGTATTTAACACAACTAGTTTGTCACAAAAACACGAAATTCGGTTGTTGTTCCTTTGTGGATCGCTGTATACTATTGCCACCATCTGGTATTACTGAACCCATATTTTCTGCCATCCAATGTTTACTTTCCATCGTACCTACTTACTTACTTATCCGGTCTCGGACAACCCCGGGGGGTCAGGGACCTTACAAAACGAAGATAACATATTTCGCCAACCAGTTCGATCTTTTGCTTTATCTCTCCAGTTGGCAATACCAAGTGTACGCAGGGATTCGTCAACCTGATCCCTCCAGCGGAGTCTTGGTCTTCCTATTTTTCGTCTTCCTTCGAGTTCGGTTTCGAAAAGCCTTCGTGCTGGTTCATCTTCATCTATTCTACTGACATGGCCTAGCCAGCGCAATCGCGTTATCTTGATCCGCTTAACTATGTCAATGTCAGGATAAAGCTCATACAGCTCATGATTCATGCGTCGCCGATACTCGCCGTTGTGCACTATAGGGCCATAAATTTTTCGGAGTATTTTTCTCTCGAAGACTCCTACAGATGTTTCGTCTGCTTGCGATAGGACCCAGGATTCTGCGCCATAAAGTAAGACAGGTTGAATGAGAGTCTGGTACAGCTGGACGTTTGTTACTCGAGAGAGGGCTTTATCTCTAAAGTGCTTGCTTAGCCCAAAATAACATCTATTCGCAAGCACAATTCTCCGTTTGATCTCAAGGCTGACGTTGTTGTTTTTGTTCACGGCAGATCCGAGGTATATAAATTCGTCCACTACCTCGAAGTTATAACGGTTATCAACGTTCACGCTTTGGTCTAATCGCGTGGAGGCCCTGTTCGTTGAAACCATTAATTTTGTCTTGTCCTCATTCACAGTCAGACCCACTTTTGCTGACTGCTTCTCAATTCTCGAAAAAACCGCAGTAACTTCTCTAATTGTGCGCCCAATGATATCTATATCATCAGCATACGCGAGCAGCATGTGACTTTTGCTGCTGATGGTTTTATTCATATTGACTGCAGCTTTTCTCATAATGATCTCCATTAAGATGTTAAAGAGATCGCACGATAGGGTGTCGCCTTGCCTGAGGCCTCGCTTAGTTTCGAAAGGTTCGGTAAGATCCTTACCAACTTTCACTGCGGATTTGGTGTTCGTCAAGGTCATCCTGCAAAGGCGTATGAGTTTTGCAGGAATACCAAGCTCAGACATTGCTTCATAGAGTTTCTCCCGTATCGGACTATCGAAGGCTGCTTTATAATCGATAAATAGATGATAGGTGTCGATTTGTTTTTCGTGTGTCTTCTCCAGGATTTGGCGTAGCGTGAAAATCTGGTCAGTTGTCGATTTTCCAGGCCTAAAGCCACACTGGTATGGTCCAATCAGGTCAGCGATAATTGGTTTTAGTCTTTCGCACATTACAACTTGATAGAACCTTATATGCTATGGATAAAAGGCTTATTCCACGGTAGTTGGCACAAATACTCGGGTCACCTTTTTTAAATATGGGACATAGTACACTGAGACTCCAATCGCCGGGCACGCATTCATCTAACCAAATTTTGCTAATGAGCTGATGCATGCACCTTATCAGCTCATCGCCGCCAGCCTTAAACAGCTCCGCCGGTAATCCATCGGCTCCTGCGGCTTTGTTGTTTTTAAGCCGGGCAATAGCTGTTCTGACCTCGTCTTGGCTAGGAGGGGGGCAATCGACGTCGTCGTCCATATTGTGATCGATTGTCCCATCGTCATCGGATATCTCAGGTACTAGTAGCGCGGAGAAATGCTCTCTCCATATTCCCAACATGCTCTGCACATCTGCGACGAGATTTCCATGTCCATTAGTTCCGTTTTTAGCTTTTTGGTAGAATTTTCGGGCTTCGTTCTTCCTTCTGTATGTCTCAATTTTCTCACTCTCGCGTTTTCTCCACTGCCGTTTCTTACGCCTAAAGAGACGGTTTACCTCCTTTCTCTTCTCCCTATACCGCTCAGTTGCAGCTCGCGTTGCAATTGACTGAAGCATTACCATACGTGCAGCGTTCTTTTCGTCATTTGCTATGCGACACTCTTCATCGTACCACGGTTTATTGCGAAGCGGTTTTTCGAAACCAAGTACGGTTGTTGCGGCAGTTTTTATAGAGTCGGAAATGGGTTTCCACTGCGCATCAGGATCGTCATCGGGAGGGGGTGGGTTCTGTGCCAAAAGTTGCGAGAGCTTCCTTGAGTAGGCTGTGGCTACCTCTGGTAATTGCAGCTTTCCGATGTCCAGCTTCCTCTGCGTCTGGTTTCGTACGATTTTCGCTCTACTTAATCTTGTGCGAACCTTTGCTGCTACCAGGTAGTGATCAGAATCGATGTTAGCTCCTCTGATCACTCGTACGTCCATTACACTGGATGAGTGCCTTCCATCAATTACCACGTGATCAATTTGGTTCTTAGTTCTTTGATCAGGGGATACCCAAGTAGCCTTGTGGATGTCTTTATGCTGGAATCTTGTGCCACTGATGACCATGTTTTTTGCCGCGGCAAAGTCAATCAGTCTCATACCGTTGTCGGAACTGTCAGCATGAAGACTGAAATTGCCAATAGTTGGATTAAACACATTCTCCCTTCCTACTTTGGCATTAAAATCTCCTAGTACAATCTTAATGTCATGGCCAGGGCAGCGGTCATACGTTTCCTCTAGGAGCTCATAGATTATGTCTTTGGCATCATCATCTTTCTCTTCTGTCGGGGCATGTACACAAATTAGGGAAATATAAAAATATTTCGCTTTTATGCGGATTGTGGCTATTCGTTCACTCACAGGATTGAACCTAGAGACTAGATGTCGCAGTCTTTTGCCAACTACAAATCCACAACCAAATTCTTTTTCTTGTGTATCCATGTCCTGTCCATCGCATTTCCTGGATAGCGGTAATGTCAGCCTTATAACTTTCGAGGACATCTGCCAGTTGGATACTTGCACCGGATCTATATAGAGTTCTTACATTCCAAGTGCATATCCGTAAATCGTGGTCCTTATAACGTTTGCGGGGGTCGTCAACAAATAGGAGTTGTTTATGTTTTCTGTTTCGTTTTTGTATTTTCACTGCCATTATGAACGGTGGCGGGAGGCAAACCCAGCCCACCGGGTTTTTGCATTTTACCTACTGCCAGGATATTTGATTGCAGCCGCCCATTATGGATCAGACGCTGACCAGGATGCGATATGTTGAACCTGGATTTTCTTCTTTTAGTTTCTATCCGCCGTTGGCCCGTATGTTTGGCTCATCCGCCTTCTAAGGACAAAAGAATATGCCCGATTGTTTGATGAGCTTCAGTGACATCAGTCACCTACTAAACCTGATTTGATGCTCATTTGTTTCGTACCTATGACGTTTAATTTATTGAGCGAATAAAAGCTTCTATGGTATGTATTATTCTATGGTACTGGGCAACATAGGGCCAGCTATTTAGAAAGAGAGATGAGAATTCTACCGCAGTTCCTGTGACACTGAAAAACCCGACAAAAAATTCTCCAAATGCAAATCTGTGCAATATTGTCAAAGATATTGCGATCGTGAGTTTCAATCATCCCACATCAGCAACAAGTACTGGCCCAAAGGACCCATAGACACTAACGAGTCAGTTAAATGTTAGCTAAGTGACGGTGAATTTGAATTAATTAACTATGCTGCGAATCGTTCCAATATTCTAGAGACACAAGACAATATTGTGGGAGGTTTTGCTAAGAAACGTTATTCCACCACTGGAACCGGAATTGTTGGAGGTCATGTGTAGTCTTAATATGCCATTGGTAGCTCATAAGAAGCTGCATGAGAAAGTGTAAACTTAACATTGAGGAGGAAAAAATCCTACCCGAAAAATCTAACACAACAAATAATGGAAACAGAATTGCTGCGAAAGATGAGACAACGGCAAAGGTTATTTCGTATTTATTAAACGTACAATGATAAAATATGAGATTTCCACAAAATCTATTAATTTTATGTGATTTTGTTAATTTGATTTACATGTAATTTTATTTTTCGTTTAGATTATAAGCTTAAAGCAATATATGTATAAATACGTAGTAATATAAAGCGCTGTCCAAAACGTACTTTAATAAAAAATTAAAAGAAAACAATATTTTCTTTTAATACACATTTGTACATTTACACCAATTCACATTTTAAATCACTCACAGTAAATTTTGTAAATACCTTTTGCATTGGGTACATCTTTAAATATGCAAGCACAATTTCTCTCTGGTTTGTTAACGTGAAATTGCCTACGTTTATTGGTAATATTGCCCAATTAAATAGCTGGCCCTATGATGCACAGCGCATTAGCTGAAATCAGACCATGAATTTGGGTATTATTACACAAGATTTTTTTTTCCAAAAAGTCAAAATTAATCCAAATGTCAAAATTATCAAGCAATTGTTTTCGTACAGAACAATGTTGACAAAATAACCCTGTAATTGATTTTGTTCACAACATTTTCGCAAAGAGCTGTGCACCAAGCGAATGGAGAAGAGCAAAATTTTCGGTTCACGAAATTTTTCGTTATTGTTTATACACGTATTTATGGAAATGAAAATTTCCCTCCATTTCGGCTGGTGGTTTTTGCTCCTCTTCGTACCATATTCTGTTCTTGCGAAATCTTTCTAAAGCAGGAAATACACCATACATCAACAACGACAATCAAAGCGAAATATCAAAATGATTTTGGTATTTGCTTTTGTTCATGATAACTTTTTCTTGCACCCATTCAATTATTTTTACTACACCATATTCCAGCCAACCAACAGAGTCCACAAAGAGCTCCACTAAACTCCCCACACGGTGCGCTAACGTTCCTAGGGAGGAAAATATAGGGCATCAATGCGTTCATACATCGTCACCTTATTCTTAGTTTGGCGCATATACCACAGAGTCGGTAACGAGCAAAATGACAAAGAAAGTTTAAGTTAGTTTTTCTCAAATTATGCGTGATGAATATTTTTTTTTGTTTTTTCTACATATTTATTGTGGCATATATAGTCGGTGGTGCAATGGTTAGTGTGCGCGGCTCTTGTACCTGAGATCCTGGGTTCGAACCCTGCTCTGACCACCTTCAAATTTCTTTCGGCGGCGGTCACCTCTATCGAGTATATAGCCATGAAAAAGCTTCTCCAAATATCGTTCGGAATCGGTGTAAAATTGTAGGTCCCAATCAGTGAGTCGAAACTGGAAAGCGCACATCTCTGTGATTGTGAGAAGTTCTCCTCGGTCCCTTCATGGGATGTAATGGGAAACCATTTATTTATTTATTTATATATTCAACAATAGTATAAATTTTCATAACTTTTTAATATTTCTTCCGGAAATTTTGTAGATTTTTCATGATTCAACGCTCCTAAAATGATCCCATGCTCTTACGGGCGCCCTTTATAAGTGCACTCCGCAAAAAAATTGTTGTGTAAATACAACAATAAAATATAACAAACAACTCCAAAATACGTTTAAATTTCACAGTTTTAGTTTTTAGAAATAGTTTTTTCAACTCATATATTTACATACGGCCATTGTCCAGCAACAAATCAGGATTGGCTACCATATTTTCTGTGATATTAATTTTTTTAACGCAACAAATCAAGTTGTTCGACAAATTGAATGAGAATTGACACATATCATTTACAATCTTAGGCCCAATTTTTAACTGGTTATTTAAATTGGTAATCATTTGATTCTGATTTATGTTTGATCTGACTTTAAATACGAAAAGAGTTTGTCAGTGCTTTGTACTTTGCAACAGTGGCAAATGCTACGAAAAATAACCGGTATTCATACATTTCTCGGCTAATCGTTACGATGCATCAAACTGGCGCCATTTGCAAAACAAAAGTGAAGTGATAAAATACAAAATATTTAACGAAATTGGAGAATATTTGAGCAGAAATATAGTTCTAACTGCACTTCGAGTTAAATGATACGTTTTTATTGTTATTTCAACTAGGATGGTGATTATAAGTCTGTTCGCGTACTGGATAATTTGTACAAATTTGTACAAATTATTACTATTTCTTACTTGATAGTATTCGTTTACACCAAAAAGCCAGTAACGAGAGAGCAAGAGAGAGATTATTTTGACAGTTCGATGATAGAGAACTTGCAAGTTTTTACTTTCGAAATTTTTGCCAGTAAGAATTTTCAAGTAATAACATATGTTTTAAAACATATGTTTTAAAACATATGTTTTATGTAAAAAAACAAAATTAGGACGTAGAAAGAATATAAAATAATAAATTTATCATTGGAATTTTAGTTTTTAAGAGAAAATGTGATTTTTGAATGTTTTGTTATAAATCTTTAAGTATTTCTGTTGAAAAAGAAAACAGTTTTGGTGATTTGTATTGTTTTGTTCGAATTGCGTTTGTTGGTTCTTCCAATGTTTACATTGCATATCAGCTGTTTACATACAAAGTTCTTATTTCTTGCAAGTTTTTACTGGATGTCGTTCGCCTACTTTTTGTTAAATTTTTTACTCAGAGAGCAAAATCATTCTTACTCTCCGAAAACTAGTTACTTGATAATTTTTATTGGAAAAGTACTCGAACTCAGCTTATAATTGTTCACATTAGCAATTACAGAAGCTTTGTGTTTGTTCTTGTTATTTTCTGTCAAAATCATATGGTCACTTGATCATAGATTAAATTACCAACTTTGGCTGTTTAAACAGTAATTAACTATTAACCTAAAAAATAAATTCAGAGTTTAAATTATGTTTGATCATTGATCAAAGATGATTTTGCATTCAAAAATTAGTCCTCAGTCAATCTTGGTACCCAGCTTAAGACATTTTCTCAATTAAGCCCCGTATTCAGTTCTTATGAAATGTTCTTTCCCATAAGAAAGAAGAGCGTCTATAAGAAATAACGAAAATTTCATCAAAATACTACTCACTTTTCATTTGATTGGTACTTAGCTCTTCGCGGAAATTTCATAAGCAAGATCAAGTGCAAGGTTGTTCAGCCGAAGTTATTTCGTACGAAAACAATTGTTTGATAATTTTTTCGGACCGAAATTTTGACATTGCGATTAATGCGCTAAAAATAAAATATTTTCAAGGTAAATCAGAGATAGATGGTAACTCTATGCAACAAAAATGTCCATCTGTCCGCAAGAAAACTTTAGACCAAACAGTTAACTCATATATGCGAACGATCGTAGGTACTTCTCAGTTGCACACATGCCTGGGCACATCCACGGAAACCGCTCTGGACGCTAGAGTCCGCTTCATAAAGAATTATATTTGGTATATAAAGGAATTAAATAAAGGCGTACCTTTTTATCAACGTGTTACCTCGATCGATAAAATCGGTTCTATCGGCAGTTTGTATTGACCAGGGGATCGTTATTTTGATCTATAAATCACTTACGCGATGGCGCATAACCTCGTCCTCGGGTCAAACGATTTTAATACGAAATGTGAATAGAGGAACACGCCAAGGAGGAGTGTAATCTGGGATTTGATACTTGATAGTGGTTTGCTTGAGCTAGAGGGACTCCAATACAGGGAAAATATCCTTCCACATGCAGAGATGTGCTCCAGGGCTTAAGCAGGAGACTTTTAGATTGGGCCACGTAGAATGGACTGAGTGTAAATCCGACGAAAGCTCGTCTTCTTTACCAGAAGGCAGGGGTTCCATATATTTAGCCATTGTATCTACGTGGTTAAGAAATTTGCTTAAAGGATAATGCAAGATATTTAGGAAGGATTGTCGACAGAAAGCTTAGTTTCAAGTCAAACACTGTGGGTAGGATTAGTAGAGTAAAAACGCAAAGGGCCATCGAATACGGATGGAGCCTATACCCGAAAACAGTTTACTGGATATATATACATAGCTGTTGTCCTCCCGATATTCTTCTTCGGCATTGTCATTTGGTGGGCGATACTGGAAAAATCCACTTTCCTAAGTCAGTTAGGGGATTTGGGCGTTATCCTTCACCTGTTAGCACAACACTTGCTTGGAAGGCAATGGCTGCGACGTCAGCCATCCGACTGAGACATTCCTCGCGATGAACCACCAATCGGTACGGTCATGGCTCAACTTATAAGGGATATACACAATATAAGTGGTGACATAATACCGACTTCTTTGAGATAAACTTCTTTACTCATATCCCGGACAGGCAGGATTGGAAGGAACGTGTACCAGGTTATAGAAGGATTTTTGTATTATACAAAGATGGTTTCAAACTTGATTGCAATATATGTAGGTCTTTGAGTCGATACTGGTATACTGTGTGGTAATGAAATCGCTCTATCAAACGGTTGCAATAATACTTTTGTGATTAGAAAACTCAACAAATTCTGCGGAATATTTCAAAATATATTTTGCAAATATAAATTTTTATTAAGTTTCCTTCCTATTCTATTTTATAAGAAAATGTTCTTGAATTCATGTGTGGACGTTGGTGTTAAAGAGGGACACTGATTCAATGGTTTTAATTTATGTGACTGCTTCCTTTTTATGTCATTTCCTTCGTAAATGCTGGATTCTCAAATGATGGTTGTATATTTTGCGATGTTATGATAGATATTTCCACATTTGGTTTTATATTACATGCATTACCTTCCTCATTTGTAGGCACCTCATCTTCGTCATATTGCCAATCATCGTCGCAAGTAGGACTTACGTCATTTCTTTCACATTCAGTGGACTTTTGTAATTTTTCCTTTTCGTCTGATAAACACAATTTCCCACAGCAGTTACTGACGAGTGTAATGCCGCTGAATTTAAAACACACGTCCGATGTCCCCTTTAAACAGTGGAAGAACTCTGGGACAAATGTTGGATTTATCACAGCGTAAACTATAATATTCATGCTGAGTTGTATGGCATTGAGAGTGATGCAAATAACTTCCAGGCGCTGCATTGTTTTAAAGTCCACCTTTGAAACATCACCACCATAGAGGAGATTAACTGCACTTTTCCTCGATGTCAGGTGCGCCGGTAATTCACCCACGAGATATAAAGTTATGACAATCAGAATTGTAACGGTCAGCTTCATTTGATGCTTATAACGTTTCTGAGTTGTTTTGGAAGAATTTGGACACTTTCGTTGACATTTTTTGCTTTGTTGAGTCCACTTGCAGAATGCAATCAATATTGCTGCATTGCCTATGAGCAGAAACAATGCCGGCAGCAGGGTAAGGAGGACAAATGAAAACCAATTGTGGATCATGTAGTATCTGAAATCAAAATGTTTAAAATGTCTTTAGAATATATGTAGTAAAACGGAATAAATTTAGTATTAATTAATTTATTTATTCAATCTATAATCAAGCAGTAGTGCAATTTCAATTATCCTAAAAATAAACACATTCCTGGATTCACCTCATTTGTGATTAACGATGACGTTCATCGCTTTCTCTCTTGCATATCTGTTGAATTACCAATTACTATCTTATCTCACATCATTGTAATTTATAACGGCATTAATTTAAATAACAAATCAGTTGTTATCAGATGCAATAATATAAACAAATATTTGTAGGTATTATGTTCTTATGTATATGAAAGAACCATAATGTCACTCATTACTCACTGTGAGAAGTAGAAATCCGTAGTCTCGAATGACCCATCTTTATTCACCACAAATACAAAGAAATACGGTAAATTCACCACAATTGCTATTAGCATCGCTACAATGACCATACGTCTAGCCACGATACGTCTGCAAAACGTCGGCGTCCCATTGGGTATGCCCCAACGTAAATAAATGAATCTATCCAGACTTACACACGCCAATATCAAATTTGCCGCTCCTGTGGTAATGCCAAATAGAGGTGTTTGCCACTGGAAGTCATAGGCCATCCAAAACGTACTCGAGTACAGTAAACTACGCGACAGCGCCGTCAGTGTTATCAATAAACAAGAGACGCAATCCAACCAGGACAGCGCAGCCAAATATGTGAAGGCTGAAGGCGTCATTTTTGGTCTCATAAAGACAATTGCATTGATGAAATTCGCACAAAGACCAAAAAATGCCAATGATGGTACAACGAATGCATAAATTACAAAATCACATGACGAAAGTGTAGCTCTTCTCCAAACACAGCCGTCGCCCTCTTCAGATTCTTCACTCAAAGAGTCATAATATAACAGTAATGACAATGATTGCGCATTATAATGGGTCTCATGCGGCAACAAGGATGTGGCAGTTGTTGTGAAAGTTTTGGTACTTTCGATACATTGCATACTTTTAGGCTAACACTTTCCGCGTTATGTTGTCTGGGGATGGTTCTCTACGTGTTTACTTTCATCAATCAACTGTTCAATTATTTTGTCAGAGACTTTGATAGAGTTGCCTGTCGTTACAATTGTTGTTGCTCTCTTCAGTACTGTAGCGTTGATTGCCTTATCTATCAATCTAATTAGCAAAATACTGATATGACTAAATGATAAATATTTACATAAACAGACGTGCATTTTGTTAATATGGTAATTAATAACATTATCATGTTTTAATAATTATCTGTATTGAGTTATACCGTTTAAAACATGTTACAAGCGAATTAATGTCAAGCAATACCGTCGTCTCAAATCGATACACCGGAGTCTAAAATAAAAGCACAAAGCCGAACAAGTCAAGTACTAGCCCATCGAAATCTCTTAATTTGTAATCTCGTAAATTCTCTTAAGCAACACACAGGTATACCGCGATTTCGAACTTTCAATATTTCAATCCACTAAACATATGTTTTGCCGTACAAAAATCAGCTGTTTTTGGAAATAAAATTCCGGAAACTGTGAAATCGCGGTATACCTGAACACGGCTCTAATTTTTAGTCTCGTAATGATAATAGTAAACCAAATTCAATTTTCTTGGTATGCATCGTTTATATGTACATACACACAATCGTCAAATCTAGCCCGTCTGTTACGCAGACTATGTGGTGATAACATGCAAACATTATTTCCAAAAGAGCCTTACGGCACTTGAAATTTCATACAACTGGTTGCAGCCTACAGGATATATGAAAATCCCTATGAAACGTAAATATATTCATTTACGAGGAAGATCCCATGAAGGGACTGGGTAGAGCTCCTAACAACCAACGAGCTATGCGCCCTTTCTGGTTTTATACTCACTGATTAGTTCCGACAGGTATTTTGAGAAGCTTATTTGTACAACAGGGTCTAATTCTCAGAAGTAATCATGAACCCACCATATATGTGTACGAAGGCACAGTAACGCTCCAGGGAATGATACAGCAGATGAGCTGACGAGATTCCTTGTTCCAATGTATATGGAACATGTGAGTATGACCATTTCTACATGCGAACGAAAGATGGTGTGGAGGCACAAAATACTGGATCACCCGGCAAGTGTGGTCAAGTTATGACCTGTATCGTTCGAAAAATTTGACATTCACTCCTAGCCAGGATATCTGTATAATAGTTGCTGAGACCACTGAGCATTGTTTGATAAGCAGACACGCGTCTAGACTAGGAATCTCAGCTCAAGATTCCTGCAGAAGCGGAGACGCTGAAGAAGAGGATGAGAGTGTCGAACATCTGATATGCTATGTGAATAGGATACAACGTTTAGGAACTTACTTCTTTTTGGATCTAACCAAGCGTTTACCCGAGAGAGTACAATTGAGAATATGTATTAGATCTCATAGAAGAGGACAAATGTTTGTGTAACTTAGGCGTCCAGGCAATTAAAATACAATACATATTTTAGCAACCACCGTTAGTGTCGTTTCGTGTGAATTCAATAATATTTACCAAAATCTCCAAATAAAAGTAAATTTTCCCAAATTATGCGGTCTTTGGGAATATGGTTTGCATATTTTTTCGCAAATTCTGACGAAATTTCGCAGAATTGGCCGCTTACATCAAATCATTTGCAGTATTTACTATATTCAAAAATCAGAGACAGTGACGAAGACAATGAGAGAAATGTGAGTTTATTAGTAAAATAGTAAGAGTGTTTGTTTTTGTGTTTGTGAGTGTTGTTTCCGGAAAACTGTCTAATGTAAATACCAAGTAACGTATTTTCAGGGAGCTAAGCTGAGTGACCTTAGATTATACAAATTGTTTCGTCAGGGACTAGTATTTCTCCCATATTTGAACGCCGGAATGGAGGCTGCTCGCCCCTTAACCATACCAGGTCAATTTACAGTTTCAACGATGGGAATGGAACGTGAATGGAACCGCTTTACTGACGGATCCAGGACTGATGGAAGAAAGGGAATATAACTTTTCATCTAAATACTGAGCGACAATTTTGCATTTCGGGTCACAACACTGTGTTTCAGGCAGAGGTTAAGGCAGGAATGTGTAGAATAACTGAACTATGTTGATGGGCCCACAAGTGTTAGGATATTTACTGATAGTTAATCAGAAATTAATGCAATATCTTCACAAAGTGTTAGATTGCTTATGGTACACAAAAGAAAATAAACAAATTCTCCACCAATGACAAAATTGAGATCATAAAGTTTCCAGGGCATCTTGGAAAAGGAGGGGGCAGATGAGCTGGCTAGGATAGGCTCCAACCAGCAGACTGTGAATATGAAAACGCGGAAAGGAATAACCCACGGAATATACTGAAACACATCAGAAGGAAGCAAACCGGCAATGATCGTGTGGGGTGATTCATATGGGAACAATACAAAAGGACTGATGAAGCAGTACAAACTCGAACTGATCCAATTAATGGCTCTTCTGAGTGGACACTCCACCCTTCGGGTACATTTAAATAAAATTAAGCAAGCCGATGGAAATGAATGTATGGCGTGCGAGGAGAACATCAAAACGATGGTGACAGCCTTCCTTCACTTATGTAGGATTATTGCTTCGTCCCTTCTTTCTCGCTGATACTACTTTTGTGTGAGTAGGAGACAATATATAGTTGCAGGCCTTGTGGGGTGGCTCTTTCTCCTCTGTGGTAGGCTCAACACCAGCTTCGAGGCTTGGGTATTGGTTTTGTGTTTCAAGACGTTCCGGGTGGCCGGCGTTCGGTCGAGTTTAAGGATTTTCTCCTCTGTGAAGGGTACAACACTGACTTTGGCAGCCGGACCTAGGAATTTTTTCCTCTGGGAATGTTTCTAAATTTCGCAAGAAATGAATATGGGGTTTATGCCTTGTTCACCATTCAACGATATTGAAATCGTCCAGACTGACAATTTCGATGCAAAATGACAACTGTTTATTTACAAACATTACCTTGAGTAAAATATTCGTGCCTGGACCCAATAATCAATATTTTGTTAGGAATTGAAAGAAAAGAATAAAATAAACGAATGGTGCATGAACTTTATCACCAATCCATAAGGATGAAAACTTAAATTTGAAGAAAGAAACGGCATATAATTGTTTTTGTTTTGATGATATTTTAGTAACCACGTGTTTAGTGAACGAAGCTGACCCATAATTATTGGCGGCGGTGGAATAACAAAACAAATAATCGACGGCGGAAACTGAGTTTTTATTAAGTGTTATTTGTAGGCAGACGTTACTTTAGGCTCATTTCGTTGGTTGTGTAAAAATTGTTCTTTTTTTAGTAACTCGGGCCTTTAAAATCATCTTAACTGATTATATCGGCTAACATTTTAACTCGAAGCGAGCCTTAATGACGACTACGGAACTTCAAAATATTATTTACGACGGCGGCACACCGGCACGTTTTTTTATCGGTTTCGTTCTTGTGTATAAGAGTTCTAAGTTAATTTTATGGAATAAAAACAGCGGACATTTTCTACGAAATTGTCGTAAATATCTCAATTTCGTAGTTGTCAAAATGTATACGAAAATTAGCGATTTCAGCCCAAATTGCGAAAGATTTCAATTTCGCGGCAGCATTATGGAACTAAAATTCACCATCAACCTCGATGCGAACACCACCTGATTTGTTTTGACCAAAGACATATGGTCAATTTCTCCTTTTCTCTCATTTTTATTTTCAACGATCGACCAGACGAGATATTGATCCAAAAGATATTAAAGGTCAGATTATCGAAAAATATCTGAGGAATAGTGCCCATCATCAATTTATTTAGCCCCCATAGAATTGTGCGGACATTGTCCGAATTGCCGGGAGTCGTCACCCGCTCCAATACGATTGATCTTGAACATATGTAGCTGGAGGTGGGGACTCAGGTCAGCGGCCGAATGACGGACGAGATTGATAGTGGTACAAGATTCCAGCATAAAGACATCCACAAGGCTACTTGGATATCCCCTAATCAAAGTATGAAAAACCAAATTGATGACGTGGTAATTGATGGAAGGCACTCATCCAGTGTAATGAACGTACGAGTGATCAGAAGAGCTAACATCGATTCTGATCACTACCTAGTAGCAGAAAAAGGTTCGGACAAGATTAAGTAGAGTGAAAATCGTACGAAACCAGAGGCAGAGAAAGCTGGACATCGCAAAGCTGCAATTACCAGAGGTAGCCACAGCCTACTCAAGGAAGCTCTCACAACTTTTGGCACAGAACCCACCCCCTCTCGATGACGACCCTGAAGCGCAGTGGAAATCCACTTCCGACTCTATAAAAACTTCCGCGACAACCGTACTTGATTTTGAAAAACCATGGTACGATGAAGAGTGTCGCACTGCAAATGATGAAAAGAACGCTGCACGTATGGCAATGCTTCAGTCAATTGCAGCGCGAGCTGCGACTTAGCGGTATAGGGAAAAAGGAAAGGATGTAAACCGTCTCTTTAAGCGTAAGAAACGGCAGTGGAGAAAGCCCGAGAGTCACAAAATTGAGATATACAGCTGTTTAAGGTTGGTGGCGATGAGCTGATAAGGTACATGCATCAGCTCATTAGCAAAATGTGGTTAGATGAATGCATATCCGCGATTCAACGAGCAGGGCCTCCACGAGATAAGACCAAAGCGTGAACGTTGATAACCGTAATAATTTCGAGGTGGTGGACTAAATTATATACCTCGGATCTGCCGTAAACAAAAACAGCAATGTCAGCACGAAGGGTTTTCGAAACCGAACTCGAAAGAAGACGAACAATAGGAAGACCAAGACTCCGCTGGAGGGATCAGGTTGACGAATTCCCAACTGGAGAGATAAGGCAAAAGATCGAACTGGTTAGTGAAATATGTTATCTTCGTTTTGTAAGGTCCTTGACCCCCCGGGGTTGTTCGAGACCGGATAAGAAAGTAAGTAATATAATACCGGATAGTGCAACAGCAATAATAGCTCATCCGACATAACAATTCTGTAAACACCATAGCAATAACAAACGCAACAAATGTAACAATAGGCCTGTTTTGGTTACACCGCCTGCTTAGATTATCACTTAATATGTGTGGAGAGCTAAGCGATATTATCCGGCACTTGAAGTTACTGCTTTCACTTCAGTCCCAAGCAGGCATAAAGTTACCAGTCTGAAAAAGACTAGAAAAGTTGTGTTGGATATCGATGTTGTGAGGTCAAAGATAAGCAGAAGAGAATATTGCCGTCGGTGGTGCAATGGTAGTGTGCGCGGCTCTTGTGCATGAGAACGTGGGTTCGATTGCTCTGACCACCTTAAATTTCTTTATACGTCGGTCACCTCGCTTAGTAACGGCGACACTATCGAGTCATGAAAATGCTTCTCAAAATACTGTTGGGAATCGGTGTAAAATAGTAGGTCCCAATCTGTGAGTATAAAACTAGAACGCGCACAGCTCACTGGTTGTGAGAAGCTCTCCCTAATCCCTTCATGGGATATAACGGGAAACTATTTATTTTTTATAAACATTAACAAGAATAACTACACACCACACGTTAGAGCAGGACGAATATATGTATTTCCGGTTGAAACAGGCAGAAAGTTGCCAGTAAGAAAACATCAGAAGAACAGTGTTGGATATCGTTATTATGAGCCAAAGAAAAGGAGAACAATATACACATAAACAAGAATAACTACAAACCATGCGTTAGAGCAAGACGATTATATATGTATATTAATAATAAATTGTCGCTAGTTTGTCGTTTTGGCTACTAGCAGGCGAGCGATAAACGCTAGCTTGTAATGAAAACATCTCCGATTATTTGCAAAATAAAAACAATAACATCGAGAACCGAACGTAATAATAGTTGCGGAATAATAAGGCGTCTTCAATAATGACGTCAGAAAAAGTAATCCAAGAAACGACAGCGAAGCAACATAATTGGAACGACCAGATTAAGATATATGAGATGCCCAATTCTCTCATCTGAAAGTATAAATCATAGTAAACTAACCAAGTAGTAGCACTAGACGATGTTGTTGGGCAGCAACAACAGACATTTTGTTTTTGTATCAATCGGTTAAGCTGTCAAGCTATACACGTAAGTATAACAGCAAAACAGGAAAACAAAAAAGTAGAAAAACAAAGTACATTCAGTTTGACAGCTGAAACGATCAACCACAATGAAAAAATTGAAATCGTCTGTTCTAACGAGTTTACCTTCCTTATTTTACCATGGTATAAATTATTATTAATTAAGAATAATATTAAGTGGAGTTACTTAAAAATTATTGAGAACGCTTCGAGCGTCATACATAGAAAATTTTTTATATTTACCCAATGCAAAAAGGGTAATGTACCGAATTCATTTTAGATTCATTTTTAGAAATTTAGATTCATTTCATTGTGCAATCTTAAGAATTGTATAGACCATTTTTTCCAAATTTACAGAAACAAATTTTGTTGTTGCTTACAATAATGACATTTAAATAAATGATGGCATTATAATAACGAATTCCCAGGCTCCTCAAATGTAGTAGTGCCTCCCGTTGTAACTGCCGCAGACTCCAGTCACGTTCCCTCCATTTTCGTGTGAAGAAATTTATTAATGATTAGATAAAAGTATCAAACATTTTGGGACCAAATTTGTTCGTTTCTACAAAGAACAGACATTTATATTCTTCAACTGCTAAGAGATGTAGATTTTCCTGCCGCTTTTTCAAACACTTTCCCTTATTATATATAAACGAAGACACAAACAACACTACACAAAAAAATTAATAGGAGTTATTTGCCTTTGCGGGAATAGACAATTTATTGTTGTATAAACTTCAATAACATACAATTGCATTTTTAATTACCTCGGTTTTACCTATTGGGGTTGTAAATTTAATTTATTTATTCATTCAATAACAACGCAGTAATGCCATTTATGGTTAAATGCGCTACAACTTTTCGAAAAATAAATTTGTTAGTCAATATTGTGGAAAAACTTTTAATTGTGAAAAAGGTAAGTATAAGTAGATACAAACTGTATTTATACAATATGAACTAATTCACATATTTTATTTCAGATAACTGTAATTTCTCACATGCGTAACTGCCCGACTATCAACTGACCATCGTGGTTGCTTTTAACTGTGTGGGGCTGGCGTTATGTTCGCGGCAGATTCTAGGTAAATAAATTCGTTCACTACCTCCAAATTGTTACGGTTATCAACGTTCTCCCTTTCATCCAATCAGGTGGATGTTCTGCTTGTCGAAACCATTAATTTTGTCTTGTTGTTGTTAATTATCGTAAAAAAAACCACAGTAACTTCTCGCAGATTTCGCCCAACGATGTCTAGATCATCAGCATATGCGAGCAGCATGTGACCTGTGCTACTGATAGTTTTATCTGTGTTGACTGCAGCTTTTCTCACGGTGATCTCAATTAATACGTTGGAGATATCACAAGTTAGGGCGTTGCCCAGTCTGAAACTGAAGTTTCATTTTTAACCTCATTTTAAACTGGAGTACATTTTGATGCAACACTGTTACTTACTAAAAATATGCAACCATAATAAAAACATACACAAAAAATCAACTGTTTGACAGATGGAAGCAGATCGAAAATTTACCGATGCGTCTCCACCGCCGATATAAATTGGTTTAAACTATGAGCAGATTTTATCGACTGGCCCGATTTGACCCACTGATGCAATTTTAAAGGTTCAGTTATTTCAAAAACATCCCAAATTTGTACAGAACTGGCAAAACCAATAGCCGCCAACTTAATTTTTCTGTTATGCCGCCGTCTTCGATAACTTGTTTCGGCACTGAGTTACCAACTGCAATGTCAATATAATCTTAAGTTGTAAATGCGGCATTACACAACTACAGCAGGCATTAAGCACAATTGCTTCCATAATATTCTCTAAGTGTACAAGCCAGCTGTCTTTAATCGCTCATTGTGAATGATCTGTGGTACGTCACCCCCCAAATTCCCTTGGTGAAATGTTTTGTTGCTGATTCGTGTAAAAAATTGTAAATGTGTAATTAATGTAATATAAAATGAGATTAAGCACAAGTATCACACAATTCTGGAGCAAGAGACGTACGAACACAGATGAGAACTGGTGTACCTATCTGTTCTTCGCCGTACTGCGTATTGTTTTAGTTTTCATACCACAATTGGGCTATGTGCACCCTGATGAATTCTTTCAAACGGTTGAGGTCATAAATGGTACGAGTGAATAATTCTTTAAGAGTACATCGATAGCTCATTGTGTTTGTTTTGTGATGATTTTAGGTGATCACTTTCGTTTGGAACACGTGAGGACATGGGAATTCAATAGTACCCTGCCGGTACGCAGCATTACCTTACCCTTTGTGCTTTTGAGAGTACCTTGGAGCTTTCTGGAGTTTATAGCCGTATATATAAAAGAGCTATGGCATGTTGATATTTTGTGCAGCTACACTTATTTAGTGTTTCCCAGGTTAATCTACTGTATTATATCGTTTGCTAACGATTGGGCTTTGTATCGAGTGTGTTGTCTATATAGTCTGCGCTATGAAATTCGGTTATTGGCCTTGGGCAGCAGCTGGGTAATGCTGGTCTTTGGTACTCACACTTTTTCCAACACCTTAGAAATGGCGATGTGTTCGCTGCTGTTGTATATGGTCGCCGAATGTATGATCACCACAAATACGATTGTGTATAAAAAAGAATTTCTGGAAGAGAGGTATGACAAAGCCAGCTCCTTGGGGGAACGGGTAAAAATATGGAAGCTGAAGAACGCTCTGCCAACGCATAACTTTAATAAGATCTTTGCAATGTCCTCGCTGTGTGTGGCCGGCGTGTTCAACCGTCCTACATTTCTGTTATTTGGCGCACCCATGGTATTCTATTGGCTACTGAGGGGCATGGGCACCAAAACCGTCACATTCACTGATTTTCACTTGCGTATGCTACTTTTCTGTCTGAGTGCACTGCCTTTGATGATATTCTTCGTATGTTTCGATTCCATGTACTACAATTATCTGACAGCAGGAGAGATTCAGACGCATAATATTGGTATAGAAAATTTTGTATTTACACCTTGGAACTTCATTAAGTACAATTTGGACTCAGACAAGACTGCAGAGCACGGGTTGCATCCGAAATATATACATTTGTTGGTTAATATTCCAATGCTGTATGGTATTCTGGGAGCTATAGCTTTAGTGTCATTTGCCCAGTTAATGATTAGGTTCTTCAGAGCTGAATACCAGGGGTTGCCACGTGCCCAAAGTATAGTGGGTTTAATGTCCGGCTCAATATTCATACCCCTGTTTTTTCTATCTCTCATAAATCATCAGGAACCGAGATTTCTTATACCATTCACATTTCCAATTATTTTATTACATGGTCCTAAACTGGTGACTGGTTTCTGTGCCCAATATCCTTTCCGTGTGGAACATCCGTGGTTAAGACTATTTTATGATAAAATTCTGTGCACAAAAGCTTCAGCTATGTACGTACTGAAACTATGGTATATAGCCAATATAGCCCTTACAGTTTTCTTCGGTTTCGTGCATCAGGCCGGAATTTTTCCTTTGGCCCAACACTTTGAGCAGGCAATGAAACTTAAATCACCCAATCAACAGTTGCATTTGATTACTTCGCATACTTATATGTTGCCATTGTCCTTTGTGAATATGCCCAGTCCCAATATGGTACATATGGATCTTCGTACTGGACAAAGATATAGGAGGCGCAAAGAATTCTATCTCTATGAATATGGAAGCTTGGATATGCTGAAACTTGTATCAAAAATTAAACTCATAATATCCCACTGTGAGTTAAAGAAAGAAACGAAAAATTTGAAATATCGTTTATTCCTAGCAATACCCTCATCTCTCAGCGACGATCTCAATCTAGCTTTAGTTCGAAGCAATACCACTTATTTGCATTATGAATTAAGGCGTATGTTCTATCCTCACTTGTCTACCGAGGCCTTTCCTCAATATCTGGGTAGACATCCGGGTGTCATTGATCCGCCTCATTGGTCGGAGGACAATTTAAAGGGTACCTGTTTACAAGAACAAACGCCGGAACTAAGTTTCACCTACCTAAGTAAACAACTGGCATCGTTTATACATCAATTTGGGTTGGCCTTATATGAATTTGAAATAATACGAAATTTGCCCAAAGACAAAGAAGAATCCTTCACAAATGCTAAATGTTATACATAGGTAGCCGGAAATTCATTGAAACTATAGAAATTTATTATTTTTTTTTGAATCTGTTTTATTGTTTTTTAATTATACGCTGTTGTCTTAGAATAAGTCGCAATACTCAAGTTTTGAATATTTATGTACATATATACATACATATGTTTTTTTTTTTAAATAATATGGATTTTATTCAAACTCGTAAATTCCCCTTGTACATGTATATTTACGAAATGTCAATAATTTTTCATACAAGCTTGAATTTATGAGAAATACGAAGAAGACGCAATATTTAAGAGTTTGAATGAAGCTGTTATTCAACTGAAAAAATGTGGTAAACATTTGAAACCACATCTGATTTTATGCGGGGAATGCACGATACATCACACGCACAAGAAAAAGTGCACGTCATTTTAATATTTCGCTGATTGACGTTGGTGATGTATTGTGTATTTCCTGCTTTATAGGCTTCCTATCACGGTAAAATAGGCAAGGTAGAACATCTCATTGTTGTTTACTCATTCCATTGTTTGTTTCAAGTTCAATGTATGTTTTTTAAAAAATTATTAACACGAATTGTTGGTAAACATTTGTGTTGAGTTTGGCAACTGGAGAGCCGAAACAAAAAACCTGTTGTTGCTTACAACACAGTGGTTTTGAAATAAATAAATTGAAATTGATGTCTAGTCTTAAATGAAACCAAAGATAGTAGTTTAACATATTGATATTTTGTCGAGCCCTTTTTAAATATCTCTAAACTTGCATTTTTATCTTTATTTTAAACACAAACATTCGTGTAACTATTGCATTTTTGCACATTTGATTATTTTCTAAGTTCTTTTATACATCTACGTAAGTCCAACTGTAAACTAATTGTGCTTTTTATAAAAGAGAAAAAATATATTTACACCAAAAAGCAATGATTTCAAAAGTTATAAAACAAATGCAATTTTTGTTCTCAATAAAATCTTCGATGATGATGAAATGGGGTTGTGATGCCTGCAATGACTACGAAAGTAATGGTGTTTTCAAATAATCAAGTGGACTTTACACGGTGTCTCGACTAGCTATAATTCATGGCAATGTTCATGTTCAATGTGGCGGTGCCATAACGCCGCTAAAGTCGTCCACTTCAACTGTCATCGAAACAACAGACGACCGCGACCCGACAGGCTCACCATACCCTCATTAATTAATTAGACCATGAAAAATTGTGAAATTCATGGTTGTCAGTCGTGTCAAATTTACATACACGAACTGCTAATTTCCAGACAACACATTCCGGTATGTGATGGAAATCGATCGATTTAAATCGAATACGATTTGACATAATAATGAAGTTTGTTTGTGCAAATAATGGATATCAATTATTATATTCCTGATTTTATGCCATTCAATAATGTATATGTGACCTGGTCTACGAAAAGGGAGCTTACGTGCGAAAACTAGTTTTCTGTGAAAAAGCTGTTAAAAGCAAGCAACTCGTTTCGTCAGTTTCTCATTATCTCGTTAATTGTTCTCCGCGCCGGACGTCCAGTAAGTGTTGTTGGTCCAGTAAGTGTTGTTGTTGGTCGGAATATTATTATAGTTCATCGTGTAAGTTGCTAGTGTGGAACATTTAAAATAGTAACACTGAAGAAGTGACGTATTTTTACTCTTCGTTCTCTACATTTTTAGTACACTTCTAAGCAAGTTATGATTTTCTGCTTTTCACCACGTGAAAAAGCATCTCATCTTCCATCCGAATCAACCAAAAAGTGAAAATTGATATTTTGACACCTAAGCCCCCTTTCCGTAGACCAGGTCACATATATGTATACAATATTAGTTCCCTAATATTAGAAATTATGCCAATAAAATTGCTCAAATATTCAAATCGTATTCGATTTTGACTCGATCGATGTTCATCACATGCCTGATTGACAAAAGCACCACTATCTACCAATACCGGCGGAAATTAAAATTGGCGCAGGCGTCATTGTGCAACGCCATTTTTCGTTCGGTCTATTCATGGTACAAAGAAATGGTAGAAGTAAAGGGTTTTTCAATAAGAGCGCTACAAAAGTTTTTTTTAAATTATGTCTTAACCCATCAAAAACAAAATTGATCACAATTTCAAAACGACCGGTTACAATCAACGAGGAAGACTGTGTGAAAATCAATAACACCAAGATAGCTAGTGTTCAAACTGCGTGCAATCTCGGATTAACTTTTAATTCCAAGCTTACTTGGACTAACCATATAAATGGCGCTGTTGGCAAGGTGTATGGGATGCTAAGAAACTTATGGGCAGTTCGTATCTCTACACCTTTTGAAATTAGATTGCTGTTGGCAAAATCATACCTCATCCCTACCTTGCTTAATGGATGTGAAGTTTTTGCAAACTGTGACACAGCCGATTCGCGCAGGCTGAATGTGGCCTATAACAACATTGCGCGATATGTTTTTAATAAGAAACCATACGACAGAATATGTCAGTTTGCCTATCAAATATTTAATATATCTTTTGATAATCTTCTTAAAACAAAGTGCTTAATACTTCTACATAAGATCATATACACCAAGACACCCGAACACTTATTCACCCGCATAAACTTTGCAAGATCAAATCGAGGAATGAAACTTGTCAATAGAAGAATTCATACTTTAACGTCGGAAAGACAATTTTTTATATGTAGCGTACGTCTCTGGAACCACCTTCCATCGAATATTCAAATAATAAGCAATGCCCCACGTTTCAAAAAGGAGTTCTTTGATTTATTCAACTAAATTGTATTTTAATGTTTGCTTGTCAATTACAGTAATATTTTGATATTTTGTTAGATGTAAGAATTTATTAAAAATGTACACATTTAAACCAACACTATAATATATAAAACATTAGTCTTGTTGTGTTTGGTTATACAAATCAATAAATGAAATGAAATGAAAAAACCGGTTTTAGATACCAATGAAATTCTTTATTCCTGTGAAAGTACGTTCGATGCCATTATGTATGGAACTCGATTTCTTTTGCACGGCCACCACGGGCACGCTTGCAGAAGTCCAGACGCTGAACCCAATTTTCGACGGTTTTCAAGCATAAATCGGCCAATACTGCTGCAATTTCACGTTCGATATTCGTACGAAGTTCATCAATCGTCGCTGGCTTGTTGGCATAGACCATAGACTTGACGTAGCCCCACAGGAAATAATCTAACGGCGTCAAATCGCACGACCGAGGCGGCCAATCGACCGGGCCATTTCGTGAGGTAACAAGTTCACCAAACTTGGTTTCCATTAAATTGATTGTGGTATTCGCTGTGTGGCTTGTGGCACCGTCCTGTTGGAACCACATGTCCTCCAAGTCCATATTATCCAATTGGGTCCAAAAATATTCGGTTATCATTGAACGGTAGCGATTCGCATTCACAGTAATGTGCCGGTCTTGATCATCACGGAAGAAGTACGGCCCAATGACGCCGCCGGCCCATAAACCGCACCAAACCGTAATTTTTTCGGGTTGCTATGATGACTCATGGATTACGTGTGGATTGCTGTCTGACCAATAACGCATATTTTGCTTATTGACGAAGCCATTCAGCCAGAAATGAGCCTTATCGCTGAAGATGATTTTCCGATGAAAATCCGAATCGTAGCGCTCTTAAAGTTGAGGCCACTGACTCCAAATTTCGGTAGTAAATTTTAATAATTTCGACTCGTTGTTGGCTCGTATATCTTTCCATGAAGAAATGGCAAACCTTACTGAAGAGAAATGTCAAAAGAGCGGGGGAAAATATGGCGTCGTTTGCTGTTCCAATCGATTTACTTTTGTAGCGTCTCTGTTGAAAAATCCTTTACTAGCCCAGCTGATCTGAACTCTTTTCTGGACTGAGTGTGAGTAAGTTTTTCTCTTATGTCAAAGTTTGTTTACATTTGTTTGTCTGCAACCCCCGTTCGCCCGCAACTGCTCTTTTTGAAATATTTCTCTGTAAAAATCACATAGAAACATTTTAATTTTCACACTTAAATCAAATACTTAACTATCAAATAACACACAATCATTGTCTAAATGGCACTTTTTCCAAATTTGTTTAGATTTTCACCATTTTTCTATCAGCTGACTTGACACAATACAGACACTGAGCAAAAACAACATGCCTATCCTACGATTCCACAAGGCAGGAATCCGCCTGTGAAGAAAAGAACCCCGAAATCGAGATAGCCAGCTGTTTGGTAAATTGGTGAGGTTAGGTTGTCGGTGGTGTCTCATGGCTTTAATCTTTTCCACAGCCAGGCAGCCGCGCAGAGTCATCGTTACCCGACTGTGGCTATAATTCCCACAATAAGAGGAGAAACACCCACAGTAGTCACTCGAGGGAGTGGTGCTCCAGCGGGCGCTCGACGACTACCCCTTTTGACCATTTTGCGCCAAAACATCTACGCCTTAAACATCTGCGCCTTAAACCCAGCACCTAAAAAGCTTCTCCGGATAATTTTCGCCCTAAAATCTACCCTAGTGTTTCGCGCGTTTAAACTGTGTCTTAAACACTCGCGTACTCTGGTTCCGTGTCAATATACATATCTGCCTCAGCCCATCGTCATATTAAATATCTGCCTGAGCATTTTGCCTAAATAGAAACTGTGTAGTGAAACCGTGATTTAAAACCTATGTCTCAAAGCCTGCGCATTCGAAGTCGGCACCCTAGAACTTGTGTCGTGAAAAGTGTTTTAAAATCCGCGATAGCATTGTTTATTTTTGCTACTACTCATCCAGCGACAGGGACAATACCGCAAAAATCAGTGTCCGTTCTGTCCGTCCGGAAGATCTCACCAAAGCAGGGGCAGAAAAGCAAGATCCTGTGCCCGTTCTGTCCGTCCGTCCATCAGCAGCCATCCCAACATAGCCCATCTCCATCGTCATCAGCACCCAGCCATCTGTAAATAAAACACATCACCTTACCCCAAATAAAACACATCACCTCATCCAAAATAAAACACATCACCTCACTTCAAAAGGTAAGTCCGTGATTTTCTTTATTCTTGCGGACAGTTCAGACTCGTTCCCCCCATGAGTGGAGGTTGAACGGTTAGAGAATCTTAGTCTAGTAATAGCATAATTAGTAATATAAGTTTAGTTTTAGACTGAAGAAAAGAAAGTGGTTGCAATGTGTTAAGAAAAAAAATTAGTAATAATGATTAATGAAGTGAAATAAAGTAAAACAAAAGTGATTGTAGTAAATAATGAATTAGAGTAACTGAAAGAAAAACAAAATTCAAACTATTAACAATTGAATTTATAAGTGCTAAAGTTTTAGAGAATTAAATGTCAAGTGCGCTCAAACGAATGAGTAGTTCTAAAATTTTAGCAGTTTTCAGTTTCAAGTGAGCTTAGAATAAGTAAATTCTAAGATTTTAGAAGACCCAAGAGAAAATTTGCTTGCGATGTTGGGAAAATCTAAAATTTTAGAATATTAAATGTGATTTGAGCAACCAATTTGAAGAATCTCTGAAATTTTGAAATTAATATATAAGAAAGTTTGATTAAGTTTTGAAATTAAAAATTTATAGAGTGATAGGAAAGTAAGCAACTAGTCCTCAGGGTATAAGGAGTGGCTATCAGGCGCTATTGGGGACCCGCATACACCCTAGTGGCCATTTTTGATTATGTTTTGGAAAGTATTATGGACAGGATGACTTGTGGACCGTGACTTTTACTTACAATAAATATATGTATATTCTTGTTATCCATTTTTATTACATATATACACTCATGCTAACTGCCTCTGGGTAATAAATTCGTGCGCGGTAAACTAGGTCGGCCTAGTCGTGTTTCATTAGTGAAATCATAGACCATCGGAGTCTAGTCAGTTAGGCGTCGTATGTTAAGTACTCGGGCACAATATTCGTTTGCGAGTTCAAACCTCCGTAGGGCTGTGTTTCGGATTGATACTGTACGGTGCCGCTAGCGCAAATATCAATTCTGATTTGGTATCTCCCATAGTTTTTGACTTCCGTCACTCCGTGGAGGAATATTACCGGTTTTGAACGGTATTGTTTAGATTATGATTCTTAATGTTAAGTAATTGGTAGTTATGATGAAAATTAATGCTTAGATCATAAACCAGTTCTTTCGTATTGCCTTTGAGAGATCCTAATGTTGCTCCGCTGAGATATTGTATCCGCTGAGAGAGCACTTTGCCTCTGTGGCACCCCTTTGTTTTGAATATTTGTATAAAACTAACTTTAATATAATTTTAAGATTATGAATAAATTGTTATTGAGAATTCAATTCTTGTGCGTTGTGGCTATGGCTAATTAAGCCAGATTTTATCGTATGCCAGAGGGTATGTTAGGGTAATTGGTGAGTGACACATTTTGTTTTTGGTCATGGGGAGCCTCTAGGTGCTTCCAAAGGGAGGGTTCAAGCTGGCATTAACACCAGTCAGCTGTATTTACGCGTTGTGGGAGTAGTCCCTTAAAACTTCTCTAGAGCAGAATTATTTTGATACGTAGTCGCTTTTCGGTTTGTTTGTCTCTACTAACGACGATTATCTTTTGGGCTCCTCTTCTTTTTATTTTATATCGCGAGAAGTTTTGAGTGAGCCTCAGTATGTATTAAGTGTTCTGTGGCAGACTGTTGATATGCTTATGGCATACTGAGCGCCCCACTAGTCCAGCACCTAAACTCTTTGATCAACTTACTCCAATTGCAGTCTGTGCCCATATAACATCAAGTCAGAGAATGTTTCACCGTCAAAACGCGAGAAGTGGGCAAATTATATCTAGACATTTCATTTCCAAAATGTCTTTGAACCGTAAACAACTTCATCAGCCGTACTCTTAAATTTGTGTCCAATTTCCTCCCACGATTTCTTTCTAAATCCGTTCTTCTATAGTTTTCACTTTTGTAGTTCCATAAACTCTCATATTCGCGATATAAATGAAATTAATAATTTCGCATTAATATAATTTAAGTTGCACCATTTTAAAATACTTAAACGTCAAAATCTAATGAAACTTCAAATTAATGGCGGGGTTTATGACAAAATTTCTGTCATGGCAAAAAGTTGGATTTTTAAGTCATGATATGAACATTAGCGGCCTCCCCTAGCCATTGACTTGAACACTGCCATGAGCTATAGGTAGTCGAAACACCATGTTAAGAGGTAGTATTTAGATTCATTACGACACTCTTTTCATAGTTTTATCGTCGTTCTGGAAAACAAAACACTCCGTCAAAATAAGTAAGGTAAACTCGTTAGAACAGCTGGTTTGAACATTTTTCTTGCTTATGTGTTTCTCTTATGTCAAATTCACATGTATTTTATATTTGTACCTTTTTGTTTACTTTTACAGTAGATACACACATGTATTGTGGCCGTCGGTGGTGCAATGGTTAGTGTGCGCGGCTCTTGTACATGAGATCCTGGGTTCGAACCCGGCTCTGACCACCTAAAAATTTTCTTTCGACGACGGTCACCTCGCATAGTGACGGCGACACTATCGAGTATCTAGCCATGAAAAAGCTTCTCAAATTACCGTTCGGAATCGGTGTAAAACTGTAGGTCCCAATCGGTGAGTGAAAACTAGAAAGCGCACAGCTCAGTGATTGTGAGAAGTTCTCCCCAGTCCCTTCATGGGATGTAATGGGAAACCATTTATTTATTTATTTACACACATGTATAAAATTTGACAGATTATGAACACCAATCAAAAACAAAATGCCTGTTTTTGTTACAACAATTCCTATTGCGTTTACCTTACTTATTTTACCATGGTCAAGATGCAATCCAAGGCTGATCTAGTAGAGGTTAACGCAGTAGGATTTATTGTAATTGTGGGCACCAACAACCAGGAATAAACTGCGCAATTAGGCAACCCTCGTAGAAGAGAACCAAAAAGTCGACGTGATTCTCTCGCGTTATATCTTGATTATTTCATACTTTATGTAATTTTATTTAAACATTGTTGGAATTTCTATAGTTAGATACTGTAACATCATTTGAAAACTGTTCGTGTATTGAAATATTCGACGAAGAGAGTAAGAGAGAGAGCAGAGAAGGAGGTTCTTTATTCGTTTTCTTTGTTGGCAGACGAATATAGGTATAGATACATTTATTCTCTCATCTGACGTTTCATTTTACACTCTTCGTCGTAGGTTTGGGGAAATGAGAGAAATTAAATTTAAAATTAATTTACAGCAGGTGGAGTTACAAACTATGTTCTCTTAAGTTTTTCATATCGTTTTGGTGTAGAACTGAAAAATTTAAATGTATTTTGCACTTTCTTGTTGACTTTTATCGTTGGCATACATTTGTATTGTATTTAACACAACTAGTTTGCCACAAAAACACGAAATTCGGTTGTTCCTTTGTTGGACGTTGTTTACTATTGCCTATATCTGGTATTAGTGAACCCATGTTTTCAACCATCCAATGTTTACTTGCAACCATACCTAAGACGATTAATTTATTCAGAGAATAAATGTATCTATACCTATAATCGTCTATGGTTGGCATTCCACTCCATGAGTAAATTTTCTTCTCTATTTAAAATTCCATACTCTTTGGATTTACCCATGGTAGAATGAGAAGGAATACGGTACACAGCTGATTTAAATTTTTTCTCGTTGTTAAGTTGGCCGCTTTACATTTATTTGTTGGTATATGTACGGGTTGATTTTGGCATAAGGAGAGCGTAAACAAAAACAAAATGCCTGTTGTTCTTGTCCACAATTGTTGTTGTATCTACTGCGACTACTTGGTATTTTTACTATGAATTTACCTTACAGATATTTAATTTGTAATTCCTCCACGCACTCATGGCACAATAATATGTACATGGTAAAGTCGTAAGAACAGTTGTTTTAATTTTTTTCGTGAGGTTCTTTGCTTCGGCTGTCACACTTACATGTATTTTGTTTTTGTACTCTTTTGCATTGTTGTGTTGTTGGTATGTTTTTGTGTAGAGTTTGACAGCTGAAGCGAATAGAACAAAAACAAAATGCCTGTTGTTGCTGCCTACAACAACAACAACGCGCGCTGCTATTACCATGTATATATAATTGTACCATGCACGCACTCCATTATATTTTTAACATAACAGTGGCGAAAAATAACCGGTATTCATACATTTATCGGCTAATCGTTACAATGCATCAAACTGACGCAATTTGTAAAAAAAAAATGAGATGATAAAATAGAAAATATTTAATGAAATTGGAGAATATTTGAGCAGAAATAAAGTTTTAACTGCAATACGAGTTAAATGGTTCGTTTTTATTGTTATTTCAACTAGGATGGTGATTATAATTGTTCACATTAACAACTAAAGAAGCTTTGTGATTGTTCTTCTTAGTGTTTTCTGTCACAATCATATTGTCACTTGATCACAGTTTAAATGTCCAACTTCGGCTGTTCAAACAGCAATCAACTATTAACCTAAAAAATGAATTCAGAGTTTAAATAATGTTTGATCGTTGATCAAAAATGATTGACCAGTCAAAAATTGGGCCTTACTGACCAGACACGAAAAAGTAAACAAGTGACACATCTTTTGACGCGAAGTGATTATCGGTAGCGTTTTTTGAATTGATGCCAACGTTATCGCCCTGATTGTGCTTATACACTAAACCGGTTTCAATCTGAACGAACCAATACGTCCCAATTCTGGCATAAATAAAAACTATCTTTCGACGAGAATTTGGTGGAACTGAAATAGGTTGATACGAACCAAAAGTCGTAAGTTCTGCTTTAGAATATTAGTGCAAATAGAACGACTAGCGAAGTGAGAATTTGAAGAGGGTATAGTTCCCCAAACTGTTTCCAAAGTGTTAAAGAAGAGTCAAGTGGACTACACTGCAGTTGATAGCGCGGGACATAAATAAATTGGAGAATTACCGTGGGGTCTACTGGGGCAAAAAGAAACGGGCCCTCCTAGAAAAAAGAAAGAAAGTGTGGACACTCAAATTAAAGGAATTTGCTTCACGAATTATATTGCGATCTTCTTTAAAAACAAAAGGCGATAGAATATTTTTTTCATATGTAATCATGCGATAACTTAGTGAGTTATCGAATAATTTTATATAATTTGTTCGGCTTATTTTGAAATAAGTATTTTAAAAATAATCGTTAAATTCAACTTTCCGAAAGTGATGCAGTGAACCAGTTTCACACTAAAATGCAAATGGTGGGGCGGGATTCAAAGAATGTTACGAAAGACGAAGCAAATGACTGAAACATATAAACATTTAAGCACTAGAACCATAGACTAATTACTATACTAGACTTCACATTTCTCTCAGAAAATTTATGAACGTTGGATGTTGAAGAGAATTACTTCAATAATACCAGATAGAGGCAATGGTTCAAAACAACCAACAAAATAACAGCAACGGTATTTCGTTTTGTGTGTTAAAATTATTGTGTTATATACAACACAAATATATGCTAACAATAAAAGTCGACGCGATTCACTCAAACGCATTTCTTTCTCGCGTCATATTTTGATTATTTCACACTTTTTACATACTTTATGTAATTTTATTTAAATATGGTTAGAATTTCTATAGTTAGATACAATAACATCATCAGAAAACTGCCCGTGTATTGAAATATTCAACGAAGAGATTAAGAGAGAGAGAGCAGAGAAACGACGTGCTTCACTCGTTTTCTTTGTTGGCATTCCACTCCATGAGTAAATTTCCTTCTCTATTATGATCACCGTATTCAGATTTTCCGTAATTTTCATAAGAAATTTTATAATTTGTCTATAAACGGAAAATTCTGCGTTACCTTGCATATAGTTCATTACTATTTTATAGTCGAACTCCATTTTATTGTAACGCATGTAGCCTGGTATTCAGATTATATGAAATATTAGTTCACAAAAGAAGTACGTGCATACAAAATAATGAAAATTTCGCTCAATTTCCATTTGGGTGATTGTTCGGAAATTGTCATTTTCTCGTCCTTTGAATTTTCCCACCCTAAAATGGTCGAATGGTGATTAAATTGCGACATGTTCCCGAAGCTACGATGGTACTCTATTATTTCCATGAAACACATTCCATTCTGAACCGTGTAAGTCGGTTTTAGGGAGAAAAAACTGTTCAAAATGTCACAACCATGGCCTGTCCACCGTATCGAATTCAGGACTTCAGCAGTAATATTCGTCAAGGACGTGGCTTGAAAGAAGTTACCTGCATATATGTTCTAAGGGACATTTAGATTTACAATTCTACGCAAAAAAATTGGAGGAATATGCACGCCATGGTTATTGAACGGTCCACGAAGTCTGTCCAACAGTTTTGTCAGAATTTTGTACAATTTGAATTCGACTGTGGTGGCGCCATCTCCGGGGTTTCAATATGACCCACTTGCTGGCATTTTGGAGTGGAGGGGGTAGTGGCAGTATTTACACCGGCAGAAGTCAACACACGCACATGTATACGAAGGGGAATTCAATTCGAAAAAGTGAAAAGCTAAGTCACAAAATAATACGTCACAACCGTTCTCTTATGATTCACAGATGCCGTACGATATTTACGCTTGATTCCCGGTTATGAAAGTAATATTTCATTGCCTGAACTTCATTGTCTTTGGAACTTGTCGAATTCCAAACCGGTCTGGAGCACGGTTAGGTTAAACACTGAAAGTCACAACCGTGGCTGTCACAACCGTGTCATATAGTTTCCAATACTGACTAAAATTGATAAATAATGGTTTCTTGACACTGAATGATTAATGTGGAGTAGGCTGTTGCAAAGACCTGACAACACAGTAGGCTTTTGCGAAGACCTGGCAACACAGTAGGCTTTTGCGAAGACCTGGCAAAACGAGAGTGAAGTATTTGACATATCTTGTGGCAATCGTCAGTCGTGTGTAGGTCGTGAAAGGTATTAGTCTATTGGCGAAGTTAACTAAATAAATTAGTTAAAACATTAAAATAGTGCGTTTTATTCAATTGATAATTGATGGCAGTCACTACCGTGGCATCGGAATACCATCAATGCTCCATAACTTCGATTGCTTTGGTGTTGTAGTATAGTGATCTTCAGATCATACTTTTGGACCATGATAACATTTGGAAACGTAAAAAAAATGGTACTGCAGACATATCGAGGTTTGGAAAAATTGGTATCTGAAAAATAACAATTTCCGAACAATCACCCATTTGCTTGGTACTCAGCTCATAGAGTAATATACTAAGAGTTTGCAACAGCTGTTTTTCTTGAACCGAACACCAAGAAAAGTTACTGGAAAAGTTGGAGCACCGAGTGATCAGCTGTGACATAGAACCCCCTGACTCAGCTCTTTTGCGAAAATTTCGTAAGCAAAAGCAATTGCAGGGTTGTTACGCCAAAGTTATTTCGTACGAAAAGAATTGTTCGATAATTGCTTGACGCCTGAATTTTGATAATAATTTAACAACAAAAAGAAATACTTACATGTGTTAAAAATAAAATGGAGTGCGTAAAGGAATTATAAAATTTTCCGTTTAGAGATAAATGACAACATTTCGCAAGAACTGAATAAAGGGCTAGTGGTGTTACTACTTTTGTTTGTTAAAATTATAGACGTGTCAAAATTCCGGTTCCAAACAATTTTTTTCGTACGAAAAATGATGATTGGCATAACAGCCCTGTAATTGATTTGGCTTATGAAATTTTCGCAGAGAACTGTGTTCCAAGCAAATGTATAGTGAGAGCAATTTTCTGTTCACTAAATTTTCGTTATTTTTTATACACGTAGTTCTTATGGGCACGACAATTTACAGGGAATACAGGGACTAAAGTAAACAGTGATATGGAACTATTTCAGGGTTTTATTATGAATACGGCCCTAAGACTTTGGCTTAATAAAACTAAAATTGTTATAATTTTAAAGGATGTATTTTATTTATGATTCAAAGTAGTAGTTATTTTTTCTTCATAATTTGATTAAATATTTTAGCTTGTTCCTTTTTGGTTTTGTTCAATACGAGTTTCAGATTTTTGTCTTTTGTTTTGATGATTTTGTATTAATAATATTAGTAAATTTGAAATGAGCATTACATTTATGTTAGTTTTCCTTGTCGTTTTGGTAAAGTAATGAATTTTTGATTTGGATTTGGAAATAAATCTAATGTTTTTATTTTTATTTCAAATATGTAGTATTCTTCTTCACTTATATGACTATTTTGTAGTTTTGTTATAGGTTGCTTAGTTTTAAATTTGGTTGAATTTCTAAAACTTCAGAATAGTTTATATGTATGGATTTGTTGTTGATTTATTTATATTTTATAACTGATTGATGATGATGTCTTTGTTTCAATTTCTTTCAATATTCAAGTAAATAAGTATATGTTCGTTTGTTTTAAAATTACACACACACATATTTCAAAAAATTCCTTTGAAGCTAATAAAAAAAGTTATTTTGTAATTAAAATGTTAATTATTGAAAAAAGTTGTGTATTTCTAAATATGAGTAAATGGTTTCCGTTTTGGTTTTTTTTTTCTTCTTCTTCCTTTTCTTTTAATTCTAACAACTATATTAATAAAAAGTGTTAACATTTTTGGATTTTCTTCATACTAATAATAGATAAATAAGAATTTATATTTCCACAAAAAAAAAGACAACATAAGATTTCAAAATTTAGAGCACAAACTGGTTATACGTGTTACGATTACATATTCAATTCAAAGTTTTTGCATTGGCTTAAACGATTTGTTGTTTTTGGTACCCTTTTGTTTTTGTTTTGTTTTTTTTTTTAAATAAAGTGGTTTATATTTAAATTGTTTAAATATGTATAAAGTTATAGAATTATTATAAAGTCTATTTAGTTAAATTATTACAGTTTTATTAAAGATTTTAGTTTTAGTTGTAGTTTAATATACCTTTTTTGAGAAATATTTAGTTTACTAAATACTTAAATGCTCTTAATATTAAGAATAGGTACTAATGCTCCGAGTTATAGGTTTTTCTTAATATTTTATATTAAACAAATTATAAATATAGCTTTGCTACATAGTTATTATTATTAATTAGTATATAGATTTTTGTTTTTAATTTTATATATAGTATAAAGTAGTCATAAAATATATATGTATATATATATGTACTATAAAGATATTTGAGTATAATCATCTATATATTTTATACTTTAACAGATGATGATGGAAATGAAACGATATAGTATGTACGATAGTTAGTTAATTAGTCTATATTATGTTAAATACTAAAGTTAAGTGAAATGTTATCATGTAGTATTTCAAAGACCTGAAGCAGAATTTCTGTGAATGTAAATGGCTTATGTGGGAGGGGGTTATTAGTTAATATACTAGCATTTCATTCTACCGTTTAGATTGTCTAAAGTATTCTTTGTAATAAGATGCTATTATTACAAACTGTCTAGCATAAAATGGAATTTTTGATTTCCTATAGGAAACAAACTGTCAATTTTAACTGTCATCAAACCGTGTGTAATGTCAAACATAATTTGTCATTCCTCACGTGTTAGTTAAACTTTGATCGTAATATTCAATTGAAAGCCTGCAATTTACTATATTCTCTCCTAATTCAAATTCCAAACTATGTACGTCAATTTCCTATAAGAAACCTTTGTTCTCGAAGGGTTTCTTGTTTTATTTATTTATCTCTATAGTTTCCACATATTAAATTGAAATTGTTCTCCTTAAATTATGATTTACATTTAATCTATGCATTTTGAATTTTCATGTGAAATTTCTTTTGTGTGTTATGGTACTTGAAGACTCCTACCAATTATTATAATTTGGTTTTAATTAAAATTATGACATCAATTCTAAAAAAAAAATAATATATTTTCAATGTTAATGATATTTTATTCATTCAAATTCAATGTTGTTTCATTTATTAATATTTGTTCAGATTATCTATTAATCTTTATTTATTGTAAAGGTCAATAAAATTTGGATATTTCCATAAGAATTATGAAGGCCATTAGGTCATGTTAGACTATCAAACTGCAAATCGACGGATTAGCGTAAAGATAAATGGAGTGAAACCAGTCATCATAAACACAAAAAAAAAGTAAAGAAAATTTACTGTTTACATATAGTGTATCAAGAACGTACGCAAAGTGTGCCAAAACAAAGTACTTTTTGTACTAAACAGCGGAACTTTTGGGAGCAAAAAGTATACACAAAAGTATATAAAGTTTATCAAAAAGTACAAAATGTGTAACAAAAAAAGAATTATTGGAACAAGCGTACTAGGCAGCCCATTAAGTGTCGCAAAAAAAGTACAAAAAAGTATATTTTTGTACCGAAAAGAATCAAAATGTACATCACATGTGTCAGAATAGTCCATACAGTGTACAAATGAAACAGTTTTTTTTTGGGTACACTTTATGGACTTTATAGAGTTGAGTACCAAGCAAAAGTGAACGAATTTTTGGTTCATGAAATGTTCGTTATTTTTTATACACGTACTTCTTATGGCAATGAAAACTTTACAGAAACTGAATACCGGGCTAAATGAAAGAAATCTTACAGATCTCTCTCTCTGTCTTTCAAATCGTTCTCCTCATGCTTACGCTTTTCACATTGGCTCAACGCGAATGGAAATTTTTACATATCCAACGATTTATCTAATAGTCTAACGTGACCTATACAAATTAAATGATTTTAAATCATAATTCGGTTCAAGAAAAATTGTTTTTAATACAAGAAGTGAAACTGGTTATTTCGGTGGATGGTTGGGAATATAGCTATTTCGATGCCCACCAAGGCATCTCATCAGCTCCCTTCTCCACTTCCTTCTCTTTTAATTAAAGCTAGGGAGACGCTAATCGTACCTATTGTGGCTACTCAGTGCATTTCCCAATTTCCATTAAATGCCATGTTAGACTACACTGTGATAGTCGAAAAAATGAACTTCGATGAATCCTTTTCGAACTATTAGGGGGGAGTCCCTGAGTGTGAAAGTACATTTGGAAGTGTCAGATTGGCTCCCGTTTTTGAGAAATCGTTATACATATATGGATATAGCTAAGTCTGCGCTATTTAAACAAATTTTACCGGCCATAGGCCAATCTTTTTTTGGCCTAAAAGGGCTTAAAAAGCTTATTAAAATAGAAAAAACAAATGTTTGCGCTCGGTCCAACTTCTTGAGATATGGGCCTTTAAAGCTTGAGTATATAATTGGCCATATCTCACATACTTATGGTCCGATCTGGTTCCGGTGAATATCATTACAATGACCATTAAAAACTCTTTAAATCTCCATATAAATATATTACATTTTATTAACCCATTGGGGACAAATTTAAAAAATACGATTGTTTAACCTCACTTTTTTGCTAAAAATCTAATTTTCTCAAAAAACAGCCCTAGTAAACCTATTTTCTACCTAGACTCAGGTTGTAGGCAACACTTCAGGCTTTGTTTTAAGGTATAATACTTCGCATTAACCCTTCTAAGACCGGAGTTGGATGATGAAGATTAGCATTATATTTATGTAACGGTAATTTTTAAAAATTTGTCATTACTTTGAATTAATTAACTTAAACAAAAACGAAAAAAATATATAAAAGTCCAATATTTTGATTTTGAAGCTTAACTTGAGGCCTATGCTAGGAAAATAAATAAAATTCTGGAAAAAAGTAAAAAACTTTAATTTTTTCTTGTATTTCAAACTTTGAACATAAATATCTCCGGTCTTACAAGGGTTAATGCGAAGTATTATACAAAGCCTGAAGTGTTGCCTACAACCTGAGTCTAGGTAGAAAATAGGTTTACTAGGGCTGTTTTTTGAGAAAATTAGATTTTTAGCAAAAAAGTGAGGTTAAACAATCGTATTTTTTAAATTTGTCCCCAATGGGTTAATAAAATGTAATATATTTATATGGAGATTTAAAGAGTTTTTAATGGTCTTTGCAATGATATTCACCGGAACCAGATCGGACCATAAATATGTGAGATATGGCCAATTATATACTCAAGCTTTAAAGGCCCATATCTCAAGATGTTGGACCGAGCGCAAACATTTGTTTTTTCTATTTTAATAAGGTTTTTAAGCCCTTTTAGGTCAAAAAAAAAATTGGCCTATGGCCGGTAAAATTTGTTTAAATAGCGCAGACTTAGCTACATCCATATATACCGATTTCTCAAAAACTGGAGCCAATCTGACACTTCCAAATGTACTTTCGCACTCAGGGGACTCCCCCCTAATAGTTCGAAAAGGATTCATCAAAGTTAATTTTTTTTCGGGTCAAAAACTATCACAGTGCTATCAAAGCAAATAGAGTAATTCGCGGAGAGGGAAAGACATTTGAAGGAAATCATACTTTCGATTTAAACTATCAGATTAAAAGAATACAAAAACATATGTTTACAAAAATGAAAATAAAATTCAACAGTTAGAAAATGAAAAGATAATAATTTAAAAAGAAAGTTGTAAACAAAAATCAACCATTAAAAACTCAAAAAAATTGCCCGTTTTCTTTTCGTTTGCTTCACTGTAAATATAAATCTGATCGCAACTTTTTTTTATGCAAATTCCAATATGAGAGAAATCTGACAGATCTGCAATTTTTTTCTGCAAGTGGTTTTCCTTAAGTTTACAAGATTTCATTCGCTCTCCACAAATTAAAATGTTGAGATATCCAACGATTTTTCTGCTAGTCTAACATGACCTTAAATTACACTGGGGAACAAGTTTAGAGTAAGCTGCACAAACACGCTAACTATGTATTCCGTGCCTGTAACGAAAATTTGAGAAACATTTTATAATTGTAAAGGTAGCGGGAAAGAATTGGTCATTAGTTTTCTAAAAAGACATTTCACTATTTCTTAAAGATTATGTTTTAAACTTTTTTTAAATTTTTTTTGATTTTTTTTTAATTTTTACTTTTTTTTTTACAAATGTTTTAATATTTGTAGAATGTTAGTGAATTTTTACATACAAAAAGTTTCATATAAATCTGTAAACCATTTTGAAAAAGTAAATAGTTTTTGAGAAAACTCAATAATAACAGTTTATATAACATATAACAGTCATAATAACATAACTCAATACTTTTCTAAAGGTGTGAGATGCACTGAATACGAATCTGTACTCAGAATTTCTCCATCACATAAGATTTGGAAGATATCTTAACCAAAATATACAAAAACACGGGGTTTCGCTATATTCGAGACGTAATAACATTGAGACGTAATAACTTTTGGTTAATTTTTCTCTTAACGTGTTTAACATGATTTGAGGCCAAAACCAGCTAATTTTTCATACATGTATTAGCTGATTTCGGTTCCAAAACACGTTACACGTATTGAACACGCTAAGTGGATGTGGTACTCGTATTTACGGCTACGATTCCACTTAACTTTTTTTTAACACGTTTACAATGTTTGGGACCGATATCAGCTGATGTTTGTATGAATAATTAGCTGATTTTGGCCTGAATCCATGTTCAGTTCTTGCGAAATTTTTGTAAGAAATTTTTGTTGTGAAGAGCTACCACCTATCTTGGATTTACCTCGTAAATATTTCATTTATACTTCATGTACGCATCCTATTTTATTTTTAACACACGTGGTGACACTTTTGTTTGTCAAAATAATCGAAATGTCAAAATTCCTTTCCCAAACAATTATCAAACAACTGTTTTTGTACGAAATAACTTTGGCCTAATAACCCTGTAATTGGTGTCGCCTACGAAATTTTCTTAAACAGCTACGTACCAAGAAAGTGAAAAGTGAGACAAATTTTCTGATCATGAAATTTTCGTTATTTTTTTATACATGTACTTCTTATGGCAACGAAAATTTCATAACAACTGAATACGGGGCTTAAACAAGGACGGAAAGCTTGTTTTCTTGCACAAAAAAATGACAAACTAATTTGTTATTACGCTCGTTACCTTGAAATACGCTCAAAAAATAATTCTACCTTCATATTTAAGCCCGGTATTCTGTTTTTATGAAATTTTCATTACCATAAGAAGTTCGTGTATAAAAAATAACGAAAATTTCATGAACCGAAAATTTCGCTTATTTTTCATTTGCTTGGTACTCTTTGCGAAAATTTCGTAGACAAAATCAAGTATAGGGTTGGCACGCCAAAGTTATTTCGTATGAAAACAATTGTTTGATAATTGTTTGGGATCGGAATTTTGGCATTTCGATTATTTTGTAAACAAAAGTAACACCACATGCCTTAAAAACAGTATGGAGTGCAAATAAGAATTATTAATGAAATATTTGCAAGGTAAATTAGAGATATGTGCTCATCAGAGATATGTGGTTACAAAATTTCTTACGAAAATTTCGCTAGAACTGAATACGGGTCTTTACGCAATACCACAGCATGGATCATATATTAAACGTTTTGTTTACGATGATTACGCATTTTTATTTTGGTTTACTTTGTGTATTTTCTTTAAATCTGTTTTTTATTACTGTTTTTGTGTGCTATTCTTTTTTGCTTCACTTGCTCTCTTTGCGTTCTGTCAAAGTTGTTATTCTCAAAGTTTGCGTCAGCTCTATTTTGGAGCTATCATAAGAATACATGCGAATAAAACCTATTGTGAATGTTATTACGCTTTGCGCCCTTATTTTTAAGCCCTGTATTCAGTTTTTATGAAATTTTAGTTGCCATAAGAAGTATGTGTATAAAAAATAACGAGAATATCATGAACCGAAAATTCCGCTCACTTTTCATTTGCTTGGTACTCAGCTTTTTGCGAAAATTTCGTAGACAAAATCAATTACAAAGTTATTACGCTTAAGTTATTTCGTTCGAACAGAATTGTTTGATAAAGCCCCGTATTCAGTTCTTGCGAAATTTTCGTAAGAAATTTTGTCATTTATCTCTAAACGGAAAATTTTTCTATGGAGAGTTACCACATATCTTTGAGTTACCTTGCAAATATTTCGTTTATAATTCCTCTACGTACTCCATTTTATTTTTAACGCATGTCGTCTTGCTTTTACATACATACATGGTTTCCCATTACATCCCATGAAGGGACCGGGGAGAACTTCTCACAATCACTGAGCTGTGCTCTTTCCAGTTTTCACTCACTGATTGGGACCTACAGTTTTACACCGATTCCGAACGGTATTTTGAGAAGCTTTTTCATGGCTATATACTCGATAGTGTCGCCATCACTATGCGAGGTGACCGCCGCCGAAAGAAATTTTTTGAAGGTGGTCAGAGCAGGGTTCGAACCCAGGATCTCATGTACAAGAGCCGCGCACACTAACTATTGCACCACCGACGGCCGACTTGCTTTTAGTTGTTAAAATTATAAAAATGTCAAAATTCCGGTTCCAAACAATTGTTTTCGTGCGAAATTTTCGGTACATGAAATTGTACGTAATTTTTTATACATGTACTTCTTATGGCAACGATAATTTCATAAAAGCTGAATACAGGGTTTAATGGTTTTGGGACCGGAATTTTGATAATTTCTTACGAAAATTTCGCAAGAACTGAATACGAGGCTTTTCTTGCTCGCTTTGCGTTCTGTCGAAATTTATGTCCGCTTTATTTCGGTAGCTCTCATAAGAATATACACACACAACACCTATTGTGAATGGTTTTACGCTGTACGTTCTGAAATTAAATGAAACTCGCTACCATTTGAAAGAATCGTACGATCGTTCAATTTACACTATCAGTTTTTGGAGAAGGCGTAAACACCTGGTTGCAAAATGTCAAACAAAATACCACAATTAGAAAATAAAAATAGTATAGAGAAAAAGAAAATTGTGAACAAAGATTGATGCCCAGTTTCACGGTTGAAAATTCTCCATTTAAATGGATTTTAAATGCCTGATGCTTGTCATTTAATATGAAAATTTTCTGTGAGCTTTTGAATTGAGCTTTTAAATGACGAGTGTGAAATCGCCCTTAGCATTGAAAAAAAGCTTGGGATTTAATGTTACTAAATAAAGAAATATCAGATGTAAATAGCATTGAAGCAAAGGTTGGGATTTAAAGTTACTAAATAAAGAAATATCAGATGTAAATAAAAGTAGTTATCAGCTGTTACATACTATTGCAATCATTTATTTGTTTAGTTGATGTGTATGTGAATAACCTTTTCACCTATCCGCGTAGGCATTCAGCTAAACGAGGGCTTTTAGTTCGTAAATTTTGTATTGGTTGAGACAGGGTTTATTGATTTCGCTACAATATAATAACGACTATATAAGTAAAAAATTTTTGTTTTTGTTTTATTTAATAAAAACAAAATATTCCGAATATTTTGCAATAAATTTTAAAAATGGTAAATTCTAGGTTTTTTTTAAGCAAAGTAAATACATAAATAGCAAATCAATGGAAATTTATATGATAGGTCAATTGATCTAACTCCAAATAGCAAAAAAGTGAAGAATATGACAAGAAGTTTGGGACTTCTGTGTGTTTTCTAATAGAAAAATAAGGTGGTGGTCAAAAATACTTTAAGATCTCGCCCTCATTAGGGTGGAAAAAACAAGGCAGGTTTTCAAAATGACAAAATGAAGATATTTTAGTTCTTATAGCAATTGTCATCAGAGTAGCTTATATGTCAGAATCCTTCATGTTAAAAGTGTGACTAGCGCTCCAATACGATAAGATAGCGTTAATTGTAGATAATAAAATTTAATTACCAACTTTTAAATTTTAATTGAAAATGAAATGGAGCATTTCGATAAGATCACGCTAATTCTAAATGGTAAAGTTGAACTTCAAATTCCTCAAATTAAATTGAAATGTTAATTTTTAAATTTTAATATTTTTATATAGGGAGATCGTAATGCATACAAAACTGAGAATGTATTTTAAACTTTTTGTTTGCAATGTTATCAAACAAAAGACAAATTAAATTATAATTTCAATAGTATAAGTAATTGAAGATGACGCTAAAATTGTATGTAATTATAAATTCGTGTTTTTCTATGTCAAAATTGTTTGTTGTAGAAACTATAAGTAATATTGCTTTGAGGTTTCTGATATGACATTAAACTGTAGAAAATATATATAAATAATAAAAAAAACAAAGTCGATACAACAACAAAAAAGAAAACTCATAATTGCAGAATATAAAATAATACTTTTCATTGGAAATTTATTATTCAAATATTTAGTTTAAATTTGTTGTATTGATATAGTATGTATGTATGAATATTTTCTTAGTTTTAGTTTAACTTAAAATTCAATTTATATTGCTTTCTGTCTTTTGTTTAATTGTTTTGTTAAAATTATATTTTAAAAAATATGTATACACACTAGAAAACATTAAAACATAATAATAATTAACATAAAAATTCCTAAAAATAAAATTATAACAATATAAATATCATAAACAATATCATATTGGGAGTGATCATCCATCTATAATATGATTATTCTCTTAATAATCCCTTTCCCGCTGGTCATGTTGCTTTCTACTTATGTTGCTCGTCCTCTGCAATCCTTTACGTATCGATCCTTCACGTATGTCCTCAACGTGATGGTTGCATTTATGTGGGCACCGCATAGTCATCATTTACATATGAGAAACCCACAAATTCCGATTGGTCCAAGTTCATCATAAATACCTTATCCGTGGGTGTTAAATCGGTTTTCTCCGATGTGAATTGTTTGTCAAAGTTGGAGACATCCTTGCGATGTTTCTGCAAGAGCATTACAAAAATGAGAAAACATAAAATAAATCACATTGTGTTTAAAACTTACAATTTTTGGCTTAAATGGTGGCTGCACTTCTCGGTTCTCTATCTTTTCCCAGTCTATGCGTCTAAAGAAAGGATGTAGGCGCACATCTTCCTCGCCGGTACCACCACAACCCAAGCGCTTGCTGGGCTGTTTGGTTAAAAACTGCAAGGAAAAGTTAAAAATTTTTTGTTGATGAAGGATCATTTTCTGCCCATCTGCTTAGAGCTAACCAGCAGATATACTACATTTCATATAAAATCTATATAATGTGACAGCTATAACTGAACGTTAGCTCAAACTTGACGATAGAGACTAGAGCATTTGGAGCCAGTACCTAAACAAGGACGGGAAGCGTAATTTCATGTACAATAAATTACAAATCAGTTTCTTATTACGCTCGCTATCTCGAAATACGCTCAAAAATAATGCGAAATATTTACACAATAAAATAGCATAAAACATATATTAACGGGTTTCTTTAGGATGATTATGCTTTTTTATTTTGTTTTAATTTTTTTATTTTCTTTAAATCTGTTTCTTATTACTATTATTGTTCACTCTTCTTTTTGCTTTACTTGCTCTCTTTGCGTCAAAGAGGATGTACAAGTCGAAAGAAGAAAAACCTTCGCAATTTGGCAACCCTCGTAGAAGAGAACCAAAAAGTCGACGCGATTCACTCAAACGCATTTCTCTCTCGCGTCATAACTTGATTTTTTCATACTTTATGTAATTTTATTTAAACATTGTTGGAATTTCTATAGTTAGATACTGTAACATCATCAAAATCGTGTATTTAAATATTCAACGGAGAGAGTTAGAGAGAGAGAGCAGAGAAACGAGGCGCTTCACTCGTTTTTTTGTTATCTTCTACGAGGGTTGCCAAATTGCGCCGTTTTTTCTTCTATACTTATACATCCTCTTTGGTTTCATTCTCTCAAATTTGTAATTATCAAAGTTTGTGTCGGCGCTATTTCGGGAACTCTCATAAGAATACACGCAAAGAAAACTTATTGTGAATATTTTTACGATTTCCTTCCTTGCTTAAGTATCATCCTTGCTTAGGTAATAATGTCAAATTTCATAAGGAAAAGACACCGTTAATCCCGATAACCTAGTTGTGTGTGCACACCGAATAATATGCATATGTTTTAGATTTTTCTAATCCTTTAAAATTTACCCCTTTGCAGGCTTCTTTTGCTTCTTTGCTTAAACTTTTTGGATATGATACATTATGATCTGTTATAGCGGCAAATAGTTCTTCCTCATCTTCACCATCGAAAGGAGGCTGTCCCACTAGCATCTCGTACAATAAAACACCATAGGCCCACCAATCTACGGATTTGCCATAGGGTTGATACAAAATGATCTGAAAATATTTAGCAAAACGAAGATAAGGAAATATAAAATGAATGCAAATAATTACTCATAAATTAATAAGAAAAACTTAAATAAATATAAATTTTTGGAGTTAATAAAAACTGTGGTATTTATTATTTTGAAAATTTATTGAAAACTTAAAAATGGAAGCTACAAAAATCCTAACTTTTGAAATATTGAATTGAAATTGAATCTTCATACTTAAAGCCATTCGTAGACAACAATGCTTCAATCGAGTACAAGGCTTTATCTGACTAAAGCCCCGTGTCGTGTTCATATTTTGAATCCAATCCAATTTTCGAAAACGGAGGAATCACCACATATGTATTAGTTCAAATGGATTTAGACGGATCAAATGGATTAGTCTCAATCAGTCTGAGTACTCCAGGACTTCATCAGGAGACTGCCACGGAGAATGGTCTGGCTGTAAATCCGGAGGACATCGAGCTTATACTGTTCACCAGTAATTTTAGTCATTGTCTCTATGTGGTAGAGAAATTTGACTAAAGGATAGTTCAAGATATCTAGTTGTGATCTGCGACAGAAAGCTTAGTGTCAAGTCAAACACTATGGATAGTATCAGTACAACCACAGTGAACCTTATTCGTTTAAAAGGACCATCGGAGGTCGATGGCGCATATCCCCTAACAGGGACGTCCGCAGGGGGTGGGTCCGGGGGCTCGGGCCCCCAGAATTATTTCTTTAATATGTGATTTTTGAATTTAGTACACTTTTTCAACCCAACTTTTTCAATCCCAGGCCAGTACGGTCAAGGTATGACCTGAATCGTACGCTAAACTGACATGTGTCTAGACTTGGAATCTCAGCTCATGATTATTGATGAAGTTGTGTGGATGAAGCGAAGGACGAGAGCGTCGAACATCGTATGCTACTGCCAGGCTTTTTGTATCAGTAGGAAACAAAAGTATCTATGATCTTAAGGGAATTAAATTATCTTCGGCGGATTACAAATTGCTGCATTAACGACGAATATACCACCCATCTTGGAAGAAACCTAACATAACATCGCTGGATAATTTTCTGTGGGGGTATGTGACATCACCAGTCTACGGCGATAAATCAGATACCGATTGCCAAGGAGAAACATTCAGCTAATAGGTGGGTTTCTTAGTATATTTTTAATTTTATTTTTGACCAAGTTCTCTGATTAAATTCCCGCGAAACATAATAAATCCTTAATGCACACATTTGAAACAAAATTGCAAAAATTAAAAAAGCTACATACTTAGAGCAAATCCTATTATTCACAAATGTTGCCTGGTGTACTTTAAGGCGCCAATTCAGTCATTACGTTTTGGCTTAATGTAGAAAACATTTACTATATTTAACAATTGTTAGAAGATTTTTGAAACTTCTTGTGATTTAATAACAAATGCACGCAAACAATTTAAAGCATCAACGTGTTTGCTTTTCTTAAAGTTTTCTATTTGCGCCTTAAACTATGCTACACACAACAATTGCTCATTCTGTTATACCATTTGCCAACGCACACACGCACACAAAAACTATCATTCTGTCAGCCCCTAATGGGCGATGTGAGTTATATTAAATAATGTTGTTTTTTTTTTGTACATGTATTATAGTCTTTGGACATAAAACTCACCTCTGGCGCTATATAGTCCGGTGTACCACAGAATGTTTTTGTTGTTTTCTCACCAACAATGTTTTCCTTACACATGCCAAAATCGGCTATCTTAACATGGCCATCAGCGTCCAATAAAACATTATCCAATTTTAGATCTCTATACAATATGCCTTTGGTATGTAAGAAAAATAGGCCGGCGGCAATTTCGGCAGCATAGAAGCTAAATGGCCAAGGAGGAGATGATACAAATTATACACAAATGCATGTATGTATGGGTGCGGATAGAGCATGTATAGCAAAATGTGTGTATATAAAGAATATACATAATATAAACCAAATATTGTTAAGGCTGTAGGTGCAATGTATGTGTGTTTTGTAAGGACAAAGGATGTTGGAACTTACACAGCAACAGGTTCCTTAAATTTACCAAACTGTTGTATTTGAAACATTAAATCACCACCATTGACATATTCCATGACAAAGAACAGGCGATCCATGGTTTGGAAGCATGAATGTAATTGGACCAAAAATGGTGGCTTATCTGAAAGAGCCAGCACCCTCTTCTCAATCATTGTACACTCGACATCATCGTCCTGTATAATAACATCCTTTTTCAGTATCTTAATGGCATACAGCTCCTCAGTGCCTTTGCGTTCGGCTAATAAGACCTGTTATAAATGGAAACATATTAAATTTCTTAATGCTATGTTATCCTTGATTTATTATAGCCCGTACTTTGCCAAATGATCCTTTGCCCAAAACTTTAATAAAATTAAAGTCTGTGGCTCTGATCATATCAGGTTTGGAATGACTCTGACTGTTTGTTTCGGAACGCATAACAAAAGGCTTCCTCTGTGACGACTTCTGTAAAACGTAAAGTATATGATTTTTATGTAGTATATATCATTCCATGGCTTGTCGGCTATATCCTACGATTACTTACTCTCATCTGTGATTTAAGTTTGAGTAGATCTTGTGTAGCATCAGCACATGGCACGTTATAATATTCACCCTCTTCTTGGGTGAGTAATTTGAACCAGCCATTGGTAGGATTCTTGAAAATAGATCATAAAGTTAGTTCCATTTTATAAATTGTTGTTGTAGGATTCAATGCCGATACCTTAATAACTTCCGAGATTCCGAATGATAAAGCACCCATAAAATCATTGCGTGAAGTACGATCCCAATCCCAGACTTCTATAAGAACTCTGCGATCTTTGTCATCTGAATTCAATTTACTACGAAAAATACAAAAAATATTGAATTTTATCTGGAAAATGTTTCAGCAGTTTTTAAACTTTTGTGTTCTTAGGCTCAGTTTCACAGTTGGCCCTTAAAATATATTCGAAATATAAACTTTAAACGCCAAATATCCGTCATAGATGCCCTTCTCATGTCAGGTGTTGTGCACTTTTAACTGATGTCTGCAATATTCACTCCCAAATATCGTTGTGGCTATCAAATAGTTCTTCGAAAGCTTAAATATTTTTTTTTTGAGGTTTTTACCTAAAGCCCCGTATTCAATTATTGCGCAATTTTCGTTAGAATTTTCATGATGTATTTCCATACCGAAATTTTTGTTGCAGAGAGTTACCACCTATCTCTGATTTACCTTGCAAATAGATTATGTGTAATTCCTCTCCGTACTCCCTTTTAATTTTTACGTATGTATGTGGTGATACTTTTGTTTGTTAAAATAATCGAAATGTTAAAAATTCGGTCCCAAATAAATATCAAACAATTGATTTCGTATGCAATAAATTTGGCATACCAACCCTGTAATTGACTTTGCTGATATCCGCAAAGAGCTGAGTACAACAAATTTCGTAAGAAATTTTGTCAGTTATCTCTGAACAGAAAATTTTGTTGCGGAGAGTTACCACCTATCTTTGATTTATCTTGCAACTATTTCATTTATAATTCCTTTACGCGCTCCATTTTATTTTTAACGCATGTCATGTTACATTTGGTTGTTAAAATTATCGAAATGTCAAAATTCCGGTCCGAAACAATTATCAAACAATTGTTTTCACACGAAATAGCTTTGGAGTAACAACCCTGTAATTGATTTTGTCTACGAAATTTTCGCGAAGAGCTGAGCACTAAGTGAGCACAATTCTTATTGCAATGACAATTTCATAATAGCTGAATACCGGGCTTTCAGTCCGGGCTAGACCATCAGTGAAAATACATTGATTCGCTGAGAGAAAAATGGAATGAAACGCTCTTCCATTCAAAAGAAATCGAACGATCATTCAGATTTCAATTTACACTAACAGTTTTTGAGAATGCAATAACATCTGTCAGCAAAGTGATAAATAAATTACAACAGTTATAAAATTAAAATATAATAGAGGAAAAGTAAACTGGAAACAAAAATTAAGCATTTTAAAAACCGCCGAAATCGACGGGTTGCAGATCGCATAACTTTTCGAGGAAATTCATCTCATTTGCCAAAATTGTTTCTGCAAGTCGCTCTCCTCAATTTTACACTTCCATCTGTTCTCCATTTTGACATATACAACGATATCTGTACTAGTCTAACACGGGCTTTAGGTAGAACCCCAAAATGCTTTTAAATACATACTTTACACTGAAGGAAAACGTTTCGTTGCAGTGACGAAACATGTGCGTTAGTGTGTTTACATTGCTGCAATGAAAAGTTTGGTACATCTGAAGATTTTGATTAAGCTAAACTACCTCATACCTAATCATAGTCTATGAGTAACACCAAAACAAAACAAACAAATGGTGTCTCATTACATCCCATGAAGGGATTGGGGACAGCTTCTCATAGCCAGAGATCTATGTGCTTTCTAGGTTTACAGTCACTGATTTGAACCTACAGTTTTACACCGGTTCCGAACGGTATTTTTAAAAGCTTTTCCATTGCTAAATACTCGGTAGTGTTGCCGTCTTTTAGCGAGTTGACCGCCGTCGAATGAACATAAAATTAAATTTATGTGCAAGAGCCGGGCAAACTACCATCACAGCACCGCCGTCCACGCGTAACACATGCGTTGAAACAAAAATGGAGTACGAAGACGAATAGTTCATGAAATATTTGCCAGGTAAATCAGAGATAGTTGAACTCTCTGCAACAAATATTTCCGTTTAGGGATAAATGACAAAAGTTCTTATGAAAATTCCGCATGAACTGAATATGCGGATTAGCTGGATGTTTCTGCTTCCAAACCAGGTTGTTTCACACCTCAATCAAAGATAATCATCACAACTATGAAACATATTTTTCATATCAAGTTTTTTCAAAACAGCATTTTTTTAGTACAGTAAGACTCAGTTTCGTGGTTGTCGATTGTATAATGGTTATTGTGCGCGCCTCTTGTACATGAGATCTTGGGTTCGATCCCTCTACTGACCACCTTAAATTTCTTTCGGCGGCGGTCATCTCGCATAGTCACGGCGACACTATCGAGTATTTAGCCTTGAAAAACTGTAAAACTGTAGGTCCCAAACAGTGAGTAAAAAACTAGAAAGCACACAGCTCCATGGTTGTGAGAAGCTCTCCCCAATTCCTTCATGGCATGTAATGGGAAACCTTTAATTTTTTATTTTTTAAGGTTCAGTTTTACAGTTGACACTTAAATTCAATTCTCCATGTAAATTAAATTTAAATGCCAGACTTTCGTCATTTCAATGTGCTTTATTGTTGTGAGCTTTTAAATGTTCATTGTGAAACTCACCCTAAGTTCTCAACACACTTAAAAAGCTTTTTACTACCCAAAATTTCAAACGTGCTTGATTGGTAATGTGATAATTTCATGCCTCATGAGTTTGTACTCTTGTGGTGTTCAAATGTTTTCCGCTTTTGTGACTTTCTTTCATCTTATACTTACTAAGTGATTGTTTCATTCCATATTGGATTCAAACAAGCCTTAATGGTGCGTGTTTTCTTCTTGTTCCTCTCGTGTTGTTCGTCAGGAATCAGCTTGACTTTGACATAGGGATCACTTAAACCATTTGGATCCATGGGAATGAGATTCCGTCCTTCTTTGACTAAGAGTAAAAAGAAAAAATGAAAAATAAAATTAAAATGTTTTTCCATTAATATATTTATTTTCTATTTCTCTGGGAAAAAAGTGTTGAAAAGTTTTTATTACGCAGAGAATTATTTAAAATGAAAAAAAATAGAACTTTCATATCCTTGCAATCATGAGATGTCTCTAGTGTAACATTCACAGTGTGCGTTCCTTATCGTGGGCGGGAACGGAGGCGGAGGCGGAGGCTTCGGTGTTACGTTGCCCATTATAACAAATGAATGGTTTCCGAGACTTTAGGGAATTACGAGTACGAACTGATGACCAGTATTTCTCGCTGTTATGTTTGTGATGATGATGTTGGGCCATAAAATCGTACTTCTATATAATTCTTTTGTTGCAATTCAGGTGGTCCTAATCTACTCAACAGTTGATGCACTAAAACGTGAGTTACAGTGGTTTTTATAGTAGCGGGTGGTACAGAAGAAGATGATTTTTTTCAAAAATGTAGTATTATTGGAATATTGGATTAACGGTCGATTTCACCATGTCTGGTTATCATAAAGTACTGTTAAATCTAACGAACCGATTTTCCTGTCAATTTGTATGGAATTTATAATTTGTAACTCTCAGTTAGCTTTAACTTTGTTTGCTGAAATTGGACGTAAGTGAAATACTTGAAATATTGAAAATTTAAATAGCACAATCTAGTACAATTAGACTGAACTTGTAACCTGCACCATTCCCAGTTAAAATTAAAAAATAATGATCAATTTCACACATTTCTTTTTAATATTTCTATTAAAATGTAGTTACTATTTCATAGAAAAAGTACCTTTTAATAGTTATTGATCTTGAACCGAAAAATGATTAAAAACAGTTTAAAATTCCATTTGGAATATAAAAATTAAAATAAAAGAAAGCCGAATCAATATTCAAAAAAAAAAAATTAAAAAAAACAAACATTTCATAGTAAATTTAAAATGCATCAATTGAATTTTGAAAAACATCAATTGCAATTTAAAAGAAATCAATAAAAACATTCAATTTTATCACTTAAAATTCAAGGATCATTAATTGTAATTCAAAAAAAAAAAACAAGAGTTGAAATTTTACAAATCAATTGATTTGAAATAATATCAATTTAAATTTAAAAAAATTTAATTGAGTTGACAGTAACAGTAATAAAAAAATATCAGTTGAAATAAAAAAATCAATTTGAATTTAAAAGCCATCAAATGAGTTTTTAACACGTCAATTGAAATTTAACACAAATGAATTGAAATTCAAAATACATCAATTGAAATTTAAAAAAAAAATAGAATAAAAATTCACACACTTAGCCCAAAGAGGATCGCGGTGATACCACGGAACGTCGGTTAATAATTATATATTTCGAACGGAGTATTTAAATTTCAATTGAAATATTTGAAAATGGCATTGATATTATCTTGTAGTATTATTATTTGTTAAACGACCTTTCTACCTGAAAGATTATAGTTTAGTTCAACAACAAAACCCCATTCCCAAGGATAACTTCCAGAAAAATCTAAACAGCAGATAACATTTAAAACTGAGTGTGTTATGAAGACAAGAGGCAGAAGTGTAACTTGATATGTGCAGTTGAAATAAATTTTGCATTTCGCTTCCCAGGCTGATGACCGCGGATTAGAGTTGGGTAGTTCATGAACGATATAATTCATTAATGGTGACCACACATCGCCCTCACGAAGACACTGCACATGTTCGATATAACGAGGATGTTCGTGATAGTTATGTTTGGGGCATCTTAAATGAACGAGTTCGATTACAACACAAGTCTACGGTGAATATTCTTTCGTATGTAACGGGGTTTTCAATAAGAGCGCTACAAAAGTTTTTTTTAAATAAAACAAAACCGGTTTTAAATACCAATGAAATTCTTTATTCCTGTGAAAGTACGTTCGATGCCATTATGTATGGAACTCGATTTCCTTTGCATGGCCACCACGGGCACGCTTGCAGAAGTCCAGACGCTGAACCCAATTGTCGACGGTTTTCAAGCATAAATCGACCGATACTGCTGCAATTTCACGTTCGATATTCGTACGAAGTTCATCAATCGTCGCTGGCTTGTTGGCATAGACCAAAGACTTGACGTAGCCACACAGGAAGTAATCTAACGGCGTCAAATCGCACGACCGAGGCGGCCAATCGACTGTTCGTGAGATAACACGTTCACCAAACTTGGTTTCCAATAAATTGATTGTTGGAACCACATGTCATCCAAGTCCATATTATCCAATTGGGGCCAAAAATATTCGGTTATCATTAAACTGTAGCGATTCGCATTCACAGTAATGTGCCGGTCTTGATCATCACGGAAGAAGTACGGCCCAATGACGCTGCTGGCCCATAAACCGCACCAAACCGTAATTTTTTCGGGATGTAATGATGACTCATGGATTCCTTGTGGATTGCTGTCTGACCAATAACGCATATTTTGCTTATAGACGAAGCCATTCAGCCAGAAATGATCCTCATCGCTGAAGATGATTTTCCGATGAAAATCTGAATCATTTTCAAGCTGTTCCTCAGCCCAATTCACGAACATACGACGCTTATGGTGGTCAAGCAGCTTCAGTTCTTGCGTCAACTTGATCTTGTAAGGATGTAGGCCAAGATCTTTTCGCAAAATTCGCCACAACGACGTCACAGAGATGCCCAACGCTTGAGAACGACGTGTGAGAGACACATTTGGGCTTTCTTGAACTGTAGCCTCAGCGGCAGCAATATTCTCGACACTACGGGCACTTCTTTGTCTCACTGGCACGGGAACATTTTGCACTGTGCCTGTGGATTCAAATTTTTCCACTAGACGCTCAATTGTTGATCTGGTAGGACGATTATGACGACCATAAATTGGACGTAGCGCTCTTAAAGTTGAGGCCACTGACTCCAAATTTCGGCAGTAAATTTTAATAATTTCGACTCGTTGGCTCGTGTATCTTTCCATGATGAAATGGCAAACCTTACTGAAGAGAAATATCAAAAGAGCGGGAAAGAATATGGCGTCGTTTGCTGTCCCTATCGATTTACTTTTGTAGCGTCTCTGTAGAAAAACCCTTTATTTATATACGTCTTTTTAGGGTTGTTTACGATATCCACGAGGAAAACGAGAGACGTTAAAACGAATGTACAATACGCGAATACGTTCGTTTTGACGTCTCTCGGTTTCTTTTTTGATATCGTCATATTACATGCTTTGAATTCGTTCGTCTTGTACAGTGAGCGAATGCTTGTATGCTTCTATTATATTGGAGCTTATTAGTTTTCGTATGGCAGAGTTTATCTAAGTGTGTCTGGTTTTTGTAAAGGCGTGTGTTTCTTAGAATATCCATATCTGTCTCAGAATAGGTTGTCGATCTAGATTTCAATAACATCCCAAAGATAAGGGCCATTAAGGCTATTGACTTTTTAAAAAAATTATTCACATTTAATACTACGAAATGCGGCAACATTTGCTGTAATAGGTGACACAATATGCGATGCGGCAACTCGTTTGTAGCCAGTGCCAACAAATACAAGGTAGTACCAGGCGTTGTCGTAGTTGTAGGCAACAACAATAGACATTTTGTTTTTGTTCATACGTTACAGTTGTCAAACTCTACTCAAATGTATACCAACAATACAAGAACACAGAAACCGAAAACAAAATGAATATGAGTTTGACAAATGAAACGAAAATTATATGGACAAAATTAAATCACCTGCTTAAGTACCTGTACCTGATAGAAAATTGTACCATGATTAATGTGTATAACATTTACCGCGCAATTTAATTTTGGAGATATAAAATTATACGTAGTTTTCTACTAAATAAATGAACTTACCATGTGTAAGCCATTTTGAAAATTTATGTTTTTGAGTCTGTCCTTCTTGATAAAATTTTCATTCACAAGAATTAGTAACAAAATGTATCTAAGATTACCTTTTTGTTGGCATTTTTTGAAATTGAACATGTGGCAACATTGTCATTGCTCAAGTCGGAATTAAGTGGGAAATTGAAATGACGTTTAATATCGCTTAGCTGCCCCGTACAAATTAAGCTACAATTAAGTTAAGCGGGGTAAAAAAACACACTTATAGTGTAAGTTGACCAGTGGACAAACCGAAGTCTCATCCTTAACAGCTGACGATAAAAAAAATGGGAAAATTGTTTTCTCCCATTTCTTTTCTATAACAATCATTCACTGTAACCTTAACATTAATGTTGGGAATTCAATATCTCATGGAATAGTACATAAATTCCCATTTCCAACAAGCAATGCAATCTTATGAAATGCACTGTCGTCTATGGCATAATTTCGCACTCTCTCACACACACACACACACATACACATGTGCATACAAATATGTACTTACTTTGTACTGTTAAGGTATTATCTTTAACACATAACTCCAAAAAAATGCGTCCACGTCGCTCAGTGTGATCACATCCGCATAAGCTGGGCACGTTCTCTTTACAACGTGCATGCACGTTCATGTCACATGCTGTTTAGGATAAACATTTGTTGTGTTTTAACAAAAACAACAAACAAACAAATTAGAGAAGGTAAATAAAATTACTCATACGTAGAGGAGATAAGTGTGTATGTATATTTTTGTATGTAGTAGTAGTTGTAAAAAGGATTCAGTGGAATTAAATTTATTGGATTTATTTTTTAATTAGTTAAGGTTTAATTGTAGTGGGGACAGGATAGGAATGATTAAGTACCAGGTGTAGAGATAGTTAGTGAGAAAGTGTTATGGATTTTCTATTTAGTTTGAAAGAGGACATTAGGACATACACGCGCACACATTCACAGCAAGTGGGATTTAATTAGGGTGAGGGACAGGACACACCACAATCCCACTGGCGTAACATTAACAATGATACGAAGGAAAAGTAGCACTTGGAACCAAAGCAAAAACTGGTAGCAAAGAAATAAAGCAATCAATTAAAGATAATACTCACCTGTAGCTGGGTATTGTGGGCTCCCTCCCTATAGGGGTTAAGGTTTGTGGGAACTTCACATACTTACCAATGGAAATAGATGTTTATACACTTCGAAGTTTATATTTATTTTTACGAATTAATAGTTATTGAAACTGTGAATGTCGCACATATCTGTAAATTATACCTAACTTTAAATAACCTTAAGAAAATGTATTTTGAATTGTCCTATGAATTTGTAAAGGGTCCGCCATCTAACGTTTTTTTTTCAACTAGTGCTTATTTTGTGAATGGTAACACTTAGCTCATGTCTGATTTGACAGATAATTAGTTTTATCCTTCCGCTGAACGAATATGGTTGTGTATTTGCTTGAACAACGCTGGGAAATATTGCGACATTACTTTGAAAATCATGGTATCTAATGTTGCAGATGCCGATTTTGCCAAAAAAATCATCTTTTCAGATGAAGCTCATTTTGATCTTGGCGAGTATGTAAACCGTCGGTGGTGCAATGGGTGGTGTGCGCGCCTCTTGTACATGAGATCCTGGGTTCGATCCCTGCTCTGACCACCTTAAAAATAAAATTCTGTAAACAAGCAAAATTGTCGCATTTGGGGCACAGAAAACCCGCACGCATATATTGAAAAGCCGATGCACCCAAAACGAGTCACTGTTTGGTGCGGAGTTTGGTCCAGAGGCATAATTGGGCCAAAAATAGTTCCCTTTTATTGGGACACCCTTTATAACCTAAGCTACTATTGTGAATTGTGAATTGCATAGCTCGATCACCACGAGCCGTAAAATGAAGAGTAGAAACACGCACCTACTCGTTACTCCTGTGATTAAAAAAAACATTCAAACTACAAGACTCGAGAACACGTTCGGAAAATAAAATACAAAAATGCACGCGTTCGAGAGTGCTCCTTTTCTCCTTTTCATCACAAATGAGTAAAACAAACAGCTCGCGTACCGCACGCGAGACGAATGTATAAAGCTATTATGTAGAGAGGTAAGCGACAATTGTTTCAAGTAATGAATGTGGACCTGAGTTCTCATTTACTCATCATAATTTGTACAAAAAGTACACAAAAATTTTACATAAAATATACCAGAAAATGCATAAAGCATTAATTTATGTACCTAAAAGTGCACAGAATATAACACAAAGTACATAACTTGTCCTATAAAGTACATAACATGTACCATAAAGTACGTATCATTTTCCATAAAGTACATAAACTGTATCAGAAAGAACATAAAGGGCATCTAAAATGTATATAAAATGTACAAGTACACACCAATAGTACATGGTTTCCCATTACATCCCTCGAAGGAATTGGGGAGAGCTTCTCACAACCAGTGACCTGTTCGCGTTCTAGTTTAACACTCACTGATTGGAACGTACAGTTTTACACAGGTTGCGATCGGTATTTTTGAGAAGCTTTTTCGTGGCCAGCGAAAGAAGTATTATGTAGTCAGAGCAGGGATCGAACCCACTTACTCATGCACAAGAGCCGCGCACACTACCATTGCACCACCAACGACAGCACATAATAAGTATCAAAAAGCATATCAAGTGTACCATGAACGCACTAAAAAGTTCGTAAAGTGTACTAAAAAGTACATGCAAATGCAAAATGTTTACCAAAAAGTACATAAAGTGTATAACAAAAGTACAGGTTTACAAAATCGGGATTTATTTTGCAAAAAAGTGTAACAGATGGTATTTAAGGTGAATAGAAACTATACATAAAGTGTACCGAAAAGGTACGTTTTGGTACGAAAAAGTACATACAGTTTATGGAAAAAGTACGTAAAATGCAAAAAAATTTACTTTTTGTGCCGAAAAGTTATTATGTATGCGAGTATAAAGTGTACCGAAAAGGTACGTTTCGGTACGAAAAGGTATATACAGTTTATGAAAAAAGTACATAAAATGCAAAAAAATTTACTTTTTGTACCGAAAAGTTATTATGTATATAAAAATGCGACGAATCGCGTACACTAACCATTGCACCACTGACGGCCACACATTTTGTTAGTTATAACTAAATGGTGTCTCAGTAAGAATGCACTTTTTTATTTCAAAATAAAAACACGTATTGTTTAAGATGGTTGTGATTTTTTTATACGATTGTAAAGAAGGCATGTTCCGATTAAGTATGGAATAAAAAACCCGTCAAATGGCCCTCACGGCTCTGATGACTTTGAGTCTTTTCATGAAATTGTCCATGAGTTTTTCAAAGAGATATGGCTGTATCTCACCGATAACGCGTTGGATATCGGATTTGAGATCAGGAATTGTTTCTGGTTAATCGCATGATCTTTTTGACCAGTTGATATCAGAATTTCTTGAAATAATTTGTTCTGGAAATCGTGGCTGCAATAAATCGATTGTTTCATGCGCGGTGTTGCAGGTGGCGATGTCTTGCTGAAACAATAATACCGTTATCATGTTCCTGTAACAAATGCAGTTCACAGTCGCGGAAACTTCGGCCTCATCTTCAAAGAAGTAATTGACCAAAAGACAGTAGCTCGTTATGGGTGCATTTGTTTCTCATGGATTGCATGAGGATTTTCCGAGCCCCAAATGCGACAATTTTGTGTATTGACGAAGCCACTCAATTGGAGAAGATGGTTTTTTTTTTGAAAAATTGGCATTCTTTTCAATTTACTCCTTTGCCCATTGAACGAATTGCCGGCGCTTTCCATGGTCTGCTGGTTTGAGCTCCTGAGTAAGCTGAATTTTGTACGCATCTTGTCTAAATTCGCTTTATAGTGCTTCGCGAAATTTGAAGTTGTTGAGAACGATGCCGAGAATAGATGTTTTCGGATTTTCGGCAACACTCTCGTCTCAGCATAACTTTCCAAATTTTTGTCATAAGTTTTCACAATTATAAGGCGTTGTTCTTTCATAAAGCGCTTCATTCTTAATAATCGGAATAAACATTCATATGTGACAGCTGTCAAATTTCAGTGTTGTCATTTGCACAAAAAAAAAATGTCGCAAAAATTAAAAAGTGCAATCTTACTGAGACACCCTTTATATAGTATTTATAAAACTAAAAAACCAAAAATTTTATTGAAATGTAAAAAATCATATTTGTATCTTCTGGAAGTTTGCCTGGCGATAGTTGCCTTATTTCTTCTATATGAAATTTTGGAGATATATTTAGTGCTTGTGTGGCGATATCACACAATTGCCGTTTAGATATATCGTTTATTTTTGGTTGGAAGTCCACGATTGCTGACGAAAGGTATCTAGTCTTTATCTTCCAGTCAATATGACACACGATATCTCGGCAATATTACTGTGTGTGTCTAGGGTATCCTAACCTAGGGCAAGTTTCACTTTGTTAAATAAATATTGTCTTTGCTGTTTAGATTACGTTTTTTTGTCGACATCCAACATATGTTGACTTATGCTATTGACAATGTAAATTTGATCCAGTATAAGGACATTTTCTATTGATTTTATTTCGCCTTAGTTTAAAGTAAAAACTTGTCCACAGTTTATTAGGGGTTTCCACAACACTAACAACAAATTCATTGTGGCAGAAACAATTTTCCGCTTGAGTAAGCGTTTGAAAAATGTTGGCCATAAAAGATTGTACTATTATAGTACATAAAAACCTATGGGTGCAAGGATATTTTTGAAATTCCCTTTTCACATACACGCGCATACTTGAATATACATTCTTTATACATACATCGATATATCATATATAGACTACATAGCTATCTCTATATATTTATAGCCTCATATAGGTTCATATCTTTTATGGGTTTACACTTCACATAGATAAAAGTAAATTTGGCCTATAAATACAATAAAGTCTACACAGATAAAAAAGGACTTGTGTGTAACTTTGTGTGTGTATGTGTGTTAACATCATCCATATCCTATAAAGTTTATTATGGGCCAGTATGTGTAAACTGGTTTTAATAGATTTTATGTAACAAAAGCCAATGTATATCGCTTTTACCTATATAACTATTTATGTATGTATATAAAGATTTTGAAAACTTTTCCCTTGCAAAGGAGAAAATGATAGTTAGGCACAGTTTCAGAGTTGGCACTTGAATGTTATTCTCCATTTAAATTAGATTAGATTTCAGTGCCAGGTATTTGTCACTTCACTATGAGGATTTAAATGACAACCGTGAAACTCGTCCTTAAACCTTTTTTTTTTTTGCACCTAAGAACTTGTGAAATATTCATATGACTTCCTTTGACAGGAAGTTTTAAAATGAATGTATTTGAGTTAATTTTGTCAAAGTTATGGAAGATAACTTTCTTTGCTTGTGAGGAAATTTTGTATATATGTAGATGACCGTCGGGGGTGCGATGGCTAGTGTGCGCGGCTCTCGTGCATGAGAATATGGGTTCGATCCCTGCTCTGACCACCTTACATTTCCTTCGGCGACGGCCACCTCGCTTAGTGATGGCGACACTATCGAGTACCTAGTCATGAAAAAGCTTCTCAAAATTCCGTTCGGAACCGGTGTAAAACTGTAGGTTCCAAAAAGTGAGTGAAATATTTGCGCACAGCTCAATGGTTTGTGAGAAGCTACCCCCAATCCCTTCATGGGATGTAATGGCAAACGGGGTTTTTTCTTAATGGCATGTACTTTTTGGTCCAAATTATGTTAATAACGAGAACACTGATGAATAAAAAATTTATTGGGTCCATTTTTTCCTACCTCTCTGTATAACAGCTTTTACGTCTCCCATGCGGTACGCGAGTTTTACTCCTTATGATGAAAAGGAGCAAGCGGAAGGAAATGCATATAAATAAATATCATTTTCCTTTTCGCACGCGCTCGTGAGTCGTATATTTCGGATTTGTTTTTTAACTCTCGCGAGTAATGAGTATTGCGGCTAGTTGCGAGTGAGCGAACGGGGAGCGTGCGTTTACCATGCCTGCACCGAACCGAACTGAATGTAAATGCACGAATAGATGCTGATTCTTTGTTGGTGGTCATCCAACTTAAATCTCATTCGTCCCGAAGACAGCTGAGTGCCGACGTTCGAATGAACACTAATACTGATCGTTTTCATTAGAATATTGAATTTTGTGGATTTTAACTGAATAAAAAATACCTTATCATTGCCCATCTTGGATATTTCGTAAGGTATAGTGGATGCTTACGACGAGCCTGGGGACGACCGAGACACAGTCGTTGACAAAACCACGTTACACATTGGCGTAGCGGAATGATTACCAAAGCCCAGAAGAATAAAGGTTGCGGCAAAACACCGAATTTCAATGTATAACACCTACAAGACATGATAGCTTCTTTGTTGCCGATTTCGAATATGCGGTTCCTGACTATATTATGAATATCGGCTATTCACCACATTGAAACATAGAGATGGGGTTTCCAGCTTTACGTATAGAATGTATGGGGTTTCCAGCTTTCCGTATAGAATGGATGAGGACGACAATGACCCAATTTATAACCCAAAATTGTTCCCCCAGCATTATGTATAAACGTAAGGATATGCTGTCTTAATTGTCTATAATGTACATGCCTACTTGTGTACGTTAGTAATTGTATCCAATTTTAATGTAAGCCCGACTATAAAGGTGGATGTTATCCACACGAAATTTAACATGCAACTCGTCCTGTCACACACACGATTAAACAATATGAAATCAATAATTACGAGTGGGGTTTGTGATGCAAGGGAATTTAAAATTGACTACACGATTACCCACACCCGACCTTTCATGCACAATTTCCGCAAAATGCTTCTGCACGTGCATGTAGGCATCCACATACAACATACATGTACAGCAGTTAGCTGGTATCTCTTGGCGGTTGGTTCATGGCCAATGGCCTATGGCCGACAAGTCCACCTCAGTTGTGCTCAAGCGCTTGAACGAATACTGTCCTCATGCTATAATTAAAATTGATTAAAATTTAATTTCAATAAATTTTGTAATTTATTATAGTGACATTATTACTTGATCGGGTAATAATTGGCAGGAGGAATGCGATAAACATTTAACTGGAAATGTTTGACAAAGGATAGCAAACGGTTTAATAAGTTTGGTAAATGTTAAATTTTGCTTATGGAATAAAACAGGATTTACTTCAAAGTACTTTAATTGACGACGAATTTTAATACAAGACATTCGAACTATGATTCACAACGACAAGAGTATGGGTGCCGAAGTTAAAACGATTGATTGTAACAAATAAATTGCAGGTTTGAGCCAATCTAAAATTGTTGTTTTCCCTGAAGTGTCCAGAAGATGATGTTCGGAGACACGTAAAGTTAGTATGGATCAACGAATCACTGTCCCTTTGGTTTGGACCGATAACCGGAACAACGAGTTAACGACCTATTTAAAAATATCCCGTGGTCTCGTTTGGGTTTTTACAGATAACCACTGTTGATTCTATATCGACGGTAATCAAGGAAGCACAACAATATGAAGATGCAGACTATACCTAAGCAAACTTACTGAAGTCCTTAGCAGATACTTAAGAGGGTTGCCCTTTATTCGACGGTTCTGATTGGAATAAGTATGTCAATAGAGACAGCCACATACCTAAAATGAACGCTCCACAAAATAAAATGTGAATATACTCAGCGACTGACGACGAACAGGATGTGTCGCTGGAGGGAAGATACCAACTAACTTTGAAGTCTCTTTAGAACATGCTCCATAATAGAAAATTTATCACTTAAAACCTACGTCTGACATAAGGTGAAGTGGATGTGATTCCAATCCAAGAAGCTTGGGAGGTTAATCGCAGGGTTTGTGGGATGAGAACGAAACAATCCAATACAATATCCAAACCTGTTATAAGCATTCCCAAAGCTAGCATTGTGGCCAGAAATTATACAACTTTAAGTTTCCCCATTTAGAAAAACGTATCCTACTGATTAATATTGCTACTTACATAGTTTAAACTAACAGTGCAATGTCAACAGTTCTGATAGTTTTGCAATGTTAGTGGAATGCAATGTTAATGTATTCCAAAGATGATAGAAATACCACAGATTGTTCATTTGATTATTCACCATTTTCACCAGATGGCTGTTTCCGTACGACTCAACAATAGTTTTTATTTCGATTCTGTTATTTGAATTTGAAAATAAAATGGTGATAATAGAAAGGCAGATAGTAGCTTTTGATATTTTATAACAATACAAAAGGCCAAAAAGCATGGTAAAATAGTATTTTCAATACATTTTGTATTCAGGGAATTGCTGCGCCATCTAGAAAATTTCCCTTGACTTTGAAATCCACCACTTATATTTCACCATTTATGGTATTCCTACCATATTTGTGTATTCGTAATGATAAATAAATACGAATGATTGGTGATAATTGAGGAAGAATATAGATGGCGTTATGAGCTTCGGTACAATAAGGTTGAATAATTCGCTAACTATAGAATAATCTGGAAAATAGAGGATGTTTGTGGATGGTGCATTATAACTGTTATACTGTGTACTGTTATAAATAGACCAATATTGTCGCTCTTTGTGTCTGTCTTCTTTAACGCGAAAAGTGGTGAATTACTCGGGTAATTGGGAATTTGTTTATTGCTTTTATTGTATAGCGAAGAATTGTGAATTGGTAAGAGGCATCTCCTGTAAATTAAGAAACTACTTTTTCTGTATTCCCATAACTTGTATTGTGACCAGAAACGATGAAAATATTTTCTTGCTAACCGAGTTTAGCAAGGGGGTAACGTTGTGGTCAGCCTGGATCCGAATGGGTCCAATATTTTGTTGGTCGCAGAATAAATACCACATGATGAAGTGAACATGAATATCTATCCTGAAAGGAAGAATACCAGTTACCCCCCTCAGTACCTATTAGATGTCCCACAGAGGAAGTTAAAAGGGTAGGAGCCGCACTTATTGCGGGTGCGGATGCAAGCTAGCACCATCCACGTTTGGGTACAACTGATTCCCATGAGAGGAGTGAATTACTTATTGAGTGCTTAGTAGGTACTAATCTTTGCCATATGTAATAGGGGCATTGGACCAGCTCTCATCACTAGCATCACTCAAGAGGATTCAGATGTCACCTTCGCAACAAATTGCGCGTATCGGATGAAGTGTAAGGGGAATGTAATCAGGTTCTATTTCTCTTAATGAGATGGGTACATAGGGATATTCCTGGTAACTGCAGAGCGGACGAGCTGGCAAGACAAAATACCTTCTTACAGCTTCCACAGAAGCGACTTGTAATCATATCCTGCGATAGCGCTCAATGCTTAAATGAGTTTACAAGCGATGCAGTGAGACTGAAGGTTAGGACAAATCGTTTCTGTAGACTCTCTAACTATGAGCAATACTACACTAAACACGTTCTTAGCACATATCACGCCCTACTCATCAAAAGGATGTCTACTATGAGTTCCTACTTTTTTTTTAAGAAACTGGAATAATTGATTCGTTTAGGCGTTGACAAGATTTTGAACTTGATTCAGTCATTTAGGCGTTGACAAGATTTTGAACTTCTTGGAGGGAAACTAAATGGTTTTCCGGTACGGCTAGCTCTCAATCTCGTCCGACTGTGGAATCTTAATACACTAGACACTCAAAGTAAGACCTTCATCGACTGCAACCAACATCTAATCTAAACTACTTCTTTAGAAATCAGGTAAAATTGTTTCATTTATGCGTTGACAAGATTTTGGAGCAAACTAACTGAATTTAACAATGAACTAAATAGTCTATGAGAGCCGTTCATCGACTACCACTAAAGGCTAATCTAACCCAAGCAGAATTTGTATTCTTCAGTATTGTATTCTTCATATTATATTTCTTTTTGAAACACTTTCGGGAACTTGTGTCTGGAAGAATACATTTGGTCACATCTGTAAACTCAGCCCAAAAGTATGCAACAGTTTTTCATCATCGTCGTTTATTTCACCTTGGCAAACAGTATACTTTAATTTCCGTTATGTTAATGGAAATGGTGAAACATGACGAATCTTAATGGAAAAACTCACACAACTACAAACACACCCACACATATACACATGTACGTACGAGTCTGTATAAGTATGTACACCAGCTACGTCAATTTGTTGAGATTAATGCATTTGTGTCGTCGACGACAGAACTAATATCAGCAACAGCAAACATTGAACTATGAAAGCAACAAATTTATATCTGTTACGAACACATACATATCAGCTGTGTTGCATGCAACACTTTTATTGTTTAGTTGCTTCACTTTCAATGGAACTTTTTTCATTTTTACACTTTTTAGCTGTTGCCGTGACAGTATTACAAATGGTTGTGATGTGTTCTGAGGGGTTTTCTTGGTGTGTGTGTGTGCAATATCACTTAGCTTTCATGCTTCGCTGGCTGTCTACCACAAATCCCTTTCTCAACCGCACTTATTTTTTTTTATCACAAAGTGACTATAAAATAAATTGATTTTTTCTTTCAGTGTATTTTCATTCATTAAATTTGTATTGTGAGTAACATTTTGAAAAGCCACCAAAGTACATACGTTCGTATATATTATATTTGATTTAAACAATTTATTTTATACGGATACACACACATACATTTATAATTCAATACATGTGTGTGTGTGTGTAATAAGAGTAGATAAGACTATCTACTTGTTCGTTAGTATTGCTATTCCAGTCTTTTTACATAGTTTGAATTGCTTTCAGTTGCAGTTCATCAATCTTGTGTTGTGCTGAGATTGTGTGATGAGTACTTACAGTCAGCAACAAAAATTAGTCTACAGTCGTTAGGTTTAGTGAGTGAATTATCAAGAAACTGACAAATGCCAAAAATTTTAGTAATAGCTTCGGAATCTTGTGACTGAGCAAAATTTAAAAAATCCAAATTGAAACGGACAAGAGAAACAAAAGTGTCAAAGTTTGTTTACACAGTTTATTGATCCGGGTATTTATTTTTGACGCCTACGGTTTATGTGGATTACAAAGTGCCACACATCAACAACCCTGCAAACTACTTTTATCACTTTAACAAATAGTTTGCAATCCTTATTCCTTCCTTCAGATACGCATGGTGATAACCACATTTTATATATTTTACGCAGGTGTTGCATACTACTTTACCTAGCGTTCCGCATTCTCCGTTCTGGAATTCATTCTGGCCAATACGGAGAATTTTCCAAATGAATTGGAAACGATTCATTTCAAGTGCAATTCATTGCATTGCAATTTTTTATACCAAAAGAATTTCAACTTATGGACTTATTAAGTATCCAACAGTTGAATTGGTATAAGAAAAAAGGAAAGACATTCTGGAATATTTTATTTATTACCGACAAAGAGTTTATACCCCTACAAGACTTTTAAGCGTCATTTGCCAAAACTCTATTCTAAAACTTCTTCATTAAGAAAATCATGAATGAATGAATGAATGGTTTCCCATTACATCCCATAAAGGGACCGGCGAGAACCTCTCACAATCACTGAGCTGTGCGCTTTCCAGTTTTCACTCACTGATTGAGACCTACAGTTTTACACCGATTCCGGACGGTATTTCGAGAAGCTGTTTCATGGCTATATACTCGATAGTGTCGCCGTCACTATGCGAGGTGACCGCTGCCGAAAGAAATTTTTTTTTTTTTGAAGTTGGTCAGAGCAGGGTTCGAACCCATGATCTCATGTACAAGAGCCGCGCACACTAACCATTGCACCACCGACGCATTGCACACATGCCACTTAGTATAAACTAACATTTGAATTTGTATGTCAATAGTTGTTGTAATAGCGTTGTTGTAATAGTATGCATAATCCTTTGCATACTTTCTGGCTGTAACGAGTATTGTGAACTCACCACGGAAACAAACTTTCGAGAAAGTACTTCACTCTTGCAATAGGAATTATTAGTGAAAGTCGAGGATGAATCTAGATGGCGTTATGAATTACTCTACAAAAAGTTTATGATTTCACTATTTCTAGAGTATTCTGGAAAATTCCAAATGTTTCTGGGAGAAACTGGAATATGCGCTATAACTGCAATCTTGCATACTGCGTCTGTATTACGGCATGACAGCCGCATTGGTTTGGGGTGTGCTTTATGCGAATCTAAAGGCATATCGATTGATTAGCCTAACATCTTTCTAATTTATGATCATGGAGAGTGGTGAAAAACTTTGCCTACAGAATAATGCGAGACACCTAGGAGTGATTTTCGATAGAATGCTTAGTTTCAAGTCAAACACTATGGACACGATCAGACGAGCAAAAGTATATTCGTGTCATTGTCTTTTGATGGCCGGTACTGAAAAAGCCGTGTACACAACTCTGTTGACAAAAGTCTAGAGAATGGCAATGGTATGTGTCACAGGAGCTCTTCGCACAACCCCTACCGAGGGTTTGGGGGTTATCCACCAACTGTTACTACTAGATTTGCTGTGAAGGCAAATGACTACAACGGTGGCAATCTGCCGAAGATATTCCCACATGGAACAATTTTAGGGTAATCTTTAATAGAACTAGACTACACGATACCCATTCCTACCTTTGAGAGACTCTTCTCCATTTATATCCCGGACAGGCAGGACCAGGTTATAGTAGGTAGTTAGGCTTCTACACTGATGGTTCCAACTAGATGACAAAGTAGTGCTTGGAGTTTATTCTAAAGAGCTGGGCTAGCAGGACATTGTGGTGTCTGCACAAAGGCTACCTGGACATTGTAGTGTCTGCCAGCCAGCATAAATGATAATCACAAAATTTGCCCTTTGGCTGGAACGTAACATCATTACCGCCCGACATCTAATGTGACAGTCAGGCTTCTATACAATCTCTGCAGTCTGTATTCCTGACTTCAAGAACTGGAACATTCCAGGGAACCATTGAACAGATGAGCCGGTAACATTAGAGACTACCTTATCGGTTCCACTGGAAATGGAGAATGTGTGTGTGCCCCTTTCTACATGCAAGCTCATGGATAAAACCTAATCTCTCAGACATGCGAATGATATATGTTCTTATGGTACAAATTTTAGGATAGCCAGGCAAGAATGTCCAAGTCATGACTTGGATCCTGCGCTAAACTTGATATCCATTCCTATACAAGTATTTCTATGCTAGTACCTGTGACCACTGGATGTTGTTCAGTAGGCAGACACGCGTTTAGACTGGTTAATGGACACATTTTTTGATTTTGAGTTTGGCGTTACTAGAACACGTTTGTGGTAAACGAAGGAACAGTTAATGGAAACGTCTTTTATTTCTCATAAACATTTTATTTTTAAGTTTAGACTTAATATACAATTGTTAGTTGTAAACGAATTTCGGTTGACCTAAAACACTTTAGTTGCTTCTTACAAAATAAAGGGGTCGGCTTTATATATTTTGCTTATGATATTTTGACACGTTTATTTATGAAATTTCATTTGAACGTAACGAAGTTTTTCTTTGCGTGTACTCAAAGTCAAAGTTGTACCAATTAAAAAAAATCCATATTGTACAGTATTTGCTTAACATCTTAATTTGGCCAAGTAACACATGTGTTGGTTGTTCCGATCAGAAACCTCTTTTAGCAAATCTCATTCTCATATTTTGTTTTGAAAGAAGAAGTGTTTGTATCCTTGTTGCATATCATCATACGTTTGGTATATAAGTTATATCCTTTTCGAGTGGATACATTTACATTTTGATGGGATTTATGTATACAAGCGTATAGAAAAATCCTTTTGTTATCCTTTTCCTTGCATTAATTTTTTTTTGTTGAGTTTATGTCAGAGTTGAACAAAAAAAAAAAAAGTCCTGCACATATCAAATGTGTGCGAGATGTAAATCTGGACCAGCAGTGGCTTTGACAGAGGTACTGGCAGTGGCAGTTGCAGGATCCAAAACAAAAATCAAAAGCCTTTAACGCTTATGCCATTGTTGGTATGAGTTATTGTCTGTAACATTTCGTTGAATCATTGTCTAACTTGTCCTTCAAGGTTTTTATGTTTTGTAGGTGCTGGTGGCCCATATCAGTGTGTGAGTATTTAAGTGTGTTTCTTTTGCATAACATTTCCTAAGGGCGTAATTTACGAGGCCTTCCTCATGTAACGCCTTCCTGATATTATTTGGGAATGTCTTCTTAAAATAAGGCATGTGTAGTGCATGATTTCTGATTACGTGCAGGAATTCTATAGCCCGGCCTGACTGCTGAACCTGATATTTCTCTTCTTTTGGAAGTTTTAGACACAGTCTCGGTGCCCCATTTCAGAAAGCTTGCCTTAGACCTTCCAAAACTAATGCAGAAGGAATAAAAACATGCTACATTCCCCTTCTTTTAAAAATGCCATTCCAAGGCCTAACAAAAGGTAGGTGACTTTTATTCTACATTGAGTATATTAGAAAGCCTTATAGCGGTCTTATAAAAAATACGAATTCTTCCTTTGCCTTTGGAAGGCCTTACAAATGTAACGTATGGGGAAGGTGTTAGCCGTTTTCAAACACACTTTTTCTATTGCTTATTTTAGAAAGACCAGAAGGCTTTTATACATAATGCAGAGAGAATGCAAACAGGTTCCGCGGATGTTTCTTTAAATAGGCATTTTGAAGGCCTTCCGAATGTCGGCTACTAGAAGGTATGCCAGCAACTTTTTGGATTGAATGAAGAGGGAACGCAAACAGGTTCCGCTTTCATTCCTTTACAAATACCATTTGAAGGCCTTAGAAGTGGAAGAGATTGAAAATGTGATAGCCGTTCTGATTTAATTATGTTGGTGCAGAACGAATGCAGTGAGGGACTATGACTCTTCCAGTGTAAACTTTATAAATATAAATGTTTTATTTCTTGCGAACAATTTTCTTGATTGCCAATTAAATGTGTATTTTTAGAAAAGGCCGGCAATACTGTTATGCGAAGAAAAAAATCGAGCGATCAGTCGCCGCGTCCTCTGCAGCGACTTCGTATTTCCCATAAGAAATACACACGTAGAGTCGCTGGTCGTTGGCTCTCGTCATTCCAATTCTGTTCCATTGTGTAGACAACAGTGCAGTGAGTATTTTATCGAACAACCATAACACCTTCCGCTTCCTTTCTTGTAAGAAGGCCTGCATAATGTCTATCAAAAAGAAGGCAATAAGATGTTCCTTTAAAATATTCGGCCTTATTCCTGTTGTTGTCGTCGACGTCGTCATCAGATTTTTGTCAACTTTAGAACGTTATAGATGTATTGTCACATCGATAACAACAAAGTTTTTGATGGCTATGATCCAAAAACAACCCTCTTAAAACATTACGCCAAATTTTTTTTTCCAAATGCCTTCAAGTCGCCAATAAAAATGGTGTCGATATTGTATTGACGTCGACGACGACAACGGGAATAAGGGCGATTGATCCAATACATCAGGATATAGTACAACAACAACTGCGAACTGCCCCGTTATGATTTTCCAATATAGAGTGCAAGGGGTCACTCGCAAGGGAGTTACTAATGATATTGACTCTCTCGGGTCTATGAGGACGAGGAGGAAATTGAGACCATTGAATATGCCAGTCAACTGGATCAGAATGGCTTGCGGGATCTTATTGGAGCCATTAGGGGCCACTGAAGTGTTAGAGACTTCATTCGCAAGTGAGTTACTGATGGGATTGACTACTGTCGCCAGTGTGGGGACGAGGAGGAACTCGAGATCATTGCACATGTCAGTCAACTGGATATTTACTGACATGCGGCTCTAATTGAAGTCATTTCGTACCATTGCGCTATTGAGGACTTCACTCAGAACTGGTTTAGTGATAGGATTGACAACATCGGATGAAGCGCTGCTTTGGGTGGAAATTTTGCGAATGGTTTGTATTATTTTCGTAGGGTATATTCTATGGACTTTTTTCGAGTTTACACGAGGGTTAACATGATTGCAAGATGGAGCGATCATCGTTCCATTAGTTGTTCACTAACCTATGGACACATTTACCACTGTTAATGGGGTATGGAAAACCTGTGTTTCGTGTTCTAATAGTTAGAGATTACATAGATAAAATGTGTGTAAAAAAAAAAATAAATGGTTTCCCATTACATCCCATGAAGGGACCGGGGAGAACTTCTCGCAATCACTGAGCTGTGCGCTTTCCGGTTTTCACTCACTGATTGGGACCTACAGTTTTACACCGATTCCGAACGGTATTTTGAGAAGCTTTTTCATGGCTATATACTCGATAGTGTCGCCGTCACTAAGCGAGGTGACCGTCGTCGAAAGAAATTTTAAGGTGGTTGGAGCAGGGATCGAACCCAGGATCTCCTGTACAAGAGGCGCGCACACTACCCATTGCACCACCGACGGTCACAAATGTGTGTATGTCGTACAAAAAAATGGTTTCCCATTACATCCCATAGAGGGATTGGGGAGAGTTTTTCACAATCAGTGAGCTGTGCGCTTATAGTTCTAGGATCTACAGATTTACATCGGTTCTGAACAGCATTTTTAGAAACTTTTTCATGAATATACACTCCATAGTGTCGCCATCTCTAAGTGAGGTGACCGTCGTCGAAAGAAATATAAGGTGGTCGAGGCAGGGGTCGAAACCAGGTTCTCACGAACAAGAGCCTCGCATACACTAACCATTGCTCCAGTGACGTGCGTAGTTCGTGAATTATCTTCTTCTTCTTGCGTATTGGTTGGCTTGGTGTGGTATATTCTCTATTATAACTATCCAACTATCTGTCTATAGGGGCTCAACCCCTTTATGTTGGCAGGACAATCGCAACAGATCGACCTTCGAGTGTCGCGATAACCACACCCACACAGAAAATTAGCGAATTAGTCGTATCCGAATGTACAGGTTTATAATCACATTAGATTTCATGACATCCGAGTTAGAGTGTGTCTCAACTGCATTAGGGTGGTCACAACCGCATTACAAACTGCCACAACCCCATTAGAGATTGTCACAACTGCATTGGAGATTGTCAAACCTGTATTGGAGATTGTCTCAACAGCATTGGAGGTTGTCACAACCGCGTTAGAGGTTGTCACAACAGCATTGGAGGTTGTCTCAACCGCGTTAGAGGCTGTCACAACCGCATTGGAGGTTATCACAACCGCATTGGAGTTTGTTGCAACCGCATTGGAGTTTGTTTCAACCATATTGGAGATTGTCACAACCACATTGGAGATTGTCTCAACAGCATTGGAGGTTGTCACAACCGCGTTAGAGGTTGTCACAACAGCATTGGACGTTATCACAACCGCGTTAGAGGCTGTCACAACCGCATTGGACGTTATCACAACCGCATTGGAGTTTGTTGCAACCGCATTGGAGTTTGTTTCATCCAGATTGGAGATTGTCACAACCGCATTGGAGTTTGTTACAACCGCATTGGAGTTTGTCACAACCGCATTGGAGGATAGCCGCATTGGAGGTTGTCTCAACCGCATTGGAGGTTGTCACAATCGCATTAGAGGTTGTTGCAACCGAGTAAGAAGTTGTCACAACCGCTTTAGAGGTTATAACAACCTCTTCAACCTGCTTCATCCGAATTTCAGTTGTGGGGAATAAATTCAGTCTTGGCAACCTCAATTTGGCAGTGGAAACTGTAATTCGGTGGAAAGTGCCGAAATTATTATTGTCACAACCTCTTTTCAAACAATTAGTTGTGTGAGTAAATGCATCAATGGGATGCCTTTTATTGTTACGTGACCAAAACATAACTTGATCTAAGCCTTGCATTTTACTGCCATGCATAATGCCTTCTTAAGGAAGGCCTTACATAAGACGTTCTGCAGGAAGATGCCAGGAAATCGTTTCTTCGAAAAGGCCTTCTGAAAAGAAGCCTGCTGAAACGAAGGGCCTACCGGAGGCCTAAATTAAGGCAGGTTGGCTAATGATTTTCGCCACCGGGCACTCCCACACACACAGCAATACATTCAAATTCATATATACTATATGGAAATACTCACTAAACCCATATTGTATTGCATACATACATATGCATGTGTTTTGTTTTGAGTTTTGAGTAAACCTTGTCAGAACGTTGTCTGTTAGTCATTGTTGAAAAATCCAGTGGAGAAGATGCTTCTACAAAAAGGATAATCAGCAAACAAATAATGGGAAACAGGGTGATTATAATGATTAGAATACAATAGAATATGTGTGTCAGACACATGTTATAATATCCTTTATTATTCATTCATATTTTTTCGTTATTCTCTTTTTTTTTATCCACTTGTTTGTTTCTGCTTAGAGAAAATTTGAACAAATAAACTTAGGGATTGCAGTATTTTGTTTATATATTCTTACCTTAATCTTTCGGCATTTATGACAGCAGCTTGGGATTTTATTTAAATATAATGTCAAGAGTTGCTTACCTTCATTTCAGGAATTTGTATTGTATCCCTGGAATCTGTTACATAATTTCGAAAATAATTTCAGGAAGTGATAGCGGAGAAGGTGCAATAAATGGGAGCCATATTAGCCTTTTGAAGTGATTTTAACAAAACATTAATTTCATAATTTCGAATGGACAGTGATGGTTATTATTTTAACACTTTGGCAGGGTATGAAATGTGGTGGAATTAAAACATGTTGTCAAAAACAGCTGATTAATTTCTGTGAACTAATTAGTTTTCCCAAAACTAAGGAAATTTGTTTTAAATTGGGAATTTACAAAAGAATTTAAAAGTAATTCTTCATTGGACATTATTATGGTATTTATCCTTATACTTCCGTTAAGTTTACAAGTTTTTTGTTTGTATATTAACAACAGTATCATGTTTTATACATTACAGGATATATTGTGCTGCGAAATTTGCATAATATCCTTTTAAAGATCCTTGAGTTTTTCTTTAGACATCATCATCAGCCATCACTCCAAGAAATTTCTAACGAAATCATAGCCGAGGTTCGATAACATCACAGAGTTAGCTATAAGCCAATGTCACCACAAACTCACACACACACGCACATTGTCATGCAAATGCTTACACATTGATTCACACATATAACCCATAAACAGGTAAATTTAAAAAAAAATTTATTCATATATACATCTTACTTTCCTACGTGGTGTTTTAGCCGGGTCTCGTAGGGCCATAATGTATTTTAATTCGTGTAATTTTCATTTTTCAAAAGCAGAACGACATCAATAAATACGTGCGTGACTGGCCACTTTGTCAGCCATACTGTCACAAACAGCAACCACTCACACAAGGCTGGTGGTGGTGGTAACGGTCACCTTTTTCAAGTTGGCTTTAAGGGAAAATAGCAACAACAACAACACAAAAAGCAACATCAATAACAACATTACTAACAACATTACTAACGAATTCTCGTACACGTTAATGGTAACATTATTAACAACAACAGAAATTGGCATACAAAACCACATCGCAAACACACTCGTATTAAACAAACCTCACACAAGCACATTCATACCCACCCACACAAAACAGACACACACACAGCCATCCACCACCAACATACACTAAACTTATGCACACACACATTGTAACATTTGAACTTATACACCGAAACATTTTAAAACGTAACACAAATTTCCATCTACATAAATATGATTCATGTTAAGGACTCAAAATGTTGTCAATGATAATGACAATGTTGATGATGTTAGTAGCCATGATTGTTGCAAAGTTGCCTCCGCTCTTTGTTAATGACCATATAACACCCGTTATGGACGATAATGTGATGCACGTGGAATACAGTACCAGGATAATATGGCATAAAGGAAGTGTTTGATAAATTTCAATTGAAATTGAAAGAACACATTTTAAATTGAGAGAGAACAATTTAGATTCAGTCAATGAGATAAGTTTTAATTGCATCTGCTCTCAAAAAAAATAACCAAATATATTTCTTGAATACAGTGATGTGGAGTCGGAATCTCGGATGGACCATATTTTTTCGAAAACGACGAACAAGTTGCGGTTAATGTGAATGACATTTAATTCCGGGCAATGATTGAAAATAGTTTAGAGTCAGAGATAGAGAACATTCCTAAATTGTAGTTCCAAAAATATGCAGTCACAGCTCAAACAGCTCGCCCAACTATGGCTCTCCTGCGCGAAATTTTAGGCGATGGAGTAATATCGCAATTTTCTGATTTTAACTGGCCACCGCTTTCGCTTGATTTAACAGCTGCCGAGGCCAACTACTTAAGGCCAATATTCGAAAAGAAGTGAGGGCGCTGGGACGTGGAATACTAAACAAAGTTATGGGAACTGCTCTAGCAAGAGCACATCAAGTCAAAGCGAACAATGAACACCATTCGAGAGATATTTTCGATGTTTATACGATGACTTACGACCCTGGGGCTGTGTGTTCATTCTCATTTGGTAACGCTTCGTAACTTCATGTACGTTCAGACGATGACTCTTTGAATACAACTATGCGTGATGACTCTTTGTGACGTATTGTCGGTTAATTGTATTTTGTTTCCTATTCGTTATAATCCAAAATTTAACATTTTTAAAAATTAATGAACAATGGCTGATACAATTTTAAAATTACTTCAGAACAATTTTTCGCCACGTTTTGTATACTGTAGCTTTACCGTCATGTCGAAACACTAAAGAGGTGAAAGACGAATACTAAAATGGCCCCTGCTTTTCCATTTCATGACACTTTTGCTACCACTCTTGCTTCTCTTCCCATTTCACCACGAAGCATCGTAAGTCGTGACTCGTGTCGTGTAAACATCCAAATTATCCTCAAAATGTAATCTAATCTAAATTTTAATAAATGTCAACGTTAAATAAAATCGGAAAGAAAAAAGTTGTTCATTAAATGAATCATAACGTTAGTTTTGCGCCACCCTGAATATAGTTTTTGGTACTTTAATGTTTTTGGTGCTTTTGTGTACTTTTTGGTACGCTTTTTAGTAGAATTTATGTATCTTTTTTCGGTTACATTTATAACATTTTGGGTTAAGTCGATTCACCCGATTGAATTCCTGCACTGGTTTATATTGACTCTAATTTTACCTCGCTTGGTAACGGCGACACAATCGAATAACACAGTGCAACACGAAAAAATGTAACCATATACGGACACCAGTACGTGATAAAATACCAAAAAAAAGCCTCGTGTCTCCCAGTTTTGCCCAAAGTCATGCACTTTTTTTATGGAGGCCTCGGTGTCATTTTTGCAAAAAAGTGATAATTTTGTCAGGCTCATATCTTGCAAACTGTTCGGAATTTTGATTTACTTTCAAAAAGTTGTTCTAGAAAGTTGTTTATTGAGATCTTAGGTACTTTTTTGTAGTTGATTGTTTCCTTGAATTTTGAACGGTTTGCTACCTATGGACCGGAACAGGAGGAAAAAGGTAAAAAATCGAATTTTTTAAAGGTTTTTTTGTTTTTACGATTTTGACCTTGAAGATGAAGTTTTTTTGATTTTATATGTTCTTTATGACAAGAACTACAACTTTTTCTCAGAGAGTAAATCAAAATTCCGAACGATTTGCAAGATATGAGCCTGACAAAATGATCACTTTTTGCAAAAATGACAAAAAGATTTGGGGCCCCATAAAAAAAAGTTCATGACTTTGGGTAAAACTGGGAGACACGGGTCTTTTTTTTGGTCTTTTATCACGTAGTGGTGTCCATATATGGTTATATTTCCATGACTTAAAAAATTACACACAGTGTAATTAGACAATAAGTAACCATCCAGCCCGGTGAAATACTGTACGTTATAATCAGTGAGTGTAAAACTAGAAAGCTCGCAGTTCGCTTTCTGAGAGAAGCTCTGTCCTGTCCCTTCATAGGGTGTAAAGATGTCATCTTTGTGATGTAGAATATTGATTTTAAAATGTGCAGATACTCGATTTTTGTAGAATATATAACTTTCAACTGGCTCTTCAGAATGGACACCATTGAATAAACAAAAAGTATATTTATTTGTGGTGTAGGAGTCGGAGTCAGAGTCAGAGTCGGATTCAGAGGCAGAGTCAGAGTCAGACACAGAGTCAGAGTTAGAGAATCAGAGTCAGAATCAGAATCAGAGTTAGGGTCGGATTCAGAGACAGAGTCAGAGTCAGAATCAGAGTCAGAGACGGAGTCAGATTCAAAGTCACAGTCAGAGTCAGAGTCAGAATCAGAGTCAGAGACGGAGTCAGAGTCAGATTTACAGTCAGAGTCAGAGGCGGAGTCAGAGTCAGAGTCAGAGTCAGAGTCAGAGTCAGAGTCAGAGTCAGAGTCAGAGTCACAGTCATAGTCACAGTCAGAGTCAGAGTCGGATTCAGAGACAGAGTCAGAGTCGGATTCAGAGACAGAGTCAGAGTCAGACACAGAGTCCGAGTCAGATTTACAGTCAGAGTCCGAGGCGGAGTCAGAGTCAGTCAGAGTCAGAGGCAGATTCAGAGTCAAAGTCAGAGTCAGATTCAGAGTCACAGTCAGAGTCAGAGTCTGAGACGGTTTTGGAGTTGGAGTCCGAGTTGGAGTCGGAGTTGGCGGCGGAGGCAAAGTGGGAGTCAAAAAGTATCTACGCAATTTGTTTAAGTAGATGTTCTCGTTACAGATTGAGATTTGCTCTGAGTTAACGACTGTTATTGTACCGATACATAATGTATGGCTTACACTTGGATGGACTATTTTTGACTTCACAAGTATCCCACTTCTTTCACTTCCCGTGTTTAAGTTTTATACCTGGTACTGTATTTGAATATTAGAGACATTTAAATGAACATAAAGTAACACAACATAGTATTTTGGAAATTCCCTTTCGCAAAATACAATTATACAGTCGTTTACTACATATAAGAACACATTCCAACGAACACGAATGCAGTACATACACATGTATATATATATGTATGTACCACCTACAACATATAAACGAACTAGTATGTAACCAACACCAAAAAAAAAGAGAAAAACCAACACCGAAAAAATTAAATTAGACACAAAATTCAAATTATAAACGTATGTTAACATTATTACTACAGCATGTTTTGTATATGGTGGTGTAATTGTGTATGTATGTATGTGTGTGTGTGCGAGTGTGCGTGTTTGAGTGTCTGTGTGTATGTGTAGTAGTGTAGGGTGTTCATTGGTCTAACCAGTCTTCATAAACAATTAACAACACACACTAAAGCGGTGTGCTGCCCTCAGACACATACACACTTTAAAGGTGTATTAGCAACACTCTCACGCTCTTTTATTTTCGCGGCGTTCAGGAATCAAACTGGCTAACTCCACTTTTCCAAAATTTGTATATATTGTGAATTAAACCTATCTAGTACATTTTGAATTTCACTATGTAGAAAGTAATTTCGGGTTTCTCGTATAGATGGTGTTTTTTTTATTTTTGAAATGTTCTTGATCAGTTGACTAAATTCTTTGGTATACAGTTACACTGCTGATATTTCAAGTTTAAATTTGTGATATGCCACATTATTTTCAGTGGTCAGTTTTCAGTTAAATCGTGTTGTGAATATGGATGATTAAAATCAGCATTTTCGTCTTATTTTACTCTTTTATTTTGCTTGATATTTGGGTGCCGCACGAACATAAGGAAATCCGCTTAACAAAGCAGATAATCACTTGCGATTTATTGCTCAAACGCAACAAAATTTATCAATTTTTGAAACGTAGATGAAAAATGGAAATAACAAATTGATACTTTACAACAATGTCAACCGAAAGATATCCTGGTCCAAGCACGATGAACGCGCTCAAACTTCCTCTCCTCAATCCCTTTGTGGGATGTTATGAGACACCATTTTTTTTTATTTATTTTGAGCAGCTTCCAAACCATAAATTCTGATGTCTGTTGTCAGCAATTGACGAACCTTGATGGGGCACTGAAAGAAAAACGACCTGAATTGGTAAATCGCAAAGGCGTGCTTTTCCATCACGACAACGCTAGGCTTCCCATAGATTTGCAGACTCGGCAAGAAATATTGGAGATTGGATGGGAAGTGATGCCACATCCATCTTAAAGTCCTGATCTGGCACCTTCGGATCTTCATTTATTCCGGAGCCTGCAAAACTTTTTGAATGGGAATTACTTTAATGCAGAAAAGGACCTATAAACCGACTTGATCAAGTATATTTGTGGGACGGACCAGTCATTTTCTGAATCTGAGATCAAAAAGTTTCCTGAACGATGGCAGAATGTCATTAAAAAAATGACACCTACATTATAGATTAAAATTAGTGATTTGAATATAATAATTGAAAATTACTTTGCACAAACAACCGAACTTATTTTGTTGCCAACACAGTAATAAACGCAGCTGCAGTGAAGTTTGCATTTACATTTTTTTCACTAACTCTTACAGCCTTAAAGGAAATTACAACTTTAAACATAACGAGGATCTAAAACAACTAAATTTGAAACATATGGTAGGGCCAAACCAAAAACAGAACGAGACAACTACAATTAGAATAGTTCGTTCTATAAATATAACTTTCTAAACTTCTGCATCAGTGCGTGTAAGTAGGAAAGCAATGTGTAAGTAGCGACAGTAAGTAAGTAAGTAGTACATGTCTTCGGTTAGTGATTTGTGTAAATACACACCCCAGTGGCTTAACGGGCTAGACGCTGCTGAAGATGATGCTTCACAAACATCGAAACGATCGTCCAGCGAATGTGAATTCGAATCCCACCCGCGGCATTTACATTTTTTTCACTAACCGGAGAAAACATGATCTCTTACAGCCTTAAAGGAAATTACAACTTTAAACATAACTAGGACAACAACTAAATATCTAACGTTAATTTGTACTCGTATTCATAATGTACGTAGGATTTTAAAACACTCTGGAAACTTCAGTTTCAATAGGTTTTTTTTGATGGAGTTAATCGTTTTGGCTATTGACATATCCATTTATGTGTAGTCAGAATTGTAACCGTATGTAGATGTAGATGTTGATATGAATTGTAGTGTAACTGTGTAATTGTAGATTTTGGGGTAAAAGTAGATGTAGGTGCAAATGTACGTGTAGATGAAGGTATAGATGTAGGTGTAGATTTGAGTGTAGATATCCATGTATGTTTAGTTAGAATTGTAACCGCATGTAGATGAAGATGTTGGTATGAATTGTAGTGTAACTGTGTAATTGTAGATTCTGGTGTTAAAGTAGATGTAGGTGCAAATGTGCGTGTAGATGTAGGTGTAGATGTAGGTGTAGATTTGACTGTAGATTTTGGTGTAGATGTAGACTTAGGTGTGTATGTTGGTATAGATGTAGATGTAGGTGTAAATTTAGCTGTTTATGTTGGTGTAGATGTAGCAATAGTAGCATTTACCTCGACATTTGAGACCCTTATGGGTTATACCATGCAATAACGAACCGCAATGATCACAAAACATCGGTGACAGGAACGTTATGTTGTGCCATTTGTGCGGCATCTGATGGGCCTGAGGATAGGTGAGAAAACTAATGGAAAATTAACAGACTTTTTCTTCGCATTGTTAGCTTTTTCTATTTGTTTTTTTTGTGGGCTCTCTAGTTGCTGCTGTCGTTTTGCTTTACAATAACAATAACAACAACGACAACAGTAACCACAACCACAACATCATCATCATCATCTTTCTGAACAACAACATTATCACGATAATCTTCTTATGTTACAACTACACAATGCATGTATGTATGTATGTGAGCATAGAAGTGTAACGAAGTTAAGAACATGTGGCATTTCTCCATTCCATTTCACTACTCATATCTGCACATTCTTACATGTGTATGTAAGTAATCAAATGCATAGGAGCATTTATGCTTCTTAATTTTACTACAGTCTCTCACACATACATACATGTAGACATGATTTGACATTAAGGTCCTAGTTTGAGTTTACACAAAAATTTACATAAAAACTTTTAAAAATGAAAGAAAGAGAACATTTTGTATTAAGCAAATCATAAAAATTCATGAAAAATTTTAAGTATTTACTAAACCAACCACCTTGTCTAGAGAACAATTTGAATAATTAATGCTAAAGTTATAACAAAACTTCTAGGGATTTGATGTAGTAAAAATTATTCTAGGATTTGTTTAAATAATCAATGTCCGTGTCTATTCTGTGGTATATCTAAGATTTGAATATGAAATACTACAATTTGAATAATTTACTTTATATATAAATTTTCTTGATACATTTTGTAGTTTTGAAACAGTAAAAAAAAAAATTTTGAACACATACAGAAGCTTATGGAAAGAAGAGTTATTCAGGGCCATTGCCACCATATCTGGTTCAGGCACTGTAGACCCACGCTCAAAGCTCGCTTGCTCGCCAAGGGCCCTAAATTGAAGAGTAGAACTTGTAACTCGTTAGCCGTGATATGAAAAATAAGCAAAATATAAAACTCGCGAGCACGAGCGAAAAACCGCTGCATGCATTTAATTACGCGCTGTTTCATCTCAAACGAGTTAAACGAGCAGCTCAAGAGCAGCTCTTGTACCTCAGGTGCATTTAAATTTTAAAATTTTAAAGTATACACGAGAGCCTGCGTTGCCAACACCTACTGACTTACGAGCCGCAAAAAGTGTGCGGATATATTCGACTCAAATCTCTCGTGCTTTTGCGATGCCCGGCCTATTTAGAGTTAACCGAAAGTTACAAATTTCAAAGTCAATACAATATGACACCCATAACTGTTAGTTAGCTCTACCTGTAGTATAACTAGAGATGGTAATAAAGGATGTTAATATTAGTTCAAAAGTTCATGTTAAGATTTTCCATCACCGGAATACATTTCCAGAATTATCCCAAAGAAATTGAAAAGTCAATATTATGTTTTGCGATCTTAGCATTTTATAATAGCTCTGTTCCCGTACTTACTGTTTTTACAAATTGTAAAATTTTCATTGTTTTGTTTATTTTTCCCCGTAAAGTGACACGTATTTTTCTCAAAATTGATAAAATGGAATAGACGGTAATAAAGTAGTACAAATTGTATGTACGGGAACATAACTAATATTCTAGATATTATAGGACCAAAACACCCTGAGGGCAGATATAAAAAAGAAAAAATAATAGCCACTCTCTTGAATAATTTCACTATGTAACAAATTAAAAATAAATCAGTGTGTCATAAAGACACGTGGCAGAAGTGAAACTTCATGCGTGTAGTGGAAATTATTTCTGTATTTCTCTCAACTACGAATGAATACTTTGAACATTCGTTCCAATGTCTTGCCATATCGGCACCGGTTCAAACTGTAGATCAGAATCCCTGAGTGTAAAACTATTATGTGCACAGCTAACTGGTTGTGAGATGCTCTACCCAATCCATTCATGGGATGTAATGGGACACCATTTTGTAAATATATAGCTTTGCATTTGTCTGAATGTCGAAACATGCATGTGCCCTGGATTCCACATCTTCATATACGGGGTGTATACTTATTTTTCTGGTTGTGTCAGTCTCCCGTTTTCTTTATTGATATCGCAATTCATTTTGCCGTTCGTCTTGTACAGTGAGTGATAGAAAATGTGTGTATGCAGTAACCATGTTGGAGTGTATTAGTGCACCTTGGTTTTATGTAAGTGTGTTTGTTTGTCTGACTCAATCCGGTTACTACTCTCATTAAAGGGGTTTTTTAGAGGTATCGAACTTTAAGTTGGCAACACATTTTATCAATTTCAGTCATTTTGATAGCCGTCACCTGATTTTCGGTTTGTTTGTGCGTGACAGAATTGAAACTTTATGCGTGTACTTGAAATTATTTTTTCGTTTCCTTTATTTGTCCGACAACTCTTAATATTCGTCCCAATGTCTAGCTGTATCGGAACCGGTGAAAAACTATAAATCCCAATCACTGAGTGTAAAACTACAATTTAACGTTTGCGTAGACGATAGTATATTTATTTTTGTGGTTGTGTCAGTCTCTAGTGTTCTTCATTGTCATCTCAGTGCAATCCCTTTACCGTTCGTCTTGTACAGTGAGTGATAGCAAATAGGTGTATACAGTTACTATGTTGGAGTAGATTAGTGTGCCTTGGATTTATTCAGTGCGTTTGATTGAATCACTCTCACTCACTTAATAGTCTTAGTATAGGGGGGTTTTTAGAGGTATCGACCTTTAAGTTGGCAACACTTTTTATCTATTTTAATTAATTTTGATAGCTGTCATGAGATTTTCGGGTTGTTTGTGCTTGACAGAATTGAAACTTCATATATTTAGTTGAAATTATTTTTGCATTTTTCTTATTTGTCCGATAACTCTCAATATTCGTTCAGTGCAATATTAGCCAGTACAAAACTATAAATCCCAATCAGTGAGTGTAAGGCTAGAAAGCGCAAACGTAACAGGCTGTGAGAGCTCTCCTCAATCCCTTAATGGGATGTAATGGGACACCATTTTTTTTATATATGTATATATCAATGGGTTTGTCTGAATGTTTAAACATGTAGGTGCCCTTGATTTAACGTCTCATAGACCAGGGTATATTTATTTTCCTGGTTGTGTCAGTTTTTAGTTTTCTTCATTGATATTGCAATGAAATTCCTTTGCCGTTCGTCTTGTACAGTTAGTGATAGCAAATGTGTGTTTCTTCGAACCAACGTCAAAACAAAAATTTTTCTTATTCAAAATAACTTGTTTCGAGTCAACTTTGCTGTGCAAACAGCGAAAACGAAACGTCGAACTTTTTTGTATGAGAAATCGAGAAGTCGAAACCGTTTTGTATGAGAACAATTTTTGTTTTGACGTTTGCTGCAAAAGATTTCGAGGTATTCGAGTTTTCGCATTTACATGAATACCACTAATATTTCTTCTGTTTTTTTTTTTAAATTTTAAAATATGTATTTTGAAATCCTTTGTGTTTAAAATCTATTCGAAACATCTATAGAATATCTTGCATATGACTCAGGTACCAAAATTTTCTTTCTTTGTACTTGGTGTCCAGAAGCTTTAAAAGCTGTAGCTCATATTCAATTTTTAATAACCAGATTTGAATAGGAAATTCAAAATCTGATCACAGGAAGACCAAGTGTAAATATATTAAGTCAATCAAATTGTTTTAGATCTTTAAATAATTATTTTAATAATTATTATTAATAATTATTTTTTATATTTAACAAAACTATTATTATATTTAACAAAAATGTTAAATGTTGAACAAAACCCTCAATAAATATAATACACAAACTACACTCTAAAACGAAACCATTTTCGATAAGACTCAATATGATGGAGAGAAAAATACTCAAATCTGTTTTGATATTTAATCAATCGCCATGACTTTTAATTCTAGGCCATTTGTTGTGAATGACCCAACTAAATCTAACACCATTTAGTCGTACAAAACTATAATTGACTCCTCCAATTGGCCACATTTGGAGAAAAGCATTTCCCACGATTCCGAAAGAGAAAACTTTTGCCTTCACATTAATGATGATTATCATCGTTACCAATGTCATTTTGTTGCAAAGAGAAAAATGAGCAAAAGTTTTTTTCCTGCCTTAAAATGAAAGTCTTTGTACTTAACCTTATCATGTCGGCAATTACATATGTGTTGGTTTCTCTTTCACACTCTAACCCACACGATTGCTTGTCCTGCATAAGGAGCATTTCCAAAGTCTTGGCAGTCTTTCAAAGACATTAGGAGACACAAAGAAAAAATAAACTGAGGGAAAACCCATTTGGTGAAACAAAACGAAAACATGTCTTTGTTTCCTTTTGGTTTACAATGTTGTACACAGTCTTACATTTTCGTCCTTAAAGATATAGTATATGAAAGTGTGTGTGTCGCCCAATACTTGAACATGATTTTTAAGTATGACCCCAAAAACCTTGGCCCTTCCTTTTAGACTTTCTGGTCGAATGAAACCGCCCCCCGACATTGGTTGCTATACAAAAGGCGGAAATTATTCAATGACATGACTTCCAAAAAGGCCTTGTTCGTCCTTCTTGTATTTGTTTTAGTAAATTTCGTCCTTCCCCATTACTGGTACTATGTTGTTGTCATATTTAGTTATGAAACTTTGTTGATACCAAATAACCTTGATAGTCTTCATAATCTACATCATATATTTATTTCCTTATTATGGCTTTAGTTAAAATGACAATTCTGATTTTCAATTAACTGGAAGAAAACAACAGCGAATTAAATTACATCTAGTTACTTAAGATGAGCTTACGAGGGCAATATGGAAATTTTAAGTAAACCTAATATATTTCCTTATTTTTTAGAAAATTGTGTTCAGTTGGATGAAGAGCGATCTCTAGAATTGGAAATAAATAAAAAAATATTTTTCCATTACATCCCATGAAGGGGCAGGGAAGAGCTTTTCAAAATCAGTGAGCTTCCCAGTTTTACAGTGAATGGTACCTATAGTTTTACAACGGTTAGAACAGTTTTGTGGACAGATTTTTCATGGACAATTTCTCGTTAGTATCGCGTCGGCTGCATCGACTCAGACTTCAAGACGCGCAATACTCAGACTCCAAGATCCCGACTTCAAGACTCCGACTCCAAGATTCCCACTCAAAGATTCCGATTCCACAGCACTGCATATAAAATGGGTTTGCATTGGATGGGGGTTGCATTTATGTCGGAGTCGAACTTTCACGAAATTATGGAGTCGGAGTGAAGTCGTGCTATTTCAAAATTCTAGCATCGGGGTCGGATTGGAGTTGTGCAATTTCAAAATGCTGGAGTCGGAGTCGTAAAATTTTTGTTAGACTTCACCGCCAGAGAACTTCCTAGTTTTACACTGACTGGGACATACAGTTTTATACCGGTTAGAACAGTTTTGTAGACAGATTTTACATGGCTAATTTGTCGATAGTTGGCTGAATCTACTCAGACTCAGAGATGCACAATACTCTAGCTCCAAGACGGCCACTCCAAGACCCCGACTTCAAGCCTCCGACTGAAAGATTTCGACTCCAGAGCACTGCATATAAAATGGGTTTGCATTGCCTGGGGGTTGCATTTATGTCGGAGTCAAGCTTTCACGAAACGCTGGAGTCGGAGTGAAGTCGTCCCATTTCAAACTGCTATCGTCCCGACTTCAAGAATCCGACTCCAAAATTCCCACTTAAAGATTCCGATTCCACAGCACTGCATATAAAATGGGTTTGCATTGGCTGGGGGTTGCATTTATGTCGGAGTCGAACTTTCACGAAATTATGGAGTCGGAGTGAAGTCGTCCCATTTCAAACTGCTATCGTCGGGGTCGGATTAGAGTTGTGCAATTTCAAAATGCTTGAGACGGAGTCGTAAAATTTTTGCTAAGCTCCACTGCCTGGCTTGTAAGCCCCTTTGGAATTGAGAATACTTATCAAAGCTAGGTTAGGCATTGGTGAACGAGTCACTGAGACTTTTGAGGCCATTGCGACACTTAAGAGCTAACTGTAGAGTGCAATTGTCTGGATAACCATTTAGTTCACTTCAAGAGGCTCCAAATCCTCACGAAACCTAAATAATGCTAATCAGCCAGGTCCCTAAAGATACAGAATTCCAAATCCTCACGAATCTTAAATAATGCTAATCAGCCATGTCCCTAAAGATATAGAATTCCATATTCTGGCTTTCTAGTACTGGCTGCCTAAAGATGCTCAGTGATACTTCCTCGTCCTTATCATGACAGCTTATACAAAACTCAATGGCCCTGATCTATAATCTCACCGTATGCCTATAATTGGACAGTGCCCTGTGAAAACTAGCTCAAAGATCGAAACTTTGTGCACCCACAGAAAAATTCAGTTCAGATAAACGAATTGGTCGTACCCGAATTTTGAAGTTGTCAGAACCGTCTTTAGAGGTCACCACAACCGAATTTGGAGGTTACCACGACCTAATTTTGAGGTTATTACAAACGATGTTAGAGGTTGTCACAAACGACGTTCGAGGTTGTCACAAATGACTTTTGAGGTTGCCAAAACCGACTAGTGAGGTTATCAGAACCGACGTTTGAGGTTACCACAACCGACTATAGATGTTGTCACAATTGAACTCAACTTAAAGACAAATTAATCTTTAAAAAGCTGCGAGGATTGGAAGACACAGGTTTTAAAATTTCCTAAACTCGAATTAAATTACAGATTTGATTCAATAATATTAACGTTTAGCTATGCTGTGGCAATAATTTTGAACCTGAGCCTTAAAGTATGCTTTAGAAATATTTGGTGTAAATATTTTTTTTGTATGACACCTGAGTTCAACTTTATTTTTCTAATGTTTTTAAAACTATGAAATCCAAATGAAATTATTAAAATTTCCAAAAAGGTTTTTATAGTCGATATCAATAGATGGATTTATTGGATTATAGTTCATCATGAAATTAAAATCCTTAACGAAGTGGAGCTTCAAAAATGGGTTTTCCCAAACTTCTATTGTTTTTGAAATAAAATCAACTAAACTCAACTTTTGTTGTGCAAACAATAGTAAAACGATAAAACTCGAACAATAGACAATATGTTCATATATCCTTTCGATATCATAGAGTATTCATATACCTAGAGGTGCCGTCTGTCTTATCTGGCGTTTCATTTCACACTTTTCGAGGTGAGGTCGGTGCCGAGGTGCGATAGAAAGATATTTGACGTAAATTGATTTACACCGGGTGGAGTTACAAGATCTTTTGACTTAAATTCATCATGTCGTTGTGGTTGAGAAGTGTGAAGTTTAAACGTATTTTGGACTTTGTTGTTATGCCGTTGCTGTTATGTTGTTGGTTGTTTTGAACTAATGCCTATATCTGCTATTATTAAATCAATACTTTTCAACATGCAACGTTCATATGCAACTAAACCTAATGTTATAAATTTACTGAGAGAAGTGGCTACTCTAGGTATGTGATTACTCTATGTTCGATATATTTGTATTTGTGTCTTTCATATTGGCAAAGGGTGATTGATAGAGAGAGAAAACTATTCGTAGTTGTTTCCTCAGTCTTCTAACACTGAATTTGTCTGTTATTTGTGAAAATCCTTAGACAATCCACACCTGTTGTTAAATTCAATGCAACAGATATATTAACTATTGGACACTCACACATGCATACACACAATGAATGGGATATATAATTAAACGCACACATCCATCTGTTCATATATACTTGCCAATTATGGGCAATATTCAATTGTATGATATTTTCGTTTGTAATGTTTTGAATTGCAGGTACGATATTAGGGTGGATCGAAGAAAAAAAAAACTATGAAGCTACAGATTTGGTTAGAGAAATAATAAATGTGTCATGAAGACAGGGGACAAGATAATTTTCTTATGTGTGGTTGAAATTACTTTTGCATTTCGTAGCTTTGTCCGAGGATTGTTCGTGTGTAGAGGTGTGTGCGTATAGGTTTTCAATTATGTGTGTATTTTCGTTTTGACGTCTTCGTAGATGGCGGGTTATTTATTCGTAGTGAAATCGTTACCGTTCGTCTTGTACAGTGAGTGATTGCAGATGTGTGTAGGCCGTTACTATGCCAGAGTGTATTAAAGTACGTGGCGTTGGTTTTATGCACAGTTTTTTTTGGCTAAATGTGTTTATTGGGCTACGTATATTTATACTCTACACCACACTGTTGAAACAAAGCACTATGAATTAGTGCCGCTCTTTGTAATACTCAGAAATAAAAGTACAGCTCGGGAATACCAATCGATTTTAACAAAATTTGGTATATAAGTATAGCCTTTGATTGAGCCAATGAGCAACCCAATTGAAAATGTGATACGTTTTCATATATCCCTCATACAAGTGTGACTTCCAGGCTAGATCCTAAAGTTCTGGGAGGCCCGATTTACCTATGATATATCACTCATACCAATGTCCCAACCAAGCTTTGTACTATCCGATCCAGAGATTACAAATATGAAAAAATTTCAACGAAAATTCCAACACAAGCCTTTCTTAGGCCAATATTTGGTACACAGTGCATAATGTGGTGACAAAATGTACATAAAATGTTCAAAAAGTATAAAAAATGGTTCCCACGACATCCCATGAAGCTGTGCGCTTTTTATCTTTAATCTCAGGTATTTGGACCTACAGGTTTACACCGGTTCCAAACGGTATTTTAAAAAGCGTTTTTAAGGTCGTCAAAGCAGGAATAGAACCTATGATCTTATGTACAAAACCCGCGCACACTGCCATTGCACCACCGACGGTCACCTATAAAGTGTACCAAGAATATATACTGTTTACATAAATTGTACCAACAAGTACATAAAATGAATCAGAAAGTACATACGGTATTTTGAAAAAAATACTCATGTTGTAACACTGTTCGGTACCAAAAGGTACTTTTTTGGTACAGTTTATACATTGAATTGATGCACTTTATTTACTCTTGGGTACACTTTTTACTACTTAAAAGTACTGTTTTTGGTTATACTTTATGTATTGATTTGATAAACTGTATGTACTTGTGGGACACCTTTAGATACAGAAAGTAATATCTTGGTACCATTAATGTACTTTTTTGAAACACTTTATGTACTTTGTGTTACACAATTTGGTACGTTGAGGTATTTTTTAGTACACTTTACTTGCTTTTGGCTGCATTTATGGCGTACTTGATGTTAATTTTTGACACTTACTATGAATTTTTCGTACATTTGGGTACTCTTTGTAAATTTTATATAAATCCCTGATGCAATTTATTTAATTACACAAATTGTATCAACATAAAGTGTACCAGATAGTACACAAGTGTACCAGAAAGTACATAGGGTGTTTAGAAAAAAATTTGTTTGATACACATAATACACATGTTGGCACAGATTTTGGTTTTTCGATACGCTTTATGAACTTAGTTAATACGCTTTATGTACGTTTGGCTACACTTTGTAGTACCCAAAAGTATTTTTTTTTAAATCTAATGTACTATTTTCATAAACTGAAAGTACTATTTTGCTTCACTTTATGTACCTTTTTCGAAACTCTTTATGTACTTTATGGTACACATTTATTTACTTTTCTGTACATTTTAATTTCTTTTTGGTTGGTTTGTAGCACACTCGAAGTTCCCATTTACTATGCACTTTTCGGACATTTTGTGTACTTTTTCTATATTTTATGTAAATTCTTGATGAAATTTATGTCCTTTTAGGTACAGTTTATGTACATTCTGGAATATGTCATGAACTTTATAGAACATGCTATGTGATCTTTGTGATAAATTTTGTGTACTTTGTGATAAATTTTGTGTACTTTTACGTACAAGCTTTCCCCTGTCCCTTCATGGGAAGTAATGGGATATTAAGCGTGTTTTGGTTACACCGCTTGTTTATATATTCGCTTGTTTTGTATGGAGCACTTAGCGAAGACTTAGCGAGAACTTAGCGACGAGAATCATTTTCGCTAAGTTTAAACAATTTTTTTTTTGAAACCTTTTACAGTTTTTAACCCTTATTCATATTTTTTAATAAAATTACTTATCGCTAAATTGCCGTTTTCTTTGCAACTTAGCAAGCGACAATCGCTTGCTTGTAACCAAAACACGACTAATATTTCATTCTTTCTTTAGTTACAATACATATTTAGTGTCTGGTACATTTATGTACTTTGTGACACATTTTGTATAATATTTCTACAAATTATGGTGAATCAAGTATAACACCGATTCAAATTCATTACTTGGACAATTTTCTCAGACCTTGTAGATAATGTAATCCTGCGTACTGTGAACCAACTGCTTTTTTTACTCATTGGACACGAAACAGAGCGTGGATGTGCTTGTAAACGACCGCACGCAGCTCGCTCACTGAGGCGTACGCTCTTTGTTTTTTTACTTTCGCACGTGCTCTTGAGTCATATATTTTGGAGTTTTCTCCCGACTAATGACTAGGTGCATTTTGCAACTCTTTGTTTTACAGCTCGTGTCGAGCGAGTAAAATTTGAGCGTGCGTTAAGGATGCCTGAGAGAACTAAGAAAACTGGAGACAAAGATGATACATTTAAAAAAGGCGATGAAATAAAAGTCTTTAATCCCGTTTTCTTCGCCTTTGTTCGTTCCATGCGAAATGCAACCCTGATTGCATATTTTGTTGAGGAGAAAGATATACTGAGAGAAATCTAACAGATGCATATATCCAATTATTTCTGCATATCGTTTTCGCTATGTTAGCTTGAACTTTTTTCGATGCACCCTAATATACATTTATACTCATTTCATCGTGTGTGATGGCGTGTATGGTTGACTTTCTTTGCTTCTTATTGAAGAAAATCAATTGTCAAGGGAACTCTCACAGTCACACTGACAGACAGATAGACAGCCCTGACACACAGAGTCATACGTATGTATGTGTGTATTTGGGCTATTGTTATGACTTCGTCTATGGAACCTACTAATTTTCACAACAATCAAAACGTTCATATTATTATTGTTGTCGTTGTTGTTGCTGCTGCTGTTGTGATTTCGTATTATTATTGTCGCATACAACTCTGTGTGTGTGTGGTGTGTGAGAAGTGACATACAAAAGAAATGATGAACTCGTAAACTTTGGCGCTTTTACTTTTTCATTTGCAACAAGTCAATTGATTTGTTTTTTTTTACAAGGGGGAGCGTAGCGTTTGCTAGGGGTTTAAGGAGGATAGGCAATTTAATGGAAGTGATACTCAATTCAAAGTGACAAATTGTATATGTGTGTAATTGAAATTAATTGGATTTAGTACAAAAAAAAAAAAAGAATCCTTCTTTGTTAAGTGTAAAATACTTAGTCTCACACATCAAATGTGAAGAGACTGGGACTTTGTGACACTAAGACTACGTACGCTCTCTCCATTGAATGCAAAGAGAAGTGGGAACATTAGAAAAATCTCTTTAAGGATTTAATGAATATAAATGACTCGTTCCATCTGCCGTTTAGTACTGATAACACTTGTTATATTGTTTGCTGAGCGAAGATTATTAGTTAATATATTTTGGTAATTACGAACTTTAAGTGAATTAATTAATGCTATTAATTACATACGAGTATTAATCTATAACCCTGTGTTTTTATGGCAGTTGCGTGGAGGAGCCATATAATAAATAAATAAATATTTTCCCATTACATCTCATTAGGGGAAAGAGGAGTCTGTATTAATTAAGACTATTAATGCTTTTGTCCAAAATTGTAGTAGAAGATAAGAAACACAAGGAATTATCTAACAGATATGCCACTGTTCTTAAAAATCTGCCAATCTTTTAAATATTTTAACTAATTCTAAAGTAAAATTGAAAATTAGTATGAGACATGTAGAAGAACTATTAATATTACTTATTCGCCTCCAGTATTTGAAACAGTATTAATTATACGCTAAGTATACGGTGTCCCAATAAAAGTGAACGATTTATGAAAAAAAATCTTATGATTGCCTTTTGTTATTCGACCATTGTTTTACCTGTAAATAATCCTGATGATGCTACCCAATAGTGTAGCGAAATATCGAAAATTAAAAAAAAAAAACAATATTGACTTCAAGCTCGAAAAATTTGGATTATTTCATGAAAATCTTATTTTGAATTTTTTTTCTAATATCATATTTTTTCACCAAGTGGAGATATTTTCATTGCATTATAAAGTAGACACCTATTAACTATAGAGTAAAATATCCCGCAAATTACGCACGATGCTCTTATCGCAGGCCCTTACCCTTTGCATGAAATTGTCAATGACATTTTGACACACATTTGGCTTGATCTCGCCAAAGATGCGTTGGATCTCGGCCTTGAGCTCAGCAATTGTTTGCTATTTATTCACATTGATCAGAGATTTCACAATACGATACGCGATGTTGGTGCGCAGTTAACATCGGAATTTCGGAAGATGATACGGTCTTCAATAAATCTAATGGGTCATGCACAGTGTGGCAGGTGGCGTTGTCATGCCATATATCGTCCAGATCAACACCGTCTAGTTGAGGTCACAATAACTCTGTTATCGAATGCCATTCACAGTCTGTGAATATCCGGCCTCATTTTTAAAGAAGCAAGGCCCTATGGTAGGGTTTGAAGTATATTCTAAAGATCTGGGTCTCGACGTTTCATAAACGCTATCAGACCATTGTAGTGTCTTACGTAGAGACAAAACGTCATCACCTCTAAGGATATCAGCATCTACTCTGACAGTTCTGTATTCCTGACGTGAAGAACTGCCAGCCACGTTCGACCATCTCTATATGAGATGTTCGAACAGTTCGTTCTATATTCGCGTCGGCGAACGGAAACATTCCAGGGAACAATAGAGCAGATGAGCGGGCGAGATTGTTGACTACCTTAACTGATCCATTATATATCTGCATACAAGATGAGACATGGAGGCATAAAATGTTGGATCACCAGACGAGTATGGTCAAGTTATGACCTGAATAGTATGCTAAAGTTCATGTCCATTTCTATCCCAGATATCTCTATGCAAGTAGTTGTGTTCACTGGACACTGTTTATTAGGCAGACACTCGTCTACGCTTGTTTATTGCCATGTGCTCATGTGAAAGTATTACAGAATTTATTTCACGCGTATGAGTAATAATAATAAGGCAAACGAATTATATTAATCATACGCTCGGAATATAGATATAATAATAACACTTATACTTCGGATATTTTTAGTGATTACAATACTTTTACTGTTTATACAGCATTAATTTTAAAAAGTACCTTCCTTGGTACTTTTTTTATTACATATTCTGAAGAGGTTGTAGAATGCTTTTCTGAATCAGTTGGCTACGCAGATTTCAATTTAGTCTCACTGATTGATTGGTAGTAACTATTAGTTTTGTTCTGGTATTTGTGAAGTAATCAGACCGAATACATTCAGCATACCATGGAACGCTATACTCCTCAAGAACGCCGAATACGCGGGAATATTAGTATATGGAATGATTTGTCAGTGACTTTGACACAACGTGAATTCAAGCTCAGATTTCCCGGCTGTCATACGCAAGCTGGTCAAACACTAAGGAGTGTGGCCGCTCACTCCGAAAAGACTGAAAAAGCACGTGACAGAAGAATTTGCCGGAAGTCCTTGCAGTGCTTGATGCAATGAGAATATCGCCGCTGTGACTGCAAGGCACGCAAGGAATTGACTGAGGCGTTTTACTGGGCACTGTTGAATAGGCATGCACTCGTCTAGACTTAAAATCTCAGACCATGATTACTGCTGAAACTATGGAGATAAAATCTAACATCTCATACGCTACTGCTCGGTCTTTTATATAAGAGTAGGAGCCAATATTTAGGATATTACTTCATATGGGATCTAACAGATATTCAGGAAGTTAAGCTGTATGATCTTAGCGCCGTTTTGCAGGGTATTAAATGGTTCGCAAGGAACTAATGTACGTCTATCCTTTAGCTCCATCCTGAAATATCGGGATGAGGTATCATATCCATACCAAGAAAATGTACAGGTTCAACGATTGGGATGCAATACGATGCCCGGTGGTATCACAAAAGTCCTCCGTGGACTCTGTATGTCAATAGTGACAGCCTCTCGTATCTAATCTAATCTAAGATCCAATTAGGCCTCCTGACTAAAATCTGCAACTGACAAATGCTCATACATATGTTTGTCATGGATCACGTGCGGATTTGCTGACCTACAAACTGGTCAATTTTACTTGTTCACGATGCCGTTCAGATGCAACTGCGGTTCGAAAAATCGTCATTTACTTTTCTTTACTCCATCGCCCGTTGAACGAATTTCCGGCGCTGTGCATGGTCTGGTGGCTTTGACTTTTGAGTGGACTGAATTTTAGATGGTTTAAGAAGGAGGTCTTAAGTCAAAATTCACTGCGTGGTACTTGGCGAAATTTGAAGTGGTTGTAATCGATGTCGAATATTGGTGTTCCTCGGTTATCGGCGACACTGTCGTTTACAGAAACAAAGTTTTCGACTGACCGGCCAACACATCGACGCATTCGAGACTTATTGTTCATACTCGACCCAGATTCTTCAAATTTATTGATTATTCCTCGAGTTGTTGACGCACTTCCACGCCAATTCCACGACAATTCCACGGAAATTCCGCGATCTCAGCATATCTCTTCCTCATTTTGGTAATAGGGTTTCACAATTTAGTGCTGCATAGAAACAGTCACAGATAACAGCTGCCAAATTTCAGAGCTGGCTCTTGCACAGAAAACAAATCTCCCAAAATTTAATTCGCACTCTTTTTATTGGGACATGATTAATAACTAATATCAATAAACTTGTCTTCATTATCTATTGCTTCGCCTTTCCCTACGGAAACGTACCCACAGCTTTTTTTCTTTCTCTGTGTACCTCTCCATTTTTTTTTAATAAGCGGAACAAGCGTAGACAACAGCTGTCAAATTTTAGAGCTGCCACTTGCACAGAAAAAAAAATCGTCCACTTTTATTGGGACGCCGTTGTCAGTAATATGAATTAAACTTGTCAGCATTATTCATTGCTTCCCCTTTGACTTAGCCTTCAGACATATCCAGAATTCGTTTTTCCAATTCCAGATCAGACATTAAATTTGAAATAACTAAATTCTGATTTGAATTGCAAATGTGTTCATACTGTCGAATGGTAAAATATTATATTAATTTTTGTAAACAATTTCTAACTGCCACTTGTCAAAATGCCAATTTCGATTTGTTAGTTTAGTGTTATAACAAATACTTTGCCAAGTTATGGCATCATGATGTTGCCGCCGCACAATCGATGCTTTACTTTCTTCTCCGTCTGTGGACAGCACGTCATAGTCCATACTCAAAGACAAAAAAAGAAGAAAAATTCCCAAAGTAACAGCAACAACAACAGTTTGTTGGAAAATTATTAAGGAGAAAACGTTGAAAAGTTTTGACAGTTGCAATAATTTTACAAAACGTTGTTCCCTCCACAGTCATTGCCACTCTGAACAACAAAAACGCAAGGCAAAATGAAAAGATAAAGTTGGTAGAAAACTGAATAGTAAACAACTATTACATGCCAGATGGAAATTGTGAAATCATTCCGAGTCCAAGGGATGGGAGAAAAACGCCATCACTGTACAATACCACCTACAAAAGCAAACAGTCATGGACGTTATTCCACAAACCTGATAGTGTTGGGCGATGGAATAAATGGATGTTGGAATTAATTCACTGTGTTGTAATTGATAGTAGTATAACACCGGAGCAAACTTTGCCAATAAAACTGAAGCAACAAGGAAGTTTTCACTCCATTTTGGCCAGAAAATAAAAGTCATGAGATTTTTAATTGAAAAACTGAGCATCAAATGTAAAGCGAAATCATATACATAATTGGCATAAGTTTGTACAGTTCGGTACTGTTAATGATGGCTGCGCATCACTTCTGCAATTCACACTTCAAGTGCGGTGTGCTAAGTGTTTTTGCACTACATGGCGTATAAGTGTTATTAATGGCAAGAGCGTATGAGTGTTTTTAATTAACAGGCTGCTGTTGTTAATACCAAACGTTGCACATACGCTATGGCATCCTAACATCAATGTAGTGTTTCTTTTATATAAATTAGATTGTATATTTTGTATGATTTTAAAATCTAAACTCAATTAATTAGCATTACGAGTATTTTAAAACAACATTTTTCTTATCTGTTGTTTCCCCGTAAGAACGTCCTTTATTTACCTTTAATTAAAATTTAAATATTTTCTACGGCGCAAACGATGAGTGAGTCAAAGTAAAATACAAATATTTACCTTGTGCGTTGTATATAACAAATGCGTAAAATGTAATCATTGGCATGGTTTGAGGCAGCGAAAAGATCCGCAGAGATTGGGGATATTGCGTGTAATTAATTTGGAATTCCGACACAAATATTACAGTTGAAATAAACAAAGAGTTAAAATTAACCAATGCAATTTGCTTTACATTTAAGACTACAAAAACTCTTTCACAGCGACTAAAAGAGCGCGCAAAAGTCCTTGTTACAATATTAGACAAATTGTTGGAAATGTTAAAATGACATATAGAGTAGTGTCATGATTTGCAGAAAAATATTTGGAAAATTTGTTAGATTTCTCTAAATTTTTAAACTTCTTTTAAAATACATGCGATCAGGAACAATAACAGAGGAAATAGGAGCAAATTCTTTTATTTCGTCGCCGTTTTAAATGTTTCATATTTTCTTCATTTCCCTTGCGGTAGATTTTTGGTCAGTCTGTTTCATCATTTCTCTCAATTTTCTTTTTTCTCTATTATATTTTTATTTTCTGTATGTTGTTTGCCTCTTTGAAGACAGATGTTGTTTGCAGTCTCCAAAACTGATAGTGTAAATCTAAAGCAAAATAGGAATATAATTTTTCTTAAGTTCAAAAAAGTTTCATTCCACTTTATTCTCTGCAAATCCGAGGTCCAATTGATGTGATAGTATAACATGGGCTTAAGCGGAGTTATAAGCTTTTGTGTACTCGCCCTTAAAAGCATCTGCTGCCCAAGTTATTGGTGTTTTAAATTATCAAGTCGTCCTGTGAATTTATTTCTATTATATAAATTTTTTTTGTCATGTACTCATGTAAATGTACTAAAGAATTTAATTCGGTAAATGGGTAATCATACGCTCGGGTTGTAGATATCATAATAACACTCATACTCCGTAAAATTTTATTTTAGCGATTCCAATACTTGTAGTCATAGAAAGTATTACAGCATTTATTTCATGCGTATGAGTAATAATAATAAGGAAAACGGATTATATTAATCATACGCTCGGAATATAAATATAATAATATCACTCATACCCCGAATACTTTAAGCTATTACAATTCTTCTATTCTTTATACAGGATTTTTTATAAAAAGTGCCTTCTTTGGTACTTATTTTTTATAACATGTCCTGAAAATCTTGGGGAATGCGTTTCCTAGCTATTGACCTGCAGATTCCAATTTGGATTCACTGGTTGGTTGCAACTATTAGGTTTTTCTTTTATGGGAGAAGTAAATAGATACCGAAGACAAGCCATGGAACGCTACTCTCCTCCAGAACGCCGACTACGCGGGACTATTTCTTACTTACTAAGGTGGCATCAAACAACACAGATTCGTCAAAGGTCTTACAAAATTAAGATAAAATGTTTCTTCAACTGCTCGATCTGTCATTCGAGTACATCTTTGAATACCTTTCGCACTAGTTCGTTCTGATAGATTCTACTGACATGGGCCAGCCAGCGTAAACACGCTATTTTGATACTCATAACTACGTCAATGTCGGGGAACAGATTATTCAGCTTGCGGTTCATCCGTCGTCGTACTCGCTGTTCTCTATTAGAGGACCAGTTATTCTTCGAAGCATTTTTCTCTCGCAGACTCCCAGTGATGTTTCAACAGCATGCGATGCTACCCAGGATTCTGCGCCATAAACCAACACATGTTGTCTGAGAGTCTGAGTCGAGTTGGATTTCCGCAGATTTCGCTCAATGATGGCTAAATCATGTGAATTTTGCTGCTGATAATTTTATTCGTGTTGACTGTAGCTTTTCTCACGATGATCTCACGGGGAACTATTATTATTCGGAATAATTCGTCAGTGATTTTGACACATCGTGAATTCCACCACAGATTTAACGGCCGTCCTACGCTAACTGGTCAAACACTAAGGCGTGTAGCCACTCGCCTTGAAGAGACTGAAATGCCAGAAGAAATGTGGCAGAAGACGACTCGGATGAGGCGTCAATGTCGACCAGATAACATTTTACGCAATTATCATTTACACGTTTTTTTCTGAAACGCATTTTAGTGAATCGCTGGAAGATGTTCCCTAACAAAGGGAAGGCAGAGCATCAACTACTGCATGCAGACCGTTAGTCGCGTGTAAACTACGCTCAGGAGCTCCTGAACCTCAACAACGTAGGGACCGAAAGTAATTGGGTCCAAATTTGTCATCAGCGACTAGACTCATTTGCGTTCGAACATCCTTTCCAAGCCATGGCATGGTCGTAGAACCTTATTTTTTTCTAGGTCGCCGTGGATATCACGGTTGACGATTACTGTTAATGGATAGCGATACATTTACATGATTAATGAGTAGTTATTGCCGGAAGTTGATAAGTTCAGACTGGAGGACATGTGGTTCGGTTAGGACAGTGCAACTGCACACAAATCTCATGCGTCTCTAGGCGGTGTTTCAGTACCACCGAATGTCTTGCTTTGGCGGTTTCCAGTGTCCGACAAGATCGTGATATTTGATAGTTCTAGACTTCTTTCTTTTGGGAGGTTTTGAGGCCACGGGTATATGTGAACAAACCACAGACTGTGAAAGCTCCGAAAGAGAATATCAGACAAAAGTGCGAGAACTTGTAGCCCAAAGTTCTTGCCAGATCGATTGAAACTCGACACATATCCACGTCAAATAATGAGGGAAATCTACTTGAAGGTCCAGATAAACATTTAAAAAGATCTGTGAAATGACGTCGTTTCAATTTGAAGTTATTGCAAAACAATACGGAGTGAGGGTTTATATTTCACGGTACCGCCGATGATGTAGTGGATAAAATGCGTGACTCTTATTCATTAGAACTTGGCTTCGACCTCTTCTCTGACCACCTTCCATTTCTTTCAACGACTGTTACATGGCATAGTGATCGTGACACTATCGAGTACTTAGTCATGAAGCAGCTTCTCAAAATAGCGGTTCGGAACCGGTGTTAAGCTGTAATTCCCATTCAGCGAAGGCAAAAACTAGAGAGCGCTCAGCTCACTGATTGTGAGAAACTCTACCACTTTCCCTTATGCCTTCATACAGATATACTGCACGCGTATGATTAATATGAAAGCGAACACAATATATTAATAATACGCTCGGGATATAGATCTAATAATAACAGTCATACTCCGAGAGTAATTTTTACACATTACTATTTTTTATACCTTATTACGTATTCATTTCATTTCGTATACCGATAATTCAAACAACTCACTATACATATACCTGACTTTCTTAAGAGAACAACTCAAATATTGATTTCAATCCCCACTGAGATCTAACTGCCAACAAATACTCTTTACTCCTACCTTTCTCCTAAATTGCCGTCAACACACTATATCTCATCTTTAAGGGTGGGTATAATTCTAGGATATAATTTATGACAATTTTACCATATTGAAAAACAATTGCTTCATAAGTATCCTATTAAAGTATCCTTATTAAGTATCCCATTAAATCGAACATTTTCTTAATTACATGAACCGTGTAAGTACCTAAACTTTTCGATTCGCCTCTGGGATTGGCTTTTCTGTGCATTCTTCGTGGGTCCAATTTGCTATGCCTTAACAATGTTTTAAAACAAATTTCAAATATTCTGGAGCTTCGCTTCATCCTAGGCATTGGCGTTCAGTAATTGCCTCACTCTCATTGTACCTGGCTCTATGTATGCCATAGAGCAGGAGCTCCAGCAATATGTTTACAATTTTTGACAACGCTAGACTTATTAATATTTATGATAACTTTCAGTTTAATAATGATCATTAGACTTAGTGCTACGACATACCTAACAACAATGTATTTTACTTTAGATTGGTAAATTTTTAATAATGTTTTGCTTCTTGGGTTGTTTGCTGATATTCCACTGTTTTATAAAATAAGCCATATGCACGGTTGTATATGTTAAAGCTAACACACACATATATACATACTAAAGGTCATGAAAGAATATCTTCTGAAATAAAATTTCTCAAGCGGAACATATTGTACGTATATACTATATATTTTATATTGTTTGTTATTTGAACAAAAGGAATTCATTTGAATAACAAATTATGATGTGTTTGTTTTGTTTGTTAAATTGTTTTTAAATGTCACCTCTCATACACTCCGGATGAAAGCAATTTTTAGTACTCATACGTTTAGGGGTGTTTTGGTAAAAATATTACGTAGATAGACGACAGTGGTCCTAGCTTCCACTAGAAGTATGGCATTTTCGGTACACATCCATTTAGGATGCTTTTAATAATACTTATACGCAGATACACGCCAGTGGTCCTAGCTGTCGCTGGAGATACGGCATTCTTATTACTTATACGGTTAGGGCGATTTTTGTATATATAATACTCATACGCATTAGATAGAGAACAGTGGTCCTAGCTGTCACTAGAAGTTAGCCATTCTTATTACTCATACGTTTATGGATCTTTTGGTATTAATAATAAGTATATGTCAGTTGTCCTAGCTGTCGCTAGAAGTAAGACATTCTTATTACTCATACGTTTAGGGGTATACGCATTAGATAGACGACATCAGTTATAGCTTCCACTAGAAGTAAGTCTTTTGTCATGAATAGTACTTATACGAGTGGGATAGATGACTGTGGTCTTAACTGTCGATAGCAGCAAGATATTATTATTACTCATAAATCTTCTGGTATTAATAATACGTATACGCCTTAGATAAATGACGGTGGTCCCAACTATCATTAGAAGTAAGATATTCTTATTTCTTATACGTTTAGAGTTATACGCTTTATATAGACGGCAGTGGTCCTAGCGTTCACTAGAAGTGAACTCATTCCTCTAGGAATCTCTTGGTGTTAATAATGCTTTAAATAGACGAACATGTCTACTATAACTAACATATTTTCATTACTCATACGTTTGGGGGTTTTTAGGGTTAATAATACTTATGTGCTTTAGATATATGACAGTGTCCTCAGCTTTCGCGAGATGCAAGAAATTTTTGAATTTATTTTATGACCGATATAGATAGATTACCTAGTAATGCATAAGAGGTTCATACTACAAGTTTGCAAGGTCGGAAGTGGTTGGCTTAGTTGCAATAACAGACCATGCCGGAATGCACTCTCACTAGAATAACTAGTGACTAACTAACTTTCGAACTGCGTGACATATTCATCACGATACGCCTATCTATTGTGCCTGAATTGATACCACCGGTAGACCTTCTCATACATTAACAGGTAAGAAATTTTTATTACTCATACGTTTGGGAATTTTTGGTATTAATAATACCTGACCACCTTAAATTTCTCTCGACGGCGGTCACCTCGCTAGTGACGGCGACACTATCGAGTATTCTCGACACTATCGATTAAGCTTCTCAAAATACCGTTCGGTACCGGTGTAAAACTGTAGGTCCCAATTAGCGAGTGTAAAACTAGAATGCGCATAGCTCACTAGTTGTGAGAAGCTCTGTCTAATCCCTACATGGGATGTAACGGGAAACCATTTATTTATTTTTTAATACCTGTATGCCTTAGACTGACAACAGTTTCCTAGATTGGCGTTTTGAACACCTATTCTGATGTTTGCCATTACTTAAAAGTTGCGTACCAATCTTAACTCGTGCACATTTTCATGCAATGATTTAATGCGATTTCGAAGTGAATTATCAAGACAAGAGTGCATATACAAACTTTTTTACACTTCTGGCGATGAAACCTCATTGTAACGCTGGCCGACCTTTCATGCAGACCGTCCAAAATCAGGCTTTGTGCCAGAAAACCTTGATGCTGTCCAAACTCTGATCGTCATGTGTTTTAACCGTGTTTAACCGTGAAAAAACCATCATTTATCCGTGAAAAAGATTTGATCTCGTTGGATCCCACATAGGTTGACAAAAGCTCAAAATGATTCTCGTGTCGATTGGTGGCAGAAAATGCTCAGAGAATACAATAATAGTGCTTCAAAAAGGCTTGCCTAAGTTTGATACCGGTGCCAAATCACGGATCTAAGCATACGAGCCTAAAACTAAACAACTGGCGATGGTATGGGGTTGCACGGTGAACCAAGCATTTCGAAACATATGGTCACCACTTTTGTTTGGGGGCAGACTGGTCATGTGGCAACAGTGCCATTGTTAGAATGTAGAATGCTCAATTCTGAATAGTATGCCACCATTTGTTTGCCAGAATTTTCCGAACATTTATGCAAAAACCAACCACCAATACGGATAATTCTCTACCACGACAATCCGAGCACTCAGACATCGGATCAACGATTTTCGTCAGCAGGGAAACCGTTGATGCATTCAGAAGCCCTATATTTGAGATGCCTTAAGTGGAATGGAAAAAATACTGTGACAGATGGTTCGAACCAAGGCTGATCTGGTAAAGGTTAACGCAGTAGGGTCGGTTGTAATTGTGTGCACCACCAACAGGAACTTTGTTTTTGGTCTATGACTCTAAATGTCAAATTCAACATAAATACCTATGACCAAACAAAGTAAACAAAAAAGTGCAATAACAAAATACACTAAATTTGACAGATAGGGTCATAAGAAAGCAAAATCAGCTGTTCTAATGCGTTAACCTCTACTAGATCAGCCTTGGTTCGAACTGATGAAAACGTCTGTAGATTATAAAGGAGAATGATTTGAAAATCATTACAGCCATAAATAAAGGCACAAGTTCCACTTCTTTTATTATTAGGCTCACAATATCAATTGTAACTCAAGCTCATATGCTTAGGGTTCTTTTGGTATTAATAATACTAATACGCCTTATAACTGTGGTTTTAGCTTTCGCTAGTAGAATATAATTTTTGTCACTCATTCGGTTTGGTTTATTTTGTGCTAATAATAATTCGGCTATAAGTAAGAAAATAAAGTTACTCATACGTTTAAGGTTATTAATTATACTTATAAGCCGTAGGCAGTATTAAACTGACTAAGAATTTCCAAAGAGGATATTACATATTGATCGCACATCTTTGATGCTATCATTATAAAGATTTTGTCTTATATTGATTAAAACATTATGTCAGTCGAACTTAGAGTTGGCTATCTAGATAGATTAGTGCTCAGCTGAAATCAATATCTTGCACTGAGTCTTACTTCCAATTTAAATTGAAGGATTTTGAAAGCATTTAATTGTCCTGCAGTCTAATGACTAAACAAATGTGTATGATTTTGTTTTTGTTTTAATCTGGTAATAAACTGCTATTGGTAATGCAACAAGTTACAAAAAGACAGTTGGCATTTGCAGATCTTACTCAACTACAGTTGCAGTATAATATTTATGTATAGAAATGAACGTAATGGAATTTTTGTATCAGTATTTTTACATATATACAAGCACATAAATGCCCATGTTCCTATATATATTTTCATAAAATTTGCAACTTGCTTTCACAAGTACTGCCAACAAAAGTTGTGCTATTACCATTGGTTTATTCAAAAAATAGATCTCGGTTTATGGCTGATGGAGAAGCTGGTACCTTCTACTCATGACGTTACTATCTGTGAAAACAGTGTGCAGGACAAAATAAACATAAACTTGTTTATTGTTTTAACCATAAACTTTGTTTAACGTTGAAACAATTGAACTGTAAATACACTCTCTTGGCTTACATAAAGCTATAAAACAATTCCGTTGTAAACTATCTGTGTGTATTAGGTAGGGGATCAGGGCGACAATCTGATATATTATTGTGAGAATTGTATTTGATGTGGGAGAGTTGTTGTCAATTTAACAATTCGTTGTTAAATTTTAATATTTAAGAAGAAATTTAAAAGAAATTGAAAAATTTTGACTGATTTGGATGTGATTTTTGGGAGATTTTTAATATTATACCTACATATTTGTGTCTATGTAATTCTGTATTCATATCAATTATACGTTCAGTATCTTTGAAGTTTATGAGTTTCATATAAATCATACACCTTCAACAGTATTTGTTTTAATTTTGTTCAGTCGTATCATAGAACAATAGTTGAAATTATAACATTATGTTAAGGGTGATTCATTTAGAGGTAAGGGATTTATGACAGACTAAACTGCTAAACTGTTACGGTACTAATTTGCATTTCAGGATAGAACGTCTTCGAATTATTCGGGTGTATAGTGAATATTAACGTTCTACTAGGAATGTATTTCTTGTGCTTAGTACATCTAATGGCCCATATAATAGGACTATCGAACGCTCAATTCACTATACTACCGACAAATTGTAAACCCAGTCTCCATTATTGGGTAACAGGCGACTAGCTAAGGGTGTTCGCGATGACTGTAGTTAATCAACTCGACGCCGTTCTCACGAGCTTTCCTTATCGTATGAAAAAGCATGGCGTATTTTATATAAAGAACTTGGGTTAAACGGGGGCTAGTGTCACTCGATGAACGACAGATTTAGAGTACTTAGTCCATTAAGATTCCACGAGATTCAACGTTAACCCCGCCAGGGAACCATTTGGGTTTAGCTCAAGGTACTATCTGCGCCTATATGGAACAATTCTATCAGACCCCTAAAGAAATAAAATCACTTAGTACATGGATTATGGGCTAGTGGAATCATAATGTATTATTCGCGCCATGAGAACGAACTATTTTCTGCATGCAATTGAAGGCAATGAACAATTGGATTCAATAAGACGGCTCTGCTTGTCATACAGCTCATGATAGCATGACGATTCTGAGTGTTAGTGAAAGCAAATGTTTGTTGATTAGAAAGCGATCAATAGCGTGCGTTACATTTAGGGAAATTGACAGGTAATTTGACGCTTCTTTACGGTGAATTGGGCGCCTAGATCATGTATTAGAAGTAATCGTTTGTTGCTACTGAAAATTCAAAATCTACATGCCAACATTACACGTTTCATTCGCAAATTACGACTCGAAAAGCTCGAACGCATCTTCGAAAAGTGGTACCTTTGAAAAGAACATGTTAGCCGCAGCTTCGGCCAACTTTTGAAAGAAGTGAGGTAAATAAATTAAGGTGAATAACATTTCTTTTGTATAATAAGAAAGATTAACCATTAAATTTAAGTTTTAAATGTTTTTTCCATTCCCTTAATTATAAAACGAAATTAGGTATTAATCACACTCATACGCCAGCTGTGTTTACCGTTTGCGATATTGACATTACTCATACGCATTTGGGGATTAGTGGTATTAGTTTTATGTAGTCGTACCATAGAATAAAATTTAAGAATATTTATAATTGCGTTTTAATTTTGTATTTAAATATTATGTGTATACATACATTATTACAACAAAATATATATATGTGAAAAAATATTACAATACAATAAAAGGTTAACGAGAAACACAGGGCATCAAATATTTAAATATTGCAGACAAAGAGAAGCAAACAATGAATTTAAAAAATATTTGTTGAATTCATGAAAAATATATATGTTTCTATATTGCCCATGGAGTCTACGGTATACTTGTGTTTATGACATTCTGTATTCATAACAGTCATACGCTTCGTATGGTTACAGTTTACGACATTCATATTACTTATACCCTTGAAGTTTATTTGTATTCATTTTACTCAGTCGTACTGAACAGGAAAATATAACAATGTTGATATATATTTCGAATATGACTTCAATTGCGTCTTAATTTTTATTTAAATATTGAAGACAGCGAAAAAATAAACAAAAAATTTGATTTATTTAAAGCCTTTTTTATGGAAAATGTGTCCCTTGTGATAACACGTAAGCACATGCTTTCTATACAACGCTTAAGGGTATTCAATATACTTCTGAGCTGTTGTTGTATAATGTTTTTGCTAAAGTCTACCTTTTGCAGTTAACTTTTGAATTCCTGTTTTTAGGTGATTTCCTTGTTCTCCAATTTCTAATGTTTTCATAACATTATTGTTGTTTCAATAGTCGTATTTAAAAGCTCTTCAAAATGTTTTCTCCAATTTAACAACTAGGAGTTAAATTGATTAAAATTTTATACATTTCTATATTGGCCATGGAGTCTATGTCATCTGTTTCTTTATGACATTTTGTATTCAGAACACTCATACACAACGTATGGATACAGTTAACTTGTTTAATATTACTTATACGCCTTTAATACAATTTGTTAATATTACTCAGTTGTAGTACAGTTCCAAGGAAATACAACCGTATATACATATATATATATATTTTAAATATGACTTGATGTATTTTATATATGACTTCATATAAATATTTTAAATATGAAGTGCGTTTTAATTTTCCTCTCCGAAATATTTTGTCCCATGGATTTATTTGTTGAATTAATTTATACTTTTCTATATTGAACTTGGACCCTGTCTACGGTATATGTGTCTTCCGTATTCGTAACAGTCATACGTTCCGTATGGTTATAGGTTACGACATTGATATTACTTATACGCCTTTAATAATATTTATATTAATATTACTCAGTCGTACCATAGTACGCCGGAAATAGAACAGGGTTTATATACATTTTAAACAAGAATTCAATTACATTTTCACTATTACATCAGGATTGGAAGCTCTTCAGTAACGCACCGCGAGAGTATAAAAGGGTCATAACAAAAGTAAAGAGGACGGAATGGAAATCCTATTGTGAATCGATAGATTGCCTCAAGACCAAGATTCTATCCAAGGATCACTCGTATCCATTACTCAATCACTCGAATACATCACTCGATTACTCGAATCCATCCCTTCGTACGGAGGCTGGATCGGTCACGGACTGAGTCATCAGTTTACGATTAAATTACATCCCAGAAAGTTCGGGATTTCAGACCAAAAAGCCTCTCATTATTTATACTCAAAACTCTAGAAAGAACATTGGTGAAAATATCAGACCTTTAGTGACTACCAGCGGTCTATCGAACAGCCAGCTTGCTTATGTGAAGGGAACGTCGGCGGAGACAACGCTACATAAGCTCAGATTTGACTTTGGTTTCAAGCTCAAAAAATACGTAGCCTGCTAGAGAGTTGCGAGCCCTCTGTTATATTGTGGCTCGCCTGATTCTGGCTCGGGAGAGAGCTTTTACGAACGAGCTTTTACGAGTAGGGAATACATTTTGCTTACTCAGATTATTCTAGAAAGAACAGACTATGGTACTCCAAAGTTGAACTCCCCAAAATATTCAGAACAATCATACCGCATACAGAAGAGTGGAGGAACCACTCACCGTTGCAGGATGTTGACATAGACAATTTTATGGATGGATCTAGAATGGATGGTAAAGTAGGAGCTGGGGTTTAATGAACTTGACTTGTAATAACAGTATCAATCGGTCTACCTGTTTTTTTGGGCAGTATCTTCCAAGCGAAAATAGTGGCAATATAGAAGGAGTGTTGCGAAATTACGCTGTAGTAGGGAAGAGCGTGACAAAATTCCCGGACAGCCAAGCGGCGATAAGGTCTGTATCCCCAATGGAGAATAGATCGATACTGATTCGTTAGTGTGGGTGTCTGCTAGACGAGATCGGCGCCACGACAAGACTTTTCCTATTGTAGGTTCCGGGTCATACGAAATTAGTCTGAAACGAAACGGCTGATGTACTGGCCTGGAAAGGTTCTAAAGGAAATGTGGCTGGACGAAACGTGGTAGAAATTCCATCAATTGGCGGGTAACACGATTAATCGCCAGTTCCCCCACAACGAGGCAGACAGAAACTGGATAGAACGTACTACTTGTCTTATATCGCTGGGTATTTGGACTATATATGACGCTAGGACAACTGAGTTCCTGATGACTCTGAACAGGAATACAATAGTCAGAGTGAGAGTTGTCATAGCCGGTCACTGGAGATTGGTACACATGCTGCTAACATTTGAATACAATACAGGTGTTACTATTGTGGTTGCGATAACGAGATTGTGGTGGAAACCCCCTGATCACTATCTGTTACACTGCCCAGCCTTTGCCAACATAAGGATGACATCTTTGGGAAAGCCTCTTGGGATGGAATACAGGAACTGGGGTGTATTGAACGCAGTTTACTTCTAAAATATATTGACAGTATTAATTGGGTGTAATTGGGCAACCTCAATTTATTACTGTCACATTGTTTTCGTTTCTTTGTTTTGTTTTCAGGGCAACGTGGCTACCACTTTTACTTGGGGGAGTGACCTTGGGAGGAAATCCCAGTGACTCTAACCTAACCTAATATTCATATTACTCATACGGCTTTAGGATTATTTTCATCAATTTATCTCAGTCGCACCACAGAAGAAGAAAATATAACAAGACATTCTAAATATGACATAAAGTGTGCCTTAATTTTTAATTAAATATTGTCAACAAGGACAAATGAGCACGACGTGAGGTTTAGTCAACAGATATTTCTCTGAAAAATTAAAATATATGTAGCTTGGTAAATGTGTCCCCTGGGCCAAAACGAACAGCGAAGTAAACGCGATTCTATTTGGTTGTGGTTAAATAAGCAATCCCTCATCAAGAGATACGTATTACCAACCAATTTACCTGTTTTAACCTTTACGCTGAATTTTTTAAATTCTGTTTTTAGATAATTTTTATGTTCTGAAATCTTAAATTTTTCATCAAATTTTTGAGATTTTAATAAGAGAAGTTGCTTCAAAACGTTTTATTTATCGGATCATATTTGTTATATTCCTGAATTACTTATATACATATTTCTATTTTGCTCATATATTTGTCTTTATGTAAGTCTGTATTCATAACACTCATACTCTATGTAGGAATATAGAATACGATATTCATATTACTCATACGCATTTAGGAGCATTTATATCAATTATCCTTTTTTGTATTAACAATACCCTTGGTTTAGTTTAATTTTACAAAGAAATTCTTGTTAAATATTTGCACTTACAACAGCAAAATTGCTCCTAGAAGGAGTTATAGTTGCGTAGCTGTTTTCTTCTACCAGAAATTCATAGACAGTTTTAACGTCAAAATAATGTATAAAAAGCGATAAACATATATACACTCCTTAGTTACACACACTCATCGAATACAGAAAGATTACGCACACTGAAGAAAATTGTAATGTACACAGTTTTACAGATATTTAAACACAAGCACATTTTTACAAATAGGGAATATATTATAGATATATGTATTTAGATAGAGAAAAATACACAGAGCAGCACATGGGTGGACTAGGGATTTTTACTTAAAAATGTTTCACAGAGTGGCTTTTATTAAAGTAATTTCAAGAAAATATTAATTAAGTTTAAACAATTCTAAAATCAGCAAAGTAGCAGGGTGCCTTAAAGTAGGCTACATATTTTGTATTATATTAATTAGCAGTTAGACAGAGAAAGAGAGAGAGGTTGAGAGAGCATTTAGGGTAGTGGCAATACAATTTTTTATTTAACTTGTTTACAACATTTTTGCTTTAAAAAAATTCAACCAAAATTAAAAATTAACATTATTTTTTTATCATTTCCAAATGTCATAAACATTCACACTCGAGATCATTTCGCATTCAAACTTTATCATTTACACTGCATCGCAATTTGAAAATCTTTGATATAGAGAGAGAGATAGAATTTGGGTTGTTTTGGCGGAAACAAGATACATAGATAGCCAGAGAGTGGGATGGAAGGTTTGTTAATACAGAGAAGGGGTTAGTTACTCAAAATACTTTCATCGGACTCGATGGTTTTACTGAGGGTTTAGTAAGGAGTTCTTAAGAAATAGGTATAGATAGAGAGTGAGAGATAGAGAGAGAAAGAGAGTTCATTTATAGTTTGCTTGTTATTGTTACCTGAACATTTTAGACCTTGATGATAGATGCCGTATAATAACGAACCGCAATGATCGCAGAATGTGGGTCCTGCGTATGTGAATGGTTCAAAATGGTGTACAGTTTTGGGTGAATCCTTTGATTTTGGTTTGTTTTGGTTTGGTTTTTTTTGTTATTTTTTTTTTGGTTTTATATTGTGACAGTTAATCAGTTCCCGGGCCAATTTGTAATGGTTGGTGTTTTTATATTTGATATATAGTTTCGATTCGATACGATATGATTTGAATTAATTGATAGATTATTTTGATTTCGGTTTCGGACAATAAAGCATTTGTTTTGCATGTGTTCGATATATCAATTTGAATCCCAAAAAGAAAATTGTAGTAAAGTAATAAAATAAAGGAAGACGTTACAAAACAAATAACATGATGGACATAACACAGTAAAGTAAAAGAAAAAGAAGATTAAATGACGCTTAAATCTAGTAGTAATAATAACTGCCAAAAAGAAAAATTATTTAAATTAAAATATAAAAAAAATAAAAATCTGTCTTAAGTGCCTAATAACATGCTATCAACATTCTGCTATCGAAATAAAAAAGCTAAAATTTGAATCTAAATGAAATGAAAATGGCTAAAAGTTGAATCTAAATGGAACTAAAAATAAATGCTTAAACTTCTAAAGTCACTCGAAACAAAATTTATATGGTTTTTTTTTGGTTCCCTTAGTTTTTAAGTTAAGCCGAGAAATAAATGAGGCTTATTATTGCCAGCAAAAAGGGTCAAGTGCCAAAGTTTTCGGAGCTGAAACAAAACGTACAGAAAAGCTAACTTTCCAATTGACCAAACTCAAACAAACGAGTGGTTATTATTCGTCCTAGAAAGTTAAATATCAAGAGATGCTAGAAAGTATAAAACAAAAACACAAAATCCTAAAAGTAGGCTACAAAAAATACGGTAACAATTCGAATTATTCGTTTTATAATTAAAAAGTAAATAAAAATAAGTATTTGAGCTTAACCCAGCAAAATATGCGGTTACAAAAAACCAGTGGTGATACATCTTATACTACAAAACAACTTGTTCTACTCTGGGGTCAGCTGTGGTCTTAGATTTTGTTTGGAAGGAGGAACTATAATCCATCCCCAGGTCACATGCCTGGATGCCAGCGACCCAGCCGACGTGGAGATAATTGAATACATTCTCAAAGACATTAATTCCGAACTTCTAATATACGATCGAATCGGTCATCTAGGAGATAATGCCCGTAGACACGCGATTTTCATTTTGAGAAACGTGTCACAGCTACTTCTAAATCATTCCGGTGAGACCACCCGTTTGGTCTTGGATAGATAACCCTGAGGATTTATAAACAGAATAAAGGGATACTAGACTTTTATACCATGTAAATTGTGAACGAGGAAGTACCACAAAATGGAAATTAAGACTCGTGGAAATGGGATCAGGAGCACGAGGCTATGGATAAAAGGTTAACGGTGAGCGGGAATGTAAAACCACAGAAAAATTCAATTCAGACAACTGAATCAGCCGTAACCGACCTTAGAGATTGCCGAAACTGAAATTAGAGGTTGCCCCAACCACACTAGAGGTCTTCACAACCGCATTCACGAAAGAATTAAAGGTTGTTACAACCGTTTGTGAAGTTTTCACATTCGTTTGTTGCAACCGAGTTGGTACCAAATTAGGTCGCTGCTATCGTATTAATTACGGCTGCTGCAATCAAATTGGTACCAACATCGGCTGCTGCAACTGAATTAAAACCAAATTCAGTTGTTGTGACCGAATTGATACCAAATTCAATAAATGCAACCGATTTGATATCGAATACGATTGTTGCAACCATATTTTGTGCCAAATTCGTTTGGTGCAACCGAATTGATTCCCAATGCGGTTGTTGCAAGCTAATTGGTACCAAACTTAGTTGTGCCGTTTGATATTTTATCAAATTGAGTTGATAAAACGTATACAATTGGAAATTCAGTTGCCACAACAGTTTCAATTATGAATCGATGTGGTTTCAGCCGAATTTTAATAATTTAGATTAAATTCAGTAGTGACAGATCCGGTTGTCGCAACCGAACTGGTACGAAATTTGATTGCTGCAACGGAACTGGCACCAAATTCGGTCGTTGTAGTGGAATTGTACCCAAATACGGTTGGTGCAACTGAAGTGATTCCAAATTTCGTTATTGCAACCTAGTTGGAACCAAATATGGTTGCGGCAGCTGCAATTTTAGGAACACGAGTTGGTGGAACGAATGTAATTATGAAACAAGGTTGAATTTCAACTGGATTTCAGATTTTGTATGTGGCAACCTCAATTTGGTGGCAACAACCAAATATACGGTTGCTACAACCTCTTTCCAAACAATTAGTTCTGTGAGTGGACCAAAGCATGGGGACTTGTTTAAACCCTTAGCAGATCCGCAATAGGATTATCCGACAGCAATCTGGCTAAGCATAGAAAAGATAAAAACAACTCTGGGATGCTTGACAGCGAGCAAGACGTGACTCTGGTAGAAAGACTAACAAATGACAAAGTTTCTTCCGATCAACCTCTTTTATAGTCAATTGGCATCTGCCAATTTGAGTCTATATCTAGCTACATCTACCTTGGATCCTATCATGTTCAATGGGTCTAAAATTATGCTTACAGAGAGTACCAACATAGTGGACCCAACATAGTGAAAAGGGAGAAAAGGCGAACATATTTTACCCAATTCGTCTGTAAAAGTGCTATAAGTTGTACATGGGGACTTACTCCGAGGATTTGAAACTGGATTTGCACAGTGATGTTGGGACTGATTGGTAGATAATACTTTTGGTAAATTCGCGGCAAGACTAAAAGTCAGGGCAAATGACTTCTATAGGAGCTGTGTCCACAAGGAAGAAGAAGAATCCAACGAAAGTCTTCTCTGCATATGCCAAGAACTACCCGCATGTATACAATGCGATTATTCTTCTTAATGAAATGTGAACTTGTAACCTTCTGTGTCTTGCCCTCTCCAATGTATCAATGCTGGTTTTGCCTGACTCTAAAGCTGCTAAAGCTGCAACCATGAGGAATAGGGAGAACCCAATGAAAATCTTCTCTGCACATATCCAGCACTAGTCGACAGGTGGATGTCTAGAATGGGATCCTAACTATTTAGGAACCTTTGAGATTTATCTCAGATAGGCGTTGACAGGATATAGATTGTATACGCCCAAGATAAATCAGGCCGATGGAAGGAGATCCCCAAACCTGCTTTATGTGCGTACTGTAGAAAATTGAAAAAGGCCTAGAAATAGGCAACAATAAATCAAAATAAACAAAAAAAACTCGTTGCCATATGCTTTATACTACATTAACAAATATTTTAATCAAATAATAAGTTACCACTTAGCTAAGTGAACTATTTATAACCGTCACCATTGCTTTTCCCTCTACACCATACACAATAAAATGTAAAAAAAAACCTAAAAGTAGGCAACAACTGTTAAGCTTATGAATGTTTTTTATTCATGACCTGATAGATTTGGTTTGTGTTCCACGAAATCAATCGGTACAAACTTTTGCTGTTCTGGAACATATTATGTTGTCAACAGGTTCTAGAAAACGTTGCTGGGTATTAATCAGAGATAAATGCCTACTGCAGAACATTTTAAAATGCCTAGATATAGGCAACAAAATATAAACCAAAAAAAAAGGAAAAAACTCGTGGCCATATGGTTTATAATACATGAACAAATATATTAATTAAATATTGAGTTACATCTGAGCTAAGTGAAATATTCATAACCTTCACCAATGATATACCCTCTACTATAGATATCGATGTATGAGGTTATTTATTTGAATTTAACTTCAAGTATTTAAAGGATTCGAAAGTTTTGTGCCTCATATGAGGTACATTTTTCACACTCTCAAGCTGGCAAGTTTGCAGCTGTAATATGAGTAAGCAATCCAATCAAACAAATTTTGTATCTACATCAAACTAGACACACATATTTTAAGTTAATATTGATTTTGTACAAAGCCTTGGGTATGCAATAAACCATATAAATTTTGTTTCATTTGTGACATTTTGCAACTTAAAATATTTATATGTCTCTATTCTTTGCTTGTCTTAACTAAAATAAAAACATTTGTTTAATTATCTATTTTGTAAAATACTGTACATAACATTGCATTAGATAAATATTTGAAAACTTACGGAATCAATTCCTTTATCCTTTCCCGGACATATAAACGTAACATATTCATGACAACGCTTGTGAACGACATACGAACAAACTGTGAATGAAATAACGTAAAAATAGAAGAAGATAGAGAAAAAAATGAAAAAAAGAAAAGTAATCATATAATTTTCACAATCACAACACTCATAACAGCAACAGTAGCAGCAACAACATCTTTAAGCACACGTGTTGTGTTCCGTGTGGAAAACTTTTTACGGCGAGTGTGCAAAAAGTTTTCCATTTTCATGTGGCATCTGTGTTGTGCTCTTTTTTGTGCTTTCATACGTTATCTCTTGGTTGGTGTAACACTTTACCTTGGCATTGAAAACCTTGCTTGCCAAAACCCCTGAAAAGATATTGAAAGATATGAAAACAATTACAATTTTGTAAAATTACAAGAAAGTAGAAGAAGACGAAGAAAGTTTGTATGTGGTTCGTGTGGGTGTAAAACAATACGCTGAACAGTTTATGGCATTACAAACTCTTGTAGCCATAAAGTATGCTACAAAACTTTTAAGGTTAAAGCTTAAATGCTATGCTTAAAATTTTCAAATCCCACGAGCACCTTAAAGTATGCTATGGCAGTAGACCACAAAACATCTATTGTCTAGGCAACAATAGTAAAACTGAAGATTTACAAAGTAATTATGCTAAATTGCTTATAAAATTTCCCCATTTATCTCAGCCTTAATTTAGGTATTTAGAACTTTTAATGGATATCTGTTGTTGTTTTCGGAGAATAACCAAAACAATATAGTTAGTTGTTAGTAGCATCAGTTGTTTGTCGATAATCAATTTGTAAAGAATTTTCATGTGGTTAAATATTTAACAAGCACAATATTATGTCTTTAAATTACAACCATTTATTTCATTTACATTCATTTCACACATCAACTCGGCCTTGAAATATTCCCCATTTGGCAGTTTCCTCTGCTTCAGCCTAAAACTAGGCAATGGATTTATAGGGGGATTTTCGTTTCTTTGATTACATTGCCACTGAAGTTGTTTTAAACCTTACAAGGTCTTGAGATTACATCATTGACATGTTGTGGGTAGGGAAATACAAAGGAATTTGAGGTTCTTTGCAAACTATAAGAAAGTATATATTTGTGACGGAAACTCATGTTAGGGTGGCTTTAAATTTGAATTTTAAAATACGAGTGTTCAGAGGAAAGAGTACAGTAAAACCATTTTCAATCGAACAGTATGGGTGAAGTTTATTTTTTATACGAAGTGTTTCCCATTCGATTCCATGAAGGTCCGACGGAGAGATTCTCACAATCTGTGACGTGTGGGTTTTTTGGTTTTACATTCCGTGATTGAGGCTCAAAGCTCTGCACTGGTTCCGAACGGTTGTTTGAGTAGCTTCTAACGTGATTTGTCGAAGGCTGAGGTAGGCTCTGTTATGTCCAGGGTTTTTCGTTAGTATCCACCAAATCTTTCAAAATAAGAACAGAATAGTTTATGCTTTGCTATGGTTAGAATCCTTTATTTGACAAAGTAATTCGATTTACAGAAGTAACGTCAACTGATACACCCGTTGAGAACACTCCTCTTAGCTTAAGACTAGTCGTCTTGGCTTTACAAGACTCTTCTGGAAACACTTGGCTTGGCTCGACAAAACTCTTCTGGTACTTTGCTGACTGAACTATTTAGAATAATCGTAGTCAGGACAGGATCAGATATGCGGGTTACTTGCTCGGTGTAAGTTTGACATTTTTGGTGAAAACGGTCGGAGTCGGTTTCAAATGAGTAAATTATACAAGAACAATCACCCGGAGCCGCTGTGGAAAACCCGTCAGCCGAAGCCGTTGTGTAAGAAGTATCAGTCTGTGTAGTAAGTGTCAACCGCAGGCACAGTTTAAGAGAAGTCAGCCGAAGCCGCTGTGTATGAACACGTAGCCCCTAAGTAAGGATAGTCAACCGAAGCCGCTGTGTATGAACTGCCAGGCGAGGCCGCTGTGTATGAACAGCCAGCCGAAGCCACTATGTTAGTATAGTCAACTGAATCCCGTGTATGAAAATAGTTAGCCAAAGCTGCTTTGTAAAAAAGTCAGCTGAAGCCGCTGTATAAGACCTGTGACCAGCAAACTCTAGAAAAAAACTTATTTCCATCTCCAGAGAACCATCGGTTCCGATTAGAAATGATTGTGTCTAAAAGACAACACACTTCCGACAGGCAAAAACAACTACCTGCAATTTCATGTTGCTATACGTTCAAATTCATCAATTCAATATTGTATTTACCATTGTATATATCTATTAAAAGAGATACAGTTTCTTTTATAAAATAAGTTTTGCAAAATGCATCCTCATGACTCCTGTGTTTGTATCGGTCGGGCACCTCTTGACCGAACTACGAGTTATATTGAAAGTACACGAGATGTTTGCAATTTCAAATTTATGTTTTGACGGGCTGGAACGGATCTACCAAACCGCAATTTCACTGATTCGCTTTTCTATATATGACACGGACTCGTAAGGGGTCGAAACGGATCCGTATCCGATTTTCTGCACATTGAGATTAGGCAACCTGAAATGTTGGTCTCCCCTGATCCAATGAAGTACCACTACTTACCCCTTTCACTACTTTCCCCATTCAAATACAATCTACGCAATTTTCACTACCATCACATCTAACACCACAAATCCTATATCCTACAACCCTACTCACACATACATCTTTATACAAGTCCATGCAAAAAGTGTAAATGAATACGTATACATTTCCACTTTTTGCATCCGCTTGTGTGAGGATTTATGTATGAGTACTTTAAGTGTCATTAGTATTTGTGAGACCACTTGTCGTGTCAAGCTCACGGTTGTTATAAATATGGATGTGAGACTGTCTGCGTATAAGTGTATAAGTAGGAGAATGTGTCTATGGGCGAACATATGTACGTGTGAAAATGAATTTCACTATCTACACCTACACATAGGCACATGATTAAGTGTAGTATCTTGTGTCATTTTCCATAGGCTTTTGGTTGTTTAGCATTACTGTCAAAGACAATGTCATTACACGTATTGTGACATCATTATAGTGACATATGAGTAGTGTTTACTAATGTCATAATATTGTTGTACTATCCTACTTTCCGCTCTCCACCCTCCATAGATCCTGGGGTTTGTTCACTATTTCCTACTGTATTCGATTATCGTTTGTTGTTTGCTTTAGCGGTTTCGCTGATAAAATGTAGTTTTCTGGGGTAAAGGGGAAGTGATATACCCACATGTTGAGATATCTCATAGATTTTATTGTTTGTCAAAGCAGGACATGAGATAAAATGCAAGGAATGTATAGGGGATATTTGTCTTATACTTGCGTTCATTCGTTGTACGTATTCCATACTCTAAGTGGCTTATAGCTCATAGTTTAAGGGATTTCAGAGTTATGAGAGATGACACATTTGCAACAAGAAATTTAATTTAACAGTATGAGAATGTGAGTGGTTGGCAGTATTGCCTGCGGCAGTGGCTTCGATACAAAATTGTTTCGTGGCCACGTCTGTGGTTGGGGGTATAATGTAGCCAAAGTGGTTGTGGGCTAAAACATATACGCTTCATTTGTCAAACCGGAAGTCTGTTAAAGTCAATTGTTCGATTTAACGGTTGGTTGTTTGTGCTTATACAAGTTAACTCTGTGGTTATCATTTGTTCAATACCAATATGAGATTACAAATGAGCTACGATAGGCGTATGTTAACGTGGGAAAAATCAAAGTAAAAAGAAGTGGTTGGGACTTTACTAACAATTTAGTAATATACCCATAAATAAGGCCGGAATATTGTTACATAAAGTGGCAAAACCAGAATTTAAATATTAATTAAAATAGTTATCCATGTTAAACTAACATGTAAATCTCAACAGACATCTGCGGTATGCTCAACCAACATTTGAATGTTAATAAGCAACTGAGTTGAAAGTTACCAAAGATAATGGAAATACCCTAGATGGTGCATTTGATAATTCACCATTTTCACCAGATGGCAAAGGCTATTTCCGTACGACCATTTTCCATATTAATAGCTTTTCAATAGTTTTTGTTTTCAGGAAATTTTACTTATTCCCACCATTTATGCGCAATCTAAAAAACTTCCCTTGGCTTTTAAATCCACCACACATATTTCACTACCCAGGTGTTTTCTGTTATATTTGGCGCCACCTAGAAAATTTTCCTTGACTTTTAAATCCACCACTTATATTTCACCATCTAGCGGTTTCTATTATCTTTGACTTTACAGGAATTCGATAGAGACTTTGGTAATGAAGTGAGAAATAGATGGCGCTTGTAATCTCTGCACAAACTACGAGATGGTTGTGGAAGGCTGGATGGAACTTATCTAGAGTTGTAACTGCTATATGTAGACTTCTGATTCCACATGCGCAAAAGTGTACTTAGTCGAGTTGTATTGAAAGTAGATGTGATTTTTAATCGCAGGCTTAACACATTTTTTACCAGCTTGTATAGAGAGCCGTTTATAATTGAGTAAAGTTAATTAGCTCTAGTTTACAGGTCTGAAACTGTAGGTTGCCAGAAGCTCTCCCCAATTCGTTCATGGGATGTCATGGGAAATCATGTTTTTAATTACCTCCGCATACAAAGAGGTCGAAGTTTTATTTAGCAGCACATTAAAAAACACACCTAAATTTGTCTTATCAACACAATCAATACAATCCCTAAATTCGTAACAATATAGTTGAAGTTTTTGTTTCTGAGCCCGAATGCATGCTAAATTTTCCGTGTTCTTATTTACTATGTAAATATGCAACAAAGTGTGCAGTTTATATTAATATTTAACATTTAACATTTAAAACTCAAAACATAACTGTGGTATGTTAAACCAACATTTGAATGTTAATAAGCAACTGAGTTGTATGTTACGGCTTCCGATCGCACCACCAACGGTTGAGGAATTCGATAGAGAAGTTGGGAATAATTGAGAAGTAGATAGCGCTATTAATCTTACCGCAAACTACGAGATGGTTGTGGAAGGCGCCGGATGGAACTTTGTGGAGAGATGTAGCTGCTATAAGCAGACGTCTGGTGGCGAATTTATAGTCGGTGTGCTTAAATTAAATTAAATCACTCATCAGAGACAGAAATTGAAGGACAGAACTCGTTTATTTAAATATTAGACGTATTTTGTATTCCCCGCGTCATCACTAACTGTACAAGACAGACGCGAAATTTAAAGGAGGTTGCAGAAACTTGAAGATAATACATTATGCAAATTACAGCCGGGCGAACAAACACAGCGTCACTCACTGTACAAGACGAACGCCAAATTTGAAAGAATCTGAGATATGGTCTTTGGTTCATATTAGTGCAATTTTTCATATGGAATTTTAATCGAAAAGCGAAACGCGCATTGATTTTCCGATTGTAACCAAGAAGAAATTCGCTGCATTAATAAAATAAATATTAATATTAAAATAAGGACAACATTTATATATTTTTAAAGATTTCCTCATGAATAGTAGGGTGGACTTAAACAAGATTTTTCGGCGAGAACGATTCGTGGTAAAATGCTGAAGTTACGGGAATGACATTCGGTTGAACATACATAATACATCGCTTACTGTACAAGGCAAACGTGGAAAAAGTTAAAAGAGAATTTTGTGCGTGTATACCTTTGGCAAACTACAGTCGGTTGATTACGAATTCACCATTATTCCCGGCCACAAGACGAACCCGAAATGTAAAGGAGTTTGTTTAAAGTTAAAGGGAAATTTGATTCTACTTTGGCTAAACTACAAAAAAAGCCACCAGTCACTGTTCAAGACGAACACGCATGAAGCATGGGCATTGGTTATTGGTGACATTTTTTGTTGCTTTACCGCCACTTTCGAAGCGCAACCGGAATATTGTCGCAATTGTTTATCTCACTAACTTGCTTCTAAATAATTTTGGTAAGCTTTGTTTAATTTTATGAGACAGGGAAAAAGTTATCGACAAAAGATCGTGCATACGAATTACAAGTGTGTGGTGCTCATTACATTTGAATCGATTACATATTGATGAAACTAAAGTGACTGCAAGTCGTAAAGTAGCATTTACTATCTTACCCCAAACGGTTGTTGAATTGGCTAACCATTTTTTGTTTTGAAGAATTGAGATATAGATGGTGCTATTTTCGAAATCGTCGATGGAACAATGTTTAGTGTGCATGTGGGTAATGGGTAATCGTGATGGATAATTCCCCATTGTCATGGCTAACTACCCAATATTCTCTGCATACCCTGGGTGCAATGGGTAAACGATCGCTACCCATTCCCCACGCCAATGATAATGCGTTACCCAGGGTAAAATATGAACTATGGCTGTGTCTATTAAACCTTATTATTGAGCATAGATCAATTGTATATAGAAGTTTGTGTAAATAATATCGCAATTTAAAAATAACCTTATTTTATTAACGATAAATATAACAGCGCTATTAAAGGATAATTATTTAAGGATAATTATTAAATTCGTAAAAATTTACATAATTTTCATATAATTGAGTGGATCATCCTATAAATATGCAACAAATTTCAGTTATGTTTGGTTTTCTTCGAGATTGGATTTTAAGAAATGACAGAATTTAAATGGTATTTTTGTATATTAATAAATGCATGTATTATTATATACCTGAACATTTATCTTCTCTAAAATTTCCAGTATTTTCTAGAAATTCCCCCAACTTTTATGCTAACTCTCGTCCTCTTTCTATGTAACCCAAAGCACTTATTCGAAGCCTTTTGCTGCGTTGTATTCAAAAAGTTTTCATTTGTTTTTCCTTTATGCATTTTGATACTATTCAAGAAACGACCTTTTATATGCATGATTAAAGTTTAACAAGTTGCTTAAACTTGAGATGTTTTCCTGCGATACTTTTATGTTACGACCAAAGTCACACACACAATTTAAGGTTAAAGGTCTGGGACAAGGATTTTCAAATACAATTTCAATCACACGTTTGTATGTAAAAATTGTACACATACTAACACATTCAAAAAAAAAGTAACACATACTGGTAAAATAGTAGTAGTAAATAAGGAAGGACATACAAGTTGTAGTTAATCTTTAGCAAGGTGAACGAACACACACATATAACAGAAAGTGTGCGTGTGTGTGGGGAAATTTATGAGGTTGTTTATTTAAGTTTAAGGTTATTTTCTTACTTTGATATGAACAACGAACGACGCTTTCATCAATTTAATAACCTTAACAAAACCCAAACGACCGTATGAAATCTACAAATCTAAGGTTATTCATTCCATTAAGGTTTACAATACAGTAGGTAATTTTGCATTTAATCCAAAATGACCTCATTCCGGATGATATAAAAACAGCAAAGACCTTTTGGCATTAGCTACCACCCCATTTGTATTACTATAGAGATTATTTTGATGGCAAATAATTTTTAATGTTTATTTAGAAGAAAATGGTGGTTTAGTATTTTTTTTAAATTTAATTAGAACACTGAGCTGAGCATATTTAAGGTAGGAGCAGTTGTGTACACAGCTTTTTAATTTACGCCACGTTTTCATTTTGTTGAGATAAATGCAGCTTTTAAGCTCCAAAAACTATGCAGCACTTTTGCTTAAATAAAATACTTGTAACCACAAACCCAACAAGATTAGTATTATGTACAATACATATTTAAATTGTAGCTCGAAAGTATGCCAAGTTTACACAATGCAGAGTGCAGCCCAAAGCTATGCAATGTATAATACAAGATAGCTGATTCTGCCCAGATCATGAAGTTTATAACATTGGGATTTTATGACCGATTTTGTTAGTTTAGGAATAATGCTTCCCAACTTGTAAGCCTGTAGTTTATATAATTTTATTTATAAATTATTTTTGTTGTTTGGTGTAATCAGTATCGGTGATTCGAATGGCATCGGAACAATTACGAATTAGTCGATAGCGGAGACCGAATTGTAGCTACTATTGAGGTGGAATGAGTCGGCAGTTTGAATTCGCTTATAATGTGAGAATCGAGGCTGAACAGGATCGGGTAGAGACAGGGCGGTGGGTGCCATTGAATCGGTTACTACAGGTGTATCTGAATTTAAATAGTTTTGTAGTAAGAGGATACAATTGGTGGTACACGAATTCGGTTTATTGATTCAGTCATGATCGGGTATTGGTGGGATATTTGTAGTTATCGAATAGGATTCTACAGGTGGGGACTATGCTTGGCTGACAGGTACTGTAATGGTAAGGGTAGGTAGAAGTGGCTATCAATATTGCCAAATTTAGTCCAATGAAGAACTGTTGTGTTATCACGGGACGTCATCCTCCGTTCCCATCGTCGAACCTCAAAATTGACCTAGTATGTTTAAAGGGCCTTCAAGTCATATGATACCTCATCCCGAAATTCAAGGATGTGGCTGAAGAAGAGACGTACAGACTGTAAAAATGTCCAAGTACCATTCAGCTGAACTACCAGAAAATATGTTAAATCCAACATGAAGTAAGATCCTAGATATTAAGCGTGTTTTTGTTACACCGCTTGCTTATATATACGCTTGTTTTGTACGAAGCACTTGGCGAAGTCTCAGCGACGCAATTCATTTTCGCTAAGTTTTAAAACATAAAATTTTCACATCTTTTACCGTTTTTAACCATTTTTCATATTTTTGAATAAAACGACATTTCGCTAAAAAGCCGTTTTCTTTGCAAACAAAACTATTGTCTACTACTGACACAATAGGGCGGGCAGTAGCATGTGAGATATTCGAAGCTCTCGTCCATCTCTTCTGGCCCAAAGTTTCTGCAGTAATCATGAGCTAAGATTCTAGTACTAGAGGCGTTTTTGTCAATAAAAACTGTGTTCAGTGATCACATCAAACGATTCAGGTCACAACTTGGCCATACTTGCATGGTGATTCTGCATTTTGTGCCTCCGGACCATCTATCATTTGCATGTTTAACAGCTTTGGTTTAAAGCATGACCTTTCACACAGATGGATAGCTGTCAACTTGCTCCATATTCAGTGAAACAGGTAAGGTGGTCCCTAATCTCGCAAGCTAATCCGCTCTATGGTTCCTTAGAATGTTCCTGTAGTCTGGCAGCCATATAAGGTCGATATCGAAATGCCTGACCATCTCATTTAGAGATACGCGGCATTGTGGCCTGGTCTTGAAGCCAGGAGTACAGGTTGTAGATATTTTATAGCAACTTGACTGCCAGAGTAGATGTTGATACTCCAGGTGGTGAAGACGTTTCGTCCCAGCCAATGAGACACTTCTCTGATTGCCACAACTTCCGCCTGAAATACATTACAATGGTCTGGTAGCCATTGTGCAAGGTCTAGACTCAATTGGTTAGAAGCCACTACCTACTTTGCCGTTTCGTTTCGAGCCTTTCGAGGTTAAATAACTTTTATAATCTGGTATGACTTCCTCTCGGTGCTACCGGTCCGGGAATGAGTGGCGATATTTTTTTTGTTTTGGATTGGATTGATATTTTTTTAATTTGGATTACCGCAGATCTCTTAAAATCGAACATATTGATTACCGACATTGCAGTCAATGGCCTTCCCTACAAACCTAGTGGTAATAAATGGAGGATAACCCATAAGCTCTCGTTAGAGGTTGTGCAAAGGGTACCGTGGTACACACCATTGCCATTCTCTCGACTTTTGTTAACAGACTTAGGTTAGGGGATTTGACCAGTACCGGCCACCAAACGACAATATCGGTTGGTCAACATCCATGTATATCCATTTAACTATTTTTGAGAATGTACCCCTTAGTCACCCGAAGGACCTTTTACACGAATATGTGTTTGACTTGAAACTGTGCTTTCCGGCGAGAATCACACCTAGATATGTTAGTACCGGCCACCAAACGACAATACCGTCGAACAATATCAGGCGGCCAACATCTATATATACTCGTATCCACTTAACTCACTTGGGGATCCATAAGGATCTTTTACACGATTATGTGTTGGACTTGAAACTATGCTTTCTGTCGAGAATCACACCTAGATATCTTGCATTATCCTGCTCTACCACCTGGAAATAGTGGATGCATAAACGGAACATTCTGCTTCCGGATTAAAAGTTCCAGCTCCATTTACTCTGGATTTAAACCCAGCACCCGTAGATAGTCTCCTGATTAAGCCCGAGAGCACATTTTTGCATGAGGAATTGTGCATTTTCCTTATAGTGGGATTGCCAGGTCATCAGCATGTGCTATGAATTTGCAACCTGATCCCTTTAGCTCAATCAAAACACTATCAAGTTCTAAATTCCACAAAAGTGGAGTCCTCCATGGCGTGTTTGTATTTTCACATTTCTAGTTAAAGTCGTGTGACCGCAGGACGAAGGCTATGTGCCTTCGCATATGTAATCCATAGATCAAATTAATAATGGTCGACATAAATAGCCAATGGGTCCGATTTTTCCGATCCCATTAAGACGTTGTTAAAAGCACTCTCCAAATCGATAAATGCGACAGAAGTGTAGTCCTTTAGATAAATAGGTTTGAAGCTCACTAGAGCGTGCAGAGCGGTTTCAGTAAATTTGCCTTTATTATGAGCGTGGTGGCATGTGGATAGCTGAGAAGTACCCACGGTCATGCGCAGTTATGTGTCAATCATCCTCTGCAATCCATTCTGAAGCGTAGATGAGAGACTGATTGGTCTAAAGGCTTTTGGACTAATAACTATGTGATGATTTCCGTGCTTTCGGAATGAATATCAGCTTGGATTCTCTCTATCTAACGAAAATATAGGAAGGTTTAATGCAGGAGCTTTGGAGTCAAAGTGAAGATCTTGAGGTTTGAGGAGCAAACGAAATGGTCCTCGAGTGGGGCTAGCGCTTTATCTGGTTAGCCAGTGGAATCACAATGCGCTAATAACTCTCTGTGAGTTGTTCATCGAATGCCGCCTTCACCTAAACTAACCTAACGTACAAATAACATGGCACAGTTATTGTTAACCATTTTTTATATATTGGTTTTAAGAAGATCCTTAATTTTTGCTGGTCTTTCCTTTATATGTTATGTTTAACCCTGCTAGTCACTGAAATATGATGAATTTTTTTATTACTTATTCTTCCTTTTATTACACTTTGATGGCATTCAAAATTTTTAAAACCCTCGACCTTTCATTTGTGTGAAACATTATTTGATAGCCAACTAAATCTAAAAAGCCTTGAAGTATGCAATGCCTACATAACAAGTTATAGGAAACGCTTGAATGCATACTGCATAACAGTTTTTATGATACAATTATATACATTAAACCATTCGTATGGATGCATTCATTTGAGTGGAGCATTTCATATATTTTTTCATATATTTAATTAAATTTTTGTTTGTAAAGTTTGGCCATACAACAACTGCTATTATTAGGATGCAGGCTCAAGCTCGTTTGTCAAGTACTTAGCTTTTTACACTTGAAAGCCTTAAAATTTCTAGCATTTTGATATGTAACATAACCGAAATTCGTTGGTAATGCAGATAGATACGAGACGATACAAATGATGACAATTACGACAGCGCGTAAATAAACCCGTTAACTAATTTAAATTATCTTCAAATATCGTAAATAGAGATTTATAAATTCTCTCTCATTTTCAATGCCTCCTAAAGCTATGCAATACTTTTATAGAAGCCGTTCATGGTAATTTTCCCAAAAACTAATTTTTCAATAATTTTCCAACGATATTGCTGGAAATACAAATAAAATATTTAATTTTTTAATAATTCTTGAAATATCTTCAAGCTAACGCCTACCATTCGTGTGGTAACTTTTAGATATTTAAATATATTTTAAACACCTTCAAGCTATGCAATATGTAAATGATATTTATTTCAGCCTACATATATGCAACACAGTTTGTTTCTTTTATGGATAAAGAGATTTATAAAATGGATGTATAAATCAAATCTCAGAGTTTATGTAAATATGGTAAGGCGTCAAATTAGTTTTCGAATATAATGTCAATATGTAAATTCTTGTGAGGTGGAAAAGAGAAAATTGAGTATTAAACACGCATAACAAATAGCTAAAGATTGCCATAGATTCTGTGGGATGTGTTGGCAAACTTGACTACCTGCATACTTGCCTAAGAAGCAAATTTATGTTTGCTGAAACAAGAAGCATGTTTGCTAAAGCAACATATGTATGTCTGCTTAAATAACAAACATGTTGTAACGTGATTTTGTCTAGGGCTGAGGTAAGCTCAGCCATATCCAGAGTCTTTCGTTAGGATCCACCAAACCTTTCGAAATAAGAACAGGGGGTTCGAATTCAGATTCTATATTGATATTTAATTTACAAAGTAATTTGATTTACAGGAATAACATCAACTGCTTCACTCGGTGAGAACACTCCTCTTCGCTTGAGAACACTAGTCTTGGTTGACAACACTCTTCAGGGGGCACTTGTCTCGGCTTGACAACACCTTTCCAGGAATATTAGCATTGGCTTGAGAAATCGTCTGGGGCAGGTTGCGGACTGGTAGATTCTAAGGTGATCGGTATCGGATATGCTGGTTCGGTATGTTCTTTACATGTCCGGTTAGAACGGTTCGGTATCGGTTATCATCGGCTGGTTTACATGGGAACAGGGAGCGAAAGCTCCTGTGTAGGAACAGTGAGCCAAAGTCCCTGTGTAGGAACAATGAGCCGAAACCCCCTGTGTAGGAACAGTGAGCCGAAACCCCTGTGTAGGAACAGTGATCCGAAAGTCCTGTGTAGGAACAGTGAGCCGAAACTCCTGTGTAGGAACAGTGAGCCGAAACTCCTGTGTAGGAACAGTGAGGCGAAACTCCTGTATAGGAGCAGTGAGCCGAAACTCCTCTGTAGGAACAGTGAGTCGAAACTTCTGTGTAGGAACAGTGAGCCGAAACTGCTGTGTAGGAACAGTGAGCCGAAACTCCTGTGTAGGATCAGTGAGCCGAACCTCCTGTGTAGGAACAGTGAGGCGAAGCCCCTGTGTAGCAATGTATTTACACCGTCTTTACTAAAGAACCGATCCCAAAATTTGCTCCTGTCCTTTGGAGAACTAGAGCCCCAGGCAAAATGGTATAATCTTGTCCGGGTGTTCGCTCGGAGGCGACGACTTGAATCTAGTCAGCCTTAACACTAAGTACTATTGCTGTAGTGAGGCAAATGAGAATTCCATTCAATCACTCATTCTCGTGTGGACATTAAAACTCGTTCGCTGCTGATATGTACACAAAGTCGACAGAGCTGGTGTGTTGTCAGTGAGTGTGATTGTTCGCGGTGGTTGGTGCGACTGATGGATGTTGTGTATACTTAGGTGACGGGTAGACCAGGAATGGCGGTGAGTGTTTGTTATTATGTACGGACGGATCATGACGTCACGTTACAATGTGTTTGCTTACACAACAAACATATGTTTTGCGAAAATACTAAACATGTTCTAAACCAACAAACATATGTGTGCTAAAACAAGAAATATCTACTTGCTAAAACAACTCGCATATTTTCCACAAAATTTTTCCCAAAGCAACCAACGTGTTTGCTAAAACATACAATTACTGCAACAAAAACATATGTTTGCTAGAGCAACAAATATGTGTTTGGTTTAACAAAAGTATGTTTGGCTTAACCACAAATATGTGTATGTCCACCAGCAGTTTAAGTTTCCGGGGGAAAAATATTAATTTAATGGAATTCCCACTGATTTTCCATTGATTATTCCGTGTAGTGGACAGCAAACTGTTTCCAATGCCTGCACAAATGTAGCACAAAAGTAGGCAACAGTTCTGTTGCTTAAATTTGCATAAATACTTTTCCTTCTAGATATGCTAAAAGATTAAAATCGTCAACACGTTCACACACAAATATTAAGGTTGGTTTACGCAGGTAAATATCCCGATACAATTGGTATGCAAAGGCTTTTCCAAAGAGGAGTTAACGACACTACGTTAAGCCCTGATAACACGCTGATACTCTTGTGCCAAGATCAATTTTCCGGGATTTAGGTTTGTGTTTATGGGAGGTTTCACGGCTAGTATTTTTTCTTCCTCACAAAAGCAATTACTGCGATACTTTTTCACTTTTCACCTCGTTCCATTTGTTTTTCCTCCCGTTTCCGTAGAGGGGTTATTTTTTTTAAGTCGATTTTGTGCCGATTCTTTAGTATTTACTACCGAACGCTTTTCCAATCAACGCCAACGGTTTTATGCTCTGTGAATATTTGCATTGCTTGACGCCACATCTCTTTGGCTCAAATGGGATGGTAGGAATCAGCCAACGGCTGTGTACATTTCATCATCATGGAGAATTTGTGATATTTGTGCTGTTTTTTTTGCGCCTGCAATACTTGTGATAGTGATGGATTTTTTACGTGCTGGGTATTATTATTGAACTCTTAGGAGAGTTGATGACATCGAGTGTAGTTCAAGGGGATTTGAAAAAAAAACAAAGAGACTGCCGAGTGGCTCCTTTGTGATTTAAAAACAGTTGTTGTTGCTGGCAGTCAGTCATCATCATAATCATTGTTGTTGTCGTCGTCGTCGTCGTCGTCAAAAGTCATGCTGATGATATCTTGTTCATAGGATTTTGTTAGAGTGATTGATTGACAAAGTAAGTTGTGATTTAGTTTTCTTTGCTTTTTTTATATCTCTTTTCTAAACTGTCAGTTCAACGAATACGCATTAGATATAGTTTGCCCAAAGCATTGCATACATTTAGGATGAATTCGAAATATAAATGAAGTTAAAAAAGAAAATTGGAAATTCGTGCATTAGTGTGTATTTCAAGAAAAGTGGGGAGAAAGTCAAACATTTGTGACTTTAAAATTGATTATCACCGTTTCCAAGATATAAACATATTTGTATGTATTTTACCGATTTTTTTTAAAAAATTTTGTGACCACTTGGTGGCACCAATTTCTCCAAACCCCTATGAAATTTCAAAAGTCAACTCTTTTTAAGAATTGGAATCTGGGTTTCCGAGATATAGAGGTATTTGTGTTTTATAATTTGTTTGATATTGATATTTAGGTTGAAAATAACACTACGTTCAAATATCACCTCTTAAGGAAATAATTTCAGGGGCGGGGGGGCTCAGCCCCGTCAGCTTGGACGTGCCTAGTCCAAGCCCATACGAAGGCCAACTCAGTTGGTTTTTGCGATTGGACACTTCGTAACCGAGATATAGACAAATTTTGGGACAGAAAAGATGTGTCAACGTTATAGAGGACTTGTGTCTTCAAATCCTCTTGAAAGCTGAAAACTGTGGTAATTTTTTCGATTGGGCGCTTACTCGCTATTTTAGTTTTTCTAAAAAAAGGTATTGTCAACCAACTATTTCAATTTTCCTTACAACCCAGGATTGTGGACATATCGCAAATCTGGCCGATAATGGGTAGGAGAAGATCCATGAACCATCTGCCTCCAGCAATGTCCAAGCAAGTTTGCTGTTTCAGTTTTAACGTGACATTGTGTGAATCATAAACATGTAGTGAGACACTTGTGGTATGGTAGGACAGGGCAAATGAGGTCTGTAGAAGCTGTAACTAGAAGGAAGATGAAGAATCCACTGTACATTTACTCGGCACTTGCCCAGACATCTTACTATGGGATCCTACTTATTTAGTGACCTTGGAGAACTATCGCATTAAGACGTTGTCAATACCATTCGGATGAAACTAAATGGTTATCCATTGGCGCTAGGGCTTAACATTTATGGCGCAGAAAATAAGACTAAGACGTATGATTAATATTTATATAAAATGTAGACATCAGGTCGTATACCTTGTACTGATAAAACTTAATATTTGTTTAACCTTCATAAAGTATTTCAAATAACGATATAACAAAAGTTGTTGAAGATATTTTATGTTACTATTTTTTTGTATAGAAAATTGTAAAATGTTGTATAAATTTTAATCCTTTTTAATAGTAAAACACCTTCATATTTAAAATATTAAAAACTATCGTTAAAATCGAAAAGTGTTGTATATTTTTAGGGATTGGACAACTGTTTCAACTTCGTGCAACGAAGTGTAATTTGTGTATACTCACGGGTTAGTACGGTCAAGTGTAGTCAAATTTAGTTGCTATTTTATGACTCATTAAATGTTGTATAAAGTATGTACTTAAGGGTCATTTGATAAACATTTATTTTTACTACAGTTGTAATTTCAAAAAAGACTATGTACCTTAAGGGTTTTGTAACTGACATCTCCTTATACATGTTTGTGGGGTAAAATTACTAGTAGAACATTAAAGAAACATTTTCTTTTACTGCGTCCTAGAAAAGTAGAGTCTTACCAAGTCAATGACAGTTTTTAATAACAGTCATTTCACCAAGATAACGTTGAAAATGATTAATAAAATAATTGAACACAAAAGAATACCTACATCCACTGGTATCCATACTGGTATCCACTGCGTATAAAAGAGAAAAGAAGAACAATATGGAAATAAGAATTGGTTACGAATTTTTATCGATGATCAAATACATGACGCTGATAAATTATTCATTACCATCTTCTAGCATTAACCATAGCGACAATATAATACCAGCGGCACTCACACTCTACAAAGATGGAGAAGATGACACAAGTTTTTTTCACTCCCTTTCTATCATTCTTTCATTGACAATCTGAATATTAATACATTTCTGTGGTAAATGGATGCAATGAAATTGAAGACTATAAAGATAGTAAAATACAGAAGGAGAGAGACAGATTGGTAAAAATGGATAATATAATACAAGTACTAAGTCATATAATGATATGAAGAAAATAATGACATTATTACTATAAGTGTCGTATTAAATGCGGATTTATCATGTAATTAACGATATAAATGGCAAGTAATGAGCCTTAAAGTATGCTTTAATATAAAATGAATAGCGGCTCCTTGGGTATAGGCAATTTGCTTTTGCAGAGCATACTTTTAGGATTAAGATTTATTATCTATATACACCATTTAACGTATAAGAACCATGGAATTTCATGAAATCTACATTACATACTAAACTAATAAATAATGTGGCATGACCTTTTAAAGCATAATTTTAGGTCCCAGACTTACAATCAATTATTTTGATTGCATATACTTAGTGGGAGAGAATGTCTGCTTTTGAACGCATTGAATGCCAATAGCCATCAAGTTGATGTATTCAAATAAACATCCGCTGTGTGGTGGTGTCGGTTGTTGGTCACTTTCCTTTTGGATGTAATTTAATTTTTCTCTTTCACTTTGTTAGCTGTACGAATTGTTTTTATAACCAGAAAACCACAGTATAAAGAAAAGCGTTGAAGCGCCATATAACATTTCAGGCAACTGTATTTTTGTTGTTTTTTTCAAGCGTAGCTACTGGCTACTGACAGCTCTGTGCTATAAAGAATTTATGTTACAATAAACGACCAAGGGTTTGGGAAGAGAGAGAGAAAGACTGAGAGGGGAGAAATTAATAACAACATCAGCGGAAAAAAATGCCGAAACAATTAAAAACATAAGCAAAATTGAGAACAGTAAGACACAGTGTTGCAAGTGTAGCGAAATTGTTGTAAAAACCCCGTGCCTTTTATTATATTGTGATTTTCTTGGTTCACACCATATAAATTAATTCAAGAGTAATGGCTAATAAATATTGTTCTTCATACGTTCTGGTAAACACTTATATTTGGCAACCATTTTGCACTTTTGTAAAGTTTATGTATGTATATTGCAATTATTATTTAATGCAATTTATGAACTTTCTGGTACTGTTTATTTACTTTCTGGAACATGCTGTGCACTTTGCGGTAAACTTTATGTACTTTTAGGTACCTATTACTTTAGATGAGTGTTTTATGTTATTTCTGGTACCTATATATATAGTTGTTGTTATGCTTTATGTACTCTTTGGTGCAGTATTTTTTAGTACACTTTATGAACTTTCTGGTATACTATACGTAGTTCTTGGAGCATTTGGGGTGCATTTGGGGTACACTTGGAATACTTTCTGGGAAACCATTATGTACTTTTGGTTAAGTTTATATCCATTTTCAATACAATTTATGTACTTTATTGCACAGTTTCAGTACTTTCTGGAGCATGCTATGAACTTTGTATACTTTTAGATACCATATTACGGTAAATAAGAATTTAACCTTGTTTCTGGTCATTCTGTGTACTTTCTGAAAATGTAAGTTACTTTTTTGGTACAAACCACGATAATTAAATGAGACCACCGTTTCACATTCGTTATTTAGAACAGTTTTCTCTTAACTCTCTACATAATTGCTTGTTACGTCTCGCGTACATGACGTGAGTTGCTCCCGAGTTGTTTATTTTACTCGTTCGAGGCCAAAAAGAGCGTGAGGAAATTTTTATGAATAAACGAACGCTGCTTTTTTATTTCTTTTTCGCTCGTGCTCTCGTGTTGTATATACTTTGGTTTTGTTTTCTTATCTCACGGCTGACGAGTAGGTGGGGGTTTCAAATCTTCCTTTTACGACTCGTGGCGGGAGAGTAGGCGAGAAGTGATCTGAGTTTATGATGCCTGGTCACCACCCAAGCCAAAAGCGGTTGCCTCGGATGTGAGTTCATTGTGCCAGACTCTATCAAGCATCTTCGAAATATCCAGAGCCACATGGCGGTCGGTGATGCAATGGTTAGTGTGCGCGGCTCTTGTGCATGAGAACGTGGTTTCGATCGCTGCTCTGGCCAGCTTATATTTCCTTCGACGACGGCCACATCGCTTAGTGATGATGATACTATCGAGTACTTGGAAGAGCTTCTCAAAATACCGTTCGGAATCGGTGTAAAACTGTGGGTCCCAATCAGTGAATGACAAATTAGAAAGCGCACAGCTCACGGGTTTTGAAAAGCTCTCCCAAATTCTTTCACGGGATGTAATGGTCAACGGTTTTTTTTACTACCTTCCTTTGGCCGTCAGTGGCGCAATGTTTAGTTTGGGCGACTCTTGTCCTCTTGTATTTCTTTCGGCGAGTCTATTGAATACTTAGCCATGAAAAAGCTACATAAAAACCGGTGAAACTGGTGTAAAACTGAGGTGATGTAAAACTAGAAAGCGCTCAGCTCACTGATTGTGGGAAGCTCTCCTCTATTCCATCATGGGATGCAATGGGAAAATATTTATTTAGTTGACTACTTTACTCTCACCCAGTCTATATGCGGACCAGCTCCACTGTTCCAAGAGGAACTACATAAAATCACGTATCGATTGTTTTGTGTTGAAGCCATACTAACGATCACTAAGTAATCCGTTGAATTCGATATAATTCAACAGTTAATAATTCGATATAATTCAACAGTTAATAATGCCCTCCGTCATCTACGAAAATCTGGACCATAGTTTTCAGGGTTACAAGCTTCTCCTTTTTTTTAGAGATCAGCAGAACATTGACATGGCTTCCAAAGCAAAGGGATGATAGTCACACGATATGAAGGGCTGAAAAGATTGCGCAATGGACGGGCAAGCGTCGAAGTGCTGGAGTTCCATCCGAGTCAAGAGATTTATTAACGTCGTGCTCCTTTTTAACCTTTATAACTTCACTTGTTCGAAAAAATGTCTCAGGAATTAAACTAGAGACGTTTGCGAACCCTGGGAGTGGTGAGGTTCATCACGCCAAACGTGCGTAGGTGATTTAACAAGATGCCATCCGTAGATGAGAGGGTCAAGTGGGAAAGCCAGGTATGGTTGCGAACATTAATAATATTGTAATTGGTCGATAGTTTTCGGAGTTACTAGCTTCACATTTTTTAAGAGTCAGCTGGCTACCATCCAACGCGAAGGAAAAATATCCACACGGTCTGACAGGCTGGCACGAAGCGTCGAAGTGCTGGTATTCCTTCCGGGCCGGGGATTTATTAACTACAATCCTCGTAAAAACAGGTAAGAACGTAAGAACGCATTCCAAAAAATACAACAAATAAATTCGTTACCGATCACGGGGATTGGCTGATTCCTGACCGAGAAAACAAGCTCAGTGGTCTTAGTTAAAAAGAGGTGCAGGTATTGGAACTTTATACTTGTCTGAAGGACTGACGTTAGAAAAATGTATAGAGTTTGAAAGATGCAGGGACGGGAACTTCATGGGAACTTCTGAAGGTCTGAAGCTAGAAAAGATACACAGTGTTTGAAACATGGCTTACATCACGCAGATTGGGCGTTGGGGAATTTACTAATTGCGCAGAATAGTCCTGTACTGCAAAGGCTCATAATATTGGCGCTCCGGAATTGAGTGGTTCGAAGGGGAAGCTAGAAAGGAATGTTAACATTAACACCCCAGTGAATGCAATTTCACTTCTGCAACAATATTTTAAAACTTTAGCAACTGAAAGGGAAATGGTGAAGCACCCATTTAAGTAAACCTGCCTTCCATAGTTGGGGCTTCTAAGGAAGCCTGCCTTCAATAGTTGCGACTTCTATGGAAGCCTCTATAAGGAAAGCTTTGTATAGTTTGGACTTCTTCCGAAATACATAATATGCTATTTGATCTGATGTTTTCACCATAGATAGTTAAATTTTAGAGCTGTCGTGTCCAGTTATTGTATGGACTGAAATTCAGCATTAAAATGCCCAAAAGCCAGAAAACCTCTGTTAGGAGGAGATATGCAACAGTCTTATTCTGTAGATCTGAATCCCCGCAAACCGTGATATTTCAAAGAGCAAAACGATCCGTTCGATGAACTTTTGTACAAGCGTATACAGAGAAAAAAATTCGTTCCCAGCCCTCGTATGTTTGACATGTGTATTTTAAATTCACCTACCATGATACCTAGAAGAATATATGAATCTGGCACTGCGATAAACACAAGTAATAAATACTGTTGTTGTTCCAGTTTCTTTCAATGTTTAGGTAGTGAACTATTTGTTCCGTGTACATGGGAAAAAGGGACATAGCACGGCGAGAGAAATTTAAAATCCTTTAGCGTAGTTTGAGAGAAACATTATCGCGGGTTTGATATTGTCAGTTAGGTTGGACTGCTCCATATTTGCTTGTATCAATATAGATACAGAGTTTATATTGAGATTGAAAAAAAAATTACAAATTGTCAGTTTAAAAAAATAGACCGAATAGAAAATTGACAGAAGTGAATGATGATAATATTTTTCTAATTCTTGCTAATTAATTATTTTACTTAAAATAATGAACATTAACTAGATTTCTTAGCAAATTATGGCTATAAAGTATGAATGCGTATGATTGATATAATTTGAATATTGTTGCGTATGATTGATATAAATTTAATATGGAAAGGTAGACATCAGGTGGTATGAGTATTATTTAAATCGGCGCCCGACCTTCAAAAATAGCTTTATTTTTACCAACTTTTCAGGAAAGCACTAAAACAGAAACTTTCGGCGAACATTTGCTTTGATTTTGCTAGTACCATTAACATGTAGACCAATAAATATATTTGGAAACGTTTTCGAGTGTAAAAACAGTGCAATAAACAAAGTTCCGGAAAATTACACATAGCGTTTCTTGCAGGCGCAGTGATGAAATATACCTTTCACTTGATTGAATATATCTTTCACTTGATTGGAAATGAGAAATGGTTTTGATTGGTTCGTACTCAAGGCTAACAGTGCCGAGTATATCTATGCTCATCTTTCGTTTGCTTGTATATTTGTGTTGGAAACACTGTGCTACTTTAGCGGCTGAGGATGGGAAGGAAGAGTGGGAGAGCATATTGAAAACAAACCAACGATGAATATGCTTTACTTGAAGTCCTGGCAATTACTAAAGCATTTCTGAGTGACAAGATTTTCATGCCTTACAAAAAGCAATTCCAATAATATCCCTTAGGAATGTATAAAAATGTCGCGTAATAAATGTATCAATTGTTTACCTGGGCACGCAACCTGTTTGATATCTATTGTCCGTGAAGTTAAGGGAAGATATTCAAATCTTTTGTACTTAAAGTAACAATATGCAAGGAATTCAAGAACAAAAAAAAAAAAAACTGTGACACAAATTAAGAATTACGTGAATTTCCAGGATACATCCTATTAATAACGTGGATTACATATCTGTTAGTTTCATCTTTATGCGTCCGTCCAGTCTTAATAATACCATCTCAAAAGTAAAACTTTAAATATTTTCGAAAATATTTATTGCATTCTGATTGGGTATAAAAATACAGTTTTCTTATGCACTTCCAAGAGGCCTGAAATCCAATTCACTGAACATCCTTTTGTGATGGAGTAAGCCACTTGAAAATCACATAAAGAATTTAAGTGGTATTTGTAGGTCATTGCAGTGCACAGTCTTTACAGATAAAATATAATAATAAATCAGCAAATTCGTCGGATCTGCATTTTATTATAGCATTAAAATCAAGGATAACAATACGCATTGCATTTCACTACAAAAGGATGTTGTATACTATATGCTGCATCAACAACTGAATGGATACCTTTTGAATACAACACACCAAATCCCCAGCTCTCCCATTCTATGTCCCTGTACAGATTTCGAACATAAAATTGGTTTTTAAATCCCCACCTCCTGTCACAAAATGCTGATGGAACTGAGAGAACATTGTACAGAAAGCGAACGTTGATATGTTGAAAGTAGTTACTGCACGGAAAGGATTCAAATTGGATTGCATTTTATGCCAGACTGAATATAAAATTCTTCTGTAAACTGAAATGACGTTTGAATAATGCAAGGAAATACATAGTATCCATTTTTTGTTATGTAGAAACGTCAATTAATCTCCTATTTTCCACTTTAGTAATTTGGAACACGTTGCTCCCCCATACAACCATCACTTGCCTCAAATTGCATTTACGAAATGTATGTTTCAAGAATCATTGAGATAATTAAGGAATATCTGTGGATCCATCCTGTGCTCTTAAGCCAACCACACAATCTGTTGATTATACATAATCATTTCTATGCTATCTGGCCATGACCACCACCAACATCTGCGGCAAAGTCCTTGAGGTGCAGCCACCAGCATTCCCTCAGAAATGCAAATCATTTTACTAGCTTGCACACTTGTGCATATCAGTGTTGCCAAGTCGGCGAAGTTTGTGCATTTTAGGTTGCTTCTTTTGGTCACAGTGCTTCTTTGTACTGAAGCTCATAGGTGCGTTTTAGCATTCTTCTGATTTTTGCTCTTTTTTATAGAAAATTTTAATTTAAATATTGGATTTCTGGGACCTCCGTGTCATGTCTGGTTAACGAACGAAGATGAAACAACCAAAAGGTAGTCGTAGAAAATGGCGCAGAAAGCCGTACCTTGGAAGACAAAGACTTCGCTGGCAGCAGCAGATAATCCTGCGGAAGTTTAGTATTAGCAACTGGATACAGAAATCCAAACAGATGAAGAAATGCTTTACAATTTTGGCTTCACTAAAATTAGAATCCCAGCGGATATGTGCATCGATGTCAAACCGACATTTCAATGTTAATGAGCATTAGAGGTGTCTGTTGCAGCATGGCCTGGAAGCTTAATGTTAATGAAATGTTCAACATCACTGTAAGTTGAATGTAACAGTCTACGATCTCACCACGAACGGCTGTTGAATTCGTTGAGAAATTTCCGCCAAAGTTGAGAAACAGATGGCGCTATTACTTTATTCATTTCTGAGAAAAAGGGCAAAATTGTTTCATCACCTAGGCTTAAGACCACAAAAAATGCCGAATCAAGAGAAGCAAATAAAGAAAGATATAAACTAAACCCCATACTTGTGGCGAAAAAATAGCTTGCGGCAATCAACTGTCAAACGATTTTTGATTCATAACCATTCAAATAAACTGCTGCCAGCAAGTGGTCACGCAGCCAACAAATAAAAACAGTTGTCGTTTTACTAACAGCAGTAATAACAATCAGGCTTGCATTTGTGTAAAACAGACATGTTCATATTAGAGTTAGACAGCAGGTAGAAAATGGTTATGAATTATCTCTTGACTAACTCAAAACAATATTCTACAACTGTTGCAATTATAATTCAGAAAATGCCAATTACAATTCGGTATTTCCAATTAAAATTAAGAAACGTGCAAATGAGATTCAGAATTTCCAATTGAAACTCAGAAAATACCAATTGAAATTAGCAATTTGTATTTGAAAATCCGAAAATATCAATAGAAATTTAGAAAAAGTCAATTGATATTCGGAAGACATCAATTGAAATTCGGAAAACATCAATTGAAATCCCAAAACAAATCATTTGAATCTAAGTTTCAGATTTAATGTCGGTGAACAGATCTAACGTCTATAGGCTGCTCATATTCAAGTGATCTATTTGATTTTCGTTGATTCCATCGGGAGATACCCACATAGCTATTGATGAAGATATTGAATTCGTTGCAGAAGTTATGTAGCGGGCTACCGTTAGAATTTCGTTAACCTAAATCTTTTTTTCTCCCATTAAATGCTCGATGCTCTAATTTCCGGACCAATCTTAGCCTTCCTTCGACCATAACAGTAAGAGTGTTCCGTTTCTGTACAGAGTGGATAACACAGGGATACAAAAGAGAAGAAGTAGAAATAACAGGGATGTGATAATATTTAGCTTTTTCGTGTTGTCGAGTAAGACAAGAATCCATTTGTGAAATTTTCCAAAAGACCTCCACAATCGTGACATGTAATCATACGGGGAAAAACCGAGTTTTCATACCTTTTGCGGTTATAGGGCAGATTTTCAATTTGTCAAAGGATTTGCAAGGAAGGAAGTTAGACCGTTTAAACGATATATGCATTGTTGGTGAACTCTTAAGAAATCTGTGTGTATTTGTCCAAGGAACAAATTTTTTTTTAATTGTTTCGAATTTTTTTCAACTTTGGCAGTATTATAACACAGTATTTTATAGAAAAATCATACTGCTTGTTAAATTAGTAAAGGATACATTTACTATGGAGTAAAAGGCCACTTAGTTTTTAAAAATCCGTTAATAATTGTCTGAGTTATTGAAGTTTTCGTTAAAACTCAATTTTTCCAAAACTTAAAGTTTTGGTCATTCAACTCAAAAATGTTGGCAAGAATTTTTTTTAATAAATTCTAAAGTAGTTGGGGTCAAATTTAAAAAATTCCGAAAAAATTGATAAAATGGGTTTCTTCGACAAATACACACAGATTTCTTAAGGTTTCTTAAATAACGCATGTATATATATCGTTCGAAAGGCCTAAGTTCCAAATCCTTTGAAAAATTAAAAATCGGTTAAAAATTGCCTCAGTGAAGCGAACCACACACTTGTCATTGGTGAGCATGAGTTTCAGAATCTGACTGAATTTGAACAAATATTACCCACAAATTTTGTGAACATGATAGTGATGCTAATGACTTCGACTACATTCTTATTTGGTGACAAGACGAGCGGTAAACCAACAATAAACATCAAAGATAGCTGATGTTCATGCTCAAGAATGTCAAGTCTGTGGTTCGCTTTACAGTCTTATACATAATAGCAAAAGGTGCTAAAAACCGGGATTTTATTCGTAGCTCAATCTTTTGGGGTGTTTTGGGAAATTTTACAAATGAATTGTTGTTTTACTCGACAGCAACTGCAAGAAAAGTAGTATCACTTTCCAGGTATTTTGGACTGTCGCTCAGTGTAACTAATGTAAGTTCTATTCATGCGGGATTCTACCAGGAGTCAACGAAATATGAACTTCACATACATTAACTAAGATATATGGTTTGGATTTTTAATGTTTTCGTATCCTTTTATTTAGTTTGCCGATTATGCACCTTTTTTGATATTTTAGCACATTTTTGTCCTGAAAGCCTCTGGCAACAATGTTGCATACATTTCCAAAATTCACTAGGCCTGTGGGTGGAGGAATATTTTTGGTCGAGAGGCGGTGGTTACATCTTTGAATACTTATCCTATGGCATTTCGATTGTCATTTATCTTGATGCCATTTGTATCCAAATAATGATTAAACGACTGCAAAGGAGTTATATCATTGTCAACACATTAATGTGCATATTGTGACTTTTCATTGTGGAAATTGTGGAAACTGAAATCCTTAGAATATTCGTAATTACTATACAGCTGAAACTAAATGCCCAAAAGTAATTTATTTGGCTTTACTGATGGGAGTGGATGGAAAGTATAAATACTTTAAGTGATATATTGAACAAATTATAGTAGCACATTTTGTAGATGTTGGCATTGCCCAATTTTTACCAAAGAACAACCAAAAGAGACAACAAGGGAACAAGCGGAGAAACAATAAAATGCAATTACTCTACATTTCTCCATTCCGGATCCAAGGGATACATAAAAGTTTAAGGGAATTTTGTATTTGATTTGATTAAAAATTCCTGGTATGAAGTTACTCATTCAACAAATAAACTCATGATCCACAATAGTTATTTATGAGAAAACTATACCTCTTTTTCTTAGAAAGTTCGGGTACCGCGAAAATTTACCCTAATAAACATTAATATAATTTTAACACGGAAAATTCGAAAATCCTGTAAATTCCATGGATAGAGTTAAAGAATACTAGAATACTTGAACCGAACAATTAATGAAAACATGATACTAGACACTTTGAAAATAATAAAAGGAAAATATACAAAACGGTTTGAACAGTTAGAGTACATGAATTTCGCCAACTACTTGAGATATCGCCATTAAATCGCTGCCGTTCGTCTTGTACAGTGTGTGATTGCGTATTTATGCAATACAAATTTATTCCGCCAACTAACTACACTTGAACACTGCATCAGATATCGGAACTAAATCGCTGCCGTTCGTCTTGTACAGTAAGTGATTGCATATTTATGCAATAGAGTACATGAATTTCGCCAACTACTTGATATATCGCAATTAAATCGCTGCCGTTCGTCTTGTACAGTGTGTGATTGCGTATTTATGCAATACAAATTTATTCCGCCAACTAACAACACTTGAACACTGCATCAGATATTGGAACTAAATCGCTGCCGTTCGTCTTGTACAGTAAGTGATTGCGTATTTATGCAATAAAAATTAATTCCGCCAACTAATAATACGTGAACACTACTTCGTATATAGTAATTAAATCGCTACCGAGTGATTACGTATTCATGTAATAATAATTAATTCCGATAACAAACAATAGTCGAACACTACTTCAGATATCGTAACTAAATCGCTATCGTTCGTCTTGTACAGTGAGTGATTACGTATTTATGTAATAAAAATGTATCCCGCCTACTAACAATACTTGAACACTACTTGGGATATCGTAATTTAATCGCTGCCGTTCGTCTTGTACAGTGAGTGAATGAGTATTAATGTATTCAGTTGCGAAGTTGATGTGTGCAGGGGTTAGGTAAGTTAGGTTAGGTTTTGCACACTATACATCCCAGCTCTCGTACCGACGTCCATTGTAGAGCTACTTATATTTATGAAGATCACTTGACCAGTCGATCCTATCCGGCATTATTGTTTCCGGATATAGTATAAAGTTTACCATCAACAACAAGTAGACACCCTGATCATCCTCGATCACTTCTGCAGAAATTGGTAAGCCATGTAGTAACATTTTTCCACTATCCCAATTCACCCAAACCCAATTCTCTCGAATACTGAGATGGACAATTTTATCCAACGCAGCCTGCTAAGTACTCATCCTGGCCCTCCTGTGCATTTCACCGCAATCCTTGGAACCTTGCCAGTCAATTTCAACTGACAACTTCGAAACAGAGGCAGTTGGCCATATAAGCCACTTCTGGGTGGCAAAAAAGTTAAAAATTCCAGGACACCCACAGTTGTCGAGATATGTGCGTTCAAATTTTGTATATCGATGGCTTAATATAAAAAGGGCCTAACTCGATTTTTTGTTACTTGACAGGAGAAGGAAAAAACTTAATAAAATCCGTAAAATTTTGGACACAACAAACAGTTGTAATTCAATTTCCAAAAATGTGTTGCCTCTTTTTATTAAAAATTGCAAGAAAACTTTTTTTGTGTCTAAAATTTTACGGATTTTATTAAGTTTTTTCCTTCTCCTGGCAAGTAACAAAAAATCGAGTTAGGCCCTTTTTATATTAAGCCATCGATATGTAGTTACACAAATGCTGGTATATTTTTATCGGTTGGTCTCTATTTGATAGGATTGATATCCTTATCGATGCAAAGCTTATGTAAAAGTCTTTCAAACACATAAATCTCCATTAACCCACTGAGGAGCGGTTTAAAGTTTTGTATTATTGATCCTAACCTTTTTATGGTAAAGGAAATAATGCCAAGAGACGGTATACTTATATATTTTTCGAATGTGTTATAGGAGAGATATCATGAATTCATTTGTGGTATTAAATGTCACATTAACCCTTAAAGTACCAAAGACTCTCGATGCAATAGTAAACAACAGGAATAGGTAAAGTTTTTAATCAAAATTGGAATGCCCATATCTCAGAAACTGGTGATCGCCTGAAAAAATAAATATTAAATTTTGGATTCTGTTGAAGTTTTTATAAAGATCTGCTGTAATTCAGTCTGCTGTAATTCAGCATTTGTATCGTTAATTCGTCATCCGTACTTATAATTCTTCTTTTTGTGCACTTATTGCAATGTTTTGTATAAATTTTGTGTACACTTTTTGTACTTTTGTGTACACTTTTTGAATTGTCATGTACACTTTCTATACTTTTAAGAAAAAGCTCTGTTCGTTTATGTATACATTTTGTAATTATGTGAAATACTTTTGTGTATACTTGCCGTTCTTTTGTGTACACTTTTTGTTCTATTACGTATACTTTTTGTACTCTTGTGTACTTTCGTGTAAAATTTTTCTACTTTTGGATACACATATGTACATATGTGCTTACTTTTTGTATTGTTGTGTACTTTTTTTGTACTTTTGTGTAAATTATTTGTACTTTTGTGTACGCATTTTCTACTTTTATGTAAACCTTTTGTGAATACGTTTTGTACCTTTGTGTACACTTTCTGCGTTTTTGTATACCTAATTTGTACAATTGTGTACACTTTTTTTACATTTGTGAACAAGCTTTTCGATTATGTACACTTTTTTGTTATTTTGTGCAAAACTTTTGTATACACTTTTGTACTTTTGTACTACACATTTTGAACTCTGTGTATACTTTTTGTACTTTTGTGTTTATTTTTTGTACTACTTGTACTTTTGTGTATAATCTTTTTAGCGTTGTGGGCACTTCTTCTACTTCTGAGTACACTTTTTGTATTATTTTGTATATTTTTTGTCATTTGTAAATTTATGTTGGTGGTGCAATGGTTAGTGTGCGCGGCTCTTGTACATGAGATCGTGGGTTCGAACCCGGCTCTGTTCACCTTCAAATTTTCTTTCGGCGGCGGTCACCTCGCATAGTGACGGCGACACTTTCGAGTATCTAGCCATGAAAAAGCTTCTCAAATTACCGTTCGGAATCGGTGTAAAACTGTAGGTCCCAATCAGTGAGTGAAAACTGGAAAGCGCACAGCTCAGTGATTGTGAGAAGTTCTCCCTAATCCCTACATGGGATGTAACGGAAATCCATTTATTTATTTATATATAGTTTTGAATTTTAAAACCCCCTCCCGTGCCTGTAGAACTTATGGAGCCCCCTGTGAGGATCAGCTTACGAGAGCCATTCAGTTATTTATTAAATTTGTATATACTTTAATTTTAATTCATACACTTTTGATTAAATATAAATTACAAAGTTTCAATTTGACCCAATTCTTTTCCCCATCTTAATTCTTTAATCCACTTAGTAGGAAAATATATAATTTTTGTTCTGGCTGTCATACAGATGCTTAACTTGACATACTTTACTTTAAGCAGACCAACTAATGATTAAATGCAGACTTTGTTCTTTTAGTTAATATTTTATAACTTATATGTACAATATCCCCCTAAGAATATTTGAACAGAAAAGAAAAATAAGATGAGGGCGAAGGCGAAATAAAAATTAAAACATTTCATTCTCAGAGGTATTAAAAGATTCAATGTTGTTGCGTAATTACTTTCTGTGGAAATTACTCCCTCACAATCTTGTGTAACTAAACACTTCTAAAAGTATGCAGCATATGCTTAAGGCCATTCAAGCCAAAAAGTATGCTATTCACAGTTCAAGGTAGCGTTTACTTATCGAACAAAATACAAAAATATATTTTTTAACTTTTTGTTTGCCTTTTACGGAGTTAAACGTAATCCAATCAAAACAATAATTGTGTAATCAGCTCGATTTTAGTATTTCATTTCATCCGTCTCTGATTCATTAATAGCTTCGCAATATGTAATGAAGGACCAGTTAGCTGCTGTTTAATAAATACTTAATCATATACAGTTTCAGTTTCAGTTTCAGTGCCTACTTTAAGGGATAACTTAATGTTTGTCATTCTCGTTGCGAACTTTTGCATACTTTTGTTTCTCGCCTAAATACTTGGGGCGAAATTATAATAAAGTGTCTGAATGTTCGTAGTATATAACGAATGGAACTTCAACGTCCTTGAAATATTTATATTCCCAGAAAAGAAAACAACTTTTGGCATCTAAGTATAGTGTTATCCTCTCTTCTTAACTTTTGATAACTAATCGTTTATAGGATTTCTTGTGTTAATAGCGACGAATGAAGTAAATAAATATTAGACCGAATCAGAAACAACAACAAACCAACCAAAAAAAGAAAAAAACTTTTGGGTGAAAGGTCACAGATAATAGCAGCTAGAAAATGTTTGTGGTTTGTCATAAATTCCATCAGAAACAAGTCGTTTCTGAGTCACTCCAAGGGGCATGTAGTTGTATTAGTAATTTCCCATTCGAATAACAAATATGTACGTCTAATACGGCATCCTAAGATGCTTGCTTCAATGTAGTCCTTGTTGTGAGTTTTGTGGTGAAATGAAGATATATCTTGGGTGAAATATGTTTTGACATCATCAGTCAAATAAATTGCATGTTTCCACGTTGTTCATAGAAATCATAATGAGAACTGAATCAGAAAAAAAATTGTAAATGTCACACACACACTCTAAACTTAGGGATAATGATGGGCGACATGAAACGATAGCAGATGACAAATGAAAGCGATTACAATAAGTTTTAAGATAAAAATACCCACACAGCTATACTTCGTGATCTGAACTCAGTAGGCTATTGCTCTTTTAAAAGTCTAGCACTTTTAGCCAGCAAATATTAAACGAAATTTCTACACCAACACACATATACACTGTGTCCCAATAAAAGTGCACGATGTAAATTTTGGAGCACTTTTTTCTGTGCAAGTGACAGCCCTGCAATGCGGCAGCTGTACAATTGGTCCAATTATTAAACCTGGAGCGCTAGACAAAAGAAGAGCGCGTTATCATTCTGAAAATACATTAAAAAAATGGGAGGAGTTACGCTGAAACTCTCAAACTTCTCGGAATTTTCGGTATTGTATGTTCACCTAATGTGTCAACAATCGAAGAGTGATCGAAAAATTTGAAGACACTGGGCCGGTTCTACGATCTGCATCAAGATATACTACATTCCCGCTAGATGAAAAGAAATCATTGCATTTTAATTCAACATCGACCAATTAGTCTGTCATATTTCCTTCTGAAGGTATTGGAGAGGATGATTGACTTCTCAGGCCCTTCTCAGCTGTCTACATGCCAGCACGCACACAACAAGGACAAATCTACGGAAACTGCCCCGCATGTTCTAGTGAGTTTTATAGAGAAATCTATTTACATAAAGGATACACTCTTGTCGGATTTGTTGGCATAGAGGGTTGCATTTATCAAGGCCTTACTAGGATCGATAAAATCGGGTCTGTGGGCACTTTGTGTTGATAGCTGTGGATCATTAATTTGATCTAACAATTATTTACGAGTAGTCGCATAACCTCGTCCCTGGAACACACGTGTTTAACTCCAAAATGCGAGTAGATTAACATCCCAAGGGGGAGTCTTACCTCAACTTCTTTGGAATTTAGCACTAAATAGTGTCTTACTAGAGCTGGAGAGATCAGGATGCACAGTCGTAGCATACAGACGACCTGGCATTTGTATTACAGGAGAAATACCCCTCCACTTTCAGCGATGAATTCCAGAACATAAGCAGGATACTACCTAATGGGGCCACGAAGAATATAATGGGTGTCACTCCAGAGTGGCCCGAGTTCGTACTGTTTATCAAGAACCAGAAGATTCCGTATATTCATCCCTTGTGTCTAGGTGGTAAAGAAATCTGCCTAAAAGCTACTGCAAAATATCTAGGTGTTATTCGTGGCAGAAAGCTTAGTTTCAAGGATATTACTATGTTTAGGATCAATAGAACCATCGTGACCTTTTATTTGTGTAAAAGATACATTTGAAATCACCATGCATGGGGTTTTTAATTTGCATTGGATTTTAATTTGCATTACTTTGTCTAATGCAAATGCAAAAGAATTACCATTGCTCGCAATGAGAATTACAAAATTTTGAATTTGTATTTGGTCAGGCAATGCTAGTGCAGGTTGTTGAATCGGATGACAATTGTTATGAAATATGGGAATGCCTTTAATTGTTTTGAAATCTTTCGACTGCTGGCAATTCCGCTTTTAAAGTATTTTATAAATAGAGGTTTGTGGCTTCGATAGGTATTGCCTTGTAGTACTTTCTAATTCATAAACCTGTACTGTATAAATTAGTTGAAAAACCAAACTGCACATTGGCTTACAATCGTTTTGAAGTCTGTGATTCTTACCAACTGCGGCGTGGTGTTTCAAGCGAATGACCGTCTTGTTCACATTGTGACTAATTGACGTTTTTGCAGTTGATGTGTCAGCAGGATGGCGCCACCTGCCACTCTGCGCTTATGTGGCATGACGCTAAAATTGTTGATTCAAGATTGCCGATTGGTGTAGATGGTGTTAGTGTAAGATGGTGAATGAACAGTGTGTTAACATTGACAATCTGAAATACCAAACCATCACGCCATCACTACAGAAAATGAAAAACAGCAATTTCATTATGAAACACATATTCTGTTAAAATTGTATTGCCTATAATTGCGTGTAACTGTGTGAGCCCATTTTATTTTTCAATAAAATTTATTTAAACCCGTAATTTGTTTGCTCTCCGAAATAATAGAATAAGCATGTTTTCGACGACTTCGTATGTGGAGCCGCTTAAAACCGCTTAGCTCCCCATACAAAGTGGTCGAAAAATTAATTTAGTTTGGAATAAAAAACAGGCCTATTGTCAACTATTTGACGGCAATTCACCATCTACCCTTCGCCACAAATTGGAAATCATCGTTAGATTCCTGCAGCATCTTGGTTCATATTAATATTGTGGAAATGATGTCCAGACCGTATCGTCTCCCAAAATTCCGATGTCAGCTGGTCATCAATATCGTGCAATTTAACGCCATTCAGTTGGAACTTTGTGAACCCTGGTCTAAGCGATTAACCGCAAACAATTTCCAAGCTCCAGACCGAAATTCCAGACTTCATCTTTGAGATAGAGCCACATCTTTCTCACATTGCCAACGGAAAATTCAGGAAAGAGTGCCTGTGATCAAAGTCGCGGGGGGCATTTGCCGGGTAATTTATTCTATAGTCACTCGGAACATATTGCCGTTACAAATCAATTTAAAATATCAACACTCGTTAAAAAAATATTCGGTTGATTACTGCATTAAATCGTGCACTATTATTGGGACACCCTTTACATACTATTACAGCCTATAAGTATGCTATACACAATTATCAAAATGTATGTAACATATTAGCCGATTTGCTGATGATATTATTATCGACACGCATATGTTTGCATATAAATATTGAATCAAGAATTATTAGCAATAAGCACTGATACACTGATGCACTTACACAATTACACAACCACGTATGTGTGTGTGTGTCTTTGCCTGGATTATGTTTGCAACTACTGTATACACACTAACAAACAAATAATCTATGCATATTATCATACATACAACTTATCTCATGATATCTGCAACATAGTACATCAAAGGTGCAATGCCACTCAAGTGGTCGTCAACTGACATTGTAAATTGCTTACCTGGAAATAAACAGAAATTGACAAAGGATTCAAAATTAGTTTGATATTCATAAGGACACTTGAACTAAGTATAAGTATATAATTGAGTGGAATATTAAGTAGTAGTGATCTGAATTTTAAATCGTTACTAACCCACTGGTAAATCTTTAGGATGGTCAGAAATCAATAGGAAATTAATTGGAATTTAATTATTAGACGGTAGTGCAATAAGTTCTTACAAGGTCATAGAAAAACTATTTAGTTTGGGTGATTTTTGCTACCGTTTTGAGTATCGACTTCATTTACTTCGAACCCCTTTCGTAAGTACGGAATTGCCGGAAATGGAGCGAGGCTCAAAACGTAATAAAAATAATCCGAAATTATAGAAAAATGTACAAACAAAAAATAAAACAAATTTACTTATCCCTAGTTTAGGGTCTCAGATTTTATTATTGAATTTTATACCATACATAAGCTAAGCTATGAGTCAAAAAATATATTAAGCTTTTATTTGTATTCTCTGCTAAACTAATTTTTCGACGACTTTGTATGGAGTGCCGCTTAAAATCGTTTAGTTCCCCATACAAAGTCGTCGAGAAATTAGTTTAGCAGGGATTATAAAAACAGGCTTATTGTTACGGTAAATGCTTTACATGCTAACATTTATGTCCAAATAACAGAATGACAACAAACGGTTTGTGGTGTATATTCAAAGATAATATAAATATCTTGGATGAAGAATTCGCTTATTCACCATTTTCACCAGACGGCAAACGCTGTTTCCGTAAGACCATTTTATAATCGTATGCTACGAAAAGCCACTCAGAAATCTTTTTTTTCCTATTTTGTTATTTGAATTTGAAAATAAAATTTATAGAATAGGATGCAATATTGTTTTTGTTACTTTCGGACAATACAAAAGTCAAACAAGCATGGTTAAATAGTTTTTTTCAATAGTTTTTCTTTTCAGGCAAATTTGTCCATTTCCAGCATTTCTATTTTCTACGCTTATGATACCTTCTGACAATACAAAAGGCAAAATAGCATGGATAAACAGTTTTCTCAATAGTTTTTGTTTCCAGAGAAATTTACCCTTTTCTGACATTGCTGCGCCATCTAGAAAATTTTCCTTGACTTTCAAATTGAACACTTATATTTCACCATCTAGGGGTTTTCTATCATCTTTGAACGGACGTGATTTAATTTCGTCCTTTATCCCAAATAATCTTGAATCCCAATTTTATTAAAAACACATTTAAATTTTATGTTCAAAAACAATTTTTTATTATTTTCCATTTGGTTTCTCTTTTTAGTAAATTCGACCGAACAAACGTTTTAGTGCATAATACTATTTCTTATATGCTGTGATTTGAGGATAATATTTATTGCCTGCTTTTAGGAGGTGTGAAGAATTTTAAACAGCAGTTTAACCATTATATATCGCTCGATTTTGGTTTGTTTTTTTGTGTGTCTCCTTCGAATTCCCAAATCGAAGGTAATTTATGTGATAAAAAAGGCATTAAATCAAATAAATTGGCTAATAACGAAGGAAAAGAACAAGAGTAATATTAATAAATCAAAACAAAACACCGAGTTTCTAACATAAACGTCAATATTTTCAAATGCACGGTATTAAGATAAACTTAACATACCCATTTGGGTAGTGGGTATATATGGGTATATATCGCATTTGTAGTCAAGGTTATTTATAAATTGAATTGAATACATTTTAAAATTTAATGATTCTTTAAGGATTAGCCGGAAATTTTGCTGTTGTGTTATGTTTATGAAATGTTGTTGCCTTGTATTGTTACGAGGCAATACAGTAGGAGTAATTCGGTTACAGCAACCTCATTTTGCATAAATACTGTTGCCGAATATGCCATAGCTATCTTTAACTCGGTTTCAAGAAACTCGAATTCGGTTCTGATAACCTCCAATTCGGTTGTGGTGACCTATAACTCTATTCGGATAACACTTAGTGTGATTGTTGCAACCTCTAAATTCGGTTTCGGTTAATTGGACTATATCAATCGAATTTCTCCGTGGGTTTAAAGGCTTCTTTCTATGTTACAACATTATAAGAAAAAATTTGATTGGATAAATTTACAAAAACAAGGTATACTTTAAAATTTTCCCTATATATGAACTATTGCCTACTTTCAGGAGCTTGCCTATAAAAATTTAAAACAAAATATATTTGTAGAGAAACTTGTGCTATCTTTGGGCGAAACTTCTCAACTCATATCCGGGGCAGGCAGGACTGGAAGAGACGCATTCCAGGTTATGGAAGACATTTAGGAGTCTGCACGTTTAAAAATCTTTATTTTCTTGTTGTTTGTCGCAAATATGTTATACTTGTGCCCACACACATTGTGTTGGCTATCCAGTAATACATATTTGAGACACAATGATTAATAGGTTATAATATATGTTTTTGTGACCTAAATGTGGCGGTGAGTATTGAAAACTGTTGAAAACATAAAGCCTGACAGACAGCAACAGAAACAAGTAAGCAGCAGTTTTTCTATACTTGAATATAATGCTTGCAAACATAAACATGGTTCCTGCAATATGATGATGGGTCCGATTTTTATCAGCGTGTACACTGATGTCTTCAAATCAGAAGGAAGAGTGAGGTTTGCAGTCCATTCTAAAAACCTTGCACAACGACTACCATACCATTGTAGTATCTGACAGGCAGAAGTTACAAAAATCGGAGAAGTTGTCTTTTGGCTGGGACGAAATGGCATAACTGGCTGTGGTATCAACATCTACTCTGATAGTCAAGCTGCTATGCAATTTCTGCAATATGTATTCCTGACTTCATCTCTATATGAGATGGTCAATCAGTTTGATATCCACCTAATATGGGTGTTAAGGCACATTAACTTTCTACAGAACCATAGAGCGGATACTAGGTATTACCTTAGCTGTTCTACTAGACATGGATCATGTGAGTATGATCATTTCTACATGTAAGCTCATGCTTGAAACCGAAGCTCTAAGATAAGCGAATGATAAATGGTCTGGAGGCACACAATACAGGATCACCAGGCAAGTATTGCCAAGTTACGACCTGAATCGTTCGCTAAAATTTGCATCCATTCCTACTCTATGCTGGTAGTTCTGATCTTTGGTTATTGTATAATAGGTTAAGATGCGTAAAGCATTGGAATATCAGCTCATGAAATCTCAGCTGTGGAAATGAAGAGGACGACGAAAGCGACGCCAGACCTTTTATATGAGGAGGAAACTATATCTAGGATATTACTTCATGTTGACTCTATTATTCAGTCAGGGAGTTAAGGTGAATGACCGTAGGACTTTTGCAGAGCCCTAATTGGTTCGCCAGAGAGTAATATATGTCTCTTCTTTAGTCACATCCTAAAATATCGGAGTTATGGTCCTTAACCATACCAGCAAATTTTCAGTTTCAAAGATGGGGACGGAATACGACGTCCTGTGTTATTACAACGGTTCTCATTGGATTAATTATTTACCAAAGCTAACCTTGAGGTGTTGCCGTTGGATAAAGATCATTGCCTACTTTTAGGAGGTTACAATTTAAGCTTCAATCGGGTGTCGGAAACACGCCGGCAATACATTTGAGTAAATTGCAAATCTGTTAATTACAGGGGTTTAACACGTACATAGATTTAGTTTTTGGCTATACACATTTCTTTGAGCGACATATATAAACACGGAAATTTTATTATATCTTGAACACACTTACACGTAGCATTTTTTATCAGTGTAATATTGTGTTGTTTTTATCGAAAACTACAATATGCTCACGATTTTTGCCCTTTACTGGAGGCAGGATATCCTTAATAGCCATGTAATTGTCACGATAACAGTAGAGGAAACAACAGCAGCTTTCTATTTACTATAAATTTTGGAGAAATACCCTGAAAATATGTTTTTCTTTTGGAGACTAATATCATCATTGGCCTCATCGCAGCCAACGTCACCACCACTTTTCATACATCTCCATTTTCATCACTAGTTCTAACATTTGAAGTGACTGCCAAAGGCTCTTGTTTCCTGCCACAGTTGTTGTTTTTATTGTCAGTATTAATATGTGTGTGTGTTTTGTTTTTCGCTAGTGAGTACATAATTTATAACAACACCCTGCCCTTGCTCCGCCAACAGAAAGGCTTGCCTCGTTGCTAGTTGTGTTCTTCCCTTTTGACAGCTATCCTCGACTTCCTGTGTTTTGCGAGAGCACCAAAAAGTTAATGTATGTGAATTTTACGTGCTCGTCGGTGTAGTGTTGTTGTGAAGAAAGAACCGGAAAAATGCCATGTTTCAGCAAAATACATTTAAAATGTTATAAGGGAGGACGAAACGCCTATGACTACGGGTACCACAACAATGTTGCATAGCAGGCAGGGGAATGATATAATAAGATGGGGAAACTACGTCTGGGAATGCTATAATTCGCAGTATTTGAATTCTGTATAGGAACAGAATAGGAGAGAATTATTATATTATGCAATATAAAAATGCAGGTTTCAAGCTGATACCTAGTAACAGGTAGTTTCAGATTGAAAGTGTTATTTGAATAGAAATGTTCAATATGGCGTTAGGTCTATACGAAGCTGCTGCGATTTTCATCGAGCACATCTTATACTGCAAACAGTAGCGACTTGGATCAACTTTCTATAGAGAAACAGTTCTGCTTTCAATCACACCAGTTTGTATTCAAGGCCAAATTGTATTCAGGAATCAATTTTATTGGAAAATACAGGGGTTTAGTTGAATATTTTCAAATAATTCATTGATTCATGAAGTCCTCAATATAGGGTTACTTATGGAATACCATATCGGGCAACTGTCCTACATGGCTTTGCTGGCACATACACATTCGTTTGTCGACATTTTCCATGACAGTTTTGCGTAAATGTGGCTGAATTTCCGTAAAGTCGTGGATGGACGTGGGATTGCGGCATAAATCTTAGACTTATAACCCGAAAGAAAAATTCCAATGGCCCTAAATCAAATGATCTGCGTGACCATTTCTGATTACAACAATTAAAAATTACACCACCAGGTAAAGGCTCATCCAGTAATTGAATTGTTCGTAGGTCTGTATGACATGTTGTACCGTCTTTTGGAAACCACAGGTCGATTGCGCCTAATCAATCAATTATGTATTCAATTCAACATTACTCATACCCACCGTGCAACTTATACCCTGATTTATAAATATCAATTTTAAGCCACTCGTAACTTGTTCGGAAGGAGAAACAATTCACAGATATTTATCTTGAGCTCAACAACTACCGTAATCAAAGAGTTCTTTTGATTTTGATTTTAACGAAATTATTTATTCAATTCGGCATGTGCAATTTTCAGAATCTTATTTATTTAATTCAACATTAATCATACGTGCCGTGCTTCTTATATCATGATTTATAAATATTAGTTATACGCCACTCGTAACTTGTTAAGAATATTATGAGACAGGTGTCGCCGTCACTATGCGAGGTGACTGCCGCCGAATGAAATTTTAAGGTGGTCAGAGCAGGGTTCGAACCCAGGATCTCATGCACAAGAGCCGCGCGCACTAACCATTGCACCACCGACGGCCACGCCACTCTTAACTCTTTCAATAGGAACAAACAATCATAGAGAGTTATCTTGTGCTCATAAATTTGGCATAAACAAAATATATGTATCAGATTTGACGTAATTTGTATATTCAATTCAACATTAATCATACGCTCCATAACATTTGTAGAGTTATTTATAAATATCAATTATTTGTCACTTTTAGTTTGTTTTACATTAAAGGAGAATTAAGAAACATCTCTCTTTTTCTCAAGCAATTGATATAGATGACGTGAACCTATGAGAATTGAATATACAAGGTGGCGCAAAAGTAAACTTCCGATATTCTTTGGCTGTAATTTAAAAAAAAATGAAAAACTTTGATTCTTCTTGTGGATTATTTTTATTTGGGCTTTTAATTTTTTTTACATCAAGTCGAGAATATGATGTCATGTAAATGGCCGCCGCCACAGTTGATTGTCATTTGAGACCTTCCGGCGATACGTCCTCACATTCTTGACGGATATTGTCTTTAAGAGCTGCAAGAGTCTGAGGCTTGTTGACATAAACCCGCGACTTCAAAAGCCCCACAAAAAGAAGTCTGGAGCGGTCAAATCAGGCGATCTTGCTGGCCAGTGCAAATCGCCAAAACGGGAGATTAGGCGCCCGGGAAATGCATCCTTCAGCATATCGGTTGTGGCACGTGCAGTGTGTGCCGTTGCACCACATGTTTTCCAATCCCAATTCATCAAGTTGCGGCAAAAAGAACTCGTTGATCATTGCTCTGTAGCGCTCACCATTCACAGTAACCGTTTGGCCCGCGAGGTCTTCGAAGAAAAAAGGTCCGATGACTCCTCCAGCGAAAACAGCACACCATACAGTGACTTTGAGCGGGTGTAATGGCTCTTCGTGGGTTACACGCGGATTTTCAGTGCCCCAGAAGCGTAAATTTTGCTTATTTACGTACCCGCTAAGATGGAAATGAGCCTCATCACTCATGATTATTTTTGATGAGAAATCATCTGCCTCTTGGTGGTGATTAAGGATGGCTTGAGCGTATGTTAGACGCGATTGGCGGTCAGCAGCTAACAGCTGATACACCGTCTGGACTTTGTACGGAAAAATCTTCAAATCTTGTACCAAAATTCGCTGTAAAGACCGTCGACTGATACCCATTTGCGTGGCACGTCGTCTGGTCGATGTCGACGGCGCATCCATGACATCCTCGGCTACAGCAGCAATATTCTCTGCAGAATGGCTACTCCGGGGTCTGCCACGCCTGGCAGCATCTCGTGTTGTGCCAGTCTCTTCGAGGCGAGCGGCTAAACGTCGCAGTGTTTCACCAGTAGGCGTTAGACGGCCAGGAAATCTGCGACCAAATTCACGTTGTGCCAAAGTCACCGACCGATTATTGGTCAAATACATAGTCAGCAATATTCCGCGTTCTGGAGCAGTGTACCGTAACATTGTTTATTAACGTGTATTTCGCATGTGTTTACTACACAAATGTCAAAACAGAACTGACATTAGGGGCCAATCGCAAAATTTATAGCATTTTCTGATAGGAGGATTACTTTTGCGCCACCTTGTATTTGTTTACTCAATTCATTATTAATCATACGCGCCGTGTATTTGTTGCACTGAAATACCAGCTATACGTCAATCTGAACTTGTTTAATAGGAAAAGTAATCATTTGAAGGTCAACAAATTGACATAACCAATGCATAATTATGAGATTTCAAGAATGCTGAATATCAACTTCAAAATTATACAATGATTTATAAATAAAGTACGGTCCAATATAAGTTCACGACTGTTAATGGTATTCGTTACATGAACATGATACCCTCGATATTGTGGCCCTCGATCAGCAGGACGTTTGCACCTGCCACACGGACTATTAAACAACCAATTTATTGCGCCAATGATTTCCACAGCGAAATATTTCCCAGAATTCTGATGTAAACTGATTTCATCTACCATACCGACCATTACACGATTTCTAAACCGATTTGAGCAGAAAATAAAGAAAAGAAAGCAAGAACCGTAGCTTATATAATCGGGACAGTATAATGAAATAAAAACGACACAATATATCTTATACAATGATTCATAAATATCAAGTATACGCCGAGGTGTGGATGATTATTAGGTAAAACGAATCAAGTTGCAGGTTTCGATGATTTGACAATATCTGTTTCTTCTATTCAGCATTAATCATACGCTTCGTGGGACTTGTTGTAATTTATTAATATCAATTATACGCCTCTCCTAACTTGTTCAATTATTTTTGGATTGTAATTATTTTTTGATATGTTGTAACTTTCTTCATAACTTTCGTCGTAACTTTCTGTAATACAATAAATCAGTTTATAGTTTATTTCAACGAAGCTGCTTATAATATTATTTGTAATAAGCATTCTAACAGTTTTCAAGAGAAAATATTCTACAAAACAGATTTTTTATTTAGATTTAGTTTTTAGTTAATATATGACAATTTCATACCACAATCCTACTAGGTCAGGAAGATTTGTCTAAGTGAAAAATGGTTGGGTTTGTCGGTGTCATAGATTTGATCTGTCGAATCGACAGGAAAATGTATAATATCATTTTAAGTTGTTTTTGATGAGGGGATGCAAATTAGATTACCGTTCATTTATAAAATTTGTCGAATAATTAAATAAAAATATTTAGTTGTATCATATAAAAATACTCTTAAAGAGGAATTTGAAAATGCTGAAGTAAAGCAACTCTGTTTCCCCAACCCATTTGAGCAACATATCATACCACCCTCTATCACAAACAACATCTCTCAGTAATTTCAATTTTTGTTTCGTGTGTGTGTACGCTATTGTTATTTAGAAACAAATACATACATACAATACATAAACAAATGTGGTATGTAAATGGGATTATACACGCACCTACACATACGTGTAGTATATAAGAAAATTGGAATTTCAGTCAAATGCGTGATGGTATTTTTCCCAGTTACTAGTTGCAGTTGTATGGACGATTGTGCACAATTTACATAACAACGCAGCCAGCCGAGTGGCAATAACAATAATTCCACTACAACTCTCATCTACGGCGAATGTGATTGTATTTCCAATTTCGACTGCTCACTACGCTGTTGCTGATGTTGTTGTTAGTAACGTGAAGGCGTTTCGTGGTGTTGAGCACATAGAGTCGCGTTGTTATTTACAAAACTGTTGTGCACATACATATGTTCATTATGGTCTTCTCTAAGTTTATGTGTGTTTGTGTATTTGAATGTTGCTATTATGTATTGGTAGTGGTGGACTAACTATATCAATATCGGGAAATTATGTGTGTGTTTGGTTCATAAAAGTAAAGGACAACAACTGCGACAAAATCAATCATGGAATGTCCGTGATAACGAAACGCAACCATTGATGGGTTTGAAAAATTTCATCAGGACTAGAATTGAGTGGAGCTTAAATTTGTATATGGCTTTCGAAAATGGTAGAATTGATTTGGTAGTTTTAGTAGATGGAAATTTATTGAAAAGCGTGCAAAACCTGTAATAATGCAGGCTTATTCCCAAATCGTAGAAAAATTCTCTAAGTACTGTTTGGTTGTTAGCGTATAATTGATATTAATTTCCATGGAGCCATGTGGCGTATGATTGCTAGAGCCTTTTCCCGGTTTTATGGAAATTTCAATTTAAAAATGATAATTTCAAGATAATTGAGCCGATCTAGAAAGGTTTTATTTATTCAAAACTTTAATAATATAAATAATAAATACAAGATATTGGGATGCAAATGATTAAATACAAGTTTGGTAAACTTCAGGGTTTCTTCAGGGTTTCTAAATTTACTACGGCTACACCAGTGACCAAAAAGAGAAATGATTTCCCATTACATTCCACAAAGGGATCTCTTTTTCTTATTTTCATTGACGATCTCCTGGGTCAGACTGTGAATCCAATCTACTCTTTTGCCGATGACAGTAATCTCTGTCATTCTTATTCATTCGATCGTAGGCCAAGTCTTCAAGAGATTGAAGTCAAACGCCGGACGATGAATGAAACACTCGACCGCGATCTGGTGTCCATTGTTGAATAGGGTCGAAAGAATAGAGTAGATTTTAATGCGGGTAAGACCCAGTGTTGTTTGCTGTCGCATAAACGTGTTGCTGACCCAGGTGTGTCGTCATTGTCTATGGACGGTGCGGATATTGATGAATCAGACGCTCTTGATGTTCTGGGCATGAAAATACAATGCGATGTCCGTTGGGCAAAACATGTATTTGAAGTGTCGAAAGATGCATTCAATTGTCTAGGCTTTTTAAAGCGGTGCAAGAAATACTTCACTCCCACTGATCTTCTCAATATCTACAACACCTACATCAGGCCAAAGACGGAGTATAACTCCCACATATGGGCAGGTGCTCCTGGGACTTCTTTGGAGCTTCTCGACCGTGTCCAGAGGAGAGCGACGGTGTTAATAGAGGACAGTAGGTTATCCAACTCTATTGCCTCCCTTGAGCATCGTCGAAATGTGGGGTGCGTGTCGCTGTTGTATCGATATTTCCACGGTATGTGTTCCTCGGACATCCGTCAACTTATGCCAGATATGAGGATATTTAGCCGAAGTACGCGGCTATCCAGGAACTCTCATCCGTTTTTTATCGAGTGGCCGATTGATCGCACTACACACTATAGAGAAAATTCGTTCTTCAGCCGTATAGTCCGTATGTGGAATAAACTTCCGGCTAGTGTATTTCCCATCCATTGTGGCACACAAGCATTCAAGGCAAATATCAACAGACACTACTCCCTCTTTCCACCCTCCACTACCTCAATTTTCCTTCGCCAACACAATGCACTGCATTTATAGGGGGCATCCCCTGAGTGTTGGTTTGATAAAAAAAAAAAGATTGAAAAGTGCTTCTTGCAACCAATGAGCTGTGTGCTTTCTAATTTTACACTCGTTGATTGGGACCTACAGTTTTACACCGGTCCGAATACTCACTAGGCGGGGTGAGCGCCGTCGAAGGATATGTAAGGTGGTCAGAACAAGAATGGAACTCACATTCACATGAGGAAGTGCAGCGAACACTACCAACGGCCACCAAGATCCAAACGAAGTCTAAAACTCAAGTAGCTGCCGGATCAAATTATAATTTCGTTATTTATTTCAACTTGAATAACAGCTATGTATGTCAGACAGAAGGCTCTCAACAAGTCACTAAAAGAATGAAGCCAACGCGGAAGAGAAAGCCGCCGTAATGGTATATACCAGGTGGAACATTGCCTGCGAGAGCTTGGTGTTACCAACTGCAGGAGAATAGCAGAAGATCGAGCCTGTTGGATAATATGACGTCCTCATTTTATAAGGTCCTGAACCCTCTTGGTTGTTTGAGGCTACATATGAAAGTAAATTATGGAATTTATAACTTTCTGACTTTATGAAGTCATGCTGTAAACTATTTAACTGAGCTAAGACTTCGAGGAATAAGACTGACTTGGATAGGGACAAAGTCGAGGAAAGACGGTATGTGAATGGGCAAAGACTGGCACATTGAAACTTCTGTGAATCCATAGAAGGTACATTCAAGGCCTCAGGACTAGGGAAAAATACAGTAATACAACGATAGGTTACCTGAATGAGTCTTCTGGGCACTAAACTACCTGAAGTGTTAGTTAACGCAAATTTCTTCTGAATATCCTTTTCCATGACACCATTCGAACAAGGAGATCGATGTAAATGAATATACTTGTCGTATTGTCGTTGAGTCGAAGATTACAGCAGCCATCGGCAACTTCAGACCTTTAAGTCTTGCGGACCTGATATGGTATCGCAAACGGAAGTTCAGCCTGTGACCGATATATTGCTCCGCTGGCTGAAACACTTCAACGTATATACACTTCAGATACATAACTAACAGGTGGATGAATACAAGACTGCTGTTTATTCCCAAAGCGGGAATGGCTTTTCACACAGCTCGTAACAACTTAAGGTCTATACGACCATCATCGTTCATCCTTAAGCTGCAGAGGAATTCAGAGATTGTCACACCACACAAGAGGTCATAGTAAACGAAGTAGAGGTTGTGACAACCGTATTACTCTCGTAGGTTGTCACACCCACATTATAGGTGGTCACAATCGTATTATAGGTTGTCACAACAACATTAGGGGTTGACGCTACCGAATTAGAGATTGTCATAACCGACATATTGGTTGTCACACATCGAATTAGAAATTGTCACATCCGAAGAAGAGGTTTTCACAACCGATGTATAGGTTGACACCACCGAATTACTGGTTGTCGCAACCAAACTATACGTTGTTACAACAGAATTTGAGTTTATCACCACCGAATTTAGAAGGTGTTACAACCGAATTAGAGATTGCCACCACCAAATATAGAGGTTATCATTATCGAATTTAGAGGTTATCATATCCTTCCACACCAAATTTAGTTGATGCAAGCGAGTTCATTCCAAATTCGGTTGTAGCAACTGAATTGATTGCAAATTCGGTTGTCGCAACCGAAGTAGTAGAGAAATGTAGTTATTAGGTCGAATATAATTAGAAATTTGTCTGACGCAGACGAATCCATTATGAAACGAGGATATTTCAACCGAATTTCAGTTGTTGGGACTAAATTAAGTTCTCGCAACATCAATACGTTTGTGGCAACCGAAATTCGGAGGCAGCTGCAAAATTTACGGTTGGTGCAGCCTCGTTTCAAATAGTTACTTCGGTAAGTGGGTGCAGCAAGCGCACTACAATAACAGATCTTAAGAGACAGCCCTGAAAAAACTGGTAGAGTGCATACAGAATCGTTGGTCACTAAGGCGTACACGAAGGTTGCCTTTGTTGACAATACGGGTAATGACCGGTGTAGCATAGAGCGTTTGTCAGGCAGAAATTTTGTGTCGCGTGGCATGTTATGAAAAGAACGCTGCACGTATGGCAACGCTTCAGTCAGTTGCAACAACTAGAAAGACTAGATGGAATATTGCCTACGAGAAATTGGTGTTACCAACTGGAGGAGAAAAGCTGAATATCGAGCTGGTTGGAGAAACATGTTAACCTCATTTTGCAAGGCCCTTGATACCTCTGGGTAATTTGAGGCCACCTAAGTAAGTAAATTCTACTGTAGGATATCTACTACAGTATCCCATTTACTTAGGTACGTGGAAAAATCATCTCATTTAGCGGTCAATAGCATCTTCAGATTCTCGGTGCAAATTGAGTGGGTAGCCATTAATCTCTAGAGAACCAATTAGGTGACTGAGAACCCTAGAGTTTTTCCTTCCCCAGAACCATTTTGGGTGCTGCACCAAAAAGCTCTGTAACTAAATAAGTTGATTTCACGGTATAAACCTTCCTGGTGGAAATTGAAATTCGTTTCTCCCTCGTTCTACCCGTTACAGTTCCTACAAAAGTAATTTCTTCTAATTGTCTCGTCGCAGGCCAACCAATTATACACTGTTTCGTCAAAACATGCACGTGCATTAAAATCTTGGGTCGAATTCCCCCTTTTACGTTGCCTGCGCTTCAAATAAGAGCATATGCGCAGGATATGCTCAGAAGTCATTAGTGGTATACCAATATATTAAAATTTTTGTGGAATCTGCAAGATAGTCCCGAGTCTTCCCAGCTCCTCCACACTGCCAAGGAGCAAGTTCAGGACATTTGATACCAGAACTACGATAAAATTAAAGGAATCCGAAGGTCATCGGTGTAAGAAATTAAACAAATTCCAATAACATAGTTGTATCACCTTCACAATGGTATAAATACAAGCCGTATGATTTATATTGATTTTCTTGAGGTGGTAATACGTGTCGTATGATTTATAATAAATTCATTATTTAGTATGGAAGAAATAGAGATTGATACTTCGACAAAGTGTTCTACTGCTAGTACGTTTGAGGTAAAAAAAATTTTAACAAATTACTTAAGTTGGTAATGCCCTCTTACAATCAAACTTCCGCTTAACGTATTTACCAATTCGCAATACGAATTAATGAATGTCGCCTAACGAATTTACATTTCTTTCATTGACTCCGTTTGCTGTCCATGACAATAACATTGGAAAAAGTTTTGATAACAAATTATATTTTCAAATTCCCCTCTGTTAGACGACATATTGACGTCACTGCAATAACAATGTAGACAAAAGATATCAAGTTAATCCTTAAATAAATAACTCTGTTGTCGATAACAACGTTAACTGATATGTAAACACATTGAATATAAATAGCAAAATTAAACAATCAAATACAACAATTGCGTTTAAGGGATGTCACCCCGCTCCTCTAAAAGTATGCAACAATTTTGATGTGTAATCAGTGTCAAACTTCCCTTTAGCACAGACGTTAATACATACACACACAGTTTCACAATAAACGAATAAAACTATTATCTGTTAAATATTTGATGATTGTGTGTCACTGCATAGTTATGGGTCAGCTACTGTAAGTGTATCTGCGTATGTGTGAACATCTGACTTTAATGCCTTTGGAATAATGGAAAAAGGACATGCAACAAATGGAGGTAAAACACGCCGAAATTGAAGTTGAGGCTAATCGTCCTACCCTTTTGCTGTTGTCGTGTCGTGTCATCAACCTAAATATACATTAAATGTGATAATGTATACGTGCAGTATATAGATACACATACATACACATACAGCCTCATTCACTTTTGCACTCACATAAATGTTATTTCGAAAGAATGAATAAATAAAGAACAGAAGAAAAATCAACAACTACAATGCAGAAAATACAATATGCACAGTAGAGAAATAAATTGTAGGTTTCATTAAACTAAATAATTGTAATGGCTTAGCGTGACTATCAGGATTTTGTGTCCTTTTTCGTTTTGCTCCAGCACTAGTGTGAGTAATTTATGTAAATTTGTCTGGTTGTTTGCTGGTGTATTTGTGTTAAATTTCGTAACATTTCAGTATTCAAATAATAGAAAAAAAGGTCAGGAATATTTAGCGTTTCCTTGTTTGTGATAACAATTTTCAGGAATTTCTTTGCATACTTCTAGGCTAATATTTGCTTGGAAAAAGTTGGGCATACTTTTCGGAGTACAGTTGAAAAAATACTTAAAAATTGCTCGAAAAGAGGGTTAAATTCTGGGGTTCATCGACTTGAGTTTGTTAAAAAGGACTAAAGCAAAAATAAAAGCGATGAGTTTAAGAGGGTATGTGTTTGGTACTTAAATATTTTCAATTAAGGATACTATGATTTTTAAGTCTTCGCATTTATAAAGATAAAAGTGTAATTAAGGGAAGTAAGAACGACGCAAGGCTGCAAAAAGCCATGATTAAACGAACCTTTTAAAACCCATAACAATTTTTAAAAGATTTCGCGAAAAACTGGAAAGAAAAGAAGAGGTCTATCTTACAGGACGAGGGAGATCTAGAAACCGTTGAGTGATGGTAACATAGTCCTAAGCAGGAGCATTAAAGTTGGAAGTTAATAAAATCAGTGTTGGCAGTCACTAAACCCTTTGATGAATATATCATTTCCCTGGCTGTATAAATAGATTTTAGGCTTCGAAGTTTGTAGTTTGTTGAAGCTATAATATTTATTTAATTTGCTCTAAAACCAGGCAGATTTCGGGAAAACTTCCTTAGATTTAAAGGCTTAAAAATAACCACCAAGATAACGGGACAGGTTTTACGTTGTTCCTGAGAAATTTTAACTTTTGATAAATATTAATATTTGTAATGAAGAATTCTTTGAAATCTCTTAGAACGGGAGGGAGGCATATGAAAGGTGGGCCATGTAAAGTTCCGAATTTAATTTCGCTTTAGAACAAATACTAAGAGACATTTTTTTCAAAATTATGATTTTATTGTTAAGACCCATGATTGACGTTTATAAAGGAAACTAAACATCGATCAAATGGCTTCCATGACTTGTATAACACGACCTCGTTGGATCTACCCAATTTTTCAGTACATTTTCGAATGTTTGGGCCTCTATCTCTGGAACGACGGCGTCGATTTCGTGTTTTAAGGCCTCAATGGACTTGGGATTGTTTGTGTAACATTTACATTTCACGGCAGTCCATAATAGTCAGAGGGAGTCAAATCGCAATTGCGAGGCGGCCAATAGGCTGATTATGCGATTATCGAGCACAGTGCGCAAAAAATCGATTGTCATATTGGTTGGGTAGCACGTAGCGGTATCCTATTGAAACCATAGGTGATTCGTGTCATCTTCTGCAACTTTTTGGGGGGGAAAGTGGTAAGCATGACATGGTAACACTAGCCATCATTGACCGCAACAGCGGCTCCTTGCTCATTTTCGAAGAAAAATGGGCCGAGGATGTCGCGCCATGTCAAAAACCGCAACAAAACATCACTCGTTGTGGATGCTTCGTCATCTCCTGAATGACATGTGGAGTTTCCGAAACCCAAAGGTGAGAATTTTGTTTGTTAACGTAGTCCCCAAGGACATTTTCTCCAAGGACACATTTCTTCATTGGAATATACCAGTTTTCGGTAAAAATGCTCATCATCAGCCAAGCAATCTTTAGCCCCTTTGCCGAAGCGAAAACGCATCGCAGGGTCAAGAGGATGCAGTTTTTGGAGTAGGTGTATTTTATACGCCTTCATACTGAGGCCTTTATGCTAAATGATGCACAAAGAACGGCGAGAAAGTTTCAATTCCTTCGAACGGTGGCGAGTTGAGGTTATTGGCTGTTCGAACGCACTCTCAGCTACAGCGGCAATATTTTCCACTGGCCACACTGTACGAGCAAGTTTATGAGTTATTTTGTACAATAAGCACCCGGGTTGACGAACTGGCTACACAAATTGAGCCACAATTACGTTGATAGCATTCTATTTCTACCGAATTTATTTCGTAGACTTCTTACAGTTTGAGTGGAGGTCTCAGAACTTTTGGAAGAATGTATTTAATATTTACCAAAATTGCTTCAAGGGTAAAGTGACCCATTGCGTAAATTTCTAACCTTTAACTAATAATCTTCATAAATGGCAAATTGGTTATCTGCTTCCAAATAAATAATGCCGCATTTAATTTATATGATTTCCATAGCTTTTTAACCCGCGAGACGTATGATTAATAGTTTTTATATGCATAGTGGTTAACTGGAAGACGTATGATTAATATTTTTTTAGAGCAGTTAGTCATACACTTCGTGTAATTAATTTAAACGAAACCTCTTATTTCGAATTATGAATGATTGATGCAAATATCGCTTCTGCCCAGCGAAATAGATTTCAGTTATTAAATTGTGCAGTTTGTCCCCTCGTGGAACGTAATGAAAAGTATTTATTTATTTAATTATTGGTTTAACCAAATCGAATCTAAAACCAGGCAGATCTCACACAATTTGGGGAGAAGTTTGTAACGTGGTGTTGTCAAAGTCTCAGCTAAACCTTCTGAAATAAGAACAGATTGGCTTAGCCTTCTCTGGGTTTTGAATTCAGATTCTTTGTTGGTTCTCTTATGAAATAAAATAATTTAATTTAAAGAAACAACATCAATTGATCCACTCGTTGAGAACACACTCCTGGGAATAGTTGACGATACTCTGGATACTCTGGGAAGCGCTGAGAATATCCTTCTAGGAATGGTTTGAGAACACTCCTTCGGGGTTGGTCGAAGAATACTCTTCTGGGAATAGATTGAAACGGTTGAGAATACCACTCGTCTTAGAATCGTTTGACAACACTCTTCTGGGAACCGTTAAGAATACCTTTCTGCGTATTGTTTGAGGCCTACGGGTTCGGTCTTAGAACACTCTTCTGGTTTGGAATGGTTGAGGATACTCTTCTGGGAATGGTTTGGGTTCACTCTTTCAGTTCGGTCAATCGATTTCAGATAATCGAGAATATGGTATGTTGCACACGTGGTGAATCGGAATTGGGTTAGCTGAGATCGGCTCAAACCCGACTCGGTTACCCCTTCATTACGGGCGTCTTATATTTGAATTGGCAGAACTGGACCGGGAATCGGATTTACATGGAATAAATGGAAGAGTCAGCCGAAGCGTCTATTTTCGAATAGCCAGCCGAAGTCTCTGTGGTGGAATAGTTAGCCGAATCGGCTGTGGTGGGATAGCCAGCCGAAGTCTCCAACCGAAGTAGCTACTGAGGTTTAGTCAACTGAAGTCGCTATGGTGGAATAGTCAACAATAGTCGTTATGGGGAATAGTCAGCTTAATCCGGTCTGGGGGAATGGGCAACCAAAGTCGCTTTGGTGGAACAGTCAACCGAAGTTGATATGGTGGAATAGTTAACCGAAGCCAGCCGAAGTCTCCATGGTGGAAGAGTCAACCGAAGTCGATATTGTGGAATAGTCAACCGAAGTCGCTACTGAGGTTTAGTCAACTGAAGTCGCTTTGGTGGAATAGTCAACAATAGTCGTTATGGGGAATAGTCAGCTTAAGACGCTATGGTGGAATAGGCAACCGAAGTCGCTATGGTGGAAGAGTCAACCGAAGTCGCTATGGTTGATTAGTCAAGTGAAGTCGCTATGGTGGAATACTCAACCGAAGTCGCAATGGTGGAATAGTCAAGTGAAGTCGCTATGGTGGAATTATCAAGCGAAGTCGCTATGGTGGAACGGTTATCCGAAGTCGATACGCTGGAGTAACTAACCGAAGGCGCAATGGTGGAACGGTCAACCGAAATCGATATGGTGGTGGAATAGTCAAACGATGTCGCTATGGAGGAATATTTATTTTGTATTATTCTTTCCAAATGAGAGGTTTTCTCAAGGTCCTCAAAATCGGCGATTATTTCAGTGATAGCCTCATCAATGGACCCAAATCTATTACAGCCAAGTAAATGCTTCAAGTTTGGAAATATAAACAATTCGTAGACCAATTTATGGAGTTTTGTCATGCCGACGTTGTCATAGTGCCATGGCGCGTCGCCATAGTACGTATCAGCTCTTTTCTTCGCCAAATGCGGTAATTGTTGCTACAAATCAAAATACGAATGCTGATCGTTTGACTCATTTCATAGTAATCGATGTGAATGACACTGCACTCAAAAAACTGTTGCCATGACCGTGTTGACCGACATAATCCCCTTGGCATCCTTTGGCCGGAGAAGTTCACTGTTTTGACTTGTCCTTGATCTCTGGTGTGTTGTGATGGACCGGTGTCTCGTCCGCGGTTAAAAGAGGACCAAATCTCCTTCGAATTGCAGTTGAATATTGCCACACTCCTTTGAAGTGGCCACACGGTTGGGCTTATGGTGGAGTGTGAGCAATCGCAGCACCCATCCTAACGATAGCATTTTCATGTCCAAATATTCATGTAAACTGTAATGTAGCCAACACGATGTCCCTTGGTATTGCAACGGTCCTGTTTGCTCTAAGTATGTCAAGCCACTTCTAACATACCTAACCTAACCTAACCCAACTATCTCAAGGGAGAATGAAGGCATTGGGAACTGTAAAACTGTACGTCGTAAATGCTTTCAACATTAAGCAAATCGTGCTAAGCTATCAAATATTTCAAAAGTATTTCCAATTTACTTGCTTGCATGTTTCACAACTGCTTGAAAGCAATGGGTCATAATTTATGATACAATTAATTTTAGTAGCTGTTTGTAGCGTTGTTGGTTTCACACTCTGCGCCAGCAATTACGCCAAAAAAAGTGGGCATTATGAACAATTATTTACAGGTGCTTTGAGAAATGTTTTTTGCATTAATAAATCACCAAAATGTTGACAGGCGTGGCAGGCACAAGAGCATTGTTCTGGAAACCCAAAACAAGCACCAGACTTAATGGAATAAAAACAGACGCCCTGCCAGTCCTCTATAACATAGTACTAGTTGGAGTACTCGACACTCAACTTCAGATAAATTCCAACACGAAATCATAACAAATGACAGGGATATCGATATTGCTTATAAAGCAAATGAAATGCTTGATAGCCTAGAAATGAAACAAATGTAGCCAATTTGCCGAAAAAATTCAACGGAAATTGTAACAAATCGACAGAATAAATAACCGTATTTCCATGGATATAAATAATGCATTAAGGTAATAAACAACGGCCAGAGATAAAGATCAAATAATGAAACATAAAGCTCTAGATACATTCCAGGACAATTCCGCTGGCACTAGATATGGAAAGTAATCAACATCATTACGGTCATAACTCATGAGTTATTCAACAGTTATCATGTTTGTGAATCGTGACGGGAGGGTCCTGAGGGTCCATGTGATTTGCTCAATTACCCACAAATCAAAGAGAACGTCAACAAACAAAATTGAAAATAAATATTATGATAATTTCCTGAAATTTAATTTGTTTCATTTTTCTTTAGCTGCTGAGTCTCAATTCCCTGCTTCAACTCTCACTCATCTGTTGGGATAACCTCGTCATGGTTGCTTTGCGCTTGGTGGCGTTTATGGCCATTGCCTATTTATGCATTTACTGTGTGGACTAAACCAACAATTTGTATGGAAACCGAGACCAAAAGTAAACTGTTCAAATTGCCTGGCTGACGGCAAGTACAGCTGCTCCTGCCAATCATCAACAATGAATCCTGCACATTGTTTGTTGCTCGTCGAGGACATCCTGCGCCATTTGACGTCGCCCATCATCTACATCACGAGCCTTGCACACATCACAACATTTGTTGTTGTGGAAGCCCTCATCCATTTTCGAAAATATAATTGATGTCTTTCAAAGTGAAATTCGAATGAGCTCAAGTGCAAAATTCTTTTGAATGATATTTTATTCGTTTCTCTTTTGGCATTTGAATGGAGAATGATTGCCAATGCGCGCTGGTGTTTGGCGGTGGCAAAACAATGGAATACTTGTATCTTTTGTTTCCATCAGTTCGGCTCCACCTAAATTTCATTTGTTGCAAAAGCAATAAAAACGGAAATTAAAACAATTGGGATTTATTGTTTAAATAATGACTGCTTTGAAAAGGGGAAGGACATTTTTGAACAATTAGATTGGGCAAGTAAGAGTGAGCAACTCAGGAACTAACAGTTTCATAATCTAGTCTGAGAGATGAGGCGAAAAATTTGTGCAGATGCGTTCTTATTTTTATAAACGTAAATTCTTGTATAGTCTTGTTATAATACAATTATGCTAAATCTTTGAAAAAACTTTAAAATATACGATTTCCTTAATGATTTTACAAATTTTGTAATGTATTTTTTCAAAAAGTTGCGAACTAAATGAAGTTTGAACTGATTGTCATTTATAATTTGTCATTTGATTGTTCAAGCTCTATACCATTCTATATCTCAAAAATTTTAAATATAGTTCAAATAAGAAGTTTTGCCAAATGCACCCTCATGATACCTGGAAAACCGTATAGCTATCAGAAGGCAAAACCCGTAAATAACATTGGTGGATCGGTCTTGTCCACCGCCATATTTCGCAATGTTAATGAATTTACACCAACGAAAAAGAAGAAATATAAATCCTCTATGTATTAGCTCACCCCGAAAACAGTATAAGAGCCACGATTTACGGGAATTCACCGGAAATAAAAGAAGTATAAGAGCCCGAAAAGAGTATAAGAGCCACGATTTACGGGAATTCACCGGAAATAAAAGAACCCAATATACATCTGGTGCCTAGATAGAAAAATCAACAAAGTAATTGGACCTCTCACAACCAGTGGCCAACCAGAGCTTCTCACAACTAATTACCAGATATTCTCGAAAATGTTTGGCAGAAATTACTGCTGTCCAGAAAATGAAAAGGACAGGACGTTAACATACAGGAAGAAAGAACTATGGAATCTGCTGCAGCAGACATAAAAATTCATTAAGTTAGTTGCGGATTCGTTCAAGTTTTAAATATTAACCAACCCATACTAATTTCCAAATCTGGGCTGCGTATAAGTAATATTAATATGCAGATCTGTATAAAGTGTTACGTAGTGCGACATAGTAGTTGCACTAAGAGTGTGAAATAGCTGAGTGTGATTGTTCAATGACCCATAAATTGTTTGACAAACGTCTATCCGGGATTCAGTGTTCTGGCGTTTGTAAAAATTATATGTGCATCAAACTTAAACACACCTAGAGCACCAGAGTGAACCAATGCAATACTTACGCACGAACTGGAATAAAGAAAAACCTCAACAACAGCGAAACAATACAACTGATAGCGAAAACATATAACACTAGGAATTTCAGCAAATAAATCTTAAATGATTTATGTTCAAATACAAAAGTATTTGATTAATATTGACGCACCTGACGTATGATTAATATTATTTCAAAGTGATGAGAAAACATTTGAATGTAAAGGGTGTCTCAGTAAGATTGCGCTTTTGAAACTTGGTGTGGCAACTCTGAAAGTGGCAAGCTTGTGTCAACTCTACAAGTGACAAGTGGTAACTCTGAAATTTGGCAGCTGTCACATATGTTTACTCCGATTATTAAAAATTGAGCACTTTATGAAAGAGCAACGTGTTATAATTATGCCGAGTTATGCTGAGACCGCTCGCAAACTTCGAAGAATTTTCAGTCGAGAAAGTGCACCTAATGTGTCAACCATTCGAAGAATATCCAAAAAATTTGAAGAATCTGGGTCGGTTATGGATGGTAAGACTCCTGTGCGATAACGAACTGGTCGGTCTCTTGCAAACATTGCTGCTGTAAACGATAGTGTAGCCGAAAACCCGAAAACATCAATTCGGCATCGTTCTTAACAACTTACAGTTCCACGAAGCACTACACAGTAAATTTAGCCAAAAGACCTCCACCTTCATGCATCCAAAATTCAGCTTACTCAGGAGTTCAAAACAGCGGCCCATGGAAAGCGCCGGCAGTTCGTTCAATGGATAATGGAGTAAAGTGAAGTCAATGCCAATTTTTCAAAAAGTCATCTTCTCCGATAAAGCGCATTTCCATTTGAATTGCTTCGTGAATACACAAACTTGTCGAATTTGTGACTCAGAAAATCCTCATGCAATCACTAAGAAAGAAATGACTCAAAAGATCCTCATGCAATCCGTGAGAAACAAATGCACCCGTTGCCAACAACTGTCTGGTGCGGTTTTTGGTCAGACGGCGTGGTTGAGCCTTACTTTTTAAAGATGAGGCCGAAATTGCAGTGACTGTGAACGGCATTGGTGGTTACAGGAACATGATTACGGAGTTCTGGTAGGCATGTATGTGGGCGACGTGTAGTTTCAGCAGATCGGCGCCACCTGCCACACTGCGCATAAAACAATCGATTTATTGCAGCAACGATATCAAGAACAAATTATCTCTAGAAATTCTGATGTCAACTGGCCACCAAGATCATGCGATTTAACTGTGTGCGATTTATTTCTTTGGGGTTTTGTGAAATCTCGGGTTTATGCAAATAAACCAGAAACAATTCCTGAGCTCAAATCCGAGATCCAACGCGTCGTCGGAGAGATACAGCCACATCTCTGTGAAAAAGTCATGGAAAATGTCATGAAAAGATTAATGGGCTGTCATCAGAGCCGTGGGGCCATTTGAGGGATATTTTATTACATACTTAATCGGAACATGTGTTCTTTACAATCCAAGAAAAAAGTCACAACTATCTCAAAAAGTACGTACATTTATTTTAAAATGTAAAGGTGCATTCTTATTCGTTAGTTTATAATAGCATTGCATACATAAATTAATTTAGGAATTTCTAATGAAGTGGGGATTCTATTTTTGTTAGATAATTTCATCTTAATACTAGCTGACCCGGCAAACGTTGTTTTGTTTTCAAATTTTATTTTCACTGAAGGTCTGGTTCCGTATGATTTTCGTTTCCATTCAAATCAGCATGAACTGTCACGGCAATATATGAAATTCATTGGAATGACAGTGGTGCCATCTGTCGAAAATGTGTGGTACCAACTCAGAAACCTTCGTGGGCTCATGCATAACATTTTTGTTAAAGATCAAAACATGATCAAATTCATAGTTTACGATTCTATAAAGGACATACAGACAAACATTCATTTTTATATATATAGGGTTTTTCAATAAGAGCGCTACAAAAGTTGTTTTAAATAAAACAAAACCGGTTTTAGATACCAATGAAATTCTTTATTCCTGTGAAAGTACGTTCGATGCCATTATGTATGGAACTCGATTTCTTTTGCATGACCACCACGGGCACGCTTGCAGAAGTCCAGACGCTGAACCCAATTTTCGACGGTTTTCGAGCATAAATCGGCCGATACTGCTGCAATTTCACGTTCGATATTCGTACGAAGTTCATCAATCGTCGCTGGCTTGTTGGCATAGACCATAGACTTGACGTAGCCCCACAGGAAATAATCTAACGGCGTCAAATCGCACGACCGAGGCGGCCAATCGACTGGGCCATTTTGCGTTCACCAAACTTGGTTTGCAATAAATTGATTGTGGCATTCGCTGTGTGGCTTGTGGCGCCGTCCTGTTGGAACCACATGTCGTCCAACTCCACATTATCCAATTGGGGCCAAAAATATTCGGTTATCTTTGAACGGTAGCGATTTGCATTCACAGTAATGTGCCGGTCTTGATCATCACGGAAGAAGTACGGCCCAATGACGCCGCCGCCCATAAACCGCACCAAACCGTAAATTTTTCGGGATGCAATGATGACTCATGGATTACGTGTGGATTGCTGTCTGACCAATAACGCATATGTTGCTTATTGACGAAGCCATTCAGCCAGAAATGAGCCTCATCGCTGAAGATGATTTTCCGATGAAAATCCGAATCATTTTCAAGTTGTTGCTCAGCCCAATTCACGAACATACGACGCTTATGGTGGTCAAGCGGCTTCAGTTCTTGCGTCAATTTGATCTTGTAAGGATGTAGGCCAAGATCTTTTCGCAAAATTCGCCACAACCACGTCACAGAGATTCCCAACGCTTGAGAACGACGTGTGAGAGACACATTTGGGCTTACTTGAACTGAAGACTCAGCGGCAGCAATATTCTGGACACTACGGGCATTCCTTTGTCTCACTGGCACGGGAACATTTTGTACTGTGCCTGACCATAAATTGGACGTACCGCTCTTAAAGTTGACGCCACTGACTCCAAATTTCGGTAGTAAATTTTAATAATTTCGACTCGTTGTTGGCTCGTATATCTTTCCATGATGAAATGGCAAACCTTACTGAAGAGAAATGTCAAAAGAGCGGGAAAAATATGGTGTCGTTTGCTGTCCCTATCGATTTACTTTTGTAGCGTCTCTGTTGAAAACCCCTTATATAGATTAAACTGCGAAGAATTGCAAACCATACAACGTAGGGCGTATGATTCATATAAATAAAAAAAAAAATTGTTTGCAATATGTGAGGTATGATTAATATTAATTGCAATGTTGAAACAAAGTAATAGCAGTTGCGTATTTAGCTATGGAAGTTAAGTAACTGGCGTTGATTGAAGATATAGTATTAAATTCCATAAACAGGCTGTCATAAATTGGCTACTTTACATGGTCGTCATTCACACACAAATTGTAAATATACAGAAATAAATGCTACAGGTCAGGTTGTCTGGCTTAGCACCTCAAGTAATTTGTTTTTCTTTTAATGACAACCAAGGGTCGGTCAATATTTTGAATCGTGGCCGCAATGACAATACACGATCCCTTTAATAAATTGTATTGCAAGCCAATCCATTCTAATCGAAATATTCCAAATTTAAAATTTGATGTTGAACTGCAACAGACACTGCAAAGTGTGATATCACACCTTTAGACTTTTTTCTTTGGGGCTACGTAAAGTCCAAAGTCAATGCTGACAAAACATCTACCATTCAGGTTTTGGAAGCCAACACCACGCGTGTCATTAACGCAGTACCGGTGGAAATGCTCGAACGAGTCATCCAAAATTGAACCCTCAGAATGGACACTCTGAGGCGTAGTTGCGGTCAACATTTGAAGGAAATTATATTCAAAAAATAAATGGCATAAAATAATGTCCTTTCGAATGAAAAATAAAGATTCCAAACTTGATCTGAATTTTTGTATTTTATTTTATTTTGAAAACAATTACCTCTAGATTGATCAACCGATGTTTTACTCTTTGTTCTTCGAACCAAGTCAAGAGCGCGTGCGTTTAAAATTGTAGTTGTACAACCGAGACGCGCGTTACCTACAATTAATGACTGACTAGAAGTCATTTGCGTGCGGAGACATCAGGATATGGTTGTATGTAATTGCAAAATATAAAATACAGTTACCTAAAATTGTTCTAAGTGTAGTAGTGATTTTGCCTGTGAAAACCCTATTGTGCCTCCGCAAACCCTATGTCACATTAGCGCTTAAATAAAAAGCATTAAATTTATTTTATGCAAATTAACATCAGTATTTTATTGTAATTTTTTTGTTTAAAGACATTGCTACATACATATTATAATTTTGGAATAAATTATAAATTTCACTCTCCCCCAAAGACACATGTGCCAACATATTAATGTGTGTACTTGAGTGTTAGTTTGTAATGTATCGCATAGAGTAATTTGACCTAGAGGTGTTATGTTTCTCATCTGAAGTTTCATTTCACAGTATTCGTGGAGCGGTCGGTGCGGTAGAGAGTTATTTGATGTAAGTTAACTTAAACCAGGTGGAGTTACAAGTATGGTTGACTTAAATTTGTCATGTCGGTTTGATGAAAAACTGTGAAATTTAAACCATTAGATTTTATTTATTGGTATATATAATTTTATTGTTGGTATATATTTGTGGTGTATTTAAAATTAAATGCCGTTGTTGTTTTCTTTTGGTTTGTTTGAACCATTGCCTCTATCTGGTGTTATTAAAACAATACTTTCCAATATCCAAACGCCCATCTGCAACTTACAAAGTGTCATCAATTTACTGAGAGAGTTAGCTACTCTATACGCCATTACTCTATGATTAATGTGTGTACTTATGTATTAGTTTGTAATGTATCGTATTGTACATGTTTGACTGTTAGTTAGTGTGCACGTGAGAGTATGTAAACAGCTGTCAGCGCCTCTGAATCTCTGTGTTTTGAATGTGGGGATGTGTGGATGTTTGGATGATTATGATATGTAATTATTCAATTTCGGTTTAATCCACAAAGCCCTTGAAAGCCATTGGTGATGACACAATTTCACAATTTCCAAATTATCATAATTGTCATAATTGATAATTAACACAACGTGAGATATTTCTTAAAATTGTCTGTCTCGCATGACAGTGACATGTAGTAACACTTTATCGATTTTAATATTGTAGAATCTATTATTAAACCGTAACACTAGATGACAGGTCATAACAAGTTCATTTGCTAGGTAGGCTCAGTCAGTTTCATTACAATATTCTCGGTTATGACGACATGAGATATTGATTTTTTTCCCTCATGTTGCCAATACGTTCCGACAAAGAAGACAGACTGGATGAGTTGGGGAGAATTATGTGGGTTTAAAACAAAACAGAATGTCACAACAAAAAGGAAAATTCAAAATCGCACACTTGTCACAGGGGTATTAATGTATAAGTGTGAGAGTATTTGTGGGGAATGCGGATAGATGTATGTATGTGTACTGCCATAATAGTGTACAAATGCAAAACGAACAGCCGACTAAAGTTATAAAAAATAGAAGATATTGTGTTCAAAAAAAAAAAAAAACAAAAACAAGAAGAAAAGCGGAAAGAAATAACAACAAACATTGTCAATATGTCACAGACATGACAATTTTTGCTTTATTTATACAAATTTTATAAAATATTTATATTTTGCCCCGCACGTATGTAGCCATCTCTGTTTCATATCCTGCCGGAAGGAGGTAGTAACTTAGTACAGCTGCTTTAAGGGGAGACCGTTTGTATGCCACTTGATGTGTATATCTGTATAAACACGAAGTTTTTAAAAGCCATTCAGCTTATGTGCCTGCCAGGAGGGGAAATATTGAAGAAGTTTTGTGAATAAGGACCAGTCCAATGAAAATGTATTTTTTTTTCTATATTAATGTAACGTATCATATGTCCCTGTATACTGGTGTTACATATTTAATGAAAATATTAATATTGTATATCACAACAGGGAATGACATGCAAATACTCCGTCACATGTTGACAGAAAATAAACAACAGTTGGCAGCAGTAAAGGTTAAAAGTGAGAGCAATCTTGAAAACTTAGGTAAGAAACACGCAAAGAAAAAAAAGCCATTTACAGGTCATTAGCCGCGAGAATAGTTATTTTGCGTCGTCTACTCTATGTCTATTAAAGGTCTACGTCTAGTGTAATTAAAAAAATTCTGCAAATATTTAAAAGATAAGAAAAAGGTACAAACAAATGGAAAACAAGTTGCCCGCAACAGCTTAAACGTTTCCCGTAAATAAACAATGTTTATCGCAAAAGTAGTTTGAGTTGTTGTAAATGAAGTTTTATGTACCACAAAATTAGTACAACTATCATTACTTTAGGTAGAAGTGACTGCCACTGTCGACACACTTAGTCCAATGAGGACCATTGTGATACCTAGGAACATTATATAGCTTCCCCATCGTTGAAACCGAAAATTGACCTCGTATGGTTAAGACGCATTCAAGCCATTTGATAACCCATCCTGCTTTTCCCGGATGTGGATTAAGAAGAGACGAACATTAGTTCTTGGTGACTCAATTAAAACTCCGCAGTAAGGTCCTAAGGTCAGCCTAAAAATCGACCGGAGAATTGCGCTTACTAACAGGTGTTATTGCGGGCTAAGCAAGCACTTGAGAGATAAACCCTCTCTCGAGCAACGAAGATCCAACTCTATCAGACTTCCGTACAATCTGTCTTGCTTTATGGCGCAGAATCCTGAGTCATATCGCATGCTGATGGAAGATTAATGGGATTCTTCATGAGAAAATTGCTTCGAAAAATATATAGTCCTATAATAAACAATGGCGAGTATAGACGGCGGATGAACCACGAGCTCTGGTTTACTTTATTTATTATTTTTGCCCGCTTCCACTTTAATCTGTATTCAGACATATCAAAATAGCGTGTAACGTGACGTCATGATCCGTCCGCACATAATAACAAACACTCACCGCCATTCCCAACCGCATACGTCCATGGTATACCCGTCACCTAAGCATACACAACATCCATCAGTCGCACCAACCACCGCGAACAATCACACTCACTGACAACACACAAGCTGTGTCGCCGTTGTGTACATATTAGCAGCGAACGAGTTTTAATGTCCACACGAGAATGAGTGATTGGATGCAATTCTCATTTGCGTCACTACAGCAATGGTACTTAGTGTTAAGGTTGACTAGACTCAAGCCGTCGCCTCCTAGCGAACTACCAGACAATATTATATCATTTTGCCTGGGGCTTTAGTTCTGCAAAGAACAGGAGCAAATGTTGGGATCCGTTCTTTAGTAAAGACGGTGTAAATACATTTCCTACACGGGAGTTTCGGCTCACTGTTCCTACACAAGGGCTTCGGCTCACTGTTCCTACACAGGAGTTTCGGCTCACTGTTCCTACACAGGGGCTTTGGCTCATTGTTCCTACACAGGGGCTTCGGCTCACTGTTCCTACACAGGGGATTCGGCTCACTCTTCCTACACAGGGGCTTCGGCTCACTGTTCCCATGTAAACCAGCCGATGATAACCGATACCGAACCGTTCTAACCGGACATGTAAAGCACATACCGAACCAGCATATCCGATACAGATCACCTTAGAATCTACCAGTCCGCAACCTGCCCCAGACGATTTCTCAAGCCAATGCTAGTATTCCCGGAAGGGTGTTGTCAAGCCGAGACATGTGCCCCCAGAAGAGCGTTGTCAACCAAGACTAGTGTTCTCAAGCTAAGAGGAGTGTTCTCACCGAGTGAAGCAGTTGATGTTATTCCTGTAAATCAAATTACTTTGTAAATTAAATATCAATAAAGAATCTGAATTCGAATCCCCCAAAAATGGTAAACTATTCTGTTCTTATTTCGAAAGGTTTGGTGGATCCTAACGAAAGACTCTGAACTTACCTCAGCCCTAGACAAAACCACGTTACAAGCGCGTTTACGCTGGCTGGGCCACGTCAATAGAATGGATGAGAATGAACCCGTGCGAAAGGTGTTCGAAGACGTACTCGAAGGACATTCACAAATAGGATGACCAAGACTTCCGTGGTAAGATCAGGCGGTAGATTGTCTGCGAAAGATTATCTGTGAATGATTGTCTGCGGAAGAGTGTTTGTTTTACCAGCCGGAGGAGAAAAGCTGAAGATCGCGCCGGGCGGAGAAACATATTATCGTAATTTTGCAAGGCCCTTGACCCCTCGGGGTTGTTGGAGGCCGCCTCATGAAGTACGTGAGTAAGGTCTTAAGATCCTTAAGCTTAACTTCCTGAATGTCTAGGAGATTTAGTATGAAGTTAAATATTTTCCCCTATTTTCTCCTACTCATACAAAGGAGGGGATGAATAGCATACCAGATGTTGGATGCTTTCATCATCCACTTTATCCCCACAGCTTTTGCAGTCATTATGAGCTGGGACTCCAAGTCTAGAAGCGTATATGCCTATTAAACAGTTTCCAATCATGAGAGCTACTATTAGAATAGACGTAGCTTTTCGACCGTCGGTGGTGCAATGGGTAGTGTATGCGCAAGAGCCGCGCACACTAGCCATTGTACCACCGATGGCGTTGTCTTAAAAAAGTTTTAATTTGTTACGTTTACTCGTTGTTCATTACAACAGGATTCCCGCAAATAAAAAAGCGTTTGCCTAAATATTTCTTGCCCAATGTTGTAAGCCGTTGTCTATGTAAGTAGTTGTAAATGAACTTTTATTTGTCCCAAAATGTATTGAAATTAAATTTTACAGCAAGTAAAGGAAATGTTTTTGAACAAGTGTTTAGGTACACACTCATGCAATGAAAGTGATCTCTATTCTTGAGCCAGCAAATCGTAATAATGTATTGTTCATCTACGTGCAAAGGAAAAAAGTTCCGACCTATACACAACGTTGACTGCAACAGTTGAAATGTTTCCCGCAAACAAAATACGATTGTCGTAAAGGTTCTTGTCTATTGTTGTAAACGAACTTTAATTTTCCAAAATGATTTTATAATTTCCATTTACGGCAAATATAGAAAGCATTTATGCACATATAGAATACACTCTCAAAAATAATATTTCTCTTGAATTCCTTTTATTTTATTAAGATATTGTTCGTCGTCCCTCATTGCGATAGTTTGGGGACAGCTCGGTGGAGACATGCGCGGATTTGCAATGTGGGTGTCAGGGTACAACTCCATTTCAGGTTAAGTGTAAGTACTTTAACGTGACGTAATAATCCATTCGCACATGATACTTAATTGTTCTGTGTGTCAACATTTGCATGATATGGATGTTAATGACAGGTGGTTTCACCAACACGGTACCATATGCCCTACAGTTCGTGAAGTAATTCAATTACTGGCTGAGCCATTTCCTGGTCGTGTAATTTTTAGCTTTTGATATAAGAATTTACAGTCCTTTTTCTTTCAGATTTTTTGAGGTCTAAGGCCGATAAGTGGCAGTCGGTGGTGCAATGGTAGTGTGCGCGGTTCTTGTACATGAGTACGTGGGTTCGATACCTGCTAAGACTACTTTACATTTCTTTCGACAGCGGTTACCACGCTTAGTGATGGCGACACTATCGACTGCTTTGCCACGAAAAAGCTTCTCAAAATACCGTTTTTAACCAGTGTAAAAACTATAGGTCCCATTTAGTGAATTCAAAACTAGAAAGCGCACTGCTCACTGATTGTGAGAAGTTCTCCCCAATCCGTTCATGGGATGTCATGGGAAACCATTGATTTTTAAGGCCGACGAGCTGACGATCAACCGCGCCTTGAAGAAAGAAATTTAGCGCTTTATCAACGAAAGTCAGCCATATTTATGCAAACCGGTCAAGACAAATTTCGACAAAAGAGTGCATATGTAACAGCGAAGTGCATGTGTAATTTATTCGGTATCATATTCCCTAAATATCCTGATATTATAAACTTTATGAATCGGTTGCAAATTTAAATATTTTAAATAAAATCTGAAAAGGATTAATAAACATCTTCTGTGATGAATCTTTTTTGTAATTAAATTTACTTCTGGCGTGAATATCGGAACACCCTTTACGGTTATTAAAACATGTATTATAGGCTGTCGGTACAGGTAATCGCACTCATGTGTCTGGTAAAACGCTGGTGTTAGTGAGAAAAAGAAAGAAATGGGCCAGTTCATTTTCGAAAAAGGATGCATTATGGTCAATTTGAAAAAAGGCCACTAGTTTCATGCATTTTTCGTGTGTCATGCATGCAGTATAAGTTAAAAAGTCTGAACCAATAAATTAAATTGAAATATGAAAATAGTTATCGTAGGCGTATACTTGATGACAAATTTGATGTATAGCAAACAGTACACAAGGCGTATGATTTATATAGAATACAGTTAAATTGGAATATATTATTAATATTTTTAAATTTAAAATTTTCTAAATTTGATCAAGCTCAAGACCTTTTTAATATAAAGCTTATTTATTAGCTTTATATTATTTTCAAAAAGGTCGAGCACAAAAAGAGTTCCAATAATACCAGGCCTGTCTGTATAGCTATTTCGGATCTTGCCAGGATCTTAATCAGCAAACTTTTTTTGGTATGGTTTCGGTGAATTCATCAAACATATATATATAGAAACACTCATCATATTAATGAGAATTCCTTTATACATACGTTCGAAGAATACCAAGCACTAACATTGGAACACTTTCATGCACAACTCTTGTTTTTCATGTCGAAAAACTATTGGTTTTAAACAGGGATGATTTGGGTTTGTTTTATCATTACAAAATAACCAAATAGAGGGTTGAGTTTTTTGTGGTCGACCTTTTTGAAAATAATATATAGCGAAGAAATAAACTTTATACTAAAAAGGTCTTGAGCTTGAATAAATATAGAAAATTGTAAGTTTAAAACAGACCGACTAAAAAAACTCCCGCAAGGGAAGTGACTATCACTAACTTACAGTAATTACTTACAAATATATAATAATTTCCCTGCTTTTTCGTGTAATATATATCACCTCAATAATGTTCAGTGTTGAAAGCCTTATATACTTTTATAACAAATTCGTAAACATATTTTCTTTTGGTATTTTTTTGTTGTTGTCTGTTTTTGCACATTCTACCTTATTTCTTGAGGTGCTAGCAAATTCCATCCGTTTTAACTTATTAAAAATTCTGATACGTCCAGTGGTCCTAAATATACACTGAACCGACCCAATTTCTTTGTGAATGACAAAGACAAAGATTGGGAGAGAGAGAGGGGGAGAGAGGGAGAGGAGGAGAGAGATTGAAAAAGGAAGAGAGTATTCTCTGCTGGTCAAGCTAATGTTACCAGTTTCGGTTGTTTTGCGTGTCAAATGCTAATGATTTCTATTTTATACTGTTTGGTATGTCTAAGGCTTCCTATTAAAATAGTACATTGTACTGGGAGCTTTTTGTTGCTCTCTCCCGTATATGAAGGCAATCGACATTTGTTTTGCCATTTTTGCTTAACTCTTTTTGACATTAAGTTTGTGTGCGTGCATGTGTGCCTTAAAGTGTAAATATATTATTATAGTGTTGTAAATTATTATTTCACACTTGGCACAGTGTAAATTTACACACAATAACAATAAAAAAGATACCCAACCCTATGTGGGGTTTACATTAACATTTTCTATATCAAAAGAGCATTAAGTCCAAGGGTTCATGGCCAGCCAGCCAGCGAGCCAGCTGAATTTGGTGCTAGTGGCAGTCCCTTATGTATTTTGGAATATAGAAAAGAAAGGAAAGGCCTCACGGATGGTAGGCCGGATTGAAATTTAAGGGGAATACATTTAGATCATATAAAAAGGGTTTATATAATAAATAAGGGGTCTAGGTGAATATGGGGTTCGGGCTAAAAAAATTATTCAGTTTGCATAAATTTACCACAGAAATAATGTCTTCATGTTGAGTGGAACTTGAAACATATGACATCTGATAATTTATTTCAAAAAGGGATGGCATTTGTTATAAGTAGATTTGTATACCACAAAGGTCAACGCAGTGCAAACATTAATATATTTCTGAAGTCCAGTTAAAAAATTTCAAGATTTGGCCCTTAAGAAATACAAAAACTGGTGATTTCCTTACTCATGTGTTGGAGTTAAGCCAGTCTGCAATGGCATTCTTAGAAAGCTAGTTACTTGTAGAGTTTAAAGTTTGAAAGAAATGTTTCTTTTTAATGTCTTAAAGAGATTTGTCATGTCGTTTACATTTGACATATATAAGTACCTTACTTTTTATTGATTAGTTTGTACATACAGGTGTATGTAGGTTGCAATAACCCACGCTGTAAGCTCTGCCCCATTTGAGCTCCACCACAATAAATTGCAAGGTACTTCATCATCGACGTATACTTAATCTTTAAAACAAGTGGATTTCTCTAATACGAGTAGGAAGCGTATGATTGATTTTATATTTTGTCATATTACACTTCCTAATATATTATTTACACAATAGGGATGATTTTTTTCGTAACTTATACACGTTAACTCATACAAATTGAAAACCTGCATGTTATCATGTATAATTTTAGAAGTTGATAAAAGTGTTACCAAGTTTGACTTTGTAGTATGAAAAATTGCATTGCATTTCATATGTTTCCACGACGTTTCGAAAATTATGATGTAAATATAAGGGGTAGTTACTTTTTTTTTAACAAAATGTTTAAATAGTACTATGAAACACTATTGATTTTCTCTTATTCAACAAGCAGAATTCCAACGCAATACTGGAGACAAACAACAACTGAAGCAACTAACTCAAAAGGAAGTGACGTGAAGAAGAAAGCCGACGAATAGCTCGATTCACAAACAGATACTTTCACTCATATTCTCTCATGACCCGATTCGGAAGAACGCCGTCTGTTCTGTCTGCTTGATATCTTTGTATTCTTTTTTGATACACTTTATGCACTTTTTGGTACATTTGTGAATTTTTTGTACACTTTATGTGCTATTTTACTTTTTGGTAAACATTTTAGTACCGTTATGTTGTTTTTTTACGTTTTACTACACTTAAAGTATTTTTGGTGAAGTATACCTGGTGTGTACTTTTTGTAAATTATTGACGAAATTTATGTACTTTCAGGTGCAGGTTATGTACGTTGTGGATCATGATATGTACTGCTTTGTGGTACATTTTCTGCACTTTTAAATGCATGGTATGGTAAATAAATGTTGTATGTAGTTTCTGGTACATCACATGTACGTTGTGGTAAATTATATGTACTTTTCGTGAAAATTATGGAGAATAAATGAGGATACCGATACACATTCATCATCTGGACCCATTTGCCATTACTTCTCTTCTCGTTTGAGTCGAAAAAGTGCGTGCAAAAATTCATATAAATAAATGCACAGGGCTTTCTCGAGGATTCCTCGGATTCCTCGTATATTTTTAGGACTCGTGGCGATCGGGAGGGCTGTAGGTGTTCGTTTCGAGGAGGCTGTAATTCACTGCTACTAACCAAGCGAGAGAATGCTGCTGCAATATGAATGCAGTATAACCACCTCATACATTACATTGACTTTTTAAGAATTTTGTTTAGTGTTTGACTTTTCAATTAGTGACATGACAAATACAAAGGAAGAATTATCGGTTGAAGCCAAGTTGATTATACTCAACGTCTATGCGTTTTTTTCGTAACAGTTGATGTTAACTTATATAGGCTACGAAAAAAAACGCCCCTAATTTTACTTTTGTACTCACATTCAAGAGTTCTGAAAGTTTTAAAGAGTATGTGACGTATGATTGATACTAATACAAGTGACGTATGATTAACCTGATCAACTAGTTGTGACCAAGAAGCACGATGCAATAGGTAAAAAGTTGATTTATTTGGGGTTTAAAAAAATTAAAGAATAATATACGTATTTAAGTAAAATACGAAATATTTTTAATATAAAATGTTTTATGTTACACATAATAAAATTTCATGGCCCTATAGTACACACCGGCTAGTATCAGCGACGCATGAACCATAGGCTGTATGAGCTGTATCCCGACATTGGCATAGCTAAGCGTATCAAAATAACGCGAATGCTCTGGATAGGCCATGTCATTAGAATGGATGAAAACGAACTAGCACTAAGGGGTTTCGATATCGAACTCGAAGGCAGACGAAATGTAGGAAGACCAGGACTACGCTGGAGGGATCCGGTTGACGAATCCCTGCGTAAACTTGATATTACCAACTGGAGAGATAAAGTAAAACATCGAACTGGTGGACGAAATATATTATCTTCCTTTTGTAACGTCGCTTATCCTCCGGGATTGTTCGAGACCATATAAGTAATTAAATTAATCTTTCATTTCCATTTCAGTGACAGAGTAAATCATGAGGTTAAGGTTTAATTTGTGTTGAGATAACTTAAATATTTATGCCAACAATAGAATCGTTGAGAAAGTAAAAATGCTGTTTACTTACAATAATTTGTACAATAAAGTAAATAAAATTTGTCACAAAGTACATAAAATGTACCGGAAACATAAAATCCCACAAATTGTACCCAAAATTTCACGAAATTTACCACAAAGTATGTAGCTTGTTACATAAAGTACATAAAGTGCATAAACTGTACCAGAAAGTACGTAAAGTGCATCAGAAATGTAGATAAGGTGTACAAGATTTACACATAAGTTACAAAAAGTACATAATAAGTACGCAAGAAATACATCAGATGTACCATAAACTAACCAAAAAGTACTTAAAGTGAACCAAAAATGTATATAGTTATCAAAAAAGTACATAAAGTTGGTCAAAAAGTACATAAAGTTGACCAAGAAGTTCATTTTGGTAGCAAAAAGAACAAAAAACTACATAAAGTTTATTAAAAACAAAAGGTGTACCAAAGAAGTACTTTTTTGTACCAAGCACATAAAGTGTTCTAAAAAAAGTACATAAAATAGTACATCAAAATAGTACATAAAATGTACCAAAAAGGAAATTTTTTGTATCAAAACGTATGTAAAATGTATCAAAGCAAACATGAAGTGTACCAAAAAATACTGTTTGGTACGTAAAAGTGAGCCAAAATATACATCAAGTGTATTATCAAAAAAGTACATAAAGTTAGTCAAAAAGTACATAAAGTTGACCAAGAAGTTCATTTTGGTAGCAAAAAAGGAGGAAAAACTACATAACGTGTATTAAAAACAAAAGGTGTTCCAAAGAACTATTTTTTTGTACCAAAAGGTATATTAGTTGCAGATGAAGTACATAAAGTGTACCAAAAAAGTACATAAAGTGTTTCAAAATAGTACATAAAATGTACCAAAAACTAATTCTTTTGTATCAAAACGTATGTAAAATGTATCAAAGCAAACATGAAGTGTACCAAAAAAAAACTTTTTGGTACGTAAAAGTGAACCAAAATATACATCAAGACTATACAGGTACATAAAGCGTATTAAAAAAAGTTTTGTGGTACAGTACCAAAAAAAGTACATCAAGTGTACCACAAATTAACCAAAGGTACTAAAGTTGAACGAAAAAAGTACATATTACATATAGTAAATAGTACATTGTATTCAGTTTTTGGTTCATTTTATGTACTTTGTAGTATATGTTTGGTACACGTTATGGGCATTGGTTGCGCACATTATGTACACTTTGGTAAACTCGTTGTATTATTTTGCTACACTTTACACATGTACTTTAGTACATTCTATGCTCTTTTTGCTAAAAATTTATGTACGACTTTGCCAAAACTTTGGCACCTTTTATGTAATTTTTGGTAAGTTTTTGTGCGTTCTGTGAACTTTTTAGTGGATGCTACATAATCTTTTGTACGGTGTCGTACATTTTTACACTTGTTGGTACACTTTTTGTACTTTTTTTCGTACGTTTATTGTACATTGTAACCCTGTCTGCACTTTGGGCAAATTTTCTGAATTTGTTAGTACATTTTTTTTTCAATATAATTGTTTTACGAGGAGTGCGAGCAGTGAGTTGTTTGCTAAACGCACAGACTCAAGATTGGCAGCGAATGCATTTTCCAAAGAAGAACCTAATGACCTTGAGGATGAAGTATTTTTGATTTTATATGTTTACAATTTTCGTTCCTTATGACAAGAGCTACAACTTTCTTTCAGAGAGTAAATCAAAATTCCGAACTATTTGCAAGATATGAGCCTGACAAAATGATCACCTTTTGCAAGAATGACAGCAAGGCCCCAAATCTTTGGGGGCCCATAAAAAAAAGTGCATGAAACTGGAAGACACGGGTCTTTTGTTGTCTTTTGTCACGTAGTGGTGTCCGTATATGGTTATATTTCCATGACTTAAAAAATTACACACAGTGTAATTAATCGACAGAAGGCCAGGGATTGCGACTTCTCTTATTATATACTGCAAATTCAACTTGGAAGGGTTCGTGGGAATATTTATAAATCAAAATTTAATATCCTTTCAGAGACTTTAAGGGCTCATTGATTTAATCATATATCAGGAATACATAATTAATAGTAATAATAATTTTAACATATATTTTAAATCAGATATAACACGGTGAAAAATCTTTGTTTTTTTGGTTGTTTGGATGCAAATATAACATGTTTGTAGTTTGTCGCAAATATAGTATACTTATGTCCAAACACATTGTGTTTGCTACTCAATATTGCATATTTGACACACAATGATTAATAGGTTATAATATATGTTTTTCTGACTGAAATGGGGCCTTGTTTTTGTTGAAAACAGCTGGAAAGAAAATAGTGGAAGACGACAACAAAGAAACAGAAATGCAGCTTCCATTCATGAAAACAATGCTCTTGTTAATTCTATGGTTAATACTATAATTCAGACGTAAACTTTCAAAACGCCGATAGACGTATATTTTTTTTATCCCCTCTACCCGAATTCGTTATCAGCACCTAGTTAATTTTTTTTGTGTTCCACAGTGTTATCTGACCTTGACAGTTCACATGTTTCTCCGAATGGTTTAAAGGGTTAGTTACTGAAATTAGTATGTCAAAGTATAAATGTTGCCCTAAAGTATTAAATAAAAAAATAATAGAAATCGCAAGGCGTGCTAGCGAGTGGAGGAAACTATCTCCTACAGACTAGTTTCGTGTGAGTCTTTGGAGACTAACAAAAAATCGAATAATTTTATACGAGGCGTATGATTAATAATTATTTTTGTTCGATTAATTTTATTTTCAAAACTACTAGTTGGATTTTCGTAACATGCACTTGTTTCAATGGGTTTTAAAAGTGTTTTCAAACAGAATTCCAGATGTTTTTATGAATTTAAATATTTGAATATTACTAAGTGTCCTTTGTATTCAATAAGGATGTAAAATAAATTACTTGAATCTTTATACGCATTCCAAATTATTACTCGTTTTGAAGTTTTAATGTATAAACTCACTGGTATCGTTACCCGTAAGCCAAAATACAAGACACATTGTACGATAGCATAAATATAAAGACTTCTTAAACTCCTAATAATATTAAAGTTTTAATCTTTTTCTTTATTATGAACAAACACGCACACATCTGCCAACTCCCCCTTTCGAATTTACTCCAGTTTGTCCCATTCCTGCCTCCACTCGCTTTCTTACACACACACAATGAAGAGTAATTAAATAAATACAAGCGGAATCCTTTATTATCACATTATTCCAAGATGGCACAAGAAGGACTGTTTACAGGATATAGAGAGGGAATGTAAATAAACATAAAAAACTGCCAATGCAACATTTCATTCTATAATCCTAGGAAAAACTAGTACCTTTAAAAGCGATCAAGATAGTTTCGGGATGTTATTGTTCCAAGAAGAGATGGAAGGTAGACAAGAATTTGATAACACAAGGTCAGTAATTTGTGAAGGATATATGTGAAGGCAGTTTGGTACTTTATAATGCAACTATGCACAGACTACTCCTTTCTAATGAGCCTAATTCCACAAATTTGAAATTGATTAAAAATATACAACAAAATATTACAAAGTTACAGCTGACGGTATTACTACAGAATTGCTAGGTTATATTACGAGAGGTTACGTTAGGCAGTGGATTATTAGTTTACTTTGAATATTTAGAGCTTTGTGATATCACGGCATAAGGTGTCCATGGGAACCCACCGAAAAGTGCTTTAGTTTTCTCCAATAATGTCAGAACTTTGTCGGCGCCTAAGTGAAATATTTGTCACAGGCCCCTAAAGAAGTAGGCTCCCATAATAGATAATACGCTGTTGACCAGTGCTTCACATGTGCATACATGATATTCAACAGATTATTCCTCTTGCTCATCTTTATATCTTCTACAAATGTTATTTGATATGGCCATCATACTTGGCGCATGCAGTTTCCCATCAATACATTGATACCTTGGGCGTAGATATACAGTTTTTACAGAAGTCTGATCTTTAGTCTCGACGTATGTTTACCAATCAGACAGTGCCCCTGCAAGTCACTGAGATTTTGGGAGGATGGCCACATTTGCACACACATGATATTCAAGAGTTTCTCCTCTTCCTCATCGTTACATCTTCTACAAATGCTAGTTCATATGTCCTTTACCCTTGTCGAATGTCTTCCAATCAGTCTTCTTATCACATTCATACATTTGAGTTAGAACTACAGTAATTTCCCCTCACCTTTAGTCACGACGTATGCCTAACATTCAGACTGCCCCATCAAGCCATTTAGACTTTGTGAGAACGATGGCGATCTTCGCATAACCCATTCTGAGAATTTGGGGGATGTCCTCCAGCTTTTACCTCTAGATTTGTTGGGAGAGCAAATACCTGCAACGTTAGCAATAGGTTTAAGACATTTTTTTGCCATGGATGAGCAGCCCATAGAGTCCTGGAATGATTTGAGAGCATTTTAGGCAATCCACACGTAGATTACACGATACCCACTTCTACCTTTGAGATAAACTTGTCCACTCATATCCCGGATAGATAGGACTGGAAGAACCGTAACCAGGTTATATAAGGTATTTACACTTACATATATACTGATGTCTCCAAACTAGATGTCAAAATTTGGTTTAGAATTTATTCTGAATAACTGGGTCTGGACCTTGTACAAAAGTTCCCAGGCCATTGTAGTGCATTTTTGCCATTGGAGACCATTTGAGAAATTTTCCTTTAGGTGGGACGGAGCACCATTACCGCCTGAGGTATAAGCATATACTCTGGCACAGCGGCTGCTATAAAATCTCTGCAATCTGTATTCCTGATTTCAAAAACTGTCCACAACAGCCACGCATGTTGTGGTGCAGTAGTTCGATGTCCACCTTTTATGGGTGCATAGGCATAGGAGAATTCCGGCGAACTACAGAGCCGATGAATCGGCGAGTTCCCCATGATATGGATCTTGTGGGTATACCCGTTTCTGGATCCAAGGGAATGCTAGATGATTGGGAGGCACAAAGTATAGGACCACTACACAGGAATTCCCATATTATGACCTGAAACCTACTTGTCATCTAGATCCTGAAACTTGGCATGCAGTTTTAGGCAAGACATCTCTACGCTAGTAGCTGTGACCACAAGACAGTGTTTACTGGACAGCAACGTATCTAGAGTTTGAATCTCAGCCCAAGATTAATGCAGAAACGAAGATGATGACGAGAGCCCCGACCATTTCCTATACTACTGTATGATTGTATGAGTAGGAGCCAATATCTAGGACCTTACTGCATGTGTGATCTAATAGACATTCAAAAAGTTAATCTGAATTTCCACCAGAGACTAAAGTACGTATTTTCCCGAGCCACGTCCTGAAATATTAGATGGCTTCTATGGCGCGTAAACACGTCAGGTAAATTTACAGATTCAACTATGGGGACCGAATATGACGTCCAATATTACCACAACGAGCCTCATTGGCTCGTGATAGCATCACAAGTGTGATAATAATGGTAGCAGCTTCTATCAATGATGATAAAAAAAATGGTGTCCCATAACATCCCATGAAGGGATTGACGAGAGCTTCTCACAATCAGTGAGATGTGCGCTTTCTAGTTTTTACACTCACTGATTGGGACCTACAGTTTTACACCGGTTCCGAACGGTATTTTGAGAAGCTTTTTCATGGCTAAGTGCTCGATAGTGTCGCCATCACTAAGCGAGGTGACCGTCGTAGAAAGAAATGTAAGGTGGTCTGAGCAGGGATCGAACCCACGTTCTCATGTACAAGAGCTGCGCACACTAACCATTGCACCACCGACGACCAATGATGATGATGTACATTAAAGGTGCTCTTCACACTGGGTGCTCTTCCATTAATGGTCTGAATGTAACCTTAGATTTGCTGCCGGTGCGGATTATAACGAAAAAGATTGCTTCCGTATTTGTCATCAAGTTAAGCAAATGCCACAATGGTGCCGAACGGGGTCGTGAAACAGTATTGGAAGTTGTCCTGCATATGGTCGTAGCTTGGCCATACTTGTCTGGTCATCTTGAATATTATGCGTCTAGGCCATTTATCATTTTCATGTTTGAACCTTCGGTTTAAGCAAGAGTTTGCATGCAGAAAGGAGCATACCCACATGGTTCATATCTAGTCAGCTGCTCCGGTCTATGCTTTTCTAGAATATTCCTGGTCCTCGTCTCCCACATATGGTGGATATCCAACAGGTTTGCCATATCAGAATTCATAGCAGTTTGACTGCCAGAGTAGATGGTGATACCCCTGGTAACCATAACTACTGCCAGGTAACTTCAGTGTTCTTGTAGCATTTGTGCAGGATCTTGACTCATCTCTTTAGTATAGACTTCAAATCCTACTTTGCCTTCTAGCTTGGAGCCATCAGCGTACAAGCCACATACCTTCTATAAGCTTGTATACGCCCATTATAGTCCTGCCTTTCTGAGATATGTGTGAAGAAGTTTCTCTCAAACGGCGGATTGCCGTGGAGATATTCAAATCGTTATATGACCAAATGGGCTGGTGATTCATCGCGAGGACTGTGTTGCGACATTGCATTTGTCTTCCAACCGACCTAGTGGTAACAGCTGAATGATAACACCCGAGCCCTCGTTAGGAGTTGTGCGTAGGGCACCCATAAGATACACCATTGCCATTTTCTGGACTTCTGTCAACAGTGAATTTCGGCCACCAGACTATAATTCCGTAGAACAATATGGGATGGACAGCGATTGTATACAAACAGTAAACTATTTTTGGGGATAAGAGCCATTGTGCTTCAAATACCCTTTTACACGAATATGGGGCCGCTGTTGCTCTCCTGATACTCTTCAGGGTGTTTGACTCGAAACTGTTTTTTCTGTAGATCATCACTCGCAGATAACTTGCGTTAGGCTAATTTCTCTGCCACATAGATACAACGGCTGAATATAAGTAACCTCTGCTACCTGCTACGGAGTATGAGGTCTACTTTCTCCGAATTTACATTCAGCCTGTTTTCCCGGAACCTAAATTGAGTGTCTCTTGGTGAAGTCCTGAAGCACATCTCTGCGTGTGGAAGACTACTTTTTATAATTGATCTTTATTCAGTTTTTATTTAAATACTAATTTTCATTTACGAGATTTTATCGATATATATTACAGCGTATAAGATTTATAATCACAGATATAAAATATTTGAATAAAGACAAAAAAAAATTGAGAAACTTTAATTTGTTTTACAAAAATTTTAAATTTTAAATTTTCCCCATGCTAACATATTTTTTAAAAATTTCAAAAGCCCCGGGTTGTTGTTACTTTAGGGATGTAATCATAAACTTTAACCGAATAATAATTTATATAATATATACAAATAATTTATTTTACAAAAATTTTCAATTTGAATTTATTCCATTCTAACATATTTGTTAAAAATCCAAAAGACCTAGTTTTTGGCCTAAAACTCCCGTTTTTTGATACAAAACTCTACTTGTCCATGAAACAAAGTTTTTCCGGTTACGTATGATTGTTGTTGATTTAGGGGTATGACCATATGTGGCGTATAAGTTATATTATTCAATAATATCATGAGTTCTTTAATAAATTCATTTTTTAAATTTCCCTGATACAAAAGGTATGAAGAATATTATGTTGTTAATGGGGTTTATGAAACCCTTGTTAAATTATGCGGGTAAAAATAAACACTAGGCAGCAAATATTTTTTGTAGGTTGATATAAATTGCATGTGTTAAATATTAAATTTAACTAACGTCCAATAAAATTATAGGTATGAAAAATGTGTAAAAGTTTGTCAACCAAATAATGGCTTAGCTGAATACGTTTTCTGAATAGTCCATAACAATTTAAATTTAAAATTAAAAATTATTAATTTTAGCATTTAAATTTTTTTATGCAAATCCAGAAAAGGATACCCTATTTCAGAACATTTTTGTGAAATCTACTTCATTTCATTGCCTCCTGTTGGAATACACAGTTGATCACACCGCATCAAAATAATCAACGTTCATACTCATGCATAAGTTTAGCAAATTATTTAAATTATAACAACAACTGTGACAACAAGTGTAAGCAGAGGGTTTAATTAATTAAGACGACAGTGTCGTCATGTCTGCCATGGGTCAGTCTCCCTATAGATTGAGGAGAAAATTTGCAAATTTGCAAACTTACAATATAATGCCCACTACTTAAGTATACAACAGTTATAAGTGTGCGAGGAATTTCCGTTTCCGGTCTTTACTTTTCTACATACATATATACAGTTTTATATGCTGTACTTACCATATGAAATCTTTGCAGTGTGAGCAGAATGTTGGCTGCTTAAAGAAGCGCGGAATGAAGCAATGATCCTTAACATTAAAGACATTCTTTTTCTTAAGGGCTCCCTTACGGAGTCGTGATTTCATTTTATTCTCTCCCACGGCCTCGTCAACCCCCGACTGGGCCTGTTGCTCGCCATTGTCGCTGTTATGTTCGGACATTCTGCAATGCCAATCCTCTGCTTGTTAGGGGGTGCGAGTTGTGTTTGTGTGTTAAGTGTTAAGAGTTAAGAGTTTCCGTTTCCGTTTAGTTTCTTCAAATGGCGACTCTAAATGCAAATGGTGTTGGTTGGTTGGTTGATTGCTGGGTAGGTGTTGCTTTGATTTCCTTGTGTTGTTAGCTTTCCTTGCGTTTTTGTTTTTGTTTGGTGTAGTTTTTGTTTTGTTTCTCTCGGCTATGAATTTTTATAGATTACTTTGTTGCTGTTTGTAAGTTGTTGTTGCTGTTGCAGTTGTTTTTATTGTTGTTTTATCTCGGCTACTTGTGGTTTTGTGATATTTTTTTATTATTATTATTTTTTTAATTAAATAACCATCATTGTAGTTGTGTGTGTGTTTTCATTGCCGTGGGGTCCTTTGGTTTTTTTTTGATATTTCAGAACTATAAGACAAAGGAAATATTTTAATAGCACAACAATGGGACGACTTTAATTTGTTGGTGGCACTGATATTTGGGACAACATGGAGAGAGACCTAAGAACATTAAGGGAAATTATTTTGAATTTTTATTTATTTCGTCGAACAGAAAGGTGGCACAAGATTTTGAATTTTGTATTTCTTTATTTTACTTATAGATCAGATTGTTTGTTATTTGTTTATATATTTTAATAGTTTTATTTATTAGGATTTGGTCTATTGCTTGTTCTATTTAACCGCAATAAAAATTTGTTTAATATTTAAATTTTATTTTTGATAAAACGTTTATTTGCTCGACGACCTGTTTATTCTTTAGTCTCTCGCCACCTCCTCCCACATGCCGGCGATTAATATCCAATTAATTTTATATGTATATTTTTTAATTTAATTTTTTTTATTAGCATTTTGTTTTTGTTCTTTTGTTGCACTTTATTATCTGATTGGCAATGACACTGCACTAATTATGCTCATTTCGATTGAGTTATAAGTATAATATACAATATATTTTTTTTACAATTTTTATATTCGCTTGTTCGTTTAGTTCTGTGAGCATGAAGCCAATATTGTTGTTGTTATTCAATTGATTTATAAAGGAACAATGTTATGACAAGATTTGTTGTTGTTGTTTACATGACAGAGAAACCAGCGCAATTCAAAAGAAAACAAATATGATCCATTGAATATGGGCAACCATGAATGTAGTACCATCATAAAAGTGGACAAGAGCGACGTTTAAGCTTGTATTTGTGAACCCCCCCCCCTTTTTAAGCTGTCTGTTATGCAGGGAAAAACGTTGTACAAAACTGAATAATTACATTTTTACTGTGTTACAGGAAGTGTACGGTGACGTATGATTATTATTGATAAGGTTATGTAAACAGGTGTGACGCATTAGTAATAAGAATAATTTTTATGAGAAATTTAGGTTTTAGTGCATTTTTAAATGTAAATTTTATTCAATCAATCATATATCATATATCAATCATATATCCATCCTATCATATATCAAAAATTCGGCTACTTAATTAATTAATTGATAAAGTAATCAATTAATTAATTAATTAATATTTTTGTTTTAAATTACAATGTAAATATATAAATTTTTACTACATGAATTGTTCAATTTCAGATGGGGTTTTAAAACTTTGAGGACAGTGTCAAACAAAGACGTCACCGAAAGTATTACCGCGAAGTCCATGGTGACGCATGATAAACCTGTGGAACAAAAAACTAATAACAAGCTTCTGACAACGGATTCTCGTAGAGGGGATACAAAAATATTAGTGCATCGACGTTCTGAAAGTGTACATCTGGAAAAAAAACTTAAGATTACGTCATAAAAACGTTTAATTTACATGTACAAGTACAGTTTAGCCACATAGGAACATGTTTGAGAAAAAAAATTTCTTGTGTTTCCACCCAAATGCCCCACATGTAATTCAATTCGAACAGGTAATTGAGTCAGTAGTCGGCTGGCTGATTTTGAGTTTTGTTTTGATTTTGCTTCTTCATAGTTGTTTGTTGAGGGCCGACGGATATTATCAGTCAAAGTGCAGCAGACAAAGTATGGCGCCCCTAATTAGCGCAGTGTGAATAAATTACAACATTTTCTCTTATTTTTTTTCTTACTCTGCAGCGTTCTTTTGTTCGGTGACGTATAACACAATTTTACGTAGAACATTTTTCCAATACACACAAACCCCCTAGAGTGCAGTTTTGTGGGACATGTTAGCGCCAACTCGGAATAAGTGCGAAATTAACCCTTATGTGGGTTTTCAGTTTTGACTTAATTTTTGCAAAAACACTTATGGGGAATATGGGGAATATTTTTGTAGTACATTTTTCAGGGTTGTTTTTTACCCTTTTCCACAAAACGAACAAAAACGACCCATATATTGAGGTGATAGAGGGTTAAAGTCTTCCAAAAAAATGTTTTTGGTAAATTTTTACAAAAAATTGAAGTACATACCCTATACCTAAAATGTAAGGATTCTTATGCCAATTCATCATAAGAATGTGCAAAAGGGGGAAATTTAACACCCCTTTAAACAGAACTTAAGATGATGTTATTTTCGAAAAAGTTTAATTTTGTTCCACAGTGTTTTTACCGATTAATTTATGTGACGTGTTGGTAATATTAATAATTTCTATAAAAATTATGCCATAAGTGAATTTTAAAATGTAAATTTTGTTTTATAAATACTTCTAAAATGTGCCTAAATATATAAAATTCATACTTTCATACTTAGAAATTATTTTTGTTTTGATTTACGAAAGGTGTTTATGTTAACTGCCACAATTGTTCCACTGCATATAGATTTTTACAACTTTGAGTTCAGTATCAAAAACATACGTCGCCGAAACTATTATTAGCGCAAAGTCCATGGTGACGTATGATTAGTACCGAATAACTCGTGTACAAATATGTGACGTATTAGTAATATCAATAATTTCTATAAACAGTTTGTTCTATGATTACATGTAAAATCTGTTAAAAAATTTAATTAACGGTTAAAAACAATTTTCTTTTATTTACAAAAAGTGTAGATGTTTAATTCACGAATGGTTCCATGTCGGGAGAGATTTCAAAACTTTGAGTTCAGTTTCAAACACAGCGTATTGTCCATAGTCTGGGGTATTGCGGTAAATATTTTATTGTAGTACAAAACAGTCTAGTGTGACTCATGATTATTATCGATTACGTTATGTAAACATACGTGTAAACAACGGAGCGTGGTGTTCATGGCTCAAACTATTATTATTATTATTACTACTATTAATGTTATATTATTACTACAATATGAAAGAAGAGTCTAGGGTCACGTATGATTATGGTCAATTCAGTTTAGTAAACATACGTGACGTATTAGTAATAACAACAATTTCTATTAGAAGTTATGCTAGTAATAAATTTTCCGATAAAAATTAATGCATCTAATACATCTAGAATGTGCTAAACGTTTTAGTTAATACTTGAAAAAGATTTTTGATCTGATTTTTAAGATATGAAGATGTTAACTAACCGAAAAATTCCATTTCAAGTGGATTTTAAAAGCTTTGAAGTTAGTATCATTAAAACCGTAGTGTCCGTTCCCGACAGCATTTTCGAAATAACGTTACTCCATAAAGTCTAAGGTGACGTATGATTACTATAGACAAAGTTATGTAAACATACGTGACGTATTAGTAATAATAAAATTTGTAGAAGACGTTATGCTAGTGATGAATTTTAAAATGTACATTTTAGTACAAAGACAATAGGAGCGATAATGAAGGCGTTGAAAATTTTAACATTTATCCTTATGCAAGAAGGACAAAAAATTGCGTCTGACGTCGCTTCTGGCGTAGACGACAAAAATTAAAATTCGTTTTATTTCCCTGGCGTCAAGATGGCAAATTCTTGGCAGCTGAATACAACAATTATTATGTGTTGAACAACGTTTTTCTATTTTTATGACAATTAAAATTAAATTATTTAAAATATCTTTAAGAACTGTGAACAGGCAGTGTAAATGCAAATTCTATAGGTTAAATTCTATAGGAAGAAAATAATAATTTAAGTATAATTACTGAGATTGGCGTGTGTGTGTGTTAGTGACCAAAAATTAAAAAGTAAACATTGGTGACAAATTTTGACGCCAAGTGATTGTATTAATCGACATTATATTTTGAACTGACGCCAACGTTATCGCTCCGATTGTGGTTATACACATAGTATCTGAATATATCTAAAATACATTAAGCTGTTGATATAAACTTGATTTAATTGTGACCGTCGGTGGCACAATGGTTAGTGTGCGCGGCTGTTGTATATGAAAACGTGATTTCGATCACTGCTCTGACCACCTTACATTTCACCGGTCACCCCGCTTGACGATGGCGACACTAGCGAGTACTTAGCCATGAAAGTAAATACCGTTCGGAACCGGTGTAAAACTGTAGGTCCCATTCAGTGGGAGTAAAACTAAAAAGCGCACAGCTCACTATCTGTGAGACGCTTTCCCTAATACCATCGTGGCGTGGAATGGAAATCCAGCTGATTTAAAGTTTTCAGAATAATGCTTCAGAAAGTGCTTTCATTCACACAATATGTAGTAGATATTTGTCAGCCGAGTGGTTCCATGTCTGGTGGCTCTGCAACACTTTGAAGTTAACATAAAATAAATCTCATGACCATCAATATTACAAAACTTATTTTACTTTATTGCCCAAAAGACTAGGGTGGCGTATGATCGTTATCTATTAAGTTATGCAAAAATAGGTTACGTATTAGTAATAAAAATAACTCTGTGGAACACAGATGGAAATAACAAGGTTCTGACAACGGATTCTGGTAGAGGGGTACAAAAAATATGCGTGTAGCGGCGTTTTTAAAGTTTACGTCTGAGTTTCTTTGCAAGGGGTGTGAAATTCCCTCCTTTCGCACATTCTCGTGATGATGAGTCATAGTAAACCTTACATTTTATGTATAGGGCTTTTTCGTGACCCCCAAACTGGATTGTAGGAGGGTGGTAGGTATGGGAAAAGTCTTCTACGTAAAATTTTACTATAAAAGATCAGTAGAAATGTGGGTATCTTAAAAAAAACTAATTTAGTCAACATTTCTTTTAGCTCTTGGTAATTCTATGCCGTTATAGCGTTCCGCAATAGGTACACATGATTTAGACGTAAACGTTTAACAATTTGCATGTAAACTTTCTAAACGCCGATACACGTATATTTTTTTGCCCTTGTACCTTCTACTTTCTACTTTTTTCAAATACTATTTTGTCTCAAAGTAAAATTTGCAGCAGGCAATACAAAATAGTGTGACCTAAGGTGACCGAACACCAAGTTTTGTTATACTCAGCTATGGTTTTCATAATCGACAATTAGGTAGAAGGTGTCAATTTTCTTTTCATCTCTTTTCTCCAAATTTTGTCGTAATGCTAATATCTGGTCGGGTGAGGATTTTCCAGGTCTGAGGCATATTAAATCCCATGAAGGTTTGCAACAATTGACTTTAGTCTTTCTCACATTCAGCTAGAGAGGACCTAATATGCAATGTATCAAAAGCTTATTCATACTCAAAAATCCTTTTTTTATTGATGAGACTCCAGTCGCTAGACATGCACTCGTCCGCCCATATCAGGCATAGGAACAGGTGCATGCAAATTGCCGGCTCATTGTCCCCTCACATTAGCAATTAGTCTCCTTGCATTTACAGAAGATAACGCTAGACCCATGGCCGTTAGTTCGGCCTGTTATATTTTGATAGATTTTTTCTTCACTGTTCTTGTATCTATAAGCTTAAATTTGTTCGCTCTTACACATTCTCCACTACCCTTTTTCCGTTTGAATAACCGGTTTAGCCCTCTCCTTTCACTTATACCTCTTAGTTGCCGATTGCGTTGCGACTGACTGAATCATTGCCATACGTACAGCGTTAATTGCATACCTTTCCATCTGACACTCTTCATGGTACCTTCGTTTGTGTGGAGGAGGTTTTTCATGACGAACCACAGTTTGGGCAGCAGTATCTATGGAGTCTGAAATGTGTTACCACTGCGCTTCGGAATAATTGGGAGGGGATGCATTCTGCGCCCCGCTGCGCTCATTATAATTGAGTGAGTTCATTTGAGTGGACTGCAGCTTCCTCTCGTGATGCAAACTTTCCGATTTTCAGCTTTATCTGTGCCTGTTTTCGCACGATTTTACACTGGTTCCGAATGGTATTTTGAGCATTTTTTTCATGGCTAAGTGCTCGTTAGGGTTGTTGACACTAAGTATAGTACTCGTAATTAAATGAAATGTAAGGTGCTCGGAGGAGGCAGAGAAAGCTCGTACAAGAGTACGTGCAAGATATGCGCGCCCATGCGCAAGAGTCGCGCATTGTAACCATTGCACCATGGAAGGCCACATAGTTGATTTGGTACGAGCATTATCACGAAAACCCTGTTTAACGTAACACATGAAAGATTTTGGTATTAATGCAAAAATATTGGGGTTTTTGCCATAGTTAATGAATTTTTTATGCTGGTTATTATTTTCGCAAATTTTATGATAAATTAATGCAATCACTATGCGTTATTGTATTAGTCGTTTTGATATTAATCATACGCACATGCATTTTATTTTATAATAAAATCAACTACTATGTGTTATTCTATGATTTGCATTATTATTAATTATACGTCACATATGGATGTGTCAGTTGCCAATACGATGAAGTCCATTAGAAAAGACCTGCAGAGTCTCCGAAGTTGTTGGTGCCTTTTATAATGACACATTAATTCTAAAATCCAATTAATGTTATTATTATTTTTTTACTACAGCTGTATCTATTACATAGTGAAATTCAAACTACCAGTATATATTAAAATTTCAGAATAGTGTAGTTAATCAGTTTGACTTCTTAAAGCCTCCTGTAATACTGTGTGTTATTATGGGAATCCTTTATTATTAATCATACTTCATATATATTACTCATTGTTTTGATAGTATAAGGAACAAACAAAAACCGTTTACCGGCCTCATGAAAATACTTGGTTTTAATGAAAACATCTCTGGCTTCTTTTACTCACTAAATGCATTTTTTGTGTTGGCTAGAATTACAGTTTTATACGGACTCTGATTGATTAGCACGGAATAAAAAATGAGATTCTATTTGAGGCAATAAGACTGTACAAACTGCAATTGAGTACTCTAACAATTTTTTGTTCCTAGTATAATATCATAAGATTAGTTATACAATGAAACTACTTCATGCTAAAAAATGTACTGGGCATATACTTGCCATGATTACAGCCCTTTGACAAGTGATACATTTACCTCGGTTACATGGGTTAACCTCGGTTTTTCCCTGTCAGTTGTCGATTGTCTTAGTATGGACAGTTGTTAAAAACATATGTATCGAGGTTGATCCCCAAAAAAAATTTAGCTTGGAAACCGAACATATTTTTCGAAAGATGCTATCGCACTAAAGGAGCTTTTCCTTATTTTGTGCATCATTCTAAGCATAATGATTAGTTATAATTTTTTCAAATTATATTTTAATTTAAGTCAATTTCTATGGGTTATTGTATGATCCACATTATTATTAATCATACGTCACATATATTAGTAGCAGTCATACGTCACATGTTCTTTATGACTCTGAGAATTATTTGTGCTTAATTCTACACTCGATTACATGTTAAGGCAATTGTTTGCCTATACTTGCATATTTGGATTTCTTACGAGTCATCTATTTTGTTGTAGACACATGGGCTTAAAAGCCTTATTACACATAATATTCACACTTATTTGTGTTAGACCCAAAGTATATTGGCACCAACAATTACCGCATGGGCCCAAGTTTGGAATGATTGCAACTAGAGAAATGACAAGAAACCAATAGTAAACAAACTAAAGAGTCTAACAGAACAGATGTTGTTGTTGTTGCTTTTAAATGCTAGAACGACACCTCACAAATACAGTCAGTACAGACCAAAGAAATACCTTAACAAATACCAAGTTGCGTACAATATGTGAGGGAATGTCAAGATTATAATGATGATGTTCGATGGGATGGAAGTACGCTGATGTTGTTTATGACTGAGAGTGTTAGAGTGATAGTGCTGATGTTGAGGCTGGATGTTATGTTACTATTACTGTCAGCAGTATTGTATAGTTTATTTACAGCCACCAGGATGACAATTTTTATCCAAAAAAGTAAATGTATCCAATACACTGAATAACAAAAAGAAACTTGAAAGAGGCATAATGAAACTCAAATCAAAATATCTGCTATTCATTGGCTTCAACTCCCAAGTCAGTGAGTATTTTATCACAAGCTGTAAGAGTTAGTGATTTCGGCGTTTACGTCCCAAGTGGACGCTGTATAATAGAGCGTTTTGTTACTTTACATTTAAACATTATTTTTCACTTAAATCTCATGAAGTATCAAGAGTTATGTTTTTCATTTTGTTAATTCCATAAATCACTTTGGCTATTGAAAACAAATATTATAAAATTATAATTTTCCCAAATTTTATAAGCTAAATATCCTTCATATTTTATACAAATTATTGCGAATTTCACTTCAACTACTCATTTTCTTTTTGATGGCGGCGGGAGGAAATTTTTTTCTTTTAAACATTTATTGATTTTTGGTTAATGACTTTATTGAGTTTCCCCAGAATTTATAGAATTTTGTATTTGCACACGTTGTGTTTGGCTTAAATGTTTTGCGTTTACGTTAACGTTTGCATTTGCGTTTGCGTTTTCGTTTTTATTTAGGCTTTACGCAATGCAATTTGTATTTTTATTTATTTATTTTTGTGTGTTAGTTTAACTTTATTTTTTTATACTTGTATTTTAAATTATTGGCGTTTCTTCTTCTGTATTTTCCTTTTATGTTTAAACAGTAACACTTTGTTAATTATAACATCACAAGTAGAGGGTGTTTAAATAGAATTGTAGTATTGAATTGTATTTATAATGAAACGCTGATGACAGTTTCGTTTTGTGTATTGACAATCATTCAATTGCTTGTCATTTCCACAAGTGTTTTTGCCCCTATCTGTCTGCTCGTCTACATACACGTCCGTTTGGCTCCACAATTCGCAACGTTGTGAAAAGTTTTTCCAGAGATACCTTAAACTTTGGTTCTCGCAACGCACACGGTGCAACTACACACATTTAGGCAAGTGGTGAAAACATTTAGAAATCATCTCTTAGTACGTAGTAGCGGTGAGAGCTTTAAGGGTAGCAAAAAGCTTTTTTCTTAATATCACTGTTACTTGTTAACAAACACGGGCCTTCGCTCTCTCCCTCTCTCTCTTTCTCTCAATTTGTCTGCCACACTGCTTTTAATCTCTTCACCTTATGAGTGTTTTTCACATCAGTCTCTCTTCCTGTCTCTTTTTCACTTTTCATTTTCTTTGTCAGTTTCCCGCTTTTCAGGGGGTTGCTTCTCTCCAGTGTTTTGTGTGTGTGTGTTTGTCATCGAGGGGTTGTGTAATTTACTGTTGTTTTTTTCCTACCATGCTTTATTTTATGCAACAACAAAGGCAAAAACACAACAGCAAAACTTGTTTTGATGTATAATTGTATTTTTGCAGCGGTTTTTGTTGTTATTTTCTTTGCCTCTTTGCTTTTTGTTGTTGCTACATTTTCCTCATGTCTTGTGCTTTTATTGTTGCTTTTATTATCTTTTGTTTATGCTTTGTCGCTGCAAATACAACATGCAACACGTAAACCATTCGTAGTACTCGCACTTTTGATTCTGTTGCTGTCATTGTATAGTAGAAACTGATGACAAGAGGAGGGAAGAAAATGCCAGCAAGAGTAGGGAAGAGAAGAGTTGTAAACAGTAAAGAGAGGAGGAGGGTATATAACAAACTGTGGACCCAAAAATTCTGTCAGTACAAGTGACCCATAAAAGTAAACTTAAAAGGATAACAATTTTGAAATGGGTAGAAAATGAGAAAAACACAGTTAATGTAACATACAAATTTTGACTTAGACAAAGCAGTGTTAGTGTAGGAACACAGGTACAGCTGCTAGCGACTGCTGCTCCAAAAATCGCAACAAGTCTTAGTTATAAAATGTGCTAATTTTGTTGTCATTTGAAATAAATAACAAATGTGTTCCCTTTAAATGCCATGCAGCGATAAGGGAAAGCCTTTCATAATCAGTGAGCTGGGTGCTTTCAAGTCGTTACTCTCCGCTACTGGGATCTATAGTTTTCACCGCCTTCCAAAGGTATTTTGAGAAGCTTTTTCAAGGCTAAATACTAGATAGTACCGTTGTCTCTAAGCGAGATAACAATCCTCGAAGGAATGTCAGATGGCCAGGGCAAGGAACGAAACCACGTTCTCATGTACAAGAACATCGGATTGTAACAAATGCATCACCAACGGCCCCATAGTAGTTTTGATATTATCACGGGAACCCAATTTAAAAGAACCTACGAAAGTACTTGATATTAATACCTCTTGAATCAGTTAATGCAATGTGTGGGTTATTATGTTTCCAAATTTTATTTTCAACGAAGACTACTATGCGTTATTCTATGATTCGCATTATTATTAGTCATACGCCACATATATTTTTGTATGATTCGTTTTATTATTAATTATACGCCGCATGCGTTGTATTGCAAATGAAGTCAATTACTATGCGTTATTGTATGATTCGTTTTATTGTTAATTATACGACACATGTATTTTTATTGTGAATGAAGTTTTTCGTATTAATGTGCGTTATTGTATTATTCACATTATTATCAATCATACGTCACATATATTACAGTGCGTTATTGTATGAATAGTTTTATTATTAATCATACGACTCATGTATTTTATTTTAAGTGAAGTTTATTAATATGCGTTATTTTATGATACGCATTATTATTCATCATACGTCACATATATAATAGTGCGTTATTGTTTGATGTGTTTTATTATTAATCATACGACGCATGCAATGACATTTTAAATGAATCCAATTACTATGCGTTATTGTATGATTCGTTTTATTATTAATCATACGTCACATATATTACAATGTGCTATTGTATGATTAGTTTTATTATTCATAATACGACGCATATATTTTATTTTAAATGAAGTCAATTACTATGCGTTATTGTACGAGTCGCATTATTATTAATCATACGTCAAATATGTTTTGAAAATATATACAATCAATATTATATTGTATAATTTGTTGTATTATTACTCATACGGCACATGCATTTGATTATAAATGAAGTTATTTACTATGCGTTATTTTTTATTAATCATACGCCACACATATTGCTATCCGTTATTGTATGATTCGTTTTATTATTACTCATACGACACATGCATTTAATTTAAAATGATTATTTTAAATGAATAAAATTTAAAATTAAAACGCGATATTTTATGATTCGCATTATTATAAACCATGCGTCTCACATACAGGATGTTTTAGATAGAACTTACGAAAGGTAAAGCTGTCACACTAAATGTCATACTGCGCTCACTTTTTGGCATTTATGATCAGTATACCCTGGCATATCATCACGAAGAGATTCACGTATGAAAAATGCTAAAAAATATTGAAATTTGCTTTGAAAATCAGTCATACATTCACGCAACTTATAGACGACTTCGTGACTTATATGGCTCACATAGTGCCTCATCTGACCGTCGAACTATGGATAAATTTCTTACCAAATTCTCTCTAAATGACCAACACGTTGAAGGAATTTGCATACTGAAGAGAATATCGCCCCTGTAAACGAAATTGTGATAGAAAATCCTAATTTATCGATTCGACGTCTGTCGCAGGAATTGGAGCACTCTCCGTCCACTACGTTTAAAATTTTGCACAAAGACCTTAGCCTTCACTCGCATAAGATCCAGGTGGTGTAGGAATAAAAGCCACGATGCCATCATATGCGTCGTGCTTTCGCCGATTGTGCGCTGGAAAAGTTGGAAACTAGCCTGATGTTTTATCGCAAAATAGTGATGAGAGATGAAGCTCATTTCTGGCTTAACGGGATTGTAAATAAACAAAATTGCCACCTATTGAGTAAGACCAATCCACAGCAGACCCTACAGGCTCCATTATATCCAGAACAATGCACCGTTTGGTATGGTTTATACGCTGATGGCGTCATCGGGCCCTATTTTTTTTAAATTAGGCCGGATCTCGCGTATCGTTTAATGGAGATCGTTACCGCCCCAATATCAATGATTTCGTGTTTGAATATATGGATGACATTGATCCTGGCGAGATGTGGTTTTAATAGGATGGCGCTTGTTGCCATGCGGTGACCGCAACCGTCGATTTATTGAATCAATTGGCCCCCAAGGTCTTACGATTTGACAGATTTTTATTGTTTCCTGTGGCGCTGCAGCAAGTCACTGGTATATGCTGATAAACTAGCAACAATTTACACCTTCAATGCTACAATTTTTCATGCTAGTTATGACACAACGGCAAGCAAACCCCGAAAAAGTGACCCATTTCTTTTTTTTATCAAACCAACACTCAGGGGATGCCCCCTATAAATGCAGTGCATTGTGTCGGCGACGGAAAATTGAGGTAGTGGAGGGTGGAAAGAGAGAGTAGTATCTGTTGACATTTGCCTTGAATCCCTGTATGTCACAATTGGTGGGAAATACACTAGCCGGAAGTATATTACATTTACAGACTGTACGGCTGAAGAACGAATTTCTCTATTGTGTGTAGTGCGGTCGACCGGCCACTCGATAAAAAACGGATGAGAGTTCCTGGAAAGCCGCGTGCTTCAGCTAAATATCCTCACGTCTGGCATAAGTTGACGGATGTCCGACATACCGTGGAAATATCGATAGAACAGCGACACGCAACCAACATTTCGACGATGCTCAAGGCAGACAATAGAGTTGGATACCCTACTGTCCCCTGTCAACACCATCGCTCTCCTCTGGACATGGTCGAGAAGCTCCAAAGATGTCCCAGGAGCACCTGCCCATATATGGGAGTTATATTCCATCTTTGGCCTGATGTAGGTGGATTTTCCTTAAGTTCCTTAAGTGTAAATTGAACGTCCGGAATGCGTTTCGTCAGAAACAGATGCGGTGGCCATATTTTTGTTTGATTAAAATGTCACTTTTTGTGCTATTTTTTTACAATCGGGTTTATTTTTTACAAACGGTTCTATCGAGTTTAAAGAAAACATCCTTTATTACTATGCGTTGTTGTATGATTCGTTTGTATATTAATCATACGGAGCATGTATTTGATTTTAAATGAAAACAAACACTATGCGAGATTGTATTATCCACTTTATTATTAATCATACGTCCTGTATATGCGTTATTAGATGATTCACATTATTATTAATCATACGATCCATGTATTTTCTTGTAAATTAGGTTATTTTCTATGCTTTATTATACGATTCGTTTTATTATTAATCAGGGGACACATTAAGTTTGATTTAAATTAATTTAATTAATTCGTTTCATTATTAATCATACGACGCATGTATTTGATTTTAAGTGACTATGCGTCATTGCAGAATTCGCATTACTATTAGTCATACGACACATGTATTTTATTTTAAACGATCGCAGATTCTGGTCCGTCCCACAAATTTACCCAAACAGCTCGGTTTGTAGGCCCACTACTGTCTTGAAGGATTTCCCATACTGAAAGTTTTGTAGACTTCGGAATAAATGAAAATAAGAAGATGCGAGATCAGGACTATAAGGTTGATGTGGCATCGTTTCCCCTCCAACGGCCAATATTTTTTGTCGAGTCTGCAAATAGGTGACTTCTGTGCTATTGGGCTATAAATCGCGAGTGCTTATCCGATTTGTTAAGTGGATTTCCTTAAGTTCGTACACACACATACATGGTTTCCCATTACGTCCCATGAAGGGATTGGGGAGAGCTTCTCACAATCAGTGAGCTGTGTGCTTTCTAGATTTGCACTCACTGATTGGGACCTACAGTTTTAAACCGTTTCCGAATGGTATTTTGAGAAGGTTTTTCATGGCTAAGTACTCGATAGTGTTGCCATCACTATACGAGGTGACCGTCGTCAAAAGAAATGTAAGGTGGTCTGAGCAAGTATAGAACCCACGTTCTCATGTACAGGAGCCGCGCACACTAACCATTCTACCACCGACGGCCACGATAATTGAGGGAATATAGAAGAAAGTTCTATATTGGTTTGGCAAGAGGCCAGACTTTTTATACAGCCTCTATTGATAGTAATTGTTCCTAAATACCATTGACGTTTCATTAGATATTTTGTTGATTTTCTTTTTGTTTTTTCAATAAAACTATCAAATGTTTTTTCACATTGCCAAAACAATAATAACATTATTGGCTAATAAAAATTTCTATTTAATGTCTGCCATGTGAAAACTGCAGGAGACCTGAAAGAAAGTAATAACCAAAATGCTCTGCTCATCGATTTATTTCATTCATTGTTGTGGAAACTTTGTGTTTATAATGAAAACTTATTTAACGCGAGAAATAAGAAAAAATAAATAATACGATTTTCGTCAAACTAACATTTATATGCGATGTTCGCTGATGTGGGTTTGATGTTCGCACGATCTCCTAATTGTTTTAGATTCTTCCCATAAACAGCTTTTGCTTTTACCCAACGACAAGTGTTTTGAAATGGTAATAAACTTGTTTTCAAAATTTTTCCCAATTATGTCAGATTAGAACTGGTATTTGTAAATTCTATTGTAGCGTAGAACGCCAATTGTTAACTAGTTTTGTTTGGTTTATTTTAAAATTGAAAATAAATCTACACTTGTGTCTGTATATTTTTTATCTTTAAAATACATTACACTTTTTTGCGGTTAACTGAAGGTTAATCTGGTAACAGAATTGTTAAATATAAGTATAGAGGTTTACATAAACAAGAAAACGATCGTAAATATACAATAATAAATAATTATTACCAAACGAACAATTGTTTAAAAGAGTTTAAATGAGAAAATTATATGGACTGTAACTAATAAGGTGCTTGACAAAAGTGTTTCAGTAATAATTAATTTTTGCAATTAAAAATATTTAAATTTTAGACTTGTACAATAATTTTAAAATAGAAAGCGTTTCGGAATTTTTGTTTAAAGTTTAACACATTTTAAGCTCCAAAACCTCGCACAACTTAGTTTCAGACATCTCAGGGAAAGGAATGAACAAAACTTTGGGACTTTCTTAGGAAATATGGACTGTCCATCAGGTCTAGTTATTAGCTCAGGTGTATGCCCATGAATGGGTCATGAAACGAAGCAGCTATTCTTCGACTCCTCTTTCTTCACCTAAATTAACAAGTTTTACATTAGGTGATTATAGGAACTCAAAACACGAACAGAGTAGAGAAACAAAGGTTTATAAAATTACACTGAACGAAATCTCAAAATCCACTGGTTTGTTCAAAATCTTAGCCAACATATACAACAACCAAACTACATCTATGAATGATTGTAACTAAAACTGACTGTCATTAAGTGTGTATCTCGAATTGGCTACCCCCACAGATTTGCAACAGTGAACAAGTAACAACCTAATAATTAATTTATGTTTTTATTATATTTTCAATTTTTCGGAATTGTTTGGAATTTACATGTTCACAAATATTTTGTAAACTGCTGGTTCAGTTTAAATGATATTCTTATTATTTTCTTTGGCGTTTAATTGCGTGTCAATAAGCAGTTTAATATGTCTTTAAACAATTTTGCATACAAATATCATTGGTTTTATGCTGAGCAACAAGATTTTATAATTTACTGATACACACATGTGTACTTGTGCAGTCAAATCCCAGCAAACCAAGTGGCTTGAAATCGTAAACTTTTTACGAAATTCTGAAAACCCCTTTAAATCTGGTACCAATTTCTGCTAGATCTCGATAGAATACCAATTAGATTAAACCGAAATGAATTGAATTGAAGTCAATTGAATTGACTTGAACTGAGCAGAATTGACTTGAATTGAATTCAATTAAACTGAATTGAATTGAATTGAGTTGAATTGAATTGAATTGAATTGAAATCAATTGAATTGAATTGAATTGAATTGAATTGAATTGAATGGAATTGAATTGATTTGAATTGAATTGAATTGAATTGAATTGAATTGAATTGAATTGCATTGAATGGAATAGAATTGAACTTAACTGAGCTGAACTGACCTGAATTAAATTGCATTGAATTGAATTGAACTGAATTGAATTGAAATTAATTGTATTGAATTGAATTGAATTCAATTAAAAATTGAATCAAATTACTTTGAACTGAGTTGAATTGAAATGAATTCAATTGAATTGAATTGATGTGAATTGAATGGAATTTGTCTGAATTGAATTGAATGAAATGAATTGAATCGAACTGAATTGAATTAAATTTAACTGAATTGAACTGAACTAAATTGAATTGAACTGAGTTGATTTCAAATGAACTGAATTGAATTGAATTGAATGTAATTGAATTGAATTGAAGTTAATTGAACTGAATTGAATTCAACAGAATTGAAGTGAATTGAATTGAAATAAATTGAATTGATTTGAATCGAATTGAATTGAATTGAATTGAATTGAATTGAATTGAATTGAATTGAACTGAATTGAATTGAATTGAAATAAATTGAATTGAAATAAATTGAATTGAATTGAATTGAATTGAATTGAATTGAATTGAATTGAATTGAGTTGAATTGAATTGAATTGAATTGAATCGAACTGAATTGAATTGAAATTAATTGCAGTGATTTGAATTGAATTGCATTGAACGGAATTGAATTAAATTGACTTGAATTTAATTTTGAATTGAATTGCATTGAATTGAATTTACCTGAGCTGAGCTGAGCTGAGTTGAGCTGAATTGAACTGAACTGAATTGAATTGGAATTGGATATTGAATTGAATTGAATTGCATCAAACTGAATTAAATTGAAATGAATTGAATTGGATTGAACTGAATTGAACTGAATTGAATTGAATTGAAATGAATTGTAGTGAATTGAATTGAATTGATTTGAATTGAATTTACTTGAATGGAATTGAACCAAAGTTGGGAATAAATCTTAACTGATAATCTTTCAGATATCTCATCGTAATCTGGCCTAAAATCGGTTAGCAGTTCTGGAAAGACTTACCCCGAAGTTACCACGTTAGGTTGCAAACATTTTGTTCTAAAGTTGCGACTAATATTTTTATGCGTTTTGGCCCTTACACTCGAGAAAAATTGTAAAAATATTTTTTATGAATACTTTTTTGTCACAAAATCTTTGTTTTAACTTTACTTTTCGTCGCGGTCCGATATGGTCTCAGTTTCAAGACAATAATGTGGGCTACAACTATTTTGAATTTGTTGTTTACATCGATTGTTGTTTGTTCTTCTCAAAAAACGGCACACGATTGTCTACCATCAGACAAAGTCTGGAAATTTGGTTTGCTGGGATTGTACACATTAAGGCACATATATGCATATGTGTATCTGCCTAATGTTACATTTACACAAATTAATTTTTTAAAACTTTAGTTTGTTAAGGTGTTAGTTAACCTGGTGTTTTCACTGCAGTGCTAAAACAAAACTTCACATTGTGTAATCAGCAGAAATGTTTAAAATACACTCAACATAAAAAGTCTGTGGATTAGTTTTATTTGGTGGTGACGTGAGATCCAAAAATTTGAACTTGCATTGGAAATAACGTACTTTACAGAGATCAGTGTGGAGATAAAACTTGGAGAGAGCAGAGTAGAAATGGAGCACAGACGTTGGTCTTTTTGACGCAGAGTTAAAGTTCGTTTGCGTATGATATTTCCCTTGCATTCGCGAATTGTTTTTATACCTTTTCGGATCCTTCTCAAACTTGGAACGGGGTTTATATTCGAATCCGTTTCGACTTCGTTTTTGGAGGTAAAAGGTGTTATAGATGCAGTCGCATTTTGAAAGTTTTTGGATTTGTTTGGACTTTGACCAACATGTGATTTTGCTTTCTGTTTTTTCCCTCACTTAAATTATTTTAGGGAAAAAATAATCCTATAAATGGTCGCAACGATGGACCGAATTTATTCAAATTTTTTTTAAAAAAAGCTATTCATATTCTTAAACAAAGTACCTTTTCTTAAAAAAAATACCTTATCTTAAAGAAGTACCTTTGCATAAAAAGTACATTTTCTTACAAAAAGTACATTTTCTTAAAAACAGAAATATTTTTTTTAAAACAGTACCTTTTCTTAAAACAGTATAATTTCTAACAACAAATTGCCTTTTCTTAAAAACCTAAATTTTCTTTAAAGAATAAATTGTTTTGTGGAACAAAATAACTTTTCTTGAGATAAGTACCTACTCTAAAAATGTACCGATTCTTCTTCTTTGGGAATGGGAGTGGGGAAATTCCCATTTCTAAAAATAAAAACCTTTTCTTCAAAAAAATACCTTCTCTTAAAAAAATACAATTTCTTACAAAAATTCCTTTTCTTAAAAGTACCTTTTATTAAAAATAAAATAAAAAAAAAATAAAAAAAAACAATATAATATAATATCTACTTTTCTTGAGATAAGTAGCTTTTCTGAAAATAAATGGGTACATTTTCTTAAAAAAATAAACTTTTCCTAAAAAGAGCACCACTTCTTAAAAAGTACATGTTCTTAAAAAAAAGTAATTCTTTGTAAAAAAAATTCATACTCTTCTGGCTTTTTCTTACAAAAAGTATTTCTTCTTAAAAATACTAACTTTTCTTAAAAAAACATTAGCCTTTAATAAAAGAAGTACCTCTCTTTAAAAAAGAACCTTCTCGGGAAAATATAATACATATTCTTACAAAAAGGGCCTAAAAATATACTTTCTTGATTAAAAGACTTCATTCTATAAAAAAAAAATTTCTTAAAAAAAGTTTATCATTTTACAAAAAGTATCTTTTCTTAAACATCCATTTAAATTATCATATTTTTCAACGGGCGCCTTAGACGTTATCATATTTTTCAGCGGGCGCCTTAGACGTGTTGGAACTAACTAGTACATGATATGTAGCGAACTAGTACATGATATGTAGCGAACTTCGTTCCAACTCCCTTCGTTCCCCTGACACCTCATGTAAGTTTTAGTATGAACTCGTTGCCGTTAGTCTTGTACAGTGAGGGATGGCGTATGTCTTATGCGTATGCAGCTACTATGTGTGAGTGCGTTATTTCCAGAGGGTTTCGTTGAAACAGCTGTTCGACTTGATAGGTGGAGTACTGGTACAGAACATAGATAATGGGAGAATGAGCAATAGGTGACGGGAACAATTACGGTTACTAAATGCCCTTTAAGTCCTGTGACTTTCCATGGTTTCTGGACCAATAAATATAGCTGTTGCACACTAGTGGTACATTTCATTATGGTTTTTTTATATTTAATTGGTGTTGAATTTTTATACTTATTGTTGTTTTATAATGAAGTGGAACTATTATTCGTAAGAAGCCTGTAGTCACTGCTTTAAAGCGCAAGAGAAATGTTTATAAATTGCATTAGTGTGGCAACGCTTTTGCAGACAGATTTGCCACTGTATTTCAATTGACCAGTTATTTTTCTTTGGGTTTTCATTTTCATATGATACACACACAAATATTTCACATTATTTTTTTTTTATTTCACTTGAAGTTCATTTTGCATTTCGAGAATACGATTTGGAAAATGCAATTGTATTCTGTGGCACGCGGCACGTGAATTTGCATTTGCAAAACTAATAAAACTGAACTATTAATCATGTAATTTTTTTAATTTATTTTTTTAATTATCAATTTTTTGTTATGTTAGAAGTAATAAATGCAAAATTTTACAAAAATCTTGACAACTGTTGTAATTTAATGAAACGACACGTTTTGCGGTTTTGGTTGATGTCTTATGAATCACGATTAGTGTTTTCTATTGATTTTCCTTTCTGCCGATACAATACTCGTATCCACTATTCAATAGCTATCGTTTCAAATGTGTAGTAGCTGGAAGTGATGATGATGATGATGATGACATTGCTGTTGTTGTATATATTTTATAGTTGTTAACGTTTTCGCGTGGCGGCGGCGTCGTTAAGGTTTCGTTGCTAATACACTTTAATTAATATTAATTAATAAAATATAAATCACATTGAACACTCTGCCGCAATTGGTGTTGAGAGACACTTGACACCACCGACGACATCGTTTATTTGGTTGGCGCGCTCAATCGCCAGCTCGATTCATCGATCGTTAACGTCACTCTCGTCTTTGTCTTGGGGTCTTTCACGTTTTCACATTTTCGCTGCGTATGAGAAATATTGTTTGCTTTAGTTTTTATTTGCCAGAAACAAATTTAGTTGGGTTTTTAATTGAAAGTTTTATTTTCGATACAACTGAGTTCTATCTCTGTGCGTCTCACTTGCTGCTCTCTCTTTCTATCTCTCTCTCTCTCTCGCTCACTGTCTCTCTTTGCCATCTATAGTATTTGCTGAGCTGTTGTCTTTTTGAATTTTATTGCTGTTGCTGTTGTTGTTGTTATTGTGAATTGTATACTATTTTGTTTACATTTAAAAAATAACAATGACAGCAACAACATCGACATCAAGTTGTATACATTTGGTCGCACATATACAATCTATCAATTAACACAGGCGGCAATTGTTGCTGTTGCCGCCATCTCTTGACGTTTGTTGTGTTGAATGTTGCTCGTTGTTCGTTCGTCGGCTGCTCGAGTTGAAACTCTGATACATGTCTGAATTTATATCGCTGCTCTTAATATCAATATGAAAATTTTCGAGTGGTGTCTGGTTCAGTAGCAGCAACATTTTGGGCAGATCAACCAAAGTATTCCCGCCAGCAACGCACACAGTTAGCGACATTCAGCGAGTTTACTTGCAAGCGTATGACGAGTATTATAAAAAATGATTTCGTCTTAATATTTCAAATGTACACATGCAAAAAAAGAATGTATCGTAAAAATTCCAACAATGTGTTTAAGTGTTGCCAAAGTTCGTATTTTTGCGTAGACTGATTTCTCGTCTTCAAATGATTGACAAACGTCCAACGATTTTAGAAGTAGAAGACACTTTTTTTTATAAATCATTTTAAAACGTTGTTGCTGTCCATTATATGCATACACTAAAAAGTACAGTACCGAGGAAAAACTGTAACATTGTTGGCACAGTTTGGAAATGAATTTGTATATTTTAAATATTTGATTAAAAATAAAATAAATCGACAGCTCATGTGATTTTTTTTTAATTTTTATCAAATATTTAAACCAGTTGGAACGAAGTTCCTTTCGCTATATACATATATAGTGCCAACACGCCTAAGGCGCCCTTTTGAGATATACGATCATTTAAATGGATCGATCTTTAAGAAAAAATACTTTTTGTAAAATGATAGTCTTTTTTAAATTTTTTTTTTAAAGTATATTTTTAGGTCCTTTTTGTAAGAATATGTATTATATTTTCCCGAAAAGGTAATTTTTTAAAGATAGCTTCTTTTATTAAAAGCTAATGCTTTTTTAAGAAAAAGTACTATTTTTAAGAAGAAGTACTTTCTGTAAGATAAAGCCCTAAGAGTATGAAGTACTCTTCTTAAGAACAGGTTATTTTTAAAAAAAAGTGGTACTCTTTTTAGGCAAATGTTTTTTTTAAGAAAATGTACTTATTTTCAGAAAGGCACATATCTCAATAAATGAAAAGAAAAGGTATTAATATATTTTTAAGAAAAGGTACTTTTAAGGAAAGGAATTTTTGTAAGAAAATGTATGTTTTTAAGAGAAAGTACTATATGAAGCAACGGTTCTTTTTTGTAAGGAATGGGATTTTTTTTAGAATTGGTCCTTTTTTCAAGGTAAATTTTTAAGAGTAGGTACTTATCTCAAGAAAAGTTATTTTGTTTCACAAAAAAGGTACTCTTTAAAGAAAATGTAAATTTTTAGGAAAATTCAATTTGCTGTAAAAGAATTTAATTTTTGGCGGAGAGTACGTCTTACCTTACGGTATAGGGAGTCATGTCAGATTGTTATTGTTGTAATCTTTATTTCATTAATTATGAGGAAACGGCGAGATAACTTATTTTAAACATTTTTTTGTAGGTAAATGAAGATGTTATCTTTCGTTTGATATACATTTCATATTGGTTGATATCTTCCTAATATTTAAATTTCTCAAATGAAAATTGTTTAAACACATACACACAAACATATGTGTGGTGTTTGGTTGAGTGTTTGAGTTTGTAGCGTGAACACAAACTATGTTGCTGTTTCAGTGTGGACACAAACCTTCGGCTGTTGTTTTGATTGATGAAATATTGAAATTTCGTATATTTACTTATGTATTTAAGTGAAACAAAATGTTAAATGTGAAATTGAATTTAACATGGATATATAATTATAAAAAATATATGAAAAAATTAATTCATACATTTTTATGTTAAATTAAAAATAAATAAGCTTTATTTAAATTTATTTTATTTAATTTTAAGCTTATGTATTTTATCAAAAGTAACTATCAAATAAATAAATTCATTTGCTTATGTTATTTATCATTTATTGTTATATATGTTTTCTGTCTCATCGGATGGCGTATTCTACGTTAAACTTAATGGCCGTGTCTCTGACACAGCCTGCAGGGACAGTCCGTGGCCGAAGGCCTCGGACAACTGTCTGCTGTATTTTTTAAGAAAAGGTACATATTTAAAAAAAATACTTTTTTTTAAGAAAAAGTACGTTTTGTACGGAAATGTACTTTTTTAAAGCAAAGGTTCCTCTTTAAGATAAAGTATTTTAAAGAAAATGTACTTTGTTTAAGAATATGAGTAGGTATATTTGTTTGGGAAAATTTACTTTTTTTAAGAAAAGGCAAATGTTGTTATGGTTAACTTTGGCTTTTCTAAATTTACTTTTCATTGGGTTCAAAACTACCATATATACCAAATATTGGTCACAGACTCCACCTAGAAAACTTCCCATTAAAAAAGAAAATTTCCCAACATATGTTATTCGAGAAACAAACCCAAGCAAAAGTACCTAATGCAGTTGATAATACTGGGTTGTAGCATAATAGTGTTTAAAACAAGTTGTTTAATTTGTTTTCATTTAGCCCCCATTCCGCAACGTGCGATAAGGAACTTCGTTCCAAAAGTTATCTAAATCTATTTATTGTTGTCTTGTGAATAAAAACAGAAACAGTTTTAATTCTATGTTGATTAGGGCGGGTCAAATTGATGAAGCGTATAGCAAAAACGTAATCTATAGGTGATTCTGGGACATTTTGCTCAAGAGACCATAGCTCTAAGTCGTATTTGGAGCCCCCAAATTTTCAAAATAGATATTAGTGTTAATAGTGTTTTTTTGTTGAAACCTTGAAAATGTTGATTTTTTCAGATCGATTTTCCTACAAAAAGGAGTTCGGAAACAAAAAAATTGGTCGTAATAAAGGTTGTTGGAAATCTCGAAAAAAAATCGAAGAAAATTCAGAATTTATTAGTTAAAAGTTCATTTTAGGCTATTTCTCGACAAAAAATTCCTAATATCTCTACTAAAAATAAAAAAAAATATTGGTATCAATACAGATTCTGAAAGGTGATAAAAAATACCTTTCAAACAAGCCCACATTCTTCATTCTATAATTCTATCCGATTTTATGACGATTTAATTAAATTATTCTAAGTATATATGGAAAAATATCTATTTTGTAATTTTGGGGGGCTCCAAATTCGACTTTGAGCTATGGTCTCTTGAGCAAAATTTCTCAAAATCACCTATAGATTAAGTTTTTGCTACACGCTTCATCAAAAAAAAAAATTAACCCACCCTAATATTGATATATAGAAAGTGCACAGTAAATATTGTAAAGTTATACAAATGTTACAATTTTGCACTCTGGTTTTATTGTAGTTTATTTGTTTTCTGATGCAATATTTTGTTCACTAGCCTCCGGCTTTATTAAGAGCTTGTCTACGGCAAGGCATGTCGTGTTTAAGTCCGGTGACTCCGCTGGTCATTTAATAGTTGTAACTTGTTGACTGTTTGGAGTCGTTGTCATGCTAAAAACGCACTCTTTCAGTAACAAGACCCGTTCTTTTTATAGCAGCTGGTAAATGATTTTGCGGAATTGAAAGATATTGTTCTATTTTCATTATACCTTCAATTTTAACCCGAGGACTCCATTCTTCGTAATAGATCCCCATATCAATATGAATTCACCACAATAGCGGCATTCATGCAAACGTGAAAGCCGAGAACTTTTGCTCAGCGCAAGTTTTCCTCGCACCGTTGCATGAGGCACCAGGTAAAGTTGCTCAGCGTAGTTGTGCTCAAAACCATATCAGCTGACCAAGATGGATACATAAGGTGGTAGCAGTAGCAATTGCATGTATTATGTATGTGTACTTTTTCTACTGTTCTAGTGCTATCACCTTATTTATCCATCCTAGTCAGATGACAACGAAATGTCAAAAGTTTACACGTTTCTCCATCCCACGTTTGCGCAGCAAATTTGCCTCGAAAACTTTCCACTTTTGAGCAAGTCGCTTTGTATGGGAAATTTGTTTGTTTTGACGTTTGCTGTGCAAGTTTACGATGTTTTCGAGTTTACGAGGTTCTTTCGAGCTTTCATGAGGACCACTAATGTTTCATGGTTTATGTCACTGCAATCGGGGTAATAGTATCTGGATCTTTGGTCCAGTACCAAGTACGGTCATTTCACTCAATTTATTTGGTCTCATCAGACCAAATAACCTTAAACACAAGGCACAAATTTCCACTCAGTGGGTAATTTTTAAATGGATGCATTTGCCAAACAACTTCTTTTTAAAAAACTATATCTCTATTTATAGAGATATAGAATGGTCTTGAGCTTGAACAATATAATAAAGGCCGACTAAATAAAAAAAAATCATCCCTGATGAACGTAGCGCACGACGAAACTGCAGGCAATTGTTATTGCCTGTAAACATTGTGTTGTCTTTTAGACAACAACAACAATCGTTTCTAATGGGGACCAATGGTTCTCTGGAGATGGAAAGAAGTTGTTTGCAAATGTTTTCTTGTGCGTTTTGCTTGCGATATTTTTCTAACACTTGCATAGTGGAAAATTCTCAATTCAGATGAGTTTTCGTTTACATTTAGTTGGATGAATTTTTCAAAAAGCAGCATTCCAAACAACCGCTGATGAAGATCTGTGGATAGATCTGTAATAGCTATACGGTTTGCCAGGAGTCATAAGGATGCATTTGCAAAACATCTTTATTTTAACTACTATATCTCTATTTATACGGATATAGATGGTCTTGAACTTGAATAATGAAATAAAAAGTATATTACTTATAATATATATTGTAAGTGAAAAACTTCAGTGGATTAGAGATAAAAAATATAGTTCATTACCCAGTAAATATCTTTTAAATATCAGAAGTAATCCCTTTCGAATCCGCAAAAATTTATAAAACTGGATACGTCTGGAATAAGTTTTATTTTTAAAAGGTGAACCCGAAACGGATTGAATTGAATTGAATTGAACTGAATTGAATTGCATTGAATTGAATTGCATTGAATTCAGTTGCATTGAACCGAATTTAATTGCATTGAATTGAATTGAATTGCATTGAATTGAATTTTAATAAATAGAATTGATTTTAAATCGAATTGAAGTTAAATGAATTAAATTGTGTTGAATTAAGTTGTATTGAATTGTATATAATTGAATTGATATGAATTACATTGAACTGACTTTAAATGAACTGAGTAGAGTTGATTTTAACTGCATTGAATTGAAGATAATTGAATTGATATGCATTACATTGAACTGAATTTAAATGAACTGAGTTCAGTTGATATTGACTGAATTGAATTGAAGATAATTGAATTGAATTGAATTGAATTGAGTTGAATTGAATTGAATTCAAATGAGTTGAATTGAATTGAATTGAATTAAATTAAATTGAGTGGAATTGAATTGAGTTGAATTTAAATGAATTGAATTGAATTGAAGTGAATTAAATATAAATGAATTGAATTGAATTGAATTGAATTAAATTGAATTGAATTGAATTGATTTGAGTTGAATTGAATTGAATTGAATTGAATTGAACTGAATTGAAATGAAATGAATTAAATTGAATTGAATTGAATTGAATTGAACTGAATTGAAATGAAATGAATTAAATTTAAATGAGTTAAATGGAATTGAATTGAGTTGAATTAAATTGAAGTGAATTGAATTGAATTGAATTGAATTGAATTGAACTGAATTGAAATGAAATGAATTAAATTTAAATGAGTTAAATGGAATTGAATTGAGTTGAATTAAATTGAAGTGAATTAAATTGAATTGAATTGAATTGAATTGAATTGAATTGATGTGAATTAAATTGAATTGAATTCAATTGAGTTGAATTGAATTGAACTGAATTGAAGTGAATTAAATTTAAATGAATTGATTGGAATTGAATTGAATTGAATTGATGTGAATTAAATTGAATTGAATTCAATTGAGTTGAATTGAATTGAACTGAGTTGAAGTGAATTAAATTTAAATGAATTGATTGGAATTGAATTGAATTGAATCGAGTTGATTTGAATTGAACTGAATTGAGTTGAATTGAAGTTAATTGAAATGTATTGACTTAAATTTTGTTGCATTGAATTGAATTGAATTGAGTTGAATTGAATTGAATTTAAATGAGTTGAATTGAATTGAATTGAATTGAATTAAATTGAGTGGAATTGAATTGAGTTGAATTTAAATGAATTGAATTGAAGTGAATTAAATTTAAATGAATTGAATTGAATTGAATTGAATTGAATTGAATTGAATTGAATTGAATTGAATTGAATTGAACTGAATTAAATTGAATTGAATTGAATTGATTTGATTTGAGTTGAATTGAATTAAATTGAATTGAATTGAATTGAATTGAACTGAATTGAAATGAAATGAATTAAATTTAAATGAGTTAAATGGAATTAAATTGAGTCGAATTAAATTGAAGTGAATTAAATTAAATTGAATTGAATTGAATTGAATTGATGTGAATTAAATTGAATTGAATTCAATTGAGTTGAATTGAATTGAACTGAATTGAAGTGAATTAAATTTAAATGAATTGATTGGAATTGAATTGAATTGAATCGAGTTGATTTGAATTGAACTGAATTGAGTTGAATTGAAGTTAATTGAAATGTATTGAGTTAAATTTTGCTGCATTGAATGGAATTGAATTGAATTGAGTTGAATTGAATTTAATTGAATTGTATTGAGTTGAATTAAGTTGAATTGAATTGAATTGAATTGAATTGAATTGAATTGAATTGAATTGAGTTGAATTGAATCGAATTGAATTGGATTGAATTGAATTCAATTCAATTGAATTGAACTGAACTGAACTGAATTAAATTGAGTTGAATTGAATTGAACTGAATTGAAGTGAATTAAATTTAAATGAGCTGAATGCAATTGAATTGTATTAAATTGCATTGAATTGAGTTGAATGGAAATGAATTGAATTCAGTTGAATTCAATTGAACTGAGTTGAACTTAATTTAACTGAATTTGAGTTGAACTGAATTGAATTGATTTGAAATGATTAGGAAAAAATTGGGAACTTTTAAAGGGAATGAAAAATACGGTTTCTTGGTTAGACGAAAAATTAATTTTATTAAAAGCTTATTGATAAGGGAATCTGTTAGCCGGGTATTCGGGTTTCCAAGAAAATGAAATGTGAGCGAAATTTTTGGTTCATGAAGTTTGCATTATTTGCAAGTTCGTGTGTAAAGTACTTGTTGTTGGAATGAAAATTTGATAGGTTCTGAATACAGGGCTGAACTTGTGACATTTTAGTGAGTCTGTCACCAAGAACTTTGGGAATATTTGAAATATTTCTATTATTTATCTTTAACTTGAAAAATTTGGGGAATTCACTTAACACGTGCAATGGGCAAATTTTATGTCTCTTGGCATCTCCGTTTATTGCCAATATTTTTACTTTATTGGCCCAAAAAATATTTAAGTAATCTTGTTATTGCAATTCGTATAAATATCGTGTGTTATTGTTGTTGGGTGGCTGTTGAGTCTGTCAGTCGGGTGTGTTTTTACGTTTGTTGGCAGTGAATGAGACCTGATGTGAGGGCACACGTTTTAAAGCCATCAAGCGAACTGTATTGGGCTGAATTCATTGGTGTGTGTGGTTGGTTGGTAGACAAGTTTTGAATGTCTGACGGACGAGACACACCGGTTCTTTTGGACTTGTTTAAAGGTCGTCATTCACCTTAAGCATTACGTCGATATTGTTATTGTTCTACTTAAGATCAATACTACGTATAGCAACTATTTCTGGTATTTAAGTTATTTTTTTTGTTTTAAATTACAAATATAAATATTTGTTTATAATTTTCAATATATAAATGAAAGAAATTGCAGAAGAAGAAGATCAGCAATAGTATATTGAAGACCATCAAACGATAACGTTGATATTTTTTGGAAAAATGTGTACGACGTTGCACAGTGGGGCCTTTTGGTTCTTTTCTCGTTATAAAAATTATAACTTCTGAAGTAATGAAGATATTCACAAAACTTAAAATGCATTTGAAAGTGAACTCCTTAGGCTTTAAAATCACTGGTAAATTACTTAAATATAGTGTGTTTTCAAAACGACACTTGCTGAAAATGTTAACTATGTAAGAATCCACTTTTATTCTCTTACGTTGGAAATTAACAAAGTTTTCAACAGACACCCAACAAAAATATTGATCAGCTGTGTAGTAAGGTGTACTGAAATCTTTGTTTTAGAATTTCAACTGTGTTGACCTACAAAAGATGCGTAACGAAGACCTGATTACGGGAATGCCAGACTTTTTTTATACGAGGGTGGTTATAGTCCTCTACCAACCGTTGAAGTCTCGATTCCCAGTGATTTTGGGTAAAAACAAATTTTTATTTTTTGGTCAATATGGGGTTCAAGCGACGTGCAATGATAAACATAATTAGAAAAGTATATTTTGTTCTTAACCATTGTTCGTTTCAATATCAGTAACTATTAAAAATTACTTTTTCTATGAAAATAAAAATGTATTTTCAAAATTTTGACAGAGCAGTTTTTACCATGGCAGTAAATTACGTACATTTTATTGTAAAATTCAAAAAAAAAGTCAATTGAAAAATCGGGGGAAAAAAGTATGATCGATTCTGATTTCAAAATGCTGCCATGAAAGAAATAGTGCATCAAAATTCTGAATATATATTTTTCTGCCATGAAAAAAAATAGTGCATCAATATTCTGAATATATATTTTTCTGCCTACGCTCATCATGACCCATATTAATCATGAGGCCCATATTAATCAACATTTTGTTAACCCAAATACACTAGGAATGAAAAGTGCAACGGCCGCTAGGGAACTAAAGGATGTCTCAGTGAGAATGCACTTTTTCATTTTCAAATAAAAGCATGCATTTTTTTTAGATAGTTGTGATTTTTTTATTGGGTTGTAAAGAAGACATGTTGCGATTAAGTATGGAGTAAAATATCCGTCAAATGGCCCCCACGCCTCTGATGACAGGCCATTACTCTTTTCATGAAATTTTCCATGACTTTTTCACAGAAATGTGGCTGCATCTCACCGATGACGCGGTGGCTCTGGGATTTGAGCTCAGGAATTGTTTCTGGTTTATTCGCATAAACCCGAGATTTCACAGAACCTCAAAGGAAGAAATCACACGGCGTTAAATCGCATGATCTTGGTGGCCAGTTGATATAATCATTTCTTGATATTATCATAATTTGTTCTTAATATCATTGCTGCAATAAATCGATTGCATCATGCGCGGTATGGTAGGTGGCGCCATCTTGCTGAAACCACATGTCGTTCAGTTGAGACCGCAAGAACTCCGTTAATATGTTCCTGTAATGAATGAAATTCACAGTCACAGCAATTGCGGCCTCATCTTCAAAAAAGAAAGACCAAATCAAGCCGCCTGACCAAAATCATCACCAGACAGTTGCTCGTTGTGGGTGCATTTGTTTCTCATGGATTGAATGAGGATTTTCTGAGCCCCAAATTCGACAATTTTGTATATTCACAGAACCATTCAGATGGAAATGCGCTTCATCGGACCAGATGACTTTTTGAAAAATTCACTTTCCTCCATTACCCATTGAACGAATTGCCGGCGCTTTCCATGGTCTGGTGGTTTGTGCTCCTGAGTAAGCTGCATTTTGTACGCATGAAGGTGGAGGTCTTTTGTCAAAATTCGCTGCGTAGTGCTTCGTGAAATTTGAAGTTGTTGAGAACGATGCCGAGAATTGATGTTTTCGGATTTTCGGCGACACCCTCATTTACAGCAGCAATGTTTTCAAGAGACCGACCGGTACGTTGATGCACAGGAGTCCTGCTGTCCACAACCGACCCAGGTTTTCAAATTGTTTGACCACTCTTACAATGGTCGACACATTTCGTGCACTTTCTCGACTGGAAATTCTTCGAAGTTTGCGAGCGATCTCAGCATAACTTTCCAAATGTTTGTAATAAATTTTCACAATTATAACGCGTTGTTCTTTCATAAAGCGCTCCATTTTTAGTAATCAGAAAAAATGTGTGACAACTTCCAAATTTCAGAGTTGGCACTAGCACAAAAAAATTGCACTAAATTTAAAAAGTGTAATCTTACTGAGACACCATTTAGTTGAATTTTTGTAAAATTATATTTATTGCATATATTTGATAGTACATTCATCTCAAATTCCAAAAAAGTCAATTGGAAATTTAATTGAAAAATTGTGGGGGAAAAAGTGTGCTTGAATATGATTTCAAAATGCTGCCATGGAAAAAATACTCTATCAAAATTTTGAAAATGTAATTGTCTGTTTATACTCGTCATAGAATAACACATACTATAGAAGTTTTTATTCGCTCAATAAATTAAACGTCATAGGTACGATGGAAATTACACAGTGGAGGGTGGAAAATATGGGTTCAATAATACCAGATGGTGGCAATAGTATACAGCGATCCACAAAGGAACTACACCCGAATTTCGTGTTTTTGTGGCAAACTAGTTGTGTTAAATACAATACAAATGTATACCAACGATAAAAATCAACAACAAAGTGCAAACTACTTTTAAATTTTCCAGTTCTACACCAAAACGACAGGAAATAGTTAAGTGAACATATTTTGTAACTCCACCTGGTGTATGTAAATTTTAAATTTAATTTGCTCTCATTTCCACAGACCTACCGAGAGAGTGTGAAATGAAACGTCAGATGAGCGAATAAAACCTTCTACGTATGTGTTATTCTATGATACTCGTCATGACACGTCGTTTGAGCCCCATATTTGTAAGCATTTTTTTTTACCCAAATACACTATGAATCGAAACTTCTTCGGCTGGTCGGGAACTATAACAACCCTTGTATAAAACAAGTTTGACGTTCCCGCAATCAGTTCTTCTATATGCATCTTTTGAGACCCCTCTCCAAATAGAATTTTGCAATATACTCTACTGTATAGTTTGCCTACAATTCAATACAATTCAGTTCCAAAGAGGATATTGTTTTTTTTTTTTAAATTTCCGCCTTCACGTGCACGCGGATGCACGCTGAAAAATTTGCCCTTTTTTGTTGTTTGAATGGAAATATAACGTATTTGTAGTTTGTCGCAAATATTGTATACTTGTGTCCAAACACATTATGTTTCCTATGCAATATAACATGTTTGGGAGACAATGATTAATAGGTTATAATATACTTTCATAATCATCATTGTATCCCGAAAAAATTACGGTTTGGTGCGGTTTATGGGCCGGCGGCGTCATTGCGCCGTACTTCTTCCGTGATGATCAAGACCGGCACATTACTGTGAATGCGAATCGCTACCGTTCAATGATAACCGAATATTTTTGGCCCCAATTGGATAATATGGACTTGGAGGACATGTGGTTCCAACAGGACGGCGCCACAAGCCATACAGCGAATGCCACAATCAATTTATTGGAAACCAAGTTTGAATAAATTATTTTGGATTAATCTACTAAAATGGCTATAACTCTTGTATTTCTGTATGGATTTTTTTGATATGTATCTTAAATTTTGAAGAACAGTCCAGTGTATTATATATAGAAAAATAAAAAAAATGTATCTATTTTTTTTATTTTTTATGATAAAATAAAAATGAAAAATATTTGATTTTTTGCAAAAAAAAAAATGCAAAATATGAAATGTTAAATTCAATAAGTTCTCAACCAAGTATTCGGATTTGAAATATTTTCACTCATTTCAAATGTATTTTTATGGACACTTTTTTAAGATACATTTCCAGGAAATCGATGAATTGAATCCTTAGAAAATTCAATTAAAATGAACGTACCATTTTAAAAAACAAGAAATTTTTAAAAAAAAATTTTAAAAAAAACGGTACCATTCAAAATTTTTTGTTGTTGTTTTTCTTAGTAAGGCTGCTAAACTACGTCAAAAAATTGGGTTGGCATTTCTGGTTGAAAAGTCATGTTGCATAGTGTAATCAATCGACGATATGTTGCGCCATTATTTTTCAGCGTGTAGTTTTTTTAATCTTTGAAAGGCCTAACCTTTCATAATTTCAAAATCAAATTCGATTTCAAAAAGCTTTTCGGATTCTTAATCTGTAAAGAATTTAGTAACCTTTACATTCATTCATATTACTGAGTAATTTTTATCATATTTTTGAGTTTTGCCACGCTTTTCGGGTTAAGGCCCTAAACAGGGTTGATTTGTTTGATGCCCACCATATAAATTATATTACAATCAAATCTGATTGTTATTGCTTTAATTCATGATTTAATTGTAGATTAATTAACTGCTTTCGTCATTTAAGCTCTGGCATTAACTGTTTTTTTTCGATTTAATTTGTATGTATTTATAGTTTTTTTCTTTTGTATTGAAGGAATGACACTGATCTGACACCAACAATAGCGTTAAACGGCATTAATGTAAATTGTTATTAAAATCTTAAAATCTACCACATTCTCCATTCGATGCGATAAGTACAACAAAAATCACATATGTGTATGCGATGACGTACTATTATTTCAAACCCGTCGTTTGACGCCACCACACAGATCTCGACGTAATGGACCAGCGAAAAGACGCGCGCACTATAACGCCGCCAACACAATCGAACCTCCCGAAAAAGCGCAAACGACTCAGGCAAAAACACACAGAGAACTTGAAATCATTTACACTACCCAAATACGAATAAGCCGAGTTGAAATATTTATAAATATGTTGCATTGTATAGTGACAGAATGCAACGCTTTGTTGCATTCAACGAGAAACGACTACAGTAGCTGTTGTTGAGGCTGTGACAGAGGCAACTGACCACTGCAAACACCTCAATTCCCGTAGTTACACTTACGCGGTCATTCGCTGTTCGAATCAGACACTGGACTGACGACTGTCTGACACTCGAAAGCTGCTGCAAAATATATTAAACGTCATTAAATTTTTGTTTTTGGTTTTTTAGCTTAAACTATATCTAGATTTATATACGTATAACCATTGGCAGGGGTTGAAAGGAGGCAGACATCTGGGTTGGACATCTTCAAGATACGTATTTAAAGAAAACAAACAAAATTATACAACGTCAGATGACTCGAACTTTGATGCATAATTCTTCGTTCGACGTTTGAAAGCGGGGTTTTCCAATTATTACCAGATATATACAATAGGGTGTACTGAAAATCGATTTTTTAGGAATTTCAGCTCGGGTTCTTAAACGATGTGAATTGAGAAACTTAAAAAAGGCAGAAATATCTCAATGTTTTTCGAGAAATCCCACACTATGGGTCGTCCGCCAGAAATCGTCGATAAAATCAATGGAATTATATTGGATGCACAATGAAAGTGCGTGGGATGGCTAAGCCTATGGGCTTTTCATCTCTGTAAGTAAATCTCATTCTTAATGAATATTTGGACATGAGAAAGCTATCCGCGCAATGGGTGCCGCGATTACTCACACTCCACCATAAGCGCAACAATGTGGCCACTGCAAGGAGTGTTCAACCGAAATACGAAAAGGTTTTTGCACCGTTTCGTAACTGTGGACGAAACGTTGAACTATCACGATACACCACAGGCCAAGGAACAGTCAAACCAGCGGCCTTCTCCTGGGTGATCGTGTACCGAAGAAGGCCACGGTCGGTCTGTCGGCCAACAAGGGAATGGCAACAGTTTTTTCTTGGGATACATGCGGTGTCATTCACTTCGGTAAATATTTTTCCCCCGGCGAATATTATTCACAACTATTGGAGGGATTCGACGTTGACTTAAAGCAAAAGGAAGATGAAAATTACCACATCACTGAAGATGATTTTGTTCGAAAACACTTCACTATTTTTAAAATATTGTTCAACACTGTACTTTAAATTAAATATTCATTTTTAATATCCTTGAAGCATAGAGCCATAGAGTAATGACGTATAGAGAGGCGAAATCTATCAGTAAATTGATGGCATTTGGTATTTTGCAGATGGGGGTTTGATGTTGGAAAGTATTCTATTGCATAGATAAATAGAAACCATAGATGAATCATTTGCTTAATCACCATTTTCACCAGAGGGCACATGCTGTTTCCGTACGATCATTTTTCACTTGGATGCGACGAAAAAGCACTCAAACATAATTTTTATTTCGATTCTGTTGTTTAAATTTGAAAATAGAATATAAATAATAGAAAAACATATCGCTTTGTTCACAATACAAAAGGCAAGAAAGCATGGTTGTATATGTAGTTTTTTCAATAGTTTTTGTTTCCAGTGAAATTTACACATATTCACCACTCCAGCGCCACCTAGAAAATGTCCCTTTACTTTCAAATCCACCACACATATCTTTCACCATCTATGGTTTTTATTTATCTATGTGTATTGTCAACCATTCGAAGAGTGATCATAAAATTTCAAGAAACTGGATCGGTTATGAATGGAGACCAACCGTTTGGTCTCTTGAAAATATTGCTGCTGAGAAACGAAAGTGTCGCTGAAAACCCGAAAAAGCATTTCGGCATCGTTCTCAACAACTCCAAATTTCAAGAAGCACTACGCTGCGAAATTTCACAAACGACCTCCAACTTCATACTCAACACTGGTTAATGGGCAGACAAGTATCTCAACTTTGAGCATCAGCTTCTGATTCCTGTAGAAGCTGTGGGGAGCGTGAAACATCTCATATGCTACTGCCTGGCATTTTGTGTGCCTAGGACAGTTTGTTTACGATCCAACATCAAGTTGAATCCAACAGGCATTTAGGGAAGATAAGCTGAATGATCGTAGGACCGAAACGCTGAAAAATAACTGCCCCAGCAACATATTTCAGGAAACAGGTACATGTTTGCAAGCATTGTTTTCTTGAATTGAAGATCTGCTGCCTTTTTGCTTCTTTGTTGTCTGTCTCGTTTTTGTTTTTAGCGGATTTCAACAAACAAAGCCACATTTAGATCTCAAAAATATATATTATAGCCTAGTAATCATTGTGTCTCAAACATGTTATATTGAATAGCAAACACCATGTGTTTGGGCACAAGTATTGTTTATTTGCGACAAGCTACAAACACATTATCGGCTTTAGTCCCGTTGTCGTCGTCGACGTCGTCATCAGAATTTTGTCAACTTTAGAACGTTATAAATGTATTGTCACATCGACAACAACAAAGTTTTTGATGTCTATGATCCAAAAACAACCCTCTTAAAACATTACGCAAATTTTTTTTTCCCAAATGCTTTCAAGTCGCCAATAAAAATGGTGTCGATATTGTATTGACGTTGACGTTGACGTAGTCGTCGTCAAAAAAGGTCAATTTTTCAGCGTGTACTAGGAGGATAATAACACTGTGCGACACCAAAAAAATGATGGGGTTCTGTCAACGAATTCTGGTAGAAAGGTCTAAAAAAAAATATACGTGTGTCGGCGTTTTGCCAGATCTGATCAGAATTTTTTTTTGGGGGAGTCAAAGTTTCCGCCCCTCAGAACTTTCCTGCTACATGTCAGCATGCAAAATTGTGTGTTCCTTACTTCTGAGGTACAAAATATGTTCAAAAGTTTTATAGAAAAGAGTCAGATAAAGATTTTTGTGGAACAAATTAACTCTTTAACTGTCACTAACCATGATTTTTTACTTTTTATTTTGAAAACTCGCAAAAAACTACTCCAAAATGACGCCATAAAATTTCACTATATGTGTCCGAACACTCCAAAAGACAAATGTTAGCCCAAGTGCTAGATAATAAGCAAAAACTCACTGCCTTCTAAGGGTTAATAATGAATTTTATCATTTTGCTGTTACCATTAAAAATAGTCCACATAATATAATGAATTTTGTAATATTTCAGTTTTTATCTAGCACTTGGGCTAAGATTTGTGTTTTGTCTCCAGCTAGATCGGTGGTGCAATGTTTAGTGTGCGCACATCTTGTACAGGAGATCCTTTGTTCAATCCCTGCTCCGACTACCTTAAAATTTCTTTCGACGACCGTCACCTCGCTTAGTGACGGCGACACTATCGAGTACTTAGCCATGAAAAAGCTTCTTAAAAGTACCGTTCGGAACCGGTGTAAAATTGTAGGTCCCAATCAGTGAGTATAAAACTAAAAAGCGCACAGCTCACTGGTTGTGAGAAGTTCTCCCCAATTCCTTCGTGGGATGTAATGGGAAACCATTTATTTATTTATTTAGATCCTGTAATATCGGGAAGATGTACCATATGGCTTAAACGTCTCTTAACTGTCACGGGTCAAGTTACAGATTTTGCGATGGGAATGAAATATGATGTCTCGTGGTATTACAATGGTACTTATTAGACTAGGTATTTCTATAGTGACATCCACTTATATCCATTCTCAAGCGAAATGTGCGAAATGCTTAATCTAATTGTTGCAGACTTGATACGAGTAGTACCATATCACTGTGTCTTTAGTCGTGGAAAATCCACAACTGACCAGATATTCACATTCTGCCAAATCATGGAGAAATCAAACCAACACCTACCATCTTTTTGTTGGTCATAAGTCTTTCTTTGACAGCTCGATATGAAGAAAACTTTACGAAGTTATGTCGGAACTTAGTATGTCTATGTTTGACTTTGGAATCCTTGCAATATCTTCAGAATGGGAATGGCTAACACCAAATCTTTTGTGAAGGTTTGCAAAGATCTTATCGAACCATTTGAGGCTTCTAAGAAGTTGAGGCCCTTAAATATAGATATCATTGGGCGTGTTGTGGGAGAAGTTGCAGTGATAATCCTGAGAATCCAGAAAGAATCAGCAGAAGTGGGTTTGCCAGTAAATGAGGACAAGACAAAATTAATGACTTCAACTGGCAGAGCCTCCATTCGTTTGAAGTTGAGCTTGGAAGGTGATAACCGTTGGTTCCTAGAGTAATACTTCGACTCTCTTCGATGCCTCTTCATGACGACTAGGTAATAGGCCATTTCATAGAGTTTTATTTGCTGCTGTATTTTACCAATTTTACACTTTCGTTCGACATAAAACGGACAGAAATCAAATGGAATTCGTATTTTCGTCAATGCAAACAACATAAAACATAATTTAGCCGTCATTAGTATCAATAAACACTACTTAAAATTAGTTTCTGTCTTCTTTGCTCTCTTATTCTCCATCATCGGCCTAGTACCTTTTTGATCAGCTGTGCCATATAATCCCCCCGGCTGGTTCCAACGGGCAGGAACTGTACTCATGTGTAGTAGAGCGTAGACGTTGATAAACCTTATAACTTTGAGAAACTGGACGAATTTCGTTTCCTCGAATGTGCCATAGAATAATACATACGTAGATAAACTTATTCTCTCATCTGACGTTTCATTTCACACTCTTCATCGTAGGTTTGTGGAAATGAGAGCAATTAAATTTAAAATTACCTTACACCAGGTGGAGTTACAAAATATGTTCACTTAACTTTTTCATGTTGTTTTGGTGTAGAACTGAAAAATTTAAATGTATTTTGCACTTTTTTGTCGACTTTTATCGTTGGTATTCATTTGTATTGTATTTATCACAACTAGTTTGTCACAAAAACACGAAATTCGGTTGTTGTTCCTTTGTTGTTCGCTGTATACTATTGCCACCATCTGGTATTATTGAACCCATATTTTCCACCATCCAATGTCTACTTTCCATCGTACCTATGACGTTTAATTTATTGAGCGAATAAAAGCTTCTATGGTATGTATTATTCTATGGAATGTGCCGTGAGCAAAAGCGCTAACGTTTACAACCGTTATAACTCCGAGGAACTGGACGAATTTATTTACTCTGAATTTGCCGTAAGCAAAAGCGCTAACTTCAGCCTTAATATCAAGTGGAGAATTATTAGCAAGCATAGGCATTATTTTTGGCTAAGCTAACGCTTCAGAGCTGAGCTAAGACCGTCTATCGATAAACAAAGATCTAACGCAATCAGACTCTCAAACAACTTGCCGCGGAATGCTGGGTCATATCGCACGCTGACGAAACATCACTGCTCCGAAAAATATATGGTCCCATAATAGACAACTGCTAGCCTCGGCGACATATGACAATGAGTTGTATAAACATCAACGTAGTTAAACGAATCAAGATAAGGCGATTACGCTGGCTAGGCCATGTCAGTAAAGTAGATCCTGCGCGAAAGGTATTCGAAGATGAATACAAAGGAAACCGAAAAATGGGACAACCAAGACCCCGTACGAAGGACCAGGTAGATGAATCCCTGCGAAAGCGTGGTGTTACCAACTGGCGAAAAATGGCAGAAGATCTAGCTGGTTGGACAAAAATGTTATCTTCGTTCGGTAAGGGTCCTGACCGCCCTGGGTTGTTTGTGGGCAATTAGTAGGCAATTTATTTAAATGTTTTGTAGAAAGTGCCTGCCATTTTAAGGACTAATACGCGAAAATCTTTTTTAAAAAATTTCATAAACACCAAACTAGTTGAAATTTGTGATTTCGATAATTACAAGTCTAAAATTTTGTTGGAGACCTAATGGGTGATCCTAGTTTGTAATATATCTTAAATATCTGTCTTTATATGCCGGTAAAATTCAGTAATTGACTATAACTCAAAAAAGGCGTACTACATTGTCATTAAAATCTCAGAGTTCGACGCTGTTAGTTGGTGCCGAAAAATCCAGCTTCATATTCCCATGTGAAGAGCTGTTGGACAAAAGTGTGCGATCTACTAAATTATTATTCAAGTGAACAAACCCGTGTGTCCTTCTTTTCTACAGTATTTAAGTTGTGTATTTAAGTACAGCAATTTAAACTGCCTAACTAAATTACACGCAATTTTAAAATGGTTTTCCAAAACTTAACTGCAAATCATGGCAATATTTTGACATTTTCCTTTGTATGACATTTCTCTCAAATTCAATTAAGTTTGTACCATAAGTCAGAGTAAACGGCCAACTAAACTTTTGTGATAACTTTTTACATGGCCCCGTTTAAATTGATTAAAGTCCTCAAAAGATTCCCTGTTAATTACTGTGTCTGTCTCCCTCGCTCCCTCTATCTTTCTCCATCATTCTGTGTCCCATCCCTGTGTGGCTAAACAAGAAAAATATTTTTAAAGTTTTCTTTTTTTTTTCATTTGTAAATTCGTTCGAGATGATTTTTATTGTGCCCGACTCTTGTTAAAACTTGTTGGCACGTGTTGCCACTGGAGGACCAGCAACAGTAGCTGCAAATCATTATTAATTTATGTATAATGAAAACATACGGACGAAAAAAATGAATATTTCCATTTCAACAATAAACAAGGATAAAACACATTTTCCCAACATTTAATGCCCGGCAATTGGGGATGAGTTTTGGTTAATAAAAAATAAAAACTGAATGCCAAAGGCAAATCAATTTATGAGGAAATTTGGAAAAATTAAACCTCATTGAATTTAACTGAAGAAAACAAATTCAATCAAAGTGACATAATTGTTAAATGTTAACAAAAACTCCTGATTTGGTGATTCGGACATCAGAAAACTCTGTAAATATATAATAAATGTCGAATTGAATTTACAAATAATATTTAAACAATTTATTCACATTATCACTATTTCTGGTTATTCTACACTGAAAGAATAACGCTTCGTCGCATGGATGAACCATTTTCGTTAATGTCGTTACGTTGTTACAATGAAAAGTCTCGTATATCCGACAATTTGGTAGTCGCTGCAACTAAAAATTTCATACATGCTCTCTTTGACAATTTTTCACTTCATTGCTGTAAAAACTTAATTTTTGTTGCTGCAAGAATTTTATTTAATTTCAATTTTGTAGAACACTGGGTTAAACATTAAAAAGGTAAGTGCATGCAATTTAAACTACTGATATTTAGTTTATCTCAAGAAACTTCATTGATATAATGCAATAACTTCATGGCAGCAACGAAACAAATTCATTGGAATAATGAATCATATTCATTGCAGCAACAATCATACTTTCTTCGCAGTTACGAACAATTTGCATTTGATGAACACATTTTCGTAGCGGGAATGAAACTGTACATTAGCTCACTTTCGATGACAAATGTTCTTGGGGTGATGAACATTTTCATCACTGTGACGATGCTTTTCCGTTCAGTGTGGAGTTAGAGCTATTGATTTTTAAATGTAGGATAGCTGTCAGCAGTTATGGTACTTTCATACTTTCTTCGCAGGGACGAACAATTTGCATTTAATGAACACACTTTCGTAGCGGGAATGAAAGTATACATTAGCTCTTTTTCGATGGCAAATGTTCTTGGGGTGATGAACATTTTCATCACTGTGACGATGCTTTTCCGTTCAGTGTAGAGTTAGAGTTATTGATATTGAATTGAATTAGTAATTTTTAAATGTAGGTTAGATGTCAGCAGTTATGGTGATATAGACCCATAACATAATTGTATACACGATTCAAGACATGGTGTGGTGAGTTGTAGGTTGTGTCGATTCCAAATGCTAGACACTTCGGAATTCTGAAACTGTAACGATCAAAAGTGGTCCTTAAGTTGGCAATTTTGATAGCGTTTTCAGAAAAATTAGCAATTTTTGCCGAATACCTTTCAGAGAATGTGCAAAAACGTCGCATAATTCTCGTATTGATAAAAAAACTCACAAAGTCGAAGCAGCGAACTTTCAGAATTTTTCATCAAATCGAAAATCATGCGACATCTATGTACATTTTCTGAAAGGTATTTGGTTTTGTTTACGAATCTGTAGGAAGTTTGGACAGTTTGGGCTGATTGTCTCTTAAAATTTAAGACAATTTACAAACATCCAACACGTCGGTAACAGTAGTTTACTGTGAAGTCACATTGAAAGGAGATTGTTCCGACATGAAGGCATGACGTCTATCCTAATCTTTGTTCTTTTTTCCTCGTGCATTCTGGCACACAGTTGCATTTATTGTGAGTACACGCTGAACAATTGGTCTTTTCTGTTGTTTCAGTATAAATATAATGTGTGCCCAAACACATTGTGTTTGCTATTCAATATAATATGTTTGGGACACAATGATTAATAGGTTACAATATTTGTATTTGTGACCCAAATGTGGTTTTGTTTATTGAAAACTGTTGAAAACAAAAACGTGACAGACACTAAAGAAATCAATTGCAGTAGGTCTTCAATTCACGAAAACAATACTTGCAAACATGTACACGGTTCCTGCAATATGTTACAGTGGCCGTTAATTTACAGCGTGCATACACAGAAAGATCCACACAATAAACACTTGAAAATTCGGTTGTCGTAAGGAAATTAATTATGAAATGATGTTGCTCGAACAATTATGAAATGATGTTGCTCGAATTCTGATTAAGCGACTGAATCAATTAGGGTGTGACAATTAGCTATTCGGTGGCTACAGCTGAATTAACCGTTGTTACAAAACCTTTTCAAATAAACCATTGTGCGAGTGTACTACTTTACAGAGATGTCAGAATTGTCTCATTTAGGCGATGGCAAGATTTTGAGCTTCTTGGAACAATCTAAATGGTTTTCGGGTGGGGCTTGCGTTTAATCTCGGTTCCTCGTGGAATCTTAATGATTTAACAAATTTAATTAATCCGTTCATCGACTGTCACCAACAATTAACCTTCCCTATCGATTTCAAATTAATTATGAATTTGTTTCTTTTTAATTTTTTTTTAGCCCAAAAAGGTCTTTTGTTACTTGTTTGTAAAAAATTACAACCCTAAAAAGATAAAAGATTATCTACATTTATTTCTCTTTAAATTATATTTTCTTTTCAACCACTTTTTTTATTTGTACCCACTGGTGCCACTGGCTATTCAAATTTGTTGTATTTAATATGGTTTATGGTCAAACAATTTTTTCTTCCATGCCTGTTTTTATGTTGCTTTCAATTTTGTGCAGATTTTGTGTTGACATTCAGGGTTCCTTTTTTCACATTTCGCTTTTCGCTTAAAAAATAACTTCAACTTTTTCCTTTGATGCCGCCAACAAACAATATGCACAGATGTGTTTCTTTCTAAAGTATCTCGGGAAAAGGGGGGGTGTTTTCCTGCTACCAAATTATAATATAATTTAGAATTGAGTAAAAACCATTTAATCTTAAATTTACGGAAATTTTTTTAAGCTATAAAAGGCGTAAGTTCTGGCATAGTTGAGTTGCTGAAATGCTACACTCTGACATTATTTTTGAAAAGAGGGCAGAAGAGAAAAGGTGTTAAAACCAATAAGCCTTTCGAGAACTTGCGCTTGTAACGGGTCCGCCATCTAACGTTTTTTTTTTGAACTATTTCGTGAAAGGTAACACTTAACTCATGTCTGATTTGACAGATAATTAGTTTTATCCACAACAGTGTTAGAGGTTGTCGCAACCGCATGAGAGGTTGTCACAACCGCATGAGAGGTTGTCACAACCGCATGAGAGGGACGATTTTAAGTGATCTGCGGCAATCCAAACTAGCAGTTGATTGCATGACACCCACTCGCACTTCACCACTCATATCACGAACAAACAGGACTGGAAAGGAGGCATTCCAGTCAATAGAAGGTGAAGGCTCCAATCTAGATCGCAAAGTAGGGCTAGGAGTCTATTCTGAATGGCTGCATAAAGGCTACCAGACCATAGTAGTGTGACAGCCAGAGCAGATGCCCTTTGGCTGGGACGAAACGGCATCACTGATTTCAATAACTCCCTACAACTGCCACACATCGTTAAATAAGATGTCCTTCGAATTTCACCGTATACCTGTGCTGGGACGCAGAAACAATCCAGGGAACCAAAGAGAGCATAACCTGGCAAGATTGGGGCGACCTGTAACCGGGACTGCCTTTCCATGTCAATGGAAACGCAGGAAAAACTTATAAGTCAATAACGTATGTTCCAGGTCTCTCTGAGGGAATTGAACATTCGAATATTTACGAAAGGATAAATATAAATTGTCACCTATGTCCAACTTCGCTCTGAACCAACTTTTCAGCAGGACTGAATCTAGAATCGACATAGAGGACAAACCATATGTGGTATACAGAATCAAGTGCAACGGGGACACTGCCAACTCCAATTTTGTTGACTCTTTCTCAATTCTCGAAAATACGGTAGTAACTTCTTGCATATGTCGTCCAATGATGTCTAAATCTTCAGCATACGCGAGCAGCTTGTGACTTTTGTTGCCGATAGTCTTAATCGTGGTGACAGCAGCTTTATCACGACGATCGTAATTAACATGTTGAAGAGATCGCATGATTGGCTGCCACCCTACCTGAGGCTTTGCTTCGTACTGAATGGTTCGGAGAGATCTTTACCAATCTTTATGAGGATTTGGTGTCGGTCAGTGTTATTCTACAAAGTCATCTTAGCAGTAATACCAAGCTCCGACACGGCTTGGTACAGTTTTCCCCGTATCGGGCTATCGAAGACAGCTTATAATTTACAAAAAGATGGTAGGTGTCGATTTGTTTTTCGTGGGGTCTCTCCTGGATTTGTCGTAATGTGAATATCTAGTCGATAGTTGGCTTTCCAGGCCTAAAGCCGCACAGATAAGGTCCGATCAGGTGTACAACAAAGTCGCACATTAGGGATGAGAGTACCTGGTATGCCATGGATAAAAGGCTTATTCCACGATAGTTGGTACACATACTCAGGTAGCCTTTTCTGAAAACTGGACAAAGTATGCTAAGACTACAATCCTCGGACTTGCATTCGCCTTGCCAGATTGTGCATATGAGCTGATGCATGCACCTTTCTAAATCATTGCAGCCAGCTTTGAACAGCTCAGCCGGTAGTCCATCATCACCAGCAGCCTTGATGTTCTTAAGCCGGGAAATTGCAGCTCTAACTTGGCTTTGGTTAGGAGGGAGATAGTGGACGTCTTCGTGCTCTATGTGATCCACAACCTAATCTAAATTTAAGTTTCCTGGGACAAGTAAAGCTGAGAAGTAATAGCTCTATATTCCCAACATACTCAACACATGTGTGACGAGATTGCCGTCCTTATCCCTAAAAATGGGGGCCCTGTTCCATTTCCGTTGGTTTGACTTTGTACCCTCGGTAGAATTTATGGGCCTCATTCTTCTTTTTATAAGATTAAAATTTCTCTCTCTCATGCTTTCCCTGCAACCGATTTTTCCCCCTTTAACAAACGGGTTTAATCTCTCTTCATCTCTTTATACCGTTCTGTCGCAGCTCGCGTTGCAACAGAATGAAGTGTTGCCATAGGTGTAGCGTTATTTCATCCATTGCTTTGCGACACTCTTCATCGTACCATGGTTTGTCCTCAAGCGGTTTTCTATATAGCCATTCACAATGTGTGCATCGTGAACGACAAGATCATCACAGTGTCACTTACTTCGACGTCAACGACAAGACCATTCACAATGTCCCTTACTTCGTCGTCATCGATTTTTGTGACTTTTATGTGAAAATGTCTGATGATTTTTTAGGAATGTCCTCTGTATGTAACCTGGTCGTCCACGTTTCTTGGATGATATCTTCAAGATACGGCCTATTTGGATGTTTTCGTCACTGTCTCTGATATTTCGGCAACTAATACATATTCTCAATTGTCTTGTCTGGTGTAAAGGTAGGGTTACCACTCCACATAAGGTCTGCAAGTTTTGGCTAGAATCCTCGTTGGTGACTGACAGTCGAAAAGGTTGATTGGCAAATATAATTGAGAAGTCGGTAGGTAATACATAACTATTTTTTAAAAATTGTTATTTCGTGTTTGGGAGACGAAACCACGACAAAATGTTAAGTGCTTTATATTGCTCTGTCGCAGCTCGCGTTGCCATACGTGCAGCGTTTTTTTTCATCACTTGCTTTGCGACACTCTTCATCGTACCATGGTTTGTCCTCAAGCGGTTTTCCATATAGTCATTTACAATGTGTGCATCGTGAACGACAAGATCATTCACAATTCCGCATACTTTGTCATTAACGACAGGACCCTTCACAATGTCATCGTTACATCGTCGTCAACGACTTTTCCGACATTTGTGTGAACATGTCTTTGACGATTTTTTAGGAATGTCCTCGGTATGTATTTCAAGGCTTAACCACGTTTCTTTGATGATGTCTTCAAGACACGGCCTACTGGGATGTTTTCGTCAATGTCTCTGATATTTCGGCAACTAATACATATTCTTAATTGTCTTGTCTGGTGTAAACGCAGGGTTACCAGTCCCCATAAGGTCTGCAAGTTTTGGCTAGAATCCTCGTTGGTTTCGGAGGGAGTGACTGACAGTCAAAAAGGTCGGCAACTTGCATGATCGCCACGATGATTTAATTGAGAAGTCGGTAGGTAGTACATAAATATTTTCACAAAATTGTTATTTCGTATTTGGGAGATGAAACCATGTCAAAAGGTTTAGTGGTAGTTTTTCGGGATGAAAATAGTTTTTTTTTCAATTTTGTGGCATAATGTTACTATGATTCACATACCAACTGTAGTGGTCGTAGTTTCAATTTAACTCGTTTGCTCATTTGGTTCCTGGCTCATTTATCATCTCATTTTCCATTCAGAAAAAATAAATCATAATTTCAAACTCAAATACAAATACAAACTCAAATACAAACACAAACAAAAATGCACACAAATACCTCCCAACACACACACAATTATTTTGTTAACATTTGTAATTCAATTGCGATTTGGCGGTTTTTCAATTTTGCTATAACACTTTGTCATGGCTATAAGGACATGGTGGTCACTGTCTGTGTTGTATTCGCGTGTTGGCGTCGGATATTTATGTATTTGTATTTGTGTATGTAATTTAACGCGAGCTGCTCTAATGGCAGTTTGTGTTTTTGTCATTTATCAATTGGCAATTGGTCAGAAGCCACCGGTGGTGGTGGTGGTGGTGGTGTTGAACTTGTTTCTCAGCTCTGGCAGCTGTGCTGGTGTACTGAAATGCCCCAACAACTGCTGCTGCTCCTGCCTCTGTTGCTTTGTTATTGTTACTGCAGTGGAGTTTCCTTTGGTGTACAAGCAAGCAGTGGCTCCTTCATTCCCTCAGTGATTCATTCATTGAACAGTGTTTAAATAGCAATTACCATTAGATCGAATATAAAGAGCAAACAACACCAACAGTACCCACAAAATCAATCATTAGTATCATCGTCAGCATCACAACAACGGCAATCGACAGCAACAGCAATATCATCATTAAAATGCTATTGCTCGTGCTCCAGCTGTTGGTCCTGTATTGTTGTTTTGTGGTAGAGGTCATAGCGTTTGTGGCCCCCCAGCTTAAGGCTAATATTCACTGTGTTATTTTTGTGTGGCACCGCTAAAACGCATCTCTTTGCCCTAAAAGGAATCGCTCCTGCCTGTTATTTTGTCAGCTCTCAAAACAGCTAATATTGTTGTTGTGTCCATTATCGTTGTTATCGTTGTCAGCGTCTGTATCTCTTTAATTATTTTTGATTTTATTTTCCCTGTCTGTTGTAGCATTTAGGTGTTAGATGGTCCATTAATTATTTGTCTGTCAAAGCTGTGAAGTAGTATATGATCTAAACTAACACCAAGATTAAGGGTCTTCTTTGAGTCTGCTTGTAATTGTAATGGTTTCTAAATAACTGAGCAAGTATTTAATGGATTGTGGTTAATTGTGCAGGAAGGAGTCTTAGTCCCTATATTTCTGAAAGAAAAAATCCTTCCACATACATAGTCTGCATCCATTTCAAATGGCAGACAACTGAGTATTGTCTGATTAACCTAAATCATTTAATCGTTGATGAAGGATAAGTGTTGAAAAGCCTTTCAGTTAACTGGGTGTGAAGCAACGTAACTTTTGTGTCATTAGGGAGCGATGGACTAACATTTCTCATTTGAAGTGAAACTTTTATGGTGGAAGGTATGAAATTTGGACAGGCAATAGTTTCGGTGTCGTAAATATCGTGTGGGGGGGGGGGTTAAAGTATACATAAAAGTACAAAAAAGATACACAATAAAATAAAAAGTGTACACAGAAGTAACATGAGTATACACAAAGTTACAAACAGAATATATATAAAAGTACAAAAATGTGTTCATAAAATGACTAAAATTGCACCCAGCGGTACAAAAGTTGTATACAAAAGTACACTAAGTTTATGCATATTATACTCAAACGGGCACAAAGTGTGTATTAAAATATAAAATGTATATACATTCGTAAAAAACTGTGTACACAAAAGTACAAAAATTGTACGCACTAGAACAAAAAGTGTAGACAAACATACAAAAAGTGTATCACGATCAGTTGCACTAGGAACATATGGTAGGGTATCTGATTGTAGAAGAGGGTGATTCATAATTAACTGACAGAAAAACAGGAGTTGCCACTGCTTTTATTATATATTGCAATTTAAAATTAGAAGGGTTCATGGGAATATTTAGAAATCAAAAATTAATATACTTTCAGAGACTTTATGGGCTTCTTTAGTTAATCATATTTCACGAAATACGTTACTCTAATTCTAACATATATTCTAAATGACATATCACACGCTGAAAAGTCTATTTTTTTGTTTTTCTTTGGATGCAAATGTAACGTGTTAGTATTTGTCGCAAATGTAGTATTCTTGTGTCCAAACACATTGTGGTTGCTATTCAATATTACATGTTTGGGACCCAATAATTAATAGTTTCTAATATATGTTTTTGTGAACCAAATGTGGCTTTGTTTGTTGAAAACAAAAACGTGACAGACAACAAAGAATCAAAAATTCAGTTTCAATGCATGAAAAAAACATGCTTGTTAACATGTACATGGTTCCTGCAATATGTTGCTGGGGCCGTGTTTTTTCAGCGTGTAAATAATGGGATAATTTTTCATTTATGTCTTTATGTTATACCAAAATAAGTCAAGTTTAGTTCATATCATTTAATTTTAAAATTCATCCTTATTTGAATCACCCTGTACATATACTACGAGTATTATCAATAACATTTCAAACTTCATTTTCGATTGCGTGTTTTGTCGACATGTTCGAGCAAACAAAATTTTCTTACATCACTCAACTTGTTATTAGTTTCGCCTCGATTTTGACGTTGCCTCAAAGCAATATTTTGCAGTCCTCATATATCACTTGTAATGATGCTTTCAACAAATGATAAAATAGTCTTAATTATCTTCTTTGAAAAAGAAAAATAACTAATTTTAGTTCGGAGAGATAAGCATGAGCAGTTTTTATTATCCAGTGGTTGAAATGGAAAATTAACAAAACCCCTTCTATTCTACCCACTTGTCAGACATGGACGTAATATTTCGTGGTTGTTATTTCATTGTCGAAATGAAAATATAAATAATTATTTACATGGAGGAATCTTTTGCTTCCTCCCTCCCTAACGGTGCAGTCGACTACTACAAGCCACAGCAGAGAGGACCACACTCCACTCTGCGGTGGTACCCTTGTAGTCAGCCTTAGAACAGTGCCCACACACCTAGAGTCAAATTAATAATACGTCATTCAAGCATATTACCAAACCATGTGACAAGACGCTATGCCATGCATGCGGACTCCAGAGTGTTGCTATTGGCGTTAGACATCACATTGTTGAAGGCACATTCTATATCCGAAAACGGTGGCAAAGTGAATTAACCAAATCCTAAATTGCGGTCAACATTACCCACAGCATCGTGGAGGGCATTCTCTGCAGATCTCCCCTTAAGATAGGCGGGCTAATTGAGATCCAATGTACAATTCAATCATTCCCCTTAATAATTTCAACAGAAAATATACAAAACTGATTGGTCTGTACTTATAGTTTCTAAGAGTGACATGACAATGTAGTCTAACTCGATTTGGGAAAAAAGACAACTAAAACACTATCTTCGTCTACTTATCCTGTGCAAACGAGAGTCTATGACACTCCCTATGTACACCCAAAATATGTAGGGAGACGAGAGCGTCACATTTCTGCGACAGAAAGGTAGAATCTACCCATCAGGATCATTCCACATTGCGAGATATCCGAAACAGAAATATCCGGGTTACACCCAGTCGCAAAACAAATATTCTACAAGTTGGGAAAATGAGTTCCCATACAAAGCCCGAAGTGCGTTACCTCCGGAGTTGGTCCATGACCCAATGGCTATCATAATGCCATTAAGAGCCTTTGCGTCCTTGGACGAATGCGTCCAGCATTATTAACCATTGTTATAAACTCACAGTAACTGATCCAAGCAGATGGTTGGCTCTTTAACTGCTCCTCTTAAACTGGTTGAAACTGATTTTGTACACAGCCCAGTCCGATTCCCATTGGCACCGTCAGCATCGTAGAAAAAAACTTCGGGTGGTTTTTCCGTAGAGCACTCAACTTAATCTTCCACCAAATAGGTTGCCTTCTCTGAACCCCGGAAAGTAAGAGGACATTTATAAAGAAGTTGCGTGCCCTTTGGAAGTTTTCCATTAACTTTATCCTCTATTGTACAGAGATTGTTCTACTCCCGAAACCCTAGTAACTAGTTTTGAAATTTCACCAAATCGGTTCTCCTAGTTTTCCTAAAGAGTTCTGGTGACCCCGCCATAACGTCAATCGTAAAGGGATTTTTAGCCGTCGGTGGTGTAATATATAGTGGGCGGGGCTCTTATCCGTGAGAACATGGGTCCGATCCCTGCTCTGATTGCCTCACATTTCTTTTGACCATGCTCACCTCGCTTATTAATGGCGACACTATCGAGAACTCAGCCATGAAAAGGCTTCTCAAAATAGCGTTCGGAACCGGTGTAAAACTATAGATCCCAATCATTGAGTGTAAAACTAGAGAGCGCACAGCTCACTGGTTGTGAGAAGCTCTCCCCAATCCCTTCATGGAAAGCAATGGGAAACAATTTTTTAAGGGAATTGTACTGTGATTAGATATGTACACGCAAAAAAAAACTCGTTCCTCCCAAACGAAATTTCAGATAACAGAAGTTCGTCTGGGGACTATAGTGGGGAGAAACGAACTTCTGTTAATCCATACATGTCATTTTGTTTGGGAGAACCGAAAAACGTTTGCAGTAAACGAGTTATGAAAAATGAGAGCTTTACGATGAACGCAAAACGGTTTCCCCAACTGTTCCATCGGTTCCAGCAACCGAGTTATAGTTGCTGTAAACTAAAAACACGTTTGTGAGAACTGAAAAACGTTTGCAGTAAATGAGTTTTGAAAAATTAGATCTGAAGAAAAGTTTGCGAGAAACGAAAAACGGTTCTACCAACTGTTCTCGTTCGCAACAACATAATACACATTTGCGATACATGAGTTTATTTGGAAGAACTACATGAACGGTTGCGATTAATAAATTAATACAATTCAATCATAGTATTGTTGCGGCAACCGAGCAATAAACGTTTTTTTTTCTTCGCGTGTAGTACTCATCTGATACCTTCCAGCCATTTACAAGCGGTTCCTCAGAGGCCAGGGTTACGTCTGTGACAGTTTCCCTGAATTTATTGCAGATGTGGCCTTATTACACATCGTAAGTCCGGATCGAATAATAAAATCAAAAAAAGACTCGACTCTTCCATTTATATCACCACTGCCCCAATGGATATTATGAACATTAGCGTCTCGTCCCACTACAAGTGGGCACCACTTTGTAGATGTCTGGTTCACTAGCCGGACAACTGCCTCATCAGGTTGTTCATATCTATCATACGGCATTTTGTACACAGATTCGAGTATGAGGTTTGGTCCCGTCTTATCCTCCATACACACCGTTAGCATATTCGTACTAAAGTTAGAGGAATGGATGCGTTTCCGATTGCCTCTAGCTAATCGCCCTTATTCCCGTTGTCGTCATCGACGTCAATACAATATCGACACAATTTTTATTGGCGACTTGAAGGCATTTGGACAAAAAAATTTTGCGTAATGTTTTAAGAGGGTTGTTTTTGGACCATAGACATCAAAAACTTTGTTGTTGCCGATGTGACAATACATTTATAACGTTCTAAAGATGACAAAAATCTGATGACGACGTCGACGACGACAACGGGAATAAGGCCGATTATCTTGTCAAATGATTTGACCGAAAATACGTTGACATTGACATTTTACAGACCCCTAACGTTGCTGTCAGTGTCAATCTAGGTTTCCTTGGTCAGCGAAACAGTGATATTGTTGTTCGTCATATAGTCCAGGAGATTAGGCAGCTTCGAAATGATGCAGATTGATCTGCGCCACTCCAAATCGCTCAAATTTACTGCCAAGCACAGGAGAATAGACTCCAGCGATTCCACATCCATGGTGATGTGGAATTTCAAACCTGCGGACAGTATTTCTCATAAATGGATGTTAAGTCACTCGTTCTGCTTCCCCAGCAATCTTATAATATCGTTCATCGGTAAAACAGACAGTGGGATCCAGACGGCTACGATGGGAAGAAGAAGGAGAGAGGATTGAGGTACAAGCTTCGCACCAGACCTGAATTCGCCAAGACCTCTAATCGTGTTCTTAACGATATCCATAGATTTTTTATTAACACAATCGATAATCTTGACTGCCTTGAGCCAGTTAATACCTCAGAAGCACAGCTCTTTACTAACTCCTATTATCGTCCAACATTGAAACCATAAGCCTTTTCTCAGGCTACAGTCATTTGGCAGTACTGATCCTGCCATCAGGATCATCCCTATACATGATAGCAATCTTAAGGGGCGGATCCTTTCCTCGACAGCTTAGCAACCTTTTGCACTTTTGGAATATATGCTAGAAGAGTTAGACTGGTTGATACCCCCAGCAGCCTTCGAAGTGGCGGAACTATCAACCTAATTGGTTGGAAGATCACTCCTCACTTTCAAAAAGCAAGCGTCCTGACTGTCAGGTTTTGCAATACTCAACCCTGGAGCCTGCACCAGCATTCCCTTGTTCGTATCCTTGTCAAATCTCTAGGATGCATCACGTCACTGTAAAATAATGAATGCTAATACTAAAATAAATAATAATAAAATAAATAATAATAAAATAAATAATAATAAAGTAAATAATAATAAAATAAATAATAATAAAATAAATAATAATAAAATAAATATTAACAAGATAAATAATGCATGAATTAAATAAATGAAACTCGATTTTTTTGCATTAATAGCGAAAATACCAGGCATCGTAAACGAACGCTCACAGATCGCTCGGATAAAGATCGCTTTCTCGCTATGATCCGTAAAGCGAGTAGTAGAAAGACGCACAAATTCTGTACACGTGAGATGTAAACAAACCCTCAAATGGTGAAAAAAGATAGAAAAAAAATCTAATTTTTCGACAGTTTTTCAACTTTCAGGCACGAGATGTAGGTTTTTTGCGATTAGTTTATTTCACACTTCTTTTCTCCCAGTCTATAGCTACAATTGTACCGAAGACAGGAAAACAAAATTCCAAACGGTTTCCGAGATACAGCCGTGAGAAAAATTGCATGTTCTTCGGAAAAAATTAAGTTTTAGCCATAATATACATGAGGCCATAAAATCCGAACAGCAGCTAATAGGGTCTGTTAGTTTCGATAACAGCTTCGAGAAATTTCGCACGAAATGGAGTTTGCATTTTAAGTGTTGCACTGTGTTATTTTTATCGTCTTTTTCGAGGCCACGACCCCAAATCGAGCTAAACAGAATTATTCACATGCCTAGGACAAAATGGCTGTTGCCTAGTTTAAAGGATTGTTGCTCCAATGCTTTTGATTTTATATACATCACTATGTAAGCAAAAGTTTGTTTTAGTTCGTAAAATTTAAAAATAGGATCGAAGATGGACAGCTTGTATTTGCTGGCTTGGCTTTACGATGTAACGTCACAAAATCCAGAAATGTACACAAAAGAATTTACATTGCATAAATATTTGTGTATGACACGTATAAAATGTGAACTAATGAATTTTATTGTGTACACTTGCGGCTTAAATATTCAACCAACACGACAACCTAAGACAACATTTAACAGTGCAATTTCCTGTTTGAGAAAACAGTTTTTGGTCATTGCCTTCTTAAACCTTTAATAAACCTCTCATAACCTTTTATTACTAATTAACGCAAACTCAAACCCTAAAATATCAATATTATCCGGAATTATGTGACTTATACCACTTTAATTATAACACCCACAGTTGTTCTCTTGCATTCATCTATATTCCTCTTAATTTCTCTTCCTGTTCTGCACTATTGATCTATTTATTTCGTTGACGACGTCTTCGTTTTCGCATTCAATAGTTTAGCAATTGGTTGCGGTTGTTGCATTCATGTCATTTATTCTCTGTCGTTGTTGTTCGCTACGCTTTCAATGCTTAAGCAAAATAGTAAGGTGCTAATGAAAAAATGACAACGCAACTGAATAGCTATTGCGAAAACGGGGGTATGAAAGAAGAACAGTGTAGAAAAAAAGTTAAACTAAAAGCAAAAAATTAAGACAACAATGACGCAAATAAATTAAATCAACTTCATTGTGGAATAGAAACTAGAAGAAACGTCACACAAACAGATTCGTAAAAGTTTAGACAGTGACGAGTACAGTGTGTCAACTAAAGGGAGGAAAATATACAGTGGGAAGAATAACACGACCTTTTTTGAGAAATACTACTAATTTAAAGTGTTGGAGTTAATTAAGTGCATTGGCCAGAGGTGTTTCTTTTCAAACAGCAATCGCAAACGTATGCGAGCTAGTATGGTACAATAATACGGTCGTAGCAAGAGGGGTTGTTTTAACTAGGGGCAGCAACAACAGGCATTTTGTTTTTGTTGCCACCACAGATGTTTGTTTTGCCACTACAGATGTATACGAACAACAATAGTAAACAACGAAGTACGAAAACAAAATACATATCGTCACCTAAAATCCAAAATGACGTAACAACAAAATTCCAAAATTAGGTTTCTGATTGATTACGATATGTTTGACTAAAGTACATGACTTGACAAAGTTTTAAACTCCTAAGTTCAAAATCAACGATTTTATTAAAAGGTTTAAATAGATGAAGCTTTTGATAAATCCACGTTTTTTCTTTGAACTGTAATTTTTTATAAAATTCCGATGTACATATACTTACAATTGACTAAACTACATATCTCCACAAACTTTTAGACATCTACGATCCAAAATGGCAATTTTATTCATAAAATTCCAATTCTACATCTAACTATTTTTTGCCTCTCCTGTAAAGTGATGAAAATGTTGTTACGTCTTTTTGAATTTTCGGTGACGATATGACGTTGACAGTTGTCAAGTATTACGGCATGACAAAAATCAAATCAGCTGTTCTAACAACACAACATTGACTAGTTCAACCATGCGAGCGAGCTTATAAAATCCCTCTTAGTGCTCAAAATATATCTCGAAGAGTTCGAGTCGAATATTTCCTCATGTAAAATGCGGCTCGTACACCTTTAGATGTAGGCAATACACGCACTCTTGAGTACTTTCAAAGAGTACATTTTAAACGCACCCCAGCTTGAGTGGGTACGAAAAATGAGCAGTTAACCAATTCGTGTTTAGAATTATGTGCGTTCAGCAACAACTCACTGTTCGCATTCGCCTTTATATTGAAAAAAAAGTGCAAACAAAGTACAAACAATGTACAACAAACGAATCAAAAAGTATGTAAACTGTATCAAAAAGTACGAAAGGTTATACAAATTCTACACCATGTTCACTAATGTACAAAAATATAGCAAGAAGTACATAAGTACAAGACACCAAAAACTATACCAAAAAAGGAGCACTTAAATTATAGCAAAAAGTGAGTGTCCACAAAGTGTACGAAACAAAGTATATAAAAGGTACAAAAAACTGTACCATACGTCAAAAACTCAAGGTGTTAGCACCTAATAGAGTATATATACATATATCCTCATAATTTGTTGTGATCATAAATTCTGTAAATTAACAAATAAATACAAAAAATAAATACAAACTACAAAAAAGGTGCACATAAATTAACCCAAAAAGTGCGTAAAATGTACCAAAGAGTACATAAAGTGTAGGAAAAAAATCATAAAGTGTACGAAGAAAGTATACAAAGTCTTCTTAAAGTGACATAATATCAATTAAAAATTTTCACAAATCGTACCAAAGCTATTCTAAAAAGTACATAATTGTACCAACACGTACATAAAGCGTACCAAACTTTTAATAAAATTTTCCAAAATGTACATTGTATGTATCAAAAAAGTACATATACGTACCACAAAGTGAATAAAGTGTACCAAAAGCAATATAAATTGTACGAACAAGTACTTAAAGTGTAGAAAACCCTACATTATTTCACAAAATAATACGTAAAGTATACCAAAAAGTAAATACACTGTTTAAAAAAGTATACCAAATAGTACTTTTTTTTAGTACATACATAAACATAAGGGTTTTTTCAACACTTAATGTAAATAAAGTAGTTTTTTTTAAAAAAAGAGAGTTTTTCGTACTTTATGTACTTTTCGGATGCTCTTTATGTATTTTGTGGTATAGAAATTGATATTTTTGTACACTTTAGGTACTGTTTGATACACATTTTAATACTTTAATGATCTTCTGGTACACTTTATGTACTTTTTAATACACATTTTAGTACTTCAATGATTTTTTAGTTCACTTTATGTACTTGTTTCTGCTTTAATGTTTTACTTTAAGTACTTTTTGGTACTTATGATGTACTTTCGAACATTTTGTTTACATTTTATAATATTTTATGTCAACTTCTGATGCAATTAATATCGACGGTGTTGCGTAAAAGGGTCCATCTGCAATTTTCAATCGTATTTTTATGATTTGCGTAGATCATACGGTAACAATAAAAATTTATGACTATGTAATGGGTTGAGCTTTTCGTCCAATATAATTGTCTACTAATTTCGTTGCAGATAGGCCCACGCTTCTGACTTGTCATGACCAGGCAATCAACCCCAGATTAGCGATCGTAAAAAATGAGGATTGGCCCTTTTTAGGCAACACCATCGATATGTGTATTTTCCGATACAGTGTATGTATTTTGTAGAATGTGCTATGCTATTTATGGAATACGATTGTAGTTTGTGATACGATTCATGTGCTTTTGGGTACATATTTTGGGTACAAATAAATTCGTTTTGTGGTATCTGTGTATTTTATGTACTTTTCGATTATTTGTAGGTACTTTTTGTACAAATTATGGTGCATAAATGAGAACATCGAATCACATAATTTTTTTAAACCATTTTCTCGTAGCTCTCTATTTAATAGTTTTTTATGACTCGCGTGGGGTACAAGAACTGTCCTCGAGCTACTTCTGTTTGCTGGTTTGAGTTGGAAAAGAGCCTGAAGAAATGCATGCTAACAAACGCACTCAGCTTGTTTGCGAACGCTTGCGTATATTGGTTTCTTTTCAGCACGAGAACACGATTCATATATTTTTGATTCTTTTACATCTTATGGTGAACGAATCGGTGCGTTTTTTTGCTTTTGGTTTTAGGGCCACTGACCAGCGAGTGTGCTGCGAGCTTGTATTTACGATGGCTGTTTGCGACACATAGTTTAATGGATTTCATTTTTGTCCTTCGAGTTCGAAGCGTTTTGGAGTTCTATGTAATCCTGTGTAAATACTTTGTCAATATATCCAAACCAAAATGTTTATCTGAATATTTACTTTATAATATGAATTAATTTCATTATTCAATTAAGAATATTGCAATAAATAACATTTGCGGTCCAAAATGAAAGACTTTTGCCAGCAATGGCATCAATTTCAGTTTGAAAGTGCAGATTAACGTATAATTTATGGAAAACTCATTTGAAATCTGCAAACTGCCAGTCGTGCATGTTGGCTTAATTCGTTGATATGCAAATAAAAATAACTTTTATTATAATTGAAAAATATGAATGTAAACAATCACACGACGAGTAAACATTATACACAATTTGAATTCAAATACATACATGTTTTCGAAAACAACCATAATATTTATAAATGTTAAAATACGTGGAAAATATGAATATACATCCACGTAGGTTTAGCAAAAGGTCATCAGCACCTTACAAAATATGTTTTCTTTTAAAAATTCTTTACATTTCCTTTGTGCCAGGGATAATTTTTAATTGAATTTATTTGAAGACGCATAAATTTCTACAACACGAAGTGAAATTATTGAGAAATTCTAATTGAGATTAAATTTCAAAATATCTTTATTGTTATTTTGGTTGTCGTTAACAAAATGAAAATCTAATTTTCCATTCGCTGTCACAAACAAACTAATGTCATCCAGCGCCAACAGCAACAGATCTCACCACTCTGACTACATTTGTATTCGAATAACAAGAAGTGATTCCAGCAGGGAAAAGAGGGCATTTGAATGCCTTATAGTAGGCCTCCAAAGACAGTCAGATGATCGACCCTACAAATGCAATTCTCAATTCAATTTATGGGAAGGCAAGGCTACAATATTTTCCTGCTCTTGACATGCCTTCAAACTGGCTGGCAGAGAAATTCCTCCTATAAGGTAATTTATTTCAGGTCCTCTAATATTCCTAACAATGGTAGGCCATATAAGGGTACTAGAAATGCAGACCGTCTAGGAGGACTGCAAAAGAGCACTCTAAGAAGGACTTAAGCAAAAATAAGAAACAATATATGGTAATTTTTCCATTTGTATAATGTTCAGAGATTTTTTCTTAGTCTCCTAACAAAATAACCCAGCATCAAAAATAGCGGCTTTATGTGACTTAAATCGTGCAAGGGCAGCCCGAAGGTCAAATCAAATGCACCCAACGAAATAATTATAATGCCAATATATTTCTGTGGTCACAAGGCATAACAGCATATGTCTATTTTTGCAACTTTTTAGGAGAGCGTTTTAAGGGTTCAAATTTCATTTGTAATCTAGTGATTGATCGAGATTTGCTAATAAATCGTTTCCAATATCTTGGGAACTACAAATTGGATTATTCATATTTGAATTATATAGTGTGCAGTACGATATATACAGCTCAATTCTCGAAAAATTAAATTTGACCATAACTCGAGTTATGCTGTTATGCCTTGTCACCACAGATTTGTTCTCGTTACTCTGAATGCACTGCGTTGTTAGTGTATAATTTTAATGCATATATGAGTCATTAAAATTCAAACAGAAGCGAGTTTCTTTGTTTGTTATTATATTATTTTAAAATTATTGTAGATCAAGTAAAAAAAAATTAAATTTATATAGAATTCTACACGCTGAAAATCTGTATATGGAGCTTGTCGCAAATATAATATACTTGTGTCCAAACACACTGTGATTGCTATTCAATATTACATGCTTGAGACACAATGATTAATATGCAATAATATATGTGTTTGCGATCCACATATATTTATGTATGTGAAACAAATACAGCTGTGCTTGTTGCACTGTCTATGCCCTCTCGAGAGCAAGAGAATAAAAGAGGAACAACGAGAGAGTCTATTTTGTTAGTGTGTACCTGTATTTTTGCATTGTTCTCTCAGTCAGTGAGTCATAAATAATCCTGAATATGCGTGTAAATTGCAGATGAAGTGTTTCTTATGTTTCCTGGTGTATTGCGTTTTAGAGTTTTAGTTTCATATTCAGTCGTCAATGGTTCATCGGACAGAGGATATCAAAAGCGCTTGATCAGTGAAAAAATAATAAACGAAGGCTCGGACGGTTAAATGGTTTGTGATGTTACTTTAGGTTTGGTGTATGTGTTTCATATATATATATGTGTGCTACCAAAATGAAAAACGATTTTGAGGAAAGAAACTGGCAAGGGCAACAACGTGAAGCCCTTCGTCTGTCCGAGCGTTTTCTGAGAGAATCGGAACGGCAGTCCATTTGTGAAATAAGTGTAATAAAAAAACACAAGTAATTAATTCACCCTTGGCTTGCACGAACTTGATTTGTATATAAATATCTTGTTTGTGTACCAACGCATAGTGATAACCAAGGCATAGTTGAAACCTTCTGAAAACAAAAACGTGAGAGACAACAAAGAAAGGAGAAGCAAAAGAGCAGCAGATTCTCATTTCATGAAAAAAAAACCAAATAATGCATTCATTCAATGCAAGTAAATGTAAAAAGGGCCGTTTTAAATCTATTAATTTTTGTATTAATTATTTATAAATGTGTGTTTGAAGTGTGTTCCAAACATATACGTGATTGCTGCAGAACATGTTTGGGAAAATATATTAGAGAGGCCGTTATTTTTCAGCGTGTAGTGGAAAGTAGCTAAGTTAAGAAGAAAAGAGAAAAATTGACGGTTATCAAGATGAAGGGCTTTCCAATCGTGGAATTTCGAGGCGATTGAAAAGATCTAGCTACTTTATTGGAAAATTGGGATGACCACATGGAAACACAAAACGACCGTCGCGCCAAAAGACAGATCAAAAGTGTTCTAGTTAAAGAAAACTTCAGCGATAAGGAAATTATTACTGAGTTAAGTTTCGGAGTAGGGTTGCGTCGTGTTCAACAAATATTGCAACGTGACTTGAAACTGTCATATAGGAAAAATAAGCAAAACTTGGTCTCTTACCAATATACGAATTTATCAGATTTACATTCGCTGAAAAATACATATTTTGGATAAGCAATACCACTGATGAAAACAGTTCAATATGGATGGACCTGATGGCTCATACAAATATTGAAGTTCCAAAGATTTTTGAAAATTTATGCGTCAGCGGCGAAATTTTGGCGGTGGCACCCTTATAGTTTTGGCAGTAATAAGCTATATAGGAACCACTTCAATATGCTTCGTTTCCTCAAAAATTGACTCCGAGTATTATATTCGATAGTTATTTCTGGAAAGGAAATTTGCATCCAAGAATTTATCTTCCACCAGGACAACGCAGCAATATATGGGTCTAAGAAAACTCCAAAGTTCCTGGAGTCGAGAAATATACCAACTCTCGACTGGCCTGCACTTAGTCCTTATCTTAATCCGATCGAGCACCTCGGTCCATTTTACCCACCCAAGTTTACCACCATGGGTGTCAGTTTAAGAATATCAAGATGTTGATCCGTGACAGTTGAAATTTGAGGTTTGAGTAGCAATTAAAGCAAAGAGGAAGATAGCTGATGCGCATATTCATTCGCTGATCGCTGAACTCAATGCTAAGACGCTTAGAAGAAGTTATTATTTTTAATATATCAATAACATCGACAAATAATTCTGATGTTTGACAATTATGAAATCTACTCAAAATATAGACTTTATCATGGAATTTCCAATGCCTGAATTGAATTCCAGCAAATTTTTTCTCTGTGTGTTCTTCTTGTTGATTCATCCTGAAGAAGTGAATGTCAAAGTATTGTTGCTGAAGAGGACTTACTTTTGAAAGGACTAATAAAATTTAAAATACGATTTTGAAAATTCCTCTCAACACTTGGACAAAATCAAAAAAATGTGTTTTATTTTGTGAACCGTATATAAAGAATATACAACATTAAAAGGGAGGCCTTCAAATTTGCCTGCTCTTAGTAGACGCTCTAAAATGCATTGTCTTTCGTGCCTTCTGGTGTGCCTGCTAATGGAAGGTCTCGTACTACAGGGACTAATGTATAGCATGACTCATTTTCAGCCACATTCGAGAACATCGGGAGGAGATATCATTTGACTTGAATACCCCATAAATACCAAGTCAATTTACAGGTTTAACGATGGGGGCAAATATATCAAATAATATAATGCAAATATAACGTGTTTGCAGCTTGCCGCAAGTATAGTATACTTGTTCTCAAACATATTGTGTTTGCTACTCAATATAACATGTTTGGGACACAATGATTAATAGGTTATAATTGTGACCCAAATGTGTCTTTGTTTGTTGAAAACTGCTGAAAACACTGCTGTCTGCTACGAGAAAGAAACAAAAGGCAGCAGATCTTCAATTCATAAAAATTATGCTTGCAAATATGTACATGGTTCCTGCAATATGTTGCTGGGGCCGTTATTTTTCAGCGTGTATGTCAATAGAAACAGACACTTCTGTCTAACCAACTATGTATGGGAACAATTCTTAGAAGAGGCCTCTATTGAGTATCAAGATGGGAATGTGTATCAAATTTTTCATCTTTCTCAAAGAAGGAGTAAAATGTGAAAAGGTTGCTTTAAAAGGAATATTCTCAGGCCACTTCTGAAAATGCCTACACATTTCCGCCGCTGGGAAGCGACACTTACCGGTGCACATGCTACAAACGTAGGTTCGATTGTGTATCTGGAAGGTAGATAATGTGCTGAACATTTCGGTCCGATAACCTAAACTTGTAATCATTTTGGAATGTTAACTTAGTTTTATATAGATAGTTGTCAAGTTGTGTAAACGTTTAAGTGTTGGGAATAAGTGGAATTGTTAATACCCTAACAATATATATTTTTGTAGCATTTTTTTAAAAAAAAATTCAGAGCAATGAATAGCTCTGAGAAACTATATACATACATCTACATACAATACATTTGTTTCGATATAAATATATAATATATATATACGTGGAAAATCGGAATAAATAAAAAATTAATAAAATCCAATCGAACAAGAATTGTGGCGATTCTGGATGATTTTTTTAAAATTATTGCTGAATACTTATTTACTTATCCGGTCTCGGACAACCCCGGGGGGTCAGGGACCGTACAAAACGAAGATAACAAATTTCGCCAACCAGTTCGAGCTTCTGCTTTATTTCTCCAGTTGGCAATACCAAGTGTACGGAGGGATCCGTCAACCTGATCCCTCTAGCGGAGTCTTGGTCTTCCTATTTTTCGTCTTCCTTCGAATGTAACTGGGTTTTTGAAAGCTTTCGAACATATGCGTCGACGATATACAGTCTATAGACTCACCTACTACTGGTCCTATTTTGATGAAAATTTCATAGTTTATTCCTATTCGTTACAGGATTTGAAGTGATTTAAATCGAGTTTATCGAGTTTTAATTAAATCATAAAAAATGCAAAGGGTCTTTAAACGTTTTTGGGGCTATTGCCTAAATTAAACCCTTCATATAATTTTGTTACAAACCTTATGTTTGCTGTAGAACCCCCGTATGAGTGAAGGGCACAAAAACAAAACGAGGAAAAACTTTTAAACTTTGTACTTTTTCCTTCTTTCGACGTCAACTGCTGTATTTTCCATACAACTTGGAAGTTTTTTCTGTTGGTTTCGCTGATGATAATGTTGTCGTTGTTGTACATTACTAAAGGGCCTTTAACTTGTTATTTCATATCTAAAGTGGATGTCAAGAGAATAAGAAACATTTCTAAACATCCGACTGGCGCACAGGTGGCAGACACAGAAGCTAAGGTGGCCAAAGAAGACATTTCCATCAAGAGAGATGTGATGGGTATCTGGAAATCGTATGCTGTAATTGTTGTAGTGGATGTAGTAACTCCTACTCGTCGTTACTGTTGCTAACTATTACTGTTGCTGTAGTTGATATTGTTGTTTGCTGGCATTGGAAATCTTGAATTTCAATTGAATTTTAAATACTCGTACTACCCCACCCATCATCAAAATGTAAAAGAGACCCATTAATGTTATTAAATTTTTTGTTATAAATAAAACAGAAATTTAATATTCTGTAGCATTAAATGTTTGCTGGTGTTGTGATTGGTGTTGTAATTGAAATCAAACTCACCATCAAATTTATTAAGTAAATATTTGCAATTTGTAGTAAGTTTTTAGATAAACAGCACAAAATATTTTTCAAAAATTTCTTAGAAATACTTATTTATTTAAATGAATAGATACGATGACTTTAAATGGTTTATATTAAGAGGAATATATTTACAAACAAGTGTTTATACAATAGACTACAAACCGTACTCTACAAAGCATCTTAGTAGCAACAACAAACAGACTTGTGTACACTTCGAACAATAACGGCTTCAGCAACATATTGCAGGAACCATGAACATGTTTGCAAGCACTGTTATTGTGAATTGAACATCTGATACTTTATGTTTCTTTGTTGTCTCCCACTTTTTTGTTTTCAGCAGTTTTCAACAAACAAAGCCATGTTTAACTCCCCATTATGTATATTTTAACCTTAGTAAATCTTAGTGACACAAACATGTTATGTTGAATAGTAAACACAATGTGTTTGGACACAAGTATACTATATTTGCGACAAGCTACAAATACGTTATATTTGCATCCAAATAAACAACAAACAAGAAAACTTTTCAGTGTAGACAAATTTACTACAAGTATCGGTAAACGAGAGAATTAAGCACTTCAGCCTGTACAAGATAACTCACCTCAGGAGTTTGTGGAACCTTGCGATAAACAAAATACTCCCGAAACTGCAGTTGCGAAAATTGTTTCTTATGCGGACGATTTAGTAATACCGGTAAAATATTCAGGGCACTTTCAGGGCTGATGTGAAAGTGGTCTGGTTGTAACGCCGGCCACGATCGACCTGGTCCGTTTAACCCAAAGATTGAAAGTACCCACCATCGAAAGTATCACGTTGAAATATTATGATATTGATATTATGCTTGCAGAGAGTGTCAAGGTTAGGCGTTGGTGGTAGTCGACGAATGGCATACTAAGATTTGTTAATCCATTTGGATAGTTAGTTTAGGATAGGTAAAAGTGGGTGATACTATGGATACACTTAGTCCAATGTGGACACTTGCTCTTAATGATACCACCGGACGTCGGAATTCCCTATTCGAAACCCTAGGCAATAGTCAGCATTAAAATTTGGTCTGTTACCACCTCACTAAAGGAGACTTCTGGTCAGAGGTCCATGTGCCCACCCCACCGCAGACCTCCTTGGATATATATAGGTCAGCGTAAAGTCTTCTCGGCTTGTTCCGTTGAACTATTATAATTTTCATTTCAGACAATGTCTAACAGTCTGTCTAACAGTGAGTGACTCCTGGTATACCGCTCATTTCTCTTGGTAAGCGATGTCCAATTTCTTCTATTTGCTTGTAAGGTGTGACTTTATACCTGCGTCTGATGCACCGACATTTTTATCAGACAAAATGGGTTGGCCTGAGGTCATCGCTGTCTGCGTTGCATATGAGCGTAATATCTTACCCAAATAACTGGCATTGCTGGACCTGTCAAAAGGTCGCATTTCAATTGCGCCCATATTCATAGAGTCTACACTAGCCATAGCTGTCGATTCTCCGTATGTTTGACTTGTTTTTTAGTTATTGTTATCTGTTATTTTTCTAACACCTTCCCATGAGTGTTGGGTAAGTTGGAGGCTGACCGCACCACAGCACTCAGTACCACGGCAAGAGCTTGCCCGAACAGCTGTAACTTACTGAGGCGCCCAGTTTGGAGTAGCCCAGTTTGTGATAACCAACCGCCCGAACATGCGGTACAGAAGCTAACTGACGGCAGACGCCTCTGTATGTCATTTAACTGGGGAACTTCGTATTTACCCCGCCCCATGTGTAACCCATACACATCGTGGGGAATGGGTAATGAAAGTTTACAATTACCTACAGGATATGTGGAAAATAATGGGTAGCTACCCACGTCAATGGGGAATTATAAAGGGTTTTCCAACAAGAGGTGTTATTTTGAATCACCCTGTATTTCGGTAGCTGTCACTTTTGAAGCTTTTATTCTTTGACATTTGACAAGTAGAAATAACGACATTACTAAAAATAGAACGATACACGTTTCAACAACGCATTGAAATTATTAAAATTGGGTCCTTGAAATGCATGAAAATGATCCGGAATTCCATCGAAACATCATCTTGACTGATGAGGCCCATTTCCACCTCGGTGGCTACGTCAACAAACAAAATTGTGCTGTTGAGAAGCCTCTCCATCCTCTCCATTTATGGTCCGGCGGGGTCATTGGACCTTACTTTTTCGAAAATGAAGTTGGATCCACAGTTACGGTGAATGGATTGCGCTATCGAGAGATGATTAATGATTTTTATGATCGGAGTTGGATGGTATTGATCTGGACAACGTGTACTTTCAACAAGACGGCGCTACGTGCCTCACAAGCAACGAAACCATTGCTCTTTTACGGGAAAAGTTTCCGGACCGTGTTATCTCTCGAAGAGGTGATCACAATTGGCCACCGAGATCTTGTGATTTAACACACACAATGCTTGACTTCTACCTTTGGGGCCACGTGAAAGATATGGTCTACGCCAACAGCCCAGCGGCGATTCAAGACCTCAAAGATAGAATTCGTGAGGCTATCGAGGACATACGGCAGCCACTTTGCGATTTGTTTATGGATAATTTCATGAAATGGATATGGTCCTGTAAGCGTGGTCGTGGTGGCCATTTGGCTGATGTTGTTTTTCATTATTAACGGCATACCTTCCTCTTTATTATGAAATAAACATCCGATCATTTATCTCAAAAAATTGCATTTTTCTTTGAATACCAAAATAACACCTCTTGTTGGAAATTTAGCGATTTTTTTATTTTGGCGATTTGTTGGCACAATTCTTCCCTTCGAATTGGACCACTTTATGAAAACCCTAAGAAATACCCAAAAAAATTAGTTATTTTTTGATTGGATGCTACATTTCCAGGATATAGAGAGAAAGATGTTTTAGCGATTTTTTAATCGAAAAATTTAAATTTTAGCGATTTTAAAAAAGAGCGATGTAGCATTTAAGAACTCCATTGGTTAAAGATTCCTACGTAGAAAAAAATATTATTTTTGCGATTGGACGCACCGTTTCCGAATTACAGGCATTTTTTTAGTTTAGCGATTTTTTTTATTTTGGCGATTTTTTTAATAAATTCTTCCCTTCGAATTGGACCACTTTATGAAAATCCTTCGAAACCCCCAAAAATTAGATAGTTTTTTGATTGAATGCTCCATTGCCGAGATATAGACAGAAGGGCGTTTTAGCCATTTTTTATTCGAAAAATTAATATTTTAGCGATTTAAAAAAAAGTGATGTAGCATTTAAGAACTCCATTGGTTAAAGATTCCTACGTAGAAAAAAATATTATTTTTGCGATTGGACTCATAGTTTCCGAATTAAAAAAAAATGGAGTCCCATAACATCCCATGAAGGGATTGGGGAGAGCTTCTCACAATCAGTGAGATGTGCGCTTTCTAGTTTTACACTCACTGATTGGGACCTACAGTTTTACACGGGTTCCGAACTGTATTTGAGAAGCATTTTCATGGCTAAGTACTCGATAGTGGCGCTATCACTAAGCGAGATGACCGCCGTCGAAAGAAATGTTAGGTGGTTTGAGCAGGGATCGAACCCACGCACACTAACCATTGCACCACCGATGGCCATTTCTTATTTTAGCGATTTTCTTATTTTGGCGATTTTTTGAAACAATTCTTCCATTCGAATTGCACCAGTTTATGGAATACCGTTAGAAACGCCTAAAGATTGCTGTTTTTTTCGATTCGACGCTTCGTTTTCGAGATATAGACATTTCATTAATTTTTTTGGTATTTTCGATCAAAAATGGGGATGGGTTACCCTGGGTAACCCATCGCCGTGGATAATGGGTTAAGGCCGCCTACACATTTCCCATGTGTAATGGGTAATCGTGATGGATAATTCCCCATCGTTGTGGGTAACTACCCAATATTTTCCTCATCACCTTCTGCGTAATGTGTAAACGATCGGTAATGTGTAAACGATCGCAATAGTAATGTGTTACCCAGATTAACCCATAAAAAAAAAAAAAAAAAACCGTTTCCCATTACATCCCATGAAGGGATTGGGGAGAGTTTCTCACAACCAGTGAGCTGTGCGCTTTCTAATTGTTTCACTCACTGATTGGGACCTACAGTTTTCACACCGATTCCGAACGGTATTTTGAGAAGCTTTTTCATGGCTAAATATTCGATAGTGTCGCCGTCACTATGCGAGGTGACCGCCGCCGAAAGAATTTTTTTTTTAAGGTGGTCAGAGCAGGGATCGAACCCGGTATCTCAAGTACAAGAGGCGCTCACACTACCCATTGCACCACCGACGACCCATAACCCACGAAATACGAACCCTGGACATAATTGGAATTTCAGCCCTCCTGGGAGTGGACCTTCGGAGAATATGAAACGTTGACTCTAAGCGTATGTATAAGTATAATTTGTTTTTAATTTACCTGGAAAATAAGCATTCAGTAATCTCAACATCCTTAAAACTTGTACCGAGCTCAGCTTCCATTGCAAGCAAGAATTGCGCTCTTAATGTATTAGATTGCTTAACTAGAAATCTAGATTACTAGATTACAAAATTGAGGGGGTAAAGCACTGCCTGCAATTTTTAATCCATGAAGATACCTAATTTTTATGTATCATCTTCCCTGTGAGCCATAGATGCTGTTCATCGTATTTCCTAAATACTTTTGCATCTAAAAAGTGTTCGCCGTTTAACTCTTTTAATTCGTTTAACAATTAACTTTTCAAGATGCCAACATCATCAGCTGCCAACATACCAGCATAATCATCGTTTTCAATTTAGAAAATTACGAACCTATCAAAACCACTTACATCCGTTTAACAATTGTCCTTTTTTATATCTTGCTCTGTGTTATCCGTAGGAGCAGAGACAGACCATCACATTATCATTTACAAATATTGTAAGTGGTTGTTGGTTGGTGGGGTTGGGGTTGGTGTGGGTTGTGGGATTGTTCCTTAACCACATTTTATCTTTATCGATTTGTGAAGAAGACGAACCAAACAAACTTGTACAATGACTTCTTAAAGATGAAATAACTTGGAAGAGAATAGGAGACTTTTCCTTTGCCCTTCCTAACGCAACAACATCGTTAACAACATCGGAGTCGTCTTGTGGCTACAGTGGTGATGAAGTGCTGTGGTACGAGTACTCGTGCCACATCTATGATGTCCTACTTACTATGCAAAAATCGTTTACGATATCACATTTTACTTATTTGTCTTGGTTGTTGGGGTATTTGTTCCTTCTCTAGAGTTAAATAAGTTCTCAATTTTTAGTCCCAGTTTCAGGACCCAGCAGCACCATGAGCCACAGAAATATACAAAGATTTGCTTTTTATAGATTAAGTACTTTAATGTCTTTATGGAGTACTTTCCTAGGGAGAAACTTAGTTCCTTTGCCTGCCAGTAATAAATGTAGATAAAGTCCTATTGTACTTCTCTCCTAGATATTCTCTTTGCCTCTGACAGTCTCCTCGCATGACTTATTAACTTATGGTTAAGACAATTCCGTTAAAGTTCTTTCATTGTAATATTTAGTTTGTATTGGTTTTAACAACTTGACATTAAATTTATTCCTTTATGGTTGAGTTAACGGACAAGTTAGCAAGGAGGGAAGGAAACCTATTGAAATGTAGTCCTTTGTGGAATAGACAAATTAATAGAGCAATATAAGTGAAATTAAACAAGAAGCATGAAAATATCTACATATGCAATAGGAACTGATGAAGTAGATGGACAAGAACTATAGTAGATTGGGTTAGATAGTTAAACGAGTAAACGAAAAGCTGACCAGGAGACGAGCATTGGCCGAATACCTTGACCTCGTGTCTCTATGGCTGTGGAACAACCTGCCACTCTCGAAAATGTAGGTAGAACAATTTTGCTTATGGGGACTATGTGGCAGTAGAAGTATCTCAATACCCTAAAAAGCTATCCTCCGAGGTAACCTACGGGCTTTGGGCAGCTGGGCGGGCGAAAATGGCCTGGGTCATGGCTGAACTACGAGAAGTTGACGCAGTTGGATTTGTTATAATTGTGGGTACCAACAACAGGCTTATTGTTTTTGTTTCAGGACTCTAACTGTCAAATTCATACGAACAAAGTAAACAAAAAGTACAATAACAAAATACACTGAATTTGACAGTTAGGCTGACGACAGAGTGCAAGCTAGAAGCGAAGTGATAAGCGGTAATTCTTCGTGCTTTATCAATGCTACAAGATGTCAGATTAAGAGCTACATTGTGCGGAGCGAGTTGTTTGTTACTGAAAGCATTCTCAGAGAGAGAGAGTGGTGAGCGTCAACTTTCTTACGCTCTTTAGTTCTCTATCGAGTAAACACGTCAGCCCAGCTGATTTGTGTTTTTTCATATTTTCCGTGGGTAAGCTGACAAATTTGATATTTTTTCTTTTTGTTTGTTAATAAAATTCAAAGAATTTCAATCAAAATGCAATTTGTAGCATAGACTTTGTAACAAGTTCGATAATATATGCTACAAAGCATTTCGTAACCTTCTTTGTAACGTACAATCGCTTACACTCTTTTCTCGCTCTGTCCTCGCTCCGCTCTCGGTCTGACATCTTTTGAGCAAGCACATAATAAAACACAGGCAAAGGTTTGTAGCGGGTTGTAGCGCCATATTATCGCATCGCTTCTAGCGCCCACTCTGTCGTCAGCCTTAAGGTCATAGAGAGCGAAATCAGCTGTTCCTAAGATTGGACCTCTACTAGTACAGTCATTGCTTGGGTGACAACCGTGTGTTTTTCTAAGCCGATATCAGCGACATATAAGCGCTATATCTTCAGCCACAGCAGCTATATTCTCATCGGGGCGAGCACTACGGGGCCTTCCGCCATCTCTTTTTTCACGCGTTATTCCAGTAACTTCGAGGCGTGCGCCTAAACGACTTAGTGTTTCACCAGTTGGCGCAGGGTGGCCCGAAAATCTGCAGCGAAATTCACGAATGGCTCGAACAATATCCGCTTTAATGGTCTGGATCGTTTGCGCATTATCCGTATAGAATCGATATTTAACGGGACACCCCAAAAAAAGGCGTATGGACTCAAAGTTCAGCTCCGAGGCGGCTCCAAAAAGGTTGATAACACGAAACCAAAAAAACCCCAAGATCATATCTTTAATTTTAGTCGCTAATCATAGCTGTATAGTGCACACTGTTCCCCTAAATGGAGTTCCCAGTTGCATTTTTATAAAAAAAATGTGTCCATGATGCCATCACTCCAAAATCCGCAAAAAATTGTTATTTACGTCGCTACCTGAAACATATATTGAACGACGGGAACCGTGAGCAGGCCAGTCTCACGAACTTTTTGAAATAACACGCGTACCGCATGCGCGGTGGGTGCGTCACTTTGGGTCAAAACTTGTTTTCAATAAAATCACAGTTTGGGAAACTGAGAATTTACTTTGGAAATAAGTTTCCCAACGTTGTTTCAACATAAAACCGGTCATTTTATTCCACGGAGATTTAATACTGACTATGGCCGTCGGTGGTGCAATGGGTAGTGTGCGCGCCTCTTGTACTTGAGATCCCGGGTTCGAACCCTGCTCTGACCACCTTAAAAAAAATCTTTCTGCGGCGGTCACCTCGCATAGTGACGGCGACACTATCGAATATTTAGCCATGAAAAAGCTTCTCAAAATACCGTTCGGAATCGGTGTAAAAACTGTAGGTCCCAATCAGTGAGTGAAAAAATTAGAAAGCGCACAGCTCACTGGTTGTGAGAAGCTCTCCCCAATCCCTTCATGGGATGTAATGGGAAACGGTTTTTTTTTTGTAATACTGACTGACAGTCGAGATTTTGTGTACGAAAACACAGTCGGTGCCAAAGCAACATATATTTCAAAAATGGCTCTATCTCGACGACCCCGTACTGTATATTGTACTGTATCTGTAGACAACTTTTTGTGCACGAAAACACAGTCGGTGCCAAAGCAACATATATTTCAAAAAGATGGCTCTATCTCGACCACCCTGTACTGTATATTTGTATGGGTGTAGGGGTCACTTTACCACGAAATCCCCCAAAGTCATACTTACACAAGTGAGTTTCCATCGAAGTCGCCTGTCAAAAACACAATTCAAAACTCGTCTGAGTGTTTTCGTGGAGAATGAATTTTGTTATTTTATTTTGTTAAATTCTTTGCTTTATTCCCTGCGACTGTTGTTATTTTTATCATTTGATTCCTTAGTCCCTAAACATCACATTCCCCACCACCCCGAAGAGAAACAACAAGACGCCAAAACTTCTATATACATGTGAATATTATATTCGTATGACTTCAATTTGTTGTGCCATTATTGTCATTAGAAATTCAGTTCAGAATATTTGAATGATATTTATAATAATCATACATGGGTTTCATTAATTTGCATTCGATTTTAATTTGAATTACTTTATCTAATGCAAATGCAAAAGAATTGCGAATAATGGCAATGGTAATTAAAAAATTGGAATTTGCATTTGGTCAGGGAATGCAAATGCAGGTTCTGGAATCGGATGCTAATTGTAATGAAATCATACATGGTGAAAATTAATTATATGACAATTATAATTTGTAATTTAATTTGAATTACCTTTCGAAATGCAAATTCAAAATAATTTCAATACCATTGGCAATTGTACTTACATCTGGCTGTAATGGTTTTCAAATATTTTATACAGTACAGGTTTATGAATTTGAAAGTACTATGAGACAATGCCTATCAAAGTCACAAACCTCTATATATAAAATACTTCCTAAACTGAATTGCCAGCAATCAAACAATTTCAAAACAATTAAAAGCATTCCCACATTTCATTACAATTGGCATCCGATTCCACAACCTGCATTTGCATTGCCTGAGCAAATGCAAATTTAAAATTATTTAATTGTCATCGCGAACAATGGTAATTCTTTTGCATTTGCATTAGATAAAGTAATGCAAATTAAAATCCAATTCAAATTAAAAAAACCCATGTGGAATGAAATATGGGAATACTTTTAATTGTTTTGAATTTCTTTAATTGCTGCCAATTCTGTTTTTAAAGTATTTTATATGTAGAGGTTTGTGGCTTCGATAGGTGTTGCCTTATAGTACTTCCAAATTCATAAACCAGTACTATATAAAATATTTGAAAACCACAATTATGAATAGATATGAAGGAAATGCTCTGAAAATAAGTACAATTGTCAATGGCATTTACATTTTTTGAATTTTCATTTGCACAGGCAATTCAAATTAAACTACAAATTATAATTGTCATATAATTAATTTGCTCCCATGTATGATACGAATACTCCTCCTTATTTCTGTAGCAAAAATTTCTTTACAAATGACAAAGAAAATTCTTCATAATATTTATCCATTTCATAGAAAATCTATTTTTGGGGCGGGGATATTGGTCAGCACTGGGTATGATAATTATAACACCATCAAATAAAATGCTAACTTGCTATGACGACCTTGGGACTGAAATACTCGTACCAGTAGCCTACAAAAGTCCTTTGTTAGGGTTTACTTTCCAAAGGGATGAAAGCAGAAACTCTGTGAAAAAATCAATATTTTCATTTACAACTTGTTGGTGTCGTTGTTAACGTTGCCGCTCTCGTTATCCTTTCAGGCAGTTTTTCGTTGGATTGCAAGTTTAAATAGGTGTATGAGTGTGTGCGACGTTTGGCAGGCCTTATTTCGGGTATGCTGGTAGGCCTTATTTCAGGTCTGGTAGATAATCCTGCAGTCCTTACAAAGAAAGTTCTTTCACAAACAGCTTTATTGGCGTCTTCCTCAGGGAGGCCATGTGTAAAGCCTTCCATAAAAAGGTATGACGCAGGCCTTTCAGAAGGTAAATTAAGGGAAGGCGTTCTTGAAGATATTATTATAGAAAACCTTCCTCACGAAGGCATTATAAAACAAAGTTCTATACGAGTAGTAGGCGTTATGCACTACTACAAAATCATACCTTATAGAAGGTCTTACCATCACATTACCTACTCCTTTTCATTTTTCATTATGTCAGATTTGGACGCAAGGCCTTCCATTCTCGTCTCGTATAAGAAAGCTTATAGAAAGAGTTTTCGCAAAAAGGCTTTATTGACATCTTCTTCAGGGAGGCAATGTGTAAAGCCTTCCATAAAAAGGCATGATGCATGGCTGCAAATGACACGGGCTTCTGGAAGGTCTTTTCAGAATAGGCATTCTTGAAGATAGAATTAAAGAAAACTTTTCTCACGATGGTATTATAAAATAACGTGCTATAGAAAATTTTACAAAATCATACCTTACAGAAGGCCTGGAAAAGGCCTTCGAAGTGCAGACATTCTAAAGTGTTTTCTGCAGAATGCCTTCTGATTCTGTTATACTGCCTTTGGATATGTTCTATAGGAGAAAAGCTTGAAAGGTCCACAACATTCTTTAGTTGACCTGAACCAACATATGATTATAATTTTAATTATAACTTGAGATCAATTTTGGCTTGAGGTCATATGTGACGAAGAAAACAATGTATAGGATTGTCTTTTCGTCATGAAATCAAAATAAGTTGACATAAGCTTGGGGAAAAGTTTCGACGCATTTTGTGTTATCTCGCAATATCTTTGAAAATGAAAAAATATTGGAATTTACTAATAAAATCCTGACGAAAAGACAATCCTATACATTGTTTTCTTTTTCAAATATAACCTCAAGCCGTAACAAATCTGAACACATATTATTTGAAAGGTCAACTATACATAGAACTAAAATAATTACTAATAATTTTAATTCATTTATTATGTAATAACTTTCTGAACTTTCTTTCTCTCAACGGGTTCCGCCAAATGATGACGGCAACAAGTGAAAAAAAAAATCTACTAAAAAGTTTTCAATGGGGACAAGCAGATTTTGACAGTTCATGGCGGTTATGTTAATAAAGACAAATAGCCGTGATAGATTCGATAGACATTCGACAAATAGGGTTTTTTGGAACGAGGCCCACTTTTGGAAGAACTGGTGCGTCAGCAAACAAAATTCCCGGATTTTGCACGATACCAATCCAGGTCTACCAGATGGCGATGCTTCCTCAGAATTTCATGCGCCATCGGTTTGTACTTCTTCGATAACAGTGATGGTATTTTCAGCACCATCAACGGATGGTCTTGATAAATGTAGGTCGCAAACAGTGTGTCAAACCTCTCAATCACTAAAAAGCGCACGGATCAGCGATTGTGAAAGGATCTCCCCAGTCCCGTCATGGGATGTTATGGGAAACCATCTATTAAATTTTTATTTTAGTAGTATCTCGATACCAACCTTACCCGGAAACCATAGTAGAAATGGGCTGGCGAGATTAGGGAATACCTTACCTGTTCCAATGGATATAGAGCTTGGGTTATGGCCCTTTCTGCATGCAAGCATAAGTTAAACATTCCGAATCATCAAACTAATATGGTCCAATTATGACATGAATCGTCTGCTAATCTTGATATCTTGTTCTAGATAAAATATCTCTACGCTAGTAGCTGTGATCACTGTAAACTCTATTGACATACACACCACCAGATTTCGACTCTCAGCTCATTATTACTCCAGAAGGTGGTGAATGAAGAGAATGATCAGAGTTTCGACCATATCATATACTGAGCCTGTTTTTTTATTACCTGCTAAACTAATTTTTCGACGACTTTGTATGGGGAGCCGCTTAAAATCGCTTAATATCGCTTAGCTCCCCATACAAAGTGGTCGAAAAATTAGTTTAGCAGGGAATAAAAAAAAACAGGCTCACTATTGCCCGTCATTTTGTGTCAGTAATGGGCAATATGCATGTTTTCTTTTATTTCCCGCTAAACTAATTATTCGGCGAATTTGTATGGAGAGTCGCATAAAATCGCTTGGCTCTCACCATACAAAGTGGTCGAAAAATTAGTCTAGCAGAGAATAAAAACACAGACCTAATATTTCTTGTCTTAGATCACGTTGGCTCCAAATTATATACAGGTAGATAATCGATATGATCTGAGGATGTGTTGTGCAGTGAACTAAATGGTTTGTTTGGATCTAATGTACGCTTCCTCTTCCGCCAAAGCCTAGAATATCGGGATGAGGTATGATATGGCTTCAACGCCCCTTAACCACACCAGGTGAGTTTACTGATGTTACGATGGGGACGGAATATAACATCCCATGGTATCACAACAGTTTAAGTGTGCCAATAATGTCAGCCGCTTCTACCTGATCTAATCTTAAAAGAATACGTATAAAATGTAAAAAGGAAGGCACTGACAAGGCCTTCTATCAGGCCTGACTATGGAATGCTTGTATTCAAACCTTATGTGTTTCGTGGGCCTATTATGAGGAGGGCATTGTAAAATTAGAGCTTCGCATGTGTTATAAAAGTTATGCTTCGAGAATCCCACCGGGGGCTGCATTTTTAACAGAATCCAATGCGATTGAGGTTTATTCTCTGTAGAAATTCTCAAGGAAGGCCTTCTAAAGGAAAGCAGTTATAATGCGTATAAAACTAAAAAAAGGAATATAATGACAAGGCCTTCTCGCAGGTCTGACTATGAAATGGTGGCAGCCAATTAACAATTGTGCATTTCAAAGGCCTTACTTGAGGAGAGCATTGACAAATAATGAAATCCGCATGTGTTGTATCAAGAAGGCCTCGAGAATTCTGCCACCGGCAGGAAGCCGGAAGAAAGCGAATGGGATGCAGTTTTTAATCTCACTGTAAAATATCTCAGGCAGACATTCTAAAACAAAGCACTGACAATGCGTGTGAAATTATATTCAAGGAAAACAATGACAAGGGTTTCTGCCAGGCCGGACTATGAAGTCATGCGTCTCGTAGAGCGTATTTGTGAAGGGTATGGGCAAAAAAGGACTTCCTCGTTGCGTTATAACAGGAAGGCCTTGCAAATCCCATCGTCGACTGAATTTTTAACCGAATCGAATAGGATTCAGTTTTTAATCTCTGTGTATTCGCTGTAGAACTTTTCCACGCAGGCTTTCTAAAGTAAAGCCGTGGAAATGCGTATAAAATGCAAAGACCTGCTGGCATGTCTGATTAAAGAGTGACGGCAGCTAATGAACAATTGTTCTTTTCGAAGACTTTATTTGAGGAGAGCATTCGCCAATTTGAACTTTCCCATGTGTTATATCAGGAAAGCCTAGCAAATTCCGCCGCCGCCTGCATTTTTAGTGGAATCGAATGGATTGTGTTAACATTCTCTATACATTCTCTGTAGAAGATCTCAAGCACACCTTCTAAAACAAAGCACTGACAATGCGTGTGAAATGTCAGCATTGTTAAGGCCTTCTGGCAGGCCAGTCTACGAAATGGCTGCAGTTAATTAAAAATCATGTGTTTCGCAGTCGGTATTTGTGTAGGGTATTGACAGAAAAGGACTTCCTCGCTGCGCTATAACAGGAAGGCCTCGCAAATTCCGCCGCCGGCTGGGTGTTTTTGTGTGTCATAATGACTCCTGCGAGTATGCTTCATTTGTTTTCATTTTAATTTCACGCTTAATGAAACATAATTTTCTAATCAAATGAAAAACACTCAAAGGTATTTTCAATCTCACAAAATATACTCGTCCACACATCTACACACACACAAACACACACACATACATTTGCTAACAAGGACATATTCCAATACATTATATGCACACCTTGAACACAAACAACGGCTTCAATATTGGTATCAGCATCAGCACCAACATCAACTTCGGCAGGAGCAAAATGCTGGAGCACCATAACAGGTCCATAATGAGCATCATGTTGCCAACAACCTGTAGGCAATTTGAAACAAAAAATTGCTTTTGTGTTTCAACGTCAACGATATCTCAGCACCAAAACAGTTTTTAAATAAATGTTCGTAATACAAAAATGTAACAACACTAATTTAGAAGAGAACATTTGCCACATCTCATTATTCAAGTCAATAGTGAAGTCTTCTCAAACATCAGCAAGGCAGAACTTGGAACGCTTGGAACGTCTGCCAACCTTTCCGCCTACGTTACTCAGCTTTGTATAAATTATATTAACAGCATCCCACAATTGATCCTTACCAATTCATCACCCAACATTGTGGTTATCCTTGTTTCTCTTTAAACTACAAACAATGAAGTTTTTTTCTCTTTTTTCAAATACAGGACATTTTCTTTAGCAATTGCTGTATATTTTTTATACCTAGAGAATTCTTACTAAAATATATTTGTTTTTTTTCTATTAAAATCTATCGATAGCATTGAGTGTTTCCATCTGTATACCTCCTTGGTCCTAGTCTTAAATTTAAAAACAAAAAAAATTAAATTTACAAACTTTAGTTCGTCAATTCTACATTAAAGATCTTAAGTAAATTCGTTCGCTGAGAGAGTTCTTCTTTGGTTAACTACAAGGAATCTAAATTAAATATATATATTTTAGTGGATCTATTTCGTTAGTGAAAGCCTCTAATAGAAACATGCTGCTCCCAATTGGATGCGGAATTGTTGATTAGCCTCGCCCACATCACGGATAGCCACATCGACAATTGGCAATCTCTGAGTCTTTTCGGTAGTATAGTTGATAATGGTCTTGGCCCATGTGTTGGAACGTTTCTGCAACAAATATATGGTTAAACTAGCATAACAAGATCTTGAACCTTGAAGTTCCAAATTTAACTTACCCTGCACTCATCCATCTCAGCCTCGTAGCGCAAACGCTGAGGTCCCTTTGGCGTTAGTTCAGCATCATTCCATGACAACAATTTCAAACCATTTCTGGATGCAACAAAAAAGAAAGAAACAAAATCTCATTAAGTTATATTCATCATCTCACTCTATCCCCGCCATATCTTCTTACCGTGCTGTATTCTTCTCATCATCCATAAAGGCCATCGTATTCTTACAGTGGAATGTCAATTTCTGGGAAGCTTTACTAGACAGCAATTGCAAGAAACCCAATTGATTAGAGTCTGCCTTGTAACTGATCTTCATGCCACCCGGCATTTCACCCAACCATATTTCCTCTTCATCACCTGTGTAGCTTAAAACTCTCGACTCCTTGGGTTGTGGCAGGATGCAAGTGGCACGTGTTTCTTTTTCGCAGTACACCAAAATAGCATCTTGTATATCAGCTTCGTTCGGATCAATCCAATAGTCTCCCGACTTAAAGTCTGGGTACGCAGCAAAAATATCACGACATGTTTTGGCTGGAGCCGATTGTTGTCCATTGGGTTTTTTGAGTCTTTCGAAGGAGGCCCTCACGTGATCGAAGGCCTTCAGTACTAAAGCATGTTTCTCGTCTTCGGACAAACCTTCAGTCAGTTGGTCTATCATGGGCTGGTCTCCCATCACATCGACTCCTTTTGTCTGGCCTTGGCTTAAAAGTGCCGTTAACGCTGCCACATCATAGCCCAATGCTTCACCGGGAGGTCCCGGAGGACCCGGGGGACCCGCAGCACCTACTGGCCCCGTTTTGCCATCACTTCCACCGAATCCTCTAGGGCCCGGCTGTCCTGGTTGACCTTGAAGGCCTACATTACCATCTCTGCCTGGTGGACCTCGCATTCCCATATCGCCGGGTTTGCCCGCAGTGCCTGGTACACCGGGATGACCCATGTCACCCTTCAAACCTGGAGCACCAGGCATACCTTGTAGACCGATTAAGCCTCTATGCCCCTTAATTCCTTTGGGCCCAAGCTCGCCTGTTTCACCCTTTATACCTTCAGGACCGGGGGGTCCAGCTTTGCCTCTAAGGCCCATAGGTCCTTCTACGCCAGGTAGACCTGATTCACCCTTAGGCCCACGTTCTCCAAGTGGACCCATTGGCCCCATAGGTCCCGAGGGGCCTGGAAGACCTGGGTTTCCTGATGGTCCCTGATTGCCAGTTTGACCAGGTGGTCCTTTATCACCTGGACGGCCTTGAATGCCAGGAGGTCCTAATTTTCCTGAGGGGCCCACAGGACCTTGTTCTCCCATTGGTCCTGGATTACCTTGAGGGCCTGACAAACCTTGAGGTCCAGTGGGTCCTTCCTTGCCGGGCTTACCTTGTTGACCGGGTTCACCAGTAGCACCTCTCATACCTCTTAAACCAGCTGAACCTGGAGGACCAGGCAAGCCAGGAATACCACGATCGCCTGTAGAACCTTGAGGTCCGGGATTTCCAGAAGGACCAGGAGGACCATCGTTGCCGGTTTCACCCTTTTGTCCTTCTAAGCCGGGAGGTCCCTGCAAACCTTGACTGCCTGGCATTCCTGGACGACCAGACTCACCTGGATTACCCTTAAGACCTGACGGGCCAGCAATACCAGGTAAACCTTGACTTCCAGGTTGTCCCTAAATAGAAAAAAATCATAAGACCTGGAAATTGTTGTGTTTTCTAAATATACTTACAGGCTGTCCAGCATCACCCGGTCTTCCAGGTAGACCACTAAGACCGGGTTCGCCTCTTAATCCAGTTTCACCGCGGGCACCTTTGGGTCCAGTCAAACCAACAGGACCTGGTAAACCTTGTTCGCCGGGTTGTCCGTGTGGACCAGTATTGCCTTGTTCACCTTTAATGCCCATTAATCCGCGATCACCCTTAGCACCTGGCAGACCAGCAAGACCTGGTGAGCCTGGGAATCCAGGCGGGCCTGCAGGTCCAATTGGACCACGTTCACCGGGAACGCCATTTGCTCCTTGTTCGCCAGGTGTGCCTGGGTTACCGGGACTGCCACGTTCGCCAGTTTCACCTGGACCGCCAGGGGGTCCGACATTGCCTTGAGGACCCCGATCTCCTGGACGCCCAGGGGCACCTTCAGGACCTAATGGACCGGTATTACCACGATCACCTTTAACACCAGCCGGACCCGGCAAACCTTTGTGACCTGGAAAACCTGTCATGCCAGGGGCTCCCATATGACCTTTGTCGCCGGATTTTCCAGTTGGGCCCTGTAGATTATGAATTGTTTATTTACTTAATAAGGTTTCATCATTATAAGAGGTTTCATCTATACTTACTGGTGGACCGTCATGACCGGGATTCCCAGGTTCGCCTCTTTCGCCAGCAGTACCAGGCTGCCCAAGAGGACCTCTTTCTCCTGGATACCCTCTTTCACCTCTTAAGCCGGTAGGGCCAAGAGGGCCTTGCGGTCCTGGAGGACCATGTGAGCCGTCTTTTCCTGGAGAGCCAGGGCTTCCAGCTATACCAGGTAAGCCTTGGAATCCACGGGGGCCAGTAGGGCCAGCTTCACCGCGACCTCCATCTTGACCTTGTGGACCGGGTGGTCCTTGTGCACCAGGCAAGCCATCTTTTCCATTATCTCCACGAGGCCCATGCGGACCTGCCACTCCTGGTTCACCAGCTTTTCCAGCTTCGCCAGGGATACCTTTATCGCCAGGAATACCCATGGGCCCAGGTAAGCCTTGTAAACCTTGAAGCCCCTGATCGCCAGGCTTTCCATCAGCACCGGGGATACCACGCTCGCCAGGAGGACCGTTTCTACCTTCCGGGCCAACACGTCCCGGCAGACCACGCAAGCCTTGAAGACCAGGCAAACCAGCGGGTCCAATATCACCATTACTGCCTTTTTCGCCGTGAGGACCTTGTATGCCTCTATCACCGGGAGTGCCTTTAGGTCCAATTGGACCTTCAGGACCTGTAAGGCCCGGCAGACCTTGTGATCCTCGTTCACCATTAGGACCAGCAGGACCAGTGGGACCGCGCATGCCACGTTTTCCGCGTTTTCCCTCAGGGCCTACAGTTCCAGGTAATCCACGAGGCCCGGGTTGACCTAATTCGCCTTTAATACCTTGATCGCCTGTAAATAATTTGGATTTGTTTGCATTACTTGTATATTATTAATATCAAAGGTATATTACCTTTATATCCTCTTTCGCCAGGTTGCCCTGGAGCACCTTTAATGCCTTGTTCACCAGGACTGCCAGGAATACCATCGGGTCCACGAGGCCCAGGAAAACCTTGAGGTCCAGCCATACCGGGGGCCCCCATGGAGCCTTTGTCGCCATGCATTCCATCTTTACCAGGCTGGCCGGGTAAACCATTATCACCAGTTGCGCCAGGACGACCTGCTTCACCGCGTGGACCTTGTAGACCTTGATCACCTTTTGGGCCCATATGACCCATATCACCTTTAGCACCATGAATGCCAGGGAAACCAGGAGGTCCAGACTTGCCAACAGAGCCGGGTTGTCCCGGACTGCCAGGATTTCCGTCCATACCTCTACCACCAGGCTGACCCGGAGAACCTTCACGACCACGTTCGCCTCGAGGACCAGCTGGGCCCTAAATATACAAAATAAACATAGAAATTGTGATTAATTTGCTAAATTACGTGACAAACATGTTTTCTTACAGTGGGACCGACAGGTCCAACGGGTCCCATCACACCAGATGCTCCCTTTTCGCCAGCAGCACCTTGATCCCCTTTGCCACCATCTAAACCAGGAAACCCGCGATGACCTTTTAAACCAGGCTGGCCAGGAAGGCCTGGCATGCCACGGGGACCAGGCGTACCCGCATTACCTTGAAGACCCGCTTCACCATCTTCACCGGGAGTACCATCTTTACCAGGCGCTCCGGGTAAACCGCGGGGCCCCATAGGACCAGGTGGTCCTTGTAAACCGGACTCGCCCGTCTCACCACGAGAACCCTGGAACCCTTGGGGACCAGCAGGGCCTATACCACCAGGCGGCCCACGGGGACCGGGCTGACCGGCAGATGCTTGTATAAATTGTGGTGCAGCATAAACAGGAGCATTAGGGCCTTTATCAGAGTTAGAATACTCTGCAGCCAATTGTTGGTGATAGTAACTCATGTCGGGCACAGGTCCAGGAGGGCCTGGATTGCCAGGAATACCAGGATTACCAGGATTGCCAGGGAAACCAGCATCACCAGCAGGTCCTTGAGCTCCAGGATAGCCACGATCACCTCTGGCTCCTGTAATAGTTCCGTCATAAGGATTGTAGGCAGGTGTAGATGCTGGGACAATGGGCCTTGTAGTGGTAGTGGCGGGTCTCTCATCTACTGGCTGAACATCGACGGCGGGACCAAGCACAGGACGACAATCTTCACTAGGTCTGCAATCGACACTGCCCTCCCTACACACACAATTATGAAGACAGTTATTGTGTTCACTGGTGAACTCATCATTATCGCGATACCAATTTCCTTCGAAGTGACACGAGAAGGCGCTAATGATATTCGAAGCAGCGCGTGAATTGGGCGTCGAGGAGGCAACAACTAAAATGAATAATTGTAATGATAAATATGCGGGAGCCAGGAGTCAATCTGATAAGGCCGATCTGGCAGACTACTTACCCTCTTGGTGGGTCTCATACGTATGAATATCAGCGGTAGTTTCTACATCTAAAACGACAGATAAGGATGACAATGATTACATTGTTAATTCGTCTGATCTAGACATTTAACATAGACATAAATCAGATATTCATTGGTGTCATAAAAAGAACGACAACGAATATTATTTGATTTCCTAGATGTAGGTCAATTTATGTAATGCCAAGAAAAGCATGGCGTATGGTTTTTCAATTAAGCTTTTACATACTTTTATGGGGAGCAGTGAATGCACAGTTAAGCCTCTTAATACTCGGTGCGACAATTTGCAAAGATACGTACGTTTTTATTTGTAACAGCTGTTACCTTCAAATACACAGACAATTTAGAGTACACATGTTAGACGAGTGTTACCTACATGATGTTTCATGTACCCAAATACTGTATGACACTTTACTTATTTTCACACTCTATTGCAGTAACTCGAAACTTGGACATATACAGAATACAACAATACAATGCATATCAATTGATTCCCAGTCCTGAATTGGCTGTTAATGATCATTTAAACCGATGGCACAAGCGCCATTTGTGCCGGCTGCCAATTGAGAATAACGTCATTTTACGCTGCTCAAACGAGTCCATGATGCACTTAATCAATATGTTAAAGTAATATTTATGAATAATGATTGTGCGATGCTTTCCAAACGATGTGATTCGATCCGGTTGGGACACAAAGAAGTAGTAGTATGCAATTCGCGATGCATTTTCATGGGTATGTCATGTTGTTGTATGTTTTGTTGTAGGGACCCATATGCAGACTTTATGAGTGTTGAATGCAATTTGTTTGTTTGTCAATAAGCAACATGTTGGATATTAAGGTTATTCCAAGTTGTTGTCTTAAATTGCTTGCAACAGTTTTGTAGGTTTACGACAAACTAATTTAAATTAATTGTTTTTTTACAGAAGACCGAGTTACATCTCTCCACTTCCATGCGTGGAGTCTTGTCAATGTTGTAAGTGCAGTTTAAATTTAGAAGTATTTCTTCCATAGGTTATGTAGTGGTTCATGGGCTTAGGGTGATCCGCAAAAATCAACATGAGATAAAATAATTTTCGTAATTTTTGAAAGCCAGTTCAAATAAGTTTTAGGTTGACAACAGAGTAACCACTACAAGCACAATGAAGCGATAATGTTTCTTACTAAAGGGAGTCACAGTAATATTGCACCATATAAATTTATTGTAATTTTTTGTGCAAATGGCAACTCTGAAATTTGGCAGCTGTCACATATGTTTATTCCGGTTATTAAATATGGAGCGCTTTACGAAAAATAATATCGAAAAAAATATCATACGGGAAATCAAAGAATATATGAAATGCCCCAAAAAGTCCTTATTTGGTACACTTTTTGGTGGTAAACGTTATGTACTTTTTGGGACACCTTTGGTGCCAAAAATTACTGTTTTGCAATACTTTACATATATTTTTAATGGACTTAATGATATTTTTGGAACACTTTTTTGCTTCCAACATTTACTTTTGTTGGTACACTGTATGTGTTTCTTTGATACAATTTATGTACTTTGAATACAGTTTTTACGTACTTTATATACCTTTTAGTACACTTCCAGTAAGTTGTTGGTGCATTTATGGTACACTTGATGTTATTTTGTAGGTCTTGTTGCGTACTATGGGTACATTCTGTGTACTTTAAGTATATTTTAGATGCAATATACGTACTTTCGGCTACAGTTTATATACTTTATGTAAAAGGCTATGTGCATTGTGGAAAATTTTATGTATTTTAGATATACATTATCTTAAATGATTGTTGCTTATGTGGTTTTTGTTAATTTCATGTAGTTTGTGGTAAATTTTGCGTACTTTTTGTATAAATTATAGTGAATGAATGAGAACACTGACATTTTGCACATTTTGTGTTTCTTTTTAAACCTTTTCTTTATTTTTTTTATGCAACTTTTTTACTTTCTGGTACAGTTTATGAACTTTATTGGAAATTTTGTGTACTTATTTGTGGTAAATTATATTTACTTGTAGATACAAATTGCATTAGTTGTATATTTGATAACTTTGTGGAAACTTTATGTACTTCTTGGTAAAAATGATGGTGAATAGACGAAAACACGAACTCACATTCATTATTTGGAACTATTTGCTCTGTACATAATAGGATGTTACAACTCGAGTGTGGTACTAGTTTGAGACGAAACGAACTTGCGGAAACGCATATCAACAAACGTTTGTACTCTTGATTTCAGTTCTCAGAGCTAACGAGTAGGCTCGTTTTTATACTCTTTTTTATAGTTCGTAACGAATGATCACATCAGCTCGCCTATGTTTACGTAGCCTGCTTTTTAGTAAACTTTTTGTAAAATTTCTAGACATTGAAGTTACCCATTATGCACTTTTATGTATATTTTTGTTACACCTTATGTACTCTTTGGTACATTCTATTTTTTTTTCGCTCACTTCTTTTTCTCTTTGGTACTAACTCAGCATTTTTTAATAAATTTACATGTTTGGAGTAATTGGTGCTAACGTTTATGTACTTTATGCCATATTTTTAATTATTGTGGGAACTTTTTGATTTGTTGATACATTTGTTGTACACTTTTCGTGATTTTTGATAAATTTACGTAATTTTTTTGGAGCATTTTGCGTACTATTTCCAAAATATAACATTCTTGTTTGTAGTACATGTTTTGTAGTACCGAAAAGTTAATTAAAGATACCAAAAACAGGTACAAACTGCATAAATTCTACCAAAAAGTGCATAGAATGTATCAAAGTGTACATTAAACGTACCAAAATGTACATAGAGTGCACAAAAAAAATACATAATGCGTACCAACAACGTCCATATGATTACCAAAAAGTTCATAAAGTACCCAAAGGTGCATAGAGTGTTCGATAATTTACATAAAGCAACTATGGTATAGAGAAGAAAATTTACCTATGATGCAGTGGAATGCCAACAGAGACAAGGAGTGAAGCGTGTCGTTTCTCTGCTCGCTCTCTTACTCTCTTCGTTGAATATTTCAATACACGAGCAGTTTTCTGATGATGTTATTCCAACAATATTTAAATAAAATTACAACAATATTTAAATAAAATTGCATAAAGTATGTAAATAGTATGAAATAATCAAGTTATGATGCGGGAAAGTAATGCGTTTGAGTGAATCGCGTCGACTTTTTGGGTTCTATTCTACTAGGGTTGCCATATTGCGTGGTTTTTTCTTCTCTACCTGTACACTCTTTTTGTAATTTACATGAAGTGTAGCTAAAGGTACGTAATGACATAAACCAATCATAAAGTAGACAGCCAAAATTTCTCTCCACTCGAATCCCAACAAGGAAAACGAGTGAAGCGTTACATATCTATCTTTCTCTCTCTCTCTCTTTCTTACTCTCTTCATTGAATATTTCAGTGCACGAGCAGTTTTTTGATAGAGTTATTGTACATATGTAACTTCAAATTCCAACCATGTTGAAGTAAAATTACGTAAACTATGCAAAAAGTATGAAATAATCAAGATATGACGATAGAGCAAAATGCGTTTGAGTGAATTGTTACAACTTTTTGGTTCTTTTTTTTTTTGCCAAATTACGCACATCTTCTGGTCGTCTACTTCTCAATCGTCTTCGATAATGACGTGCAAATGAGTACCAACAAATTAACAACAATCAATACTAAAGTAGACAGTTAAAGTTTGTGTCCTTTGAATATTTCATTGAATTTTAATTGAATATTTTAATACACGAGCAATATTTTGATAGTGTTATTGTATACAAATTCTATACAAATTCCAACCATGTTCAAGACAAGGCTAGACGCTGCTGAAGATGATACTTCACAAACATCGAAACGATCGTCCAGCGAATGTGAGTTCGAATCCCTCCCGCGGCATTTATATTTTTTTCACTAACCGGAGAAAATATGATCTCTTAGTCTTAAAAGGAAATTACAACTTTGAATATGACGAGGATCTAAAAACAACTAAATTTGAAAAATTGCTTAAATTATGTGAAAAGTATGAAATAATCATGATATGACGCGAGAGAGAAATGCGCTTGAGTGAATTGTGTCGACTTTTTGGGTCTCTTTAACGAGAGTTGCCAAATTGCGCATAATTTCTAGTCATCTACTTCTTGATCGTATTTGGTAATGATTGCCAACGAAGTGAAAAGGAGTACCAGAGTTCACTCAAACGCATTTCTCTCTCGCGTCATATCTTGATTATTTCATACTTTTTGCATAGTTTATGTAATTTTACTTCAACATGGTTGGAATTTTTATAGTTATATACAATAACACTATCAAAAAGCTGCTCGTGTATTGAAATATTCAATGAACAGAGTAAGAGAGAGAGTAGAGAAGTACTAGGGTTTCACTCGTTTTGTTTGTTGGCATTTGAGTGAAGAGAAATTTTGACTGTCTACTTGTACATCGTTTTTGCCAACAAATCAAAAACTATGTACTAAAGCAGACAGTCAAAGTTTCTCTCCATTGAATATTTCAATACACGAGTAGTATTTTGATAATGTTACTGTATATGACTAAACAAATTCCAACCATTTTTTAGTAAAAGTGCATAAATTATGTGAAAAGTATGAAATAATGATGATATGACGCGGGAGAGAAATGCGCTTGAGTGAATTGTGTCGGCGATTTGGTTCTCTTTGAGGGTCGGATATATAAAATACCCGCATTTGAACTGCCGTCAGTTAATGGGGTGCAATTACAGTTGACGGAAAAGGTCAATTATCTGGGTATAATTCTCGACAGAAAACTGTCTTGGAAACCGAATGTGGAGGAGAGGGTGAAAAATGCGTCTATTGCTCTTTACTGCTGTAAAGGGGCGATAGGAAAGCGCTGGGGACTGTCTCTTAAGATCACCATGTGGATTTATACGGCAATAGTTAGACCAACACTTCTATACTATGTCATCGTAGTTTGGTGGAGAACCCTCCAAAAAAAATATATTCTGAATTCCTTGATGAAAATTCAAAGATCAGCACTGATTAGTGTTAGTGGGTTAAAGGGCACGACGTCAGGTACTGCACTTAGTGCTATCCTGAACATCTGTACTGCTGATATCATGGCCGAATCGGCAGCCGCTACGTCCCTGGCGAGAATCAGAGATTGTGGCGTTTTCCGGACACGCTGAATTACTACACCGGATCAACTCTATTCCCGTAAAACGGACTACTGTATCCCTTACCTTCTACCAGCGACGAATCTAAGGACTTCTATTCCGAAGAGGAATACCTGGGAAATGTCACTGGAAGGGGATACCAGTAGTATAAGATTTTTCACGGATGGATCAAAGTTGGACGAGCAAGTAGGCCATGGGGTCCATTCACCGGACCTAAATGTAAATATCTCCTTCAAGCTGCCTGATCACTGTAGTGTATTTCAGGCAGAAATTACCGCCATACTGGAGGTTGCTGAACTACTGTATGTACATAGACAGCCAGCCATGTATCTACATAGACAGCCAGGCTGGCATAAAATCCCTGGAAGCCATGTTTGCTACGTCCCTGACGGTGAAAGAATGCCACTAATCACTTAGGGTGATGGCAGAGTATTTTGACATCAGGCTCATCTGGGTACCGGGACACAGCGACATTCCAGGCAATTGCGTAGCGGATTCGTTAGCTAGACAGGGCACTACGGCACAGGTTCTTCCAGCAAAAGAAGGTGTTAGTATGCCAATCTCTACCTGCCGTCTGCAGATCAGGCAGTGGGCCGATAATATGTTCAAGGACAAGTGGAGTCTTACTTCAACTTGCAACCAAGCCAGGGTCCTCTGGCCACAGGTGGACAGGAAGAGGACTAGGCAACTACTTAACTTGCCGAGAGGCAGGTTATCTACAATGATAGGAACACTTTCGGGACATTGTCTTGTAGGAAAACATGCCCTAAGATTGGGACATAGAAACTCCAGTCTCTGTAGATGCTGCATGGAAGAGGACGAGGAAACGACGAAACACCTTCTCTAGGATTGCCCTGCTCTGGCAGGACTGAGAAGTAGGATATTCGGAACACATCTAGTTACCACCGCAGCCCTACAGAATATTCCTGTAGGTTTTATAGACAATTTTATAGAAAGGGCAAGTTGGCTAGACGACTATTCAATAGTTGCTATGGAGAAAACTGCAGGTATCACAATGGGATTCTATAGCCTATGTGTGCTAGACAGCGTGCTGTCTTGCAGCCTTTTCAACCAACCAACCAACCATGAGGGTTGTCAAATTGCGCACTTCTTGATCGTCTTTCAACAAATCATAGTGTATAAAAATCAGTCCTTTGTTTTAGAGTTTGTGAACTTTTTGGATTGAGCTTGTGTACTTTTTGGCACAACTTTTGCTGCCAAAATTCCTTTTTTTGGTACAACTTATGTAAATTTTTTATACATTTATGGTAGCAAAATGTAAATTATTTGGTACACTTTACTTTATGTACCACTGCTACATTTTATGTGATTTTGTAAAAAGTTTAGTACAATTTTTGGTACTTTTTTGTACTTTTTAGTACACTTGAAGTGCATTTTGGTGTGTTTATGTTACACCTGATGTACCATTTTGGTATTTATTATATACTTTTTGTACATTTTATGGTAATATTTGTTGCAATTTATGTACTTTGTGGTACAATTTATTTTCGGGATGTGCTATATGCTATGTTGTAAATTTTATGGTATTTTATATAGAGTACGGGGGGACTAACAAAGGTTCGGTTAGTTGCTGTAATTTTACGATATATCACTCTAATTTTCAGAAAGATCGGGCAAAATGGAGACGAGAAAACGTAAAATTAGTGAAGTAGTGTCAGTGGATATCCCTGTGCCAACGCAGCAAGAAATTCGGTTTGCTATTCTTTTCGATATTTGGCGTAAGCTCAAGCCTGTGGAAATATTTAGTGAATGCCAAACAGCGATTGGAGTGTATGCGCCATCTCTTGTGACTATTTCAAAGTGGTTCCGGAGATTCCACACCGGTCATTTTTCTGTGGAGGACGAACCTCGAGAAGGCCATCCAAAATCTGCGACTGACGTTGTAAGTGTAGCGCTGGTGAAGTCTAAATTGACGAAGATCCAAGATTGACCCAGGAAATGATTGCTGAAGAACTGGGCTTGAATCCCATGGCTGTATAGCGAATTTTAAAATATAATCTTGGATACACGAAAAAATCTGCACGATGGGTTCCTAGAATTTTAACTGAAGCTCAAAAAGAGACACGTTTGCGTTTTGCTCAATACTGTATTGACAAATTCAAAAACGGAAAGTCTTCCACTTTTCAGAAAATTGTAACAGGTGATGAAGCATGGTTTTACACGTACGAACCTGAAACTAAACAACAAAGCATGGTATGGAGCCCAGAAGGTGCAAATTTCAAGTTTTTGAAGGCTGTTGTTCAAGGTGGATTTATCAACTTCAAAAATGTATCGAAATAAATGGCCCCCTCGTGTATGTTCTTTTAGGCGCATTTTATTAATTTTGTGGTCAATAAATTTTTCAGAAACGATTCCAATCATGTTTTATTTTCCAGTTCGAACCTACTGAGGATCGCGAGCGTTCAAAATTAAAATTGTTATTGTACTACCGAGCATATCCATTACCTATAATTAACGAATTAGCAGACACATTTTGAGTACAGCAATATACGACTCGAATCTCGCGAGAACAATTTTGATTAGTGCCAGGGATGTTCGATGCACGTGCGTTAAATTATTTGGCACAAACACTAGTTTAAAACTTTTGAAATTTAAATTGTTTTCATTTCTGTAAATACTAGTTAAAACTAAAACTAATTAAATCACATCTTTGCTTACCATCATCGTAATTATTGTAATCATAATTATCCAAATCATCTAAGCTGGCATTATCCGGCTTGGGCTCCTCCGCCTGGGGGCGCTCCGCAATTTTTTTGCGTTTCACTTTCCTCACTTTCTTAACGCTCTTTACCATATCCTTAGAGTCCTCATCCTGATCGGCAGTTACATCACTTACAAGAACACATATGGTGACGAACAACCAAAATAATTTCAAATGTTTTAAATGCATTTTTGTTTTTTTGCGTTGATGGCAGTTTAAACTCTATCACACATCGAAATCACAAGTGAATGAAGTTAAGCATTGGTGATAATCTAAGATGACAAAAGAATAAAAACAAAAAAAAAATTATTTCAAATCTGAAAATTGGAACAAACTCATTAATGAAACAAATGACAGCAATAACGACATCATTTAATGCATTTTCTTTCTATTTCAATGATTATCTTCTTCGTACAGTTTACACATTCTTGTCGTTGGTTTGAACTTTATTTGGGCTAATCACTTGAATTATTTTAAATATTTCTAATTATTTTATTTCTTGTTTAATTCACTCTTTTTGGTGTTAAAAGTTCACTTCTATTGGTGATAAGTTGTTCGTTCATTCATTTTTCTTGCGTGTGTGTGTGTCGATTTTGTATTTCTAAAAGGAGTACTTTCTTATCAACATTAGGTTGATGCTATAACAAATTTAAAAGTCTGTTGGTTTCTAACTAGAGAATCATTTCGATGAACTTATGAAATTATATTTAAGATTTTGACGTTTCCACTTCCTGTTGACACTGACATGATTTTTGTATCTGTGAAATTGTAGCGAATGATTTTTAGTGAATGCATTGCGGCAATTTATTGAAATGAATATTATATTACTCAGGGAATGTATAAATGTAACAGTATATAAGTAATAACATGTAGGATTTGGACCCAGATTTGGGTGAAAATTTTAAATTTTGGGGTAGAAGTTTGGAAAATGTGTCTACACAACGGGCATCGTTAATGCAGATGTTAAAGAGATGTAAAAAAGTCCAAAACATGGGCATTACCACTGAATCGTCCAACTTTTGTCAACTCACGTCATCTCCGTTAATTGTCTATATTTTAGGAACAGTGGGTATGACTGTTTTCTCTACTAATACTAAATGAGAACTACTTACATTCTGTATTTAGTAAAAGAATAGAAAATAAAACCTAAAATATAAAATATAGAAAATTAGCGAGGGTTACGTGATAACTTTCTGTGGAAATGCCCATATACGACTCGAGAGCACGTGCGAAAAATATATCAAAAAACGCGAGCGTGCATTTGTTTATATGAATTTTCACACGATCTGTTTCGTCACAAAGGAGTCAAACCAGTGGCCCGGGTAAAGATCGCGTACCGCTGGCGAGAATTAAAAGCTTCTTATACATTTTATGCAGAGAATTATTATAATTAGCAGAAAGTACATGCAGTACATACTAAGTACATAACATACTCCGGAAAGTACATGTGTGACCTGATTTACGGAATGGTACATACCTATGGTCAGAAAGCAATTTTACGAGAAAACCGCTGTTAAAGATTACGGGACACGTTCGCGTGTAGCGTTCGCGCTTCTGTTTCCACGTCTTAATTTTTCTTGTTGCGCTTGGCTCTCTACTTCTCGGCAAACTTCGCATATGTACAGTTTAGCTTTTACAAGAAATATTTTTGAAGTTTATTCAAGTGAAATTCCCCTACAATGTAATTTTTTAGTTCCAAAAAATTAGAATGCGTTTTTCAAACTTCAAGTGTAATTTGAAGCAAAATAAATCAAGTTAGCAATTGTTTCATTGAAAAGAGTATTAAATTTTCTATAAAATTTAACCATAAACAGTACGTAAAATATACAAAAGTACATATTGAACCAAAAAATTACTTAAAAATACCAACAAGTGTACAAAAAGCACCAAAACGTACCAGAAAGCAACTTAAATATATCATAAATTTATAAAAGGGTACAGTTTTTTTTTGTTTTTTGTATACGGTCTACTTTTTGGTACAATTTATGTACGTTTTTGGTAGGTTTCTTAATTGTACGTTTTTGGTAGGTTTCACTATTTACTTTTGAGTGTAAAACTGAAAAGCGAACAGCCTACTGGTTGTGGCAAGCCCAATTCCCTCATGCGATGTAATGGGAAGCCATTTTTTATGTACTTGATACATTTTAGTACATTTTATGTATATATTTTTTGGTAGACAATGCACTTTCCGTTTAAATTTTTGTACTCTATTGGTACATTTTTGTTACACATTATGTGCTTTTTTTAGTGCAATATATACTTTTTGTTAAACTTGTTTGGTGCACTTTACTTTTTGGTGCACCATATGTACTTTTTTCGGTACACTTTATGCACATTTTGGTACATTTGATTTAATTTTTAGTACACTTGCACACTTTGTAACAATATATGTCATTTGTGCTAAAACTTATCTGCTTGTTGTCACTTTTTATGTACTTTTTGCTACTATGTGGTGTACATTGTTTGCACTCTTCAGTAAATTGTCCCCAATTTTTTGTACATATTACGTACTATTTCCAAAATCTTTATCTTTTTCACTTTAAGGGTTTCCAGGCGAGTGCGACTAGTGAGTTGGTACTCAGCGAAAGGAGTAGTTTTTGCTGCCAGTATTTCGATCCTACTCAAGAGCACGTGCATTTAAAATGTACTCGCGAGCGCGTGCTTTTCCAATATCCAGCGACTTACGAGCCGCATTTTGCGTGCTGAAATATACGAATCGATGTGTTTCGAGCAGTGAGGGAATTTTTTTACGCTCGTTCGCGTGAGTTTCCTATACCTACTATACACTAAGAAAGAATCTTCAAAAGTGAACCAAAGTACATAATTCCACGTCACAACTGAAAAAAGTCACTTTAGCAATGGGCACGACGATTTTTTCGTTGCTGCAAAAAAATATTTATGTTGTGGTGATGAATGTAGGCGGATTTAGTATTTACTGAATGAATGAGATGTTGCATAGTCCAATAAAAATAAAACAGCCTACTGGTTGTGAGAAGAAGAAGTTATTTCACATCCCAATTAGCCGCTGACGTAGTAAATTTTAAAAGCAGAAAAGAAGCCTCCACAATTTTCCGATTTCAAACTGTGCGTCATTGTCTGTGGCTCAAAAAGAGGAGCCCAATAGCCGACAAACACTTCCGATCTTAAGAAAATTAGGTACAAGGCTTCACGTCATCAAACGCCAGTCACCGATTAAGACAAAAGTGATTTTGCCCCGCCCATTTTGGTACCTCCCATACAAAAGTTGTCTGGTTGTTCGGCACGAGAATTCCCGCAAATCCGAACCAATCTTTATCCAATTTTGTACTAGACAATATTTAGTCAAATGCCACTCTTCTTTGGAAATTAGCGGGCACATACCCATTCCGGTTCCTCTCATATAGGAGTTGGGCGGATGCCCAGTTGATCGATATGGCAACTCTCGTAAACCACAACCGATCATAATGAAATTCGGTAATAGGCAATATTTTGTTAAAAGCTAAAAGTTGGGCGTATTTCCGATTGGCCGACTCGATGTCTCCAGTAAGCCACAACCGATCTTAATAAAATTTGATACTGATCAATATTTTGTCAAAAACTATTGTGTAATAAAAATTAACAACTTCGTACCTTCCACATAAATATTGGACGGATTATTGGTTGGTAGTCACAAAAGTTCCCAAAAAGCACTTAGGATCTTAACTAAATAGAGTATTGGATAATATTTAGAGCAATGTCAATCTGCTATGGAATATTGTCTCATTTTCCACGGCCATTCGTTCAACAGAAGGTTGAATGTGGGCGTTGTTTAAAAGATCTCGGACGCAATGGATTACTTAGGGTGATTACTTCGGGTTTAAGTCGGTTCAACCGACCGAAATTAATGTTGTGGTTTAAATTGCAACCCCCGATATCTCAATAAATCAGTAATTTTGTCGAACTTAGTATTCTTATTTTCAAATCGATACATACCACCTTTTTCCCGATTACACAGCTGCTTTGGATAGCCCCATACGGGGAAAACTTTACGAAGCTATGTCTGAACTTTGTATTCTGGCAAAACTGATCCGCCTCTGTAGAATGACGCTAACCAACACCAAATTAGCAGTGAAAGTGGGGAAAGACCTCACTGAACCATTCTGTACCAAGCGAGGACTTAGACAAGGCGACACACTTCCATGCAATCTCTTCAACATCTTAATGAAGATAATAATGAGAAAGGCTGCAGTAAATACGAACAAGACCATTAACACGAAAAGCCATATGTTGCTGCCGTATGCTGACGACATAGACATCATTGGGTGAAATTTTCGTGAGGTAACTGCAGTATTTTCAAGAATCGAAAAGGAATCAGCGAAGGTAGGTCTTGCTGTTAATGAGGGCAAGACAAAATTGATGGTGTCAACGACTAGAGAAACCTCTCGACTTGGTCCGCACTTGAACGTTGACAACCGATTTAATTTTGAAGTGGTAGATGAATTTGTCTACCTTGGATCCGCCGTGAACAAGGACAACAACGTCAGCCTGGAGATAGATAGGAGAATTGTGCTTACAAATAGATGCTATTTTGGGCTCAGCAAGTAGTTTAGGAACAAAGCCCTCTTCGACGGACAAAAGTCCAGCTATATCAGACTATCATTGTACCTGTCTTGACATATGGCTCCGAAACTTGGGTCATATCGCAAGCGGATGAAAAACACCTGGGAGTTTTCGAGAGAAAAATTCTCCGTAAAATATATAGTCCTGTTAAAGAAAAGGGCGAGTATCGACGTCGCTGGAACGCAGAACTATATAGTCTGGCGATGGATAACGTACCCGATCTGACCTCATGAGGTTGTAAAAAAGTCAATAAAAGTAAAGTAAGTATTCTAATTTTGGGGCGTACTATCGAACAATTTTCGAGTTGCGGGGCACGGCACATCGTACTCTCTCCAAGAAAGCCGCCAAAATAAAAAAAAACTTTGAGCTGATTTCATACGTCCCGTCGCCACCGCTGACCATAAATTGGTTCAGCCGACGCCGTCAATAATACCGGCTGCACTCTGTGATCCCCAGTCGCTTCATGAAATTTAATGGGAATATTTGTGTTTTTATATATTTTTTTTTTTTAATATTTTGTGGGCTTCACTTCACTGTGTCATATTCCCGAGACTATCATTTGACAGTTCACGATACTTCACTATCAGCGGCGTTTAGCTCTATATTCCTCTGTTTTACGAATATTTGAGATAATCGTTATCTGACTTAATCGTTAGCACTAAAGAACAAATTCACAGTGTTTGGTCATAAATTGTATAAAGTTCGTTGTTTTAGAATTTTGGGTTATTTTTTGAAATTTTGAGTATATCCTTTGTTCTTTGGAACAAAATTGCATTTAAAACAAAAAAATTTATTAAGAATTCATAATAATTTAGTTTATAGAATTTGTTTACGGTAAATATGTTTAAAAGAAGACTCAATTTTTGTTTCTATTCAAATTTTTTTAAATTCTTCTTTTGATATTCCATTTAAATATTCGCAATAAAATTCACTTGTATTTAAATATAGTTTTGTAAGTCAACTCTGAATTGAATATTTCTTAAATTGTTTTAAAAATATTATTTTCACGCGAAATTCAAATATTTCTTCATTGTTTTCAACTTAAATGATTTTTGCCAAAATTCAAATATTTGTTAAATTTTTTTTATCTTCAATATTTTCTCCGGAAATTGGAAACTTTCTTCAATTTCTGTATCTTTGATGTTCCTTTGATTTATTTGTTTTATTCCTCAAGGGGAAATAAGAAAATTGAACATATTTATATAATTTTCTTCATTAAATGCTGAGAAAAATGTTTTTTTTTTTGTGAACCACGTTTTTTTTTCATAAAATTTCTTTATTTTTTCCTCTCTTAATTTTTTACACAAAATTCTCTTTAATTGTTTCATTAATTGCTCTTATATAATTTTCACAATTCTTACTTTTGATCCTTCGACAAAAATATTTCACTCAGCACTTCCTTTTTGGTTTTACCAAAAATTCACTTTTTAACTTCCACTTGACTATTTGATTCTTTCACTTATTTTTCTTTTACCCGGTCCGTATTCCTTTTCCGTATTCCCGATGTTGATCGATTCAAAAATTTAAATAAACTGTAACAATTTCAAGTCTAGCTTCACTATTTATAGTTTTTCCTACGCAGTCATTAAAGAAACAAAGAGCAAACAAATTAAAGACAATCTTAGAAATATAGTAGTAATTTTATTCAGCATCCATAAGAAAGTGTTATACTACGAGTACATACTGTTGTTATACACGTACGGAGAGGGCATCGTATGTGTGCAGACTAGTGTCGTTCTTTAAAGAGTATCATTCTTTAAAGAATGAATGAAAATTTAAAATAGTGATAAGAATTTCCACTATCGTCGTTAGATGAAGAGCGAGCATTAGTTGAAATAATTGAATTCATATGAGCTTGTGGTTTATTGGTTATCTTCCAGATTGAAAGAGAACAGATTTGCCGACCGGCGAGCGTTTTGTTCATTGGAGTTTTAATCTGTCTGTGCAAGAATTGGATTGGTAATCGTGTAAATATTCAAGTTCAAAGGTTATGTTTATGTGAAATACTTTGTGTTCTAGATTCAGGGACTATTAATAGCATTTAGAATTGTGAAATGATATACAATTTGAAACATTAATTGCAAAAGATCGGTTTTTTTTCGAAAGCGAAAAAAAAAACTTTTGCATAAATATGGACATAAAGCTCCATAAAATTATTTCGCTAATAAATGTTTATTAAAACTTTTTGATTTAATTCAAACTACAACTACCTGCATCTGAAATTCAGGTTGGTTTAACTACTAAGAAATCATATGGAAATCTGAAATTCAAGTTCAGCTCCGTACTACGTTTTAAAAGGAAAATCCACTTAAAATTTGAAAGTTGAATTGAACATTTGAAAGTTGAATTTTCACATCTTTTATTAAGTATTTGTGCACAGTGTCCAAATTCTGGATTACGATAAACGCTAAAAGGATGTACTACACTTGAAAGACAATTCCACTTTATAAAAGTGTACGATTTTTGACAATTTTTTGCAAGGGGTAACTCTGATTGTCTACGTTTGTTCCGATTATAAAAATTGGAGCAGTACACAAAGAAAGAAAATGTTATTATTGTGAAAGCCCATTACAACTATTACAGAAACATCACTCGGGAGAAAAACTCAAACAAACCCTCACCCTAAGTCATCCATTGGATTCGGGCTCCAATAAAAATGTGCAGTGTAAATGCGCCATATTCAATAGCAGAGTGACATTGCGCAAAATATTATCCAATACCCAACTTAATTAGGATCCCAAGTGGTTTTGGAGTTTTATCGTGACTACCAGCCAATTATTATTTATTTACAATATTAATTTTTCATATCTTCAGTTAAAAACTAAATACAATATTAAACTAACAGGTCCGCCATCTAACTTTTTTTTTCAACTAGTGCTTATTTCGTGAATGGTAACACTTAGCTCATGTTTGATTTGACAGATAATTAGTTTTATCCTTCCGCTGAAAGAATATGGTTGTGTATACGCTTGAACAACGCTGGGAAATATGGCTAAAATGGGCCTGCGATCGACTTACAGAAGATGCCGATTTTGCCAAAAAAAAAAATCATCTTTTCAGATGAAGCTCATTTTGATATTGGCGGGTATGTAAACGCATTTGGGGCACAGAAAACCCGCACGCATACATTGAAAAGCCGATGCACCCAAAACGAGTCACTGTTTGGTGCGGATGTTGGTCCAGAGGCATAATTGGGTCATTTTTCTTCGAAAATGAGCAAGGAGTGGCCGTTACAGTCAATGGCGATCGTTATCGGGCCATGTTGAACGAATTTTTGTTCACAAAAATTGAAGAGGAGGATATTGGCAACATTTTGTTTCAACTGGACGGCGCTACGTGCCACACAGCCGAAGCTACACTCGATGTTTTGCGCCCTGTTTTTGAAGATCGCATTATCAGCCGCAGAGCTGATGTCGTTTGGCCACCTCGGAGCTGCGATTTGACACCGTTGGTCTATTATTTGTGGGGGGCCCTCAAAGATAAGTGTTACGCCGACAAGCCAGAGACAATTGACGCTTTAAAGGACAATATTCGTGAAGCCATTGGTGAAATACCGCTGCACACAATCGATAATGTGCTTAAAAATTGGACCGATCATGTAGGCTACTGCATGGCCAGCCGAGGCAGCCATTTGAATGAAATTATTTTCCATTATTAACCGGAAGGATTGTACTTTCAAATAAAAAAATAATTTTGAGAAAATATTCAGTAGTTTTTTTTTTACAGCATTTTCAAAAAAAAAAGTTATTTGGTGGACACGTTATAATAACACTGTGTGACAGCCAACAAAATCGCCGGGGGTTCTGACTACCGGGATAAGTTATAATGGTCGAAAAAAAGTTATATGTGTCCTTGCGTTTCGCTGCGTCACGCCTAGCAATCGAGATATATCGATTTCAAGTTAGTAAGTATGGGCGGATCAATAAGTCCGTAACTTTTTGAATGAAACACAGTTTTTTTTCCAAAAAAAATTTATTTTTCAACATAATCTCCTTTTACCTCAATACACTTAGCCCAACGTTTCTCCAATTTTTTGTATCCCGTCCAAAAAATAGGATTTTTCGAGGTCCATCATTTTTTTGATCAATAATTTCATCGTTGGAGCTAAATCTCTTTCCACCACCGAACCATTTCTTTAGGTTTGGAAATAGGAAATAGTCACTGGGGGCTGAATCCGGAGAATATGGCGGATGAGGTACCAATTCGTAGCCCAGTTCATGGAATTTTGCCATTGAGACTACACACATGCGCACCTGTACCTTTATGGTCAATTGAGAGCAAACGCGGCACCCATCCTGCAGACAGCTTTCTTAAACCCAACTGATCATTTAAAATCGAAACCACACTGCCAAATGAAATGCATATGGCATCAACAATCTCACGCACTTTTACTCTTCGATCGGCCAACACCATATCGTGGATTTTTTCGACATTTTTGGGTGTATTGACGTCAATTGGCCGTGCAGAACGTTCAGCGACATTTGTACTTGTGCGACCACAACGAAGGTCAGTAAACCACATTTTTACCATTCACATCGAGGGTGCAGAGTCCCCGTGCAGTGACACGGTTTTCCTTCGCCAAAAATAATGTTTACTGAGCACTCGAAATTCACTTTTTCCCATTTTTAAAAAAATGCATGAGGTTGTATGTTTTGAACAGCTGTTAAACGCAAAGTAAATGACGGAACTTGCTCAAAAATTGACAGTAGTCTATTAACAGGTGGTAATTGATGGGAGCAGTGTTGCATTTCATATAACTACGAGGGAGGTTTGAAAAGTCACAGACTTATTGATCCGCCCTCGTATCATATAGGGGAATTTGTCACGTTTGGGGCTCTTTTGTTTGACATAACTCGAGAACGACGTCCGATTTGGCTGCAAGAAACTTAGCAAAATACAGAATTACAAAACGCGTTCATCGATTTTCACGATCTATGTCTCATTTTGTTCATAGATTATGTGAAAGTAATTAGACTTGACAGTTTTTCCCGTTTTGGATTTTTCAATATTTTTAGAAATAAAAAAATTTAAATTTTTTAGGAAAAAAATTATATATTTTTTCTTGATGAATTTATTTATAACTGCTAAACTATTGACTGTGTGGAGAAACAGTATATAAATAGATTAAAGGAGTTGTAATTTTTAATTTTTCTAAGTTTGTTGCAGCAAAATCGGACTAGTCATTCTCGAGTTATGTAAAACAATAGAGTCCGAAACGTGACAAATTCCCCTATATGATACGAGTACTTACTAACTTCAAATCGATATATCTCGATTCCTAGACGTGACCCAGCTAAACGCCGGGACATGTATAACGTGTTTTTGATCGATATGGATTTTCCCGGTAGTCAGAACCCCCGCCGATCACTGATCCCTACCACTTGTCGCACACTGTAATCGAAACAATCATTTCACTTCACAAATTTCAGAGCTTGCAAAGAGCAAAGATGTCACAACCTTTAAATCGTCCACTCTTATTGGGAAACCCTTTATAACTTTTCCTCGCTAAAGGTAGGAACAGCTAACGAAATCGTTTTTCGCTGCTCGTAATCGTTTGTATTTAGAGTTATCGTTTATATTCTTTTCGTTTATAGTTTGAAGCAAACGTTTTGTGGTTCTCTTAAACAATTTTCTTTATTTACCCCAATGAAACTATAACGTTTGATTCAACAACTAGAATTTGTTTTTAATTGCTTCGCTGGATGGTTGGAAATATGGCTGTATTGATGTCCATGAAGTTACCTTTTCGTTTAATGTAAGGATTTCTTTTGGGTTTGAAGTTGGTTAAAAGAAACGATAGTTATGGAATCATTTTTCGTTTCTCGTAAACGTTTGCTTCCTGTTATCATTTGTTACAAATGCTTTGTCGTTCTCTTAACAATTTTATTTATTTACCATAAAGAATCAAGAATGTTCGATTGAACAAATGAAATTTGTTTTTGTTTATTACGGTGGAAGGCTGGAGATACGGATATATCGATGCTCATCAACGTATCGTTTTGTTACTTGTAAGGGTTTATTATGAGTTTGAAATTACTGTAACTCGTTTCGGGAAAAAGAAATGACAGTTAGTGGAATGATGTTTCGGTTCTCGTAAGCTGTTGGATTTATTTTTAAAAAAGACTGGTTTAAAAATTTGATGAAATTGGATCGGTTATGGACAGTGAGACTCCTGCGCGTCAACGTACCGGTTGGTCTCTTCACAACATTGCTGCTGTACACGAGAGTGTCGCCGAAATCCGAAAACGTCAATTCGGCGTCGTTCTCAACAACTTCAAATTTCACGAAGCACTACGCAGCGAATTTTGATAAAAAGAACTCGACTTCCATGTGAACAAAATGCAGCTTACTCAGGAGCTCAAACCAGAAGGCCATGGAAAGCGCCGGCAATTCTTTGAATGGGTAATGGAGCAAAGTGAAGTCAGTGCCAATTTTTCAAAAAAATGCATCTTCTCCGATGAAGCGCATTTCCTTATGAATGATTTCGTGACTACATAAAATTGTCGAATTTGGGGCTCAGAAAATCCTCATGCAATCCATGAAAAACAAATACACCCACAACGAGCAACTGCCTGGTGCGCATTTTGCTCTGGCGGCGTGATTGAGCCTCACTTTTTTGAAGATGAGACCGAATTTGAAGTGACTGTGAACTGGATTCGTTACCGGAACATACTAAGGGAGTTCTTGTGACCTCAACTGGACGCTATGGCTCTGGACGGTATGTGGTTTCAGCAAGACGCCGCCACCTACCACACCGCGCATGAAACAATCGATTTATTACAGCAACGATTTCCAGAAGTAATTATCTTAAAAAAAATGAGATGCCGAGTGGCCACCAATATCATGCGTTTTAACGCCGTGCGATTTCTTTCTTTGGGGTTTTGCGAAATCTCGGGTTTATGCGAATAAACCAGAAACAATTCCTGAGCTCAAACCCGAGAGCCACCGCGTCATCTGTGAGATGCAGCCACATCTCTGCGAAAAAGTCATGGAAAATTTTATGAGATGAGTAATGGCCTGTCATCAGAGCCTTGGGGGCCATTTGACGGATATTCTATTCCATACTTAATCGCAACATGTCTTCTTTACAAGCCAAGAAAAAAATTACAACTATCTCAAAAAATAACATAAATAAATGGTTTCCCATTACATCCCATGAAGGGACCGGGGAGAACTTCTCACAATCACTGATCTGTGCGCTTTCCAGTTTTCACTCAAGGATTGGGACCTACAGTTTTACACCGATTCCGAACGGTATTTTGAGAAGCTTTTTCATGGCTAAATACTCGATAGTGTCGCCGTCACTATGCGAGATGACCGCCGCCGAAAGAATTTTTTTTTTTTGAAGGTGGTCAGAGCAGGGTTCGAACCCTGGATCTCATGTACAAGAGCCGCGCACACTAACCATTGCACTCAAAAAATACATGTTTTAATTATAAAATGAAAAAGTTCATTCTTACTGAGACACCCTTTATTTATTAACCCCAAAGGAAAGATAATGTTTGATTTAACAAATGTTCTCTGAGATATCGTTTGGTTTTCGTTTCATTCAACAAATTGTATTTGTTTTTGATTAGTTTGGAAATATCGCAATGTCAATACCCATCAAGGTATCGTTTCGTTTTTCATTTCTCGTAATCGTTTAAATATAGGGTTACCGTTTGCTCCAAACGTCTTGTGGTTTTCTTAAACATTTATATTTATTTATCGCAAAGAAAAGATGACGTTTGATTCTACAAATAAATTGTTTTTGATTATTTCGGGGGATGGTTGGAAATGGTTAGTGTGCGCGGCTCTTGTACATGAGATCCTGGGTTCGAACCCGGCTCTGACCACCTTCAAATTTTCTTTCGGCGGCGGTCACCTCGCATAGTGACGGCGACACTATCGAGTATCTAGCCATGAAAAAGCTTCTCAAATTACCGTTCGGAATCGGTGTAAAACTGTAGGTCCCAATCAGTGAGTGAAAACTGGAAAGCGCACAGCTCAGTGATTGTGAGAAGTTCTCCCCAGTGCCTTCATGGGATGTAATGGGAAACCATTTATTTATTTTTTTTATGGTTGGAAATATAGTTATTTCGATGGCCATGAAGTTTTCTTTTCGTTCCTTGTAAGGGTGATTTTGCGTTTGAAGTTACTGAAACTCTTTTCGGGTAAACGAAAGGATAGTTAATGGAATCGTTTCTCATTTCTCGTAATCGTTTGAATATAGGGTTACCTATTATCGTTTGCTCCAAACGTCTTGTGGTTTTCTTAAACATTTATATTTATTTATCGCAAAGAAAAGATGACGTTCGATTCTACAAATAGAATTTGTTTTGATTATTTCGGGGGATGGTTGGAAATATAGCTATGTCGATGGCCATGAAGTTTTCTTTTCGTTCCTTGCAAGGGTTCAGTTTGCGTTTGAAGATACTGAAACTCTTTTCGGGTAAACGATAGGATAGTTAATGGAATCGTTTCTCGTTGCTCGTAATCGTTTGAATATAGGGTTACCTATTATCGTTTGCTCCAAACGTCTTGTGGTTTTCTTAAACATTTGTATTTATTTATCGCAAAGAAAAGATGATGTTCGATTCTACAAATGTAATGTGTGTTTGATTATTTCGGTGGATCGTTGGAAATATAGCTATTTCGATGCCCACGAAGTTATCTTTTCGTTCCCTGTAAGGGTTTATTTTGAGTTTGAAGTTACTGCAACTCGTTTCGGGTAATCGAAAGAACAGTAAATGGAATTGTTATTCGTTTCCCTTAAGCTATTGAATTTAAATTTCCAATATTCGGTTCTTGTTCACGTTTTTGGCTCCTGGTAAATAATTGTATTTATTAATCCCCAAGGAAATAGTATTTTTGATTCAAAAAATTTTCTCTAAAATTTCGTTTGGGGGTAACAAACTTTTTCTTTGCGTGTACTTTCTGTCTACAAAATACCAATATCTTTTATATAAAAAGCGCAGTATAGTGATTTATTTAAACGCTTCCATATAGATCTTAATACCGTTCCTCTCATACAGCATTCAATTGGAATGACATCAATTACTCTGTGGACAATTTTCCCCAAATGATAAGAAGTGATAAAACAATCCTTGAGAATGATATAGAACGTGACTAAAATATTCCCTTAAGTGCTGCGAAACAATTCGCAAATAAAATATAAATAAATTGCTGTCAAGTGGGAAATGTTATTACTATGTTCACTGTGGGGTTGGCCAACATATAAAAGAAACCAAAATGATGTTTATTTGTGGGTGTTTTGGCCACTGCAGACGAAATGGATTTATTAAATCAAGACAAATGAAAAGCACAGACAATTTGCTGACTAACAGGACATCATGATGGAAGTGAGCAGAACTAAACGTAAAGGCCATCAAGTGTTAACAACAAGAAAGTTCGCAGATATCCTAGACGTACATAAATGTAACTAAATACACATCTGCCAGAGCTGTAACAAAATGAATTCATTTTAATTTATGTTCAACGAAATGCATAATAAGTGGCTATAAATTTATTTAAATTTCAAATTCTTTTTTCCATTGTTTGTTTTTTGTTAGATCACAATCTCGTATTTTCTCATAATGAAATAAAAAGCATAACAAGTGAATCGAAAAAAAAACTGAATACATGGTAACAACAACGTTGCCATATTTAACATACAATTCATGTTCAGTCATTAGTAACGCTTTAGGTCATTGTTGACTGGCTTGACTAAACATAACCGGGGCCGAGCCTTCATTACATTTTAGACATACAACGAGCACACATACATACAAGTAGGTATGTGTATATATAAATCGCATGTATCCGCAACACTCATACATTCGCCTACATCATTGTAAAACAAAGGAACAACAACGCATAAACCTACAAAAACACATACACTTGGCATGTAGACAAGGACTCAGGCACAATTTACAACGTATTCACATACATTACTTTGCCATAGGATATGAAACGAGCGAGTTGAATGTGTATGTGTGTGTGTGTGTGTGTGTATTTAAACGGAAACGGATATGACAGAAAAATGAACATATACATACATCGCACGGCATGAGTAGAGTATAAGAGTAACGATGAGATGGAAATTGTTGGAATGGATGCAGGCTCAATTTGTGTGGCTGCTTGTGTTTCGGAGGAGAAGCAACAGTAATAATTCTTAGTTAAACATTATTTTTCTGTTTTATTTGCTTAGCCAAACATGGAAAACCTTTCGCCATGAAACGTATAAAAAAAATATGTGAATTACTTAAGAATAAAATAAAATAAACTCTGACATTATATAACAAAGACCGACAGATCGGTTTTTGAAAATTAAGTCGGTTTATTTTTATTAAAAAAATTTTCCAGTCATGTCAACCAAAAAAAATCGAATCTTGCAGAATATAAAACAACTCCTGAGAAGATGCCTTCACATTGTTACAAAAGGTTGGTGGTGAGTATTAAACGGTACTACTGATAATACCTTGGAATAATTTGTGACAGTAACGAATTCACCACGACAAGAACTTTGGCAAGGTTAGGTTAGGCCGAGGCCACGCAATGAAAGAATAAAAAGAAATAATTTTTGTTCGATTTTCAAAATTCAAAAATAAAACGAATATCTGTAATATCCTATTCCTATTTCCTATTGGCATAAGATCCCAGTTGGACATTATGTCTTGAAGACATTGTCAATAGTATTTCCTTAGGACCGTATCAGTAGGTGATGACAATTTATATAAAACATTTCTTGACATATCACTAGTTTAGTTTGACATGTCACATAAATTGTGAAGGGGCTGACGAACTATGTAAGACCGTTCTATTGATTTGTCAGCACTATGTCATGCCTGACTCTTAACAAGACTAATGCTGAACTTCGATAGAGGAAGTCTTCCTCAGTTGTCAACTGCGAGTCATGTGTAAGGACTTTCAAATGTTTCAAAAACTTCAAACTAAAAAATTTATATTTATTTGTAGTTACGAAATATATGCCAAAAATTTTCAGAATTTATTTCAAAATATTTGAAATTTGTTACAAGAATATGCAAATTTTACGAACATTATAATTATGTACACTTTTAGTCAAGATATCTTTCAAAGTTTATTTAATATCTTGCAACAATCAAATACTTTACATACATTCTCCTAGATTCCAAAAAAAAGTACCTATAAGACGACCCGAAGCACCATATTTAAACACGTCTTAAGCAACTGACCCCCTGATGAATGGTTCCTTAAGACGTCTTGTGTACATGTCATAAGGTGATCATCACTGCTGCCTCACTGCGGAGCATTCCTGCTGACTTTTGAACAAATGCATGAAAATGTCAGGGGCTGTCATGATGTTTTTTGTATGGGAGTGGATCGGAAAGTCAGTAGGGACTCTGACGCGTCACTTCTTTGTCATTGGTGATGTCTGTAGCAAATTTCCAACTGGCATATACCATACGGAGAAAGCAGATTAACTCATCGTTTTCAACTACGTTCTTAGTTTTTTGAAGTTGTTAAGTAAAAAATTGTGATCCACGTTTGGGAACTAAAAAATCCGACTTTTTTCATGAAATTATCAATATCTTCTTTGTGTGCACTTTTGTGCAGGCAAAAGTTACCCTGATATAGTGGGGAACACATCAACCTTTCCTACTGTGAGTTATGTTGATTGTAAGCTGATGATGCAAAAAAGGTATTTCGGTTCAAAATCAAATTTTTTTCAAAAAAAGTATTTTTTTAAAACCTTTAGTACAAGCAAACCATATTTGATATAAAGAAAACTTACTTACTTATCCGGTCTCGGACAACCCCGGGGGGTCAGGGACCTTACAAAACGAAGACAACATATTTCGCCAACCAGTTCGATCTTTTGCTTTATTTCTCCAGTTGGCAATACCAAGTGGTCTTCCTATTTTTCGACTTCCTTCGAGTTCGGTTTCGAAAACCCTTCGTGCTGGTTCGTCTTCATCCATTCTACTGACATGGCCTAGCCAGCGCAATCGCGTTATCTTGATCCGCTTAACTATGTCAATGTCAGGATAAAGCTCATGCAGCTCATGATTCATGCGTCGCCGATACTCGCCGTTGTGCACTATAGGGCCATACATTTTTCGGAGTATTTTTCTCTCGAAGACTCCTACAGATGTTTCGTCTGCTTGCGATAGGACCCAGGATTCTGCGCACTAAAGCGAGACAGGTTGAATGAGAGTCTGGTACAGCTGGACTTTTGTTACTCGAGAGAGGGCTTTATCTCTAAAGTGCTTGCTTAGCCCAAAATAACAGCTATTCGCAAGCACAATTCTCCGCTTGATTTCAAGGCTGACGTTGTTGTTTTTGTTCACGGCAGATCCGAGGTATATAAATTCGTCCACTACCTCGAAGTTATAACGGTTATCAACGTTCACGCTTTGGTCTAATCGCGTGGAGGCCCTGTTCGTTGAAACCATTAATAAAGAAAACTTAGCCGTCATATTAATGGCAAGAAACAAGACTTTCTAACAAGGGAAATTTGATTGAAATACCTCTAAAACTGTATGAGATACAATACCAGAAATTCGGTAAAAATTAATTAAATATTTTTCGATTTTCTAAATTCGAAAAAAATAAATATCTGGCACACGAAAAAGATTTAAATATTTTGTACTCATTTGAAGAATTTTAATTTTTTAGAAAGAAGGAAAGAATTTTAAAAATTGTAGAAAGAAAAATTGCAAACAGCCCTGATCTGTTTAACTCAAAAGAAATCGAAAATATTCTTTTAAGGATTAATTTTAAAGCGAATCATATAACGGTTATTTGTTTTTTAGCTGAGAATGTGAAATTGTGTTGATATTTTTATTCAGCAAGGTTTAACAAGTCATCATAAATCGTTTAAAGCAGAAACAACGCTTCCAAATTGCGGAAATCTACTTTGGAAAAAATAAATCTGTTCGCGAAGTTCATAGAACACTTCGTCCATTTTACGATCAACACAATCGGAGCAAGCAATTTCGTGCAGTAATTGATCGTTTGCTCACTAATCTTACTCATCTCAATTCGAAACCATCAACAGAACAAACAAATATGCGTACCGAAGAGAATATGGATACTGTAGCGTGAGGTATTAATGAAATGTAGGTTATGGTGTAGAGGGAGCGCTATCGCGCCAGGCTGACTGAATTTTTTGTTTCAAAAAATTAATCAGCTAAACATCAACGACGTTTGGTTCCTACAAGACGGCGCAACTTGCCATACAGCGCGGTTAACAATCGATGTTTTGTAAAATCAATTTGTTGACCAATTTATTTCCAGAAGTGGTCCTGTTCACTGGTCCCCTCGTTCGTGCGATTTAACCCCTCTGGAATATTTATTATAAGACTATCTTAAGGCATTAGTTTATTAAAAGAGCCAACTACATCGGAGGCGGCGTGAGCTTTAAAAAATTGTTGGTAGCGGCGCCGCGTCGGAAAATGTTCGATCGGCGTCCGTCTGTTAAACAGCTGATTTTTTCTGTATGTTTTTATTTTGGTTGAATTTTTTTGGAATTGACAGTGTTGCATCAAAACCAGTAACTCTTGAAGCATTGGAGGCCAACATACAAGCCACCATTGAAGCCATACGGCCAGAATTATTGCAAAAACTAGTCAAAAAGTGGACTGATCGAAAGGAGCATGTAACTCACAGCCGCGACGGACATATACCGGAAATCATATTGAAAAATAAATATTATGAAATTTTGTACCAGACTATAATAAAAACAAATCATTCCAACAAAATGTCTGTCTTGTATTATCATTTTAAATTCTCATGCAGCTACAACGACGCACGTTATAAAGAAAAAAATTTAGTTTTCTTAAAAATATATAATATATAGAAATAAGAAAACTAGTCAACTTTAGAATACTTTGTAACGCATACCCAGTTATCCGATTTTAAATTGTAATATCTACAAATACTACTCGGCTTCTTACCTACAGTCGGGTTTTTAAATATTTAAATGGTTGCCCATTACATCCCATGAAGGAATTGGGGAGTGCTTCTCAGAACCAGTGAGCTGTGCGTTTTCTAGTTGTATACTCATTGATTGGAAACTAGAGTTTAACACCGTTTCCCAACGGTATTTTGAAAAGGTATTTCATGGCTAAATATTCGATAGTGTCGCCGTCACTATGCGAGGTGACCGCCGCCGAAAGGAATTTGAGGTGGTCAGTGCAGGGTGGGAACCTAGGATCTCATGCACAAGAGGAGTGCACACTAACCATTACAACATCGACGGCCACACAGTCGGTAGTCGGTTTTTAGGGACCATCAAAATGTTTAATAGATGAAAAAATATTGAATTTTTGTCCGATGAAAATCGATTAGGTACCACTGTGTGTCGTCGAAAGAAATGTAAGATAGTAAGAGCAGGGTTAGAACTAGACCTTTACACCGTCGCCGTTTCTAGAATTTGACTTACGTAGAAATCGGCGCGACGGCATGATTCGGCTTTCAACTATAACTCTTTTTCAATCTTTCATATAATCGATCAATTAATTGCATTGTCCTGATTGACAACACGCAACAAACTATAACCTACACATAACCACAATCAGAACAATTCCTAATAACAGTCAGCTTAATACGGCATTTATTGCGAACAAGATTAAGGCATTTCGAAGGTTAACCCCGTTAACCCACGCTAACCCAGAATATTGTACTTATACATATTGTACTTGTACTTATACATATTTAATCTGTACAAACTGAAGTTTAATTTTTAACCTCATTTTAAACTGGTGTACATTTTGATGCAACACTGTTAATTCCTAAAACATACACAAATAATCAACTGTTTGACAGACGGACAAAAACGATGTACAAGTAGACAGTCAAAATTTCTCTTCACTCAAATGCCAACAAACAAAACGAGTGAAACCCTAGTACTTCTCTACTCTCTCTCTTACTCTCTTCATTGAATATTTCAAAGCACGAGCAGCTTTTTGATAGTGTTATTGTATATAACTATACAAATTCCAACCATGTTGAAGTAAAATTACATAAACTATGCAAAAAAGTATGAAATAAGCAAGATATGACGCGAGAGAGAAATGCGTTTGAGTGAACTCCTGGCACTTTTTGGTTCTCTTTTACCAGAGTTGCCAAGTTGCGCACATCTTCTGGTCGTCTAATTCAGACGGAAGCCGATCGAAAATTTTCCGACGCGTCGTCACCGCCACACATTTTTTGAAGCTCATGCAGCCGCCGATGTAATTCGCTCTTATTGGTTTACAATGTGAGGCGATTTTATCGACTGGCCCGAGTTGACCCCCTGATCTACTTGTAAAAGTTCAGTTATTTCAAAAACATACCAAATTTGGACAAAACTGGCAAAACCAATATCCGCCATCTTCAATAATTTTGTCTCGGCGCGGTGTTGGTCTAAGCTGCTCGGAGTTGCCACCTGAATTGTCAATTTAATCTCAAACTGGGTGGTGTAAACGGCAAAGATTAGAGAACAAGGTCGCGATAAGCTGCGGTGTAAATGCGACATAAAAAATAAAAAAATAAATGGTTTCCCATTACATCCCATGAAGGGACCGGGGAGAACTTCTCACAATCACTGAGCTGTGCGCTTTCTAGTTTTATACTCACTGATTGGAACCTACAGTTTTATACCGATTCCGAACGGTATTTTGATAAGCTTTTTCATGGCTATACACTCGATAGTGTCGCCGTCACTACGCGAGGTGACCGCCGCCGAAAGAAATTTTTTCGAAGGTGGTCAGAGCAGGGTTCGAACCCAGGATCTCATGTACAAGAACCGCGCACACTAACCATTGCACCACCGACACAACTTCCCAAGAATTAACGTATGGAGTTAAACGATAATTTGAATTTTGCATAACAACTTTTTACATTTATTGAATATTTTACAACATCATGAGGTCAGATGTCTTACACATATTAATTAAATAAATTTCAACATATTCCTCCAACTGGCTCTATCCTTCGCCTATTCTCGCCAGTTGGTAACACCAAGGATGGGGAGGGATTCTTCTTCCTGGTCTTTCCAGCGGAGTCTTGGTCATCCTATTTTCCTGCTTCATTCGCATAACAACAGCCAGACGAAATTACACACGCTACAACATCAACAGGTAGTGCCATTCCCTAACAGGTTACAGCACACATTACAACTATAACAGCAGTAGGTTAAATTCCCTAGGAATTGAACTATGCACAGCAGCAGCCTGGTCAATTTCCTAATAATAAGGACAGGTCGCCGCCGCCGTTAGCCGCTGCCAGGTAATCCGACTAAGCCGCCGTCGAAGCAGAAACAATCGGCGTAAAACTCTAGTTCGAACCCAAGTGTCGCGCTTACTTACCATTGCTTAACCAAAGGTCATCATAACTGGACGGACTGGCAAATTCCACCGCTGGACACTCAAACGCTGGCTTGAATGCAATCAGACAGATCTCTATTATACAATAACTGTGCAGTGTAAATAAAGAGACTACTATTGTCAGTATCGTATTTTACAGAGAACTACGATATATTGGCGACAAACCACACAATTTTCCAAAGACAAATTCTTTGGAAAATCCGCTTAACCGGTTTTTGCTTTCCAGTTTTCATTCCCTAGGCCATAATTATGGCCGTGCATTTGTGTAATTGGCTGTCAGATGTGAAATGAAGCATTAAGTGAAGCAATTGCCAGTGAATTGCAAATTATATTCTGCTGAAGAATTAATTGAAATTTAATGATGAAGTGTTATGTTAATTATCAGGACTTGAAAGGTATTTTTTTCAAATTTTGTGTCATAAAGGTAAAATGACTTAAGTGTTATAAGGAAACATTAAAAAACAGAGGAAGTATTGTAATGGCTATCGTAGAATCAACTACCGGCAGATTTGAATTTATTGTAATTTGAACAATATATCAGGATGCTTAAATGGAAATTGGTCTTAAACCGAAATGTTTAGAAATTTCCAGATATAAGTGTTTTTTCCATTTCGACACAGAGTAATTATATTTATAAATTTTCTTAATACTTTCTTTAAAATGAATAAAACCTTTGAATAAGGATTTGCTTTTTCAATTTTCTATTTGAAATATTAAAATTTTGAGTTCTCAGAATTATCTGCGAATTCTATTAACAACTTCCTTTGGCTTATAGCCAGCAGACTTTAAAGCACTGGTTTCTGTTTGCAATTCCAGCAAGAGTCTATTCAATCTGGCCTTTTTCGGCATAGCTGTTGTAACATTATGGTTCCACAGTCATTTATTTGTTGTTTAAGTCTTTTGTTGATATGTATTTAGATTTTTCTATGTAATTTCCTTGTAATTTTCTACTTCTGTTGCTGGAAAATTTTGAGATTTCTGTTGCTGCCGTTGCTGCTGCTCCTGATGTTGTTGTTTATTTATTTTGGCCATACTGTAAACCTAATATAATGGAATCATAAATGCTTTTGAAACTTGGGCAAACAACTTTCGCCAGAGAAATTTATCCATTCACTTAATGCATCGCCACAGCAAAGTTTCGTCATAATTTCATAAGCTGTCCATTGTTTTCGTAAACTACTACCAACAGCATGGTAGAGTGAAAATATAGCAAGACGAAAAGAGAATTAACACACTGAAAAGTGATTTATATGGCTTAAGCGCGTTTTCCTTGGCTTCAGTTTCTCCTGCAAGGAAAAGCATTTTCAATACAAGCAATCCAATTGCCGATGAGAAAAACAATGAAAGCATAACAAGTGGCAATACAAGGATAACGATTCGTGAATAAAACTACTGGTAGTGTTGGGAGGACTTTATTCAAATTAAATGGCAAAGGGTAGGGGATTTTCTTAAGCGTTTCTGTAAATAAATATGCAGTTTATCACACGTTTACGCTAAGAGTCTCGAAAGCGTGGGCTGAAATCCAGATGAAGAGTTTTAAACATTGTACATATATTTGTTGTGCATCACAGAGTAAGGAGCGATTAATCCCTCTGACACAAACGGAATATTAAATAAAATTAATTTCATCAATTATTTGCAAAATTTAAAGAAGGTTAATAGTCGTGTTGATGGAATGGACAAATTGCTATAGCGGCTAGATTTAAATTGCTATGACTTTTCAAATGTTCCTCCCCTCTCTATACGAGGGCGCTCCCAAACCTAGCCGACCTGAGGTATAGATGGTGCCAGTACTTTTTTGTTTTAATGTTCAAGCTCTATATTTCTATTAACAGAAATACAGTATTTTAAAAGAAGTTTTGCACATTGCGGTTTTACCATTCCTGGCAAACCGTACACACACATGGGTAAAGATTAGTTGGATATCAATTCAGGCATTGGAAATTCCATGATAAAGTCTATTTTTTGATTAGAATTCATAATTGTCAAACATCAGAATTATTTGTCGATGTTATTAATAGATTAAAAATATGTCTTACTAAATACAAATAGATACTTCCGCACTTTAGTTGTATTAACCAATTTGAGTATTTCTAAAACCTCATTCATCTGAAATGGAAGATACAACTAATAAAAAGTACAATATTAGAATTCGTGTTCAAATATTAGTTACTGTAATCATAATTTAGTTTCTGTTACAAAACACTTGTTGCAAAGTTACGAGTATGTATTCGATTTTTCACAAGAGGCTTTGTTGTTAAAGAGAAACTACGTATATTGGAATGTTACACGAGGACTTTAGAGAAAAACTATTATTTTAAACAGAAAGTGAGAAGCAAATTTGTGAAAAAACAATAAAGTGTATAGATATCAGCCAGCGAAGAATACATTTAATCATAAATTGTGGTGACGTGAGACTTTTAAACATAATCGTTGAATATGGCGCCACTATTGACGCCTTCACAAACACATGCAGACTATTGTGGACACTTGGCTGGAGGAACTATTATTGTGGATGACACAAATTAACTTAAACATACATATGATACCCAGGGTAACCCATCCCCATTTGTGATCGAAAATATGAAAAATTTAGAAAGATTGTGTGTTTTTCGATTGGACGCTCCGTTTTCGAAATATAGAAATTGTTCCATATTTTCGACAAAAAAATGGGCACGAAATACGAACCCTGATTACAAATAATAAAAATTTTGTTTATATTTAAATATAAAATACACAATTTTAATAAAAAGTTATTTTTTTTACTTTTTTTCTATAAAATTCGTAAGGGGTTACAGCATCACCAAATGGTTGTGGAAGCCATCATATTATTTGGTACAACTGAATTATGTTTTACTTTTTTTGTTCATCCAACTACAGGATAATTTGATTGCTAGAACTAAAACTCGATTGACAGATCACATTTATATCTTGTTGCTGTGGCTTCAACTAAATATTTCAGTTCTTGCAACCAAAACTGAATTACAAATCAATTGATATGCACAAGATTTGGTGATACTGAACACAATTATTAATAATCACAACAGAATAATGTGATAGTCCAATGAACCGCCTAATTTTAGTTGGCTGTAAATATAGTTGTGACAACGAATCTCTTCTCTGTGTGTAGCTATTTCAGATTTAGTCCGAGGTCTTCATCAGCGTTTGTTTGGAATGATGCTTTTGTAAAATTCATCAAACTATATGCAAACGATATCTCATTTGAATTGAGAATTCACCATTGTAAATATCGAAAACAAAACACCCAAGAAAACAATCGCAGAAACTTCTTTCCATCTCCAGAGAACCAGTGGCAATTGCTTCACTTAATGATGCCAGTAGTTTGAAAAAAAAATATGTTGGTGAAAAGTGGCAACCTTATAAAACATATGTTTTGAGTTTCAAGGCGCCACAGTGTTTAGTACTTTTATTTGAGCCTTCAAAAGTAAACGCTCACAGTGAATTTGTAAATATGGAAAGAATGGGTCACCATTATGTAATTCAATATTTCCATTAGAATGGTATCAGTCCAAGCAATCTTAAAGCCAAGCTAGATTCTACTCTGGGGGACACTGTTCCTTCGTTTGCGACTGTAAAATATTGGGTAGCGGAGCTTAAACGAGGCCGTACGAGCTGTCAAAACGAACACCGTAGTAGTCGACTAATTGAGGTGTCCACGCCAGACACGATTAAGAAAATCCACAAAATTGCATTGGATGATCGTCGGGTGAAGATGAGTGAGCTAGCTGAAATGATAGGCATTTCAAAAAGTATTATACATTGCATATTTTTCCGAAGATTTGAAGCTGAAAAACCTGTGCGCAAGATGGGTGCCGCGTTTGCTTTCAATAGAGCAAAAGCAGTGTCGTGAAGATGTTTCAATAGAGTGTTTGCCGACGTTTCACCGCAATAAAGCCGAATTTTTGCATCGATTTATAACCATGGATGAGACATGCGTCAACCACTTCACACCTGAGGCAAAGGAACATTGACAGCAGTGGAATGGAATAGGAGAATCGTGTCTAAAGAATGCGAAGAGGGTACCATCTGCAGGCAATCTCATGGCGTCTGCTTTCTTTGGATCCGCTTGGGATAATTTTTATTGATTATCATCAGAAGGAAAAGCCATCAACGGCGAATGTTGTGATAATTTTTTGCATCCCTAAAGTGATGAAATTGTGTCAAAAGTTCGGATTTGGCGAAAACGAAAGTGTTGTTATTTCATCAATACAATTCTCCAGTTCACACATCCACTATTGCGAAGGCCAAAATTAATGAACTAAATTTCGAATTGCTTCATCACGCACCTTGTTCGCCGGATTTAGATCCCTCGGACTATTTTCCATTTCAAAACTAGAAACAATGGCTCGGTGGTAAAAGATTTGCCAACCATGAAGAGGTGGAATCTGCGGTTGATGTCTATTTTAAGGAGTTTTACAGTTCTTACTCCAAACAGGGTATCGAAGCTATTGAATATCGCTGAAAAAAAGTGTATAGAGCTAAAAGGAGATTATGTTAAAAAATAAAAAAAATGTTTCCCAACTTTTTTGTGTCTTCTTTGTTAGGGCGGCTAGTTTTGCGACTGCCCTCGTATAATAAAGTTTACATCTCGCGTGCAGTACGCGAGCTGCACCCGAGTAGCGTGTGTTACTCCTTTGATGCGAAATGGAGATTCCGTATTTTGTTTTATTTTTCGCACGTGCTAGGGAGACATATAGTTTGGATTTTTCTACAACTGAGTACTAAAAAGAAGGTGCGATTTTCTATTCCTCGTTTTACGGCTTGTGGCGAGTGAGCGAGCAGCGAAAGGCATTTATGATGTCTGATTACAACATAAAATATAACACTTGCATAACACCTCGAAAACTTGCACATCAACCGTCGAAACAAAAATTGTTCTTACACAAAGCGACATTTACAAATGTAAAACAGTTCCGATTCAATTTTGCTGATCAAACATCGGAACCGAAATTTCGGACATTTGAGCAAGTCCTTTTGTATGATAACATTTTTGTTTTACTTTAATGTTTGCTGTGCAAGTTTTCGAGGTTTTCAAAATTTCGAGTTTACATGAATACCACTACTGACTTAGATGAAATTATTTAAATGTTCACCACACGATTTAAACCACATGGTTTACCCTAACTGAAGCTCACCTCAACCTAACCACAACCAATTTTTTAAACACCTTTTATGAGTTCACCAAATACTACAGTACCTCCCGTGTAGGCAAGTAGGTAAGTGTTCATTTCGTAGCATAGAGTAATGACGTATAGAGTAGTCAACTCTCTCAGTAAATTGATGACATTTGGTGTGTTTAACCAACAGTAAATCAGCAAAGGTATTTAGTTTTGTGCGTTAAATTTGTTGTGTAAATACTAGGGTACCCATTTAATCGGGTTTTTTGATTAATCGGTTAATCGTTAATCGTAAATTTCAATCTGACAATTAACCGAACAAAAGAACAACAAAAAGAAAACAGTGTTCAATTATTATGCTAGGCACATTTATTAAAACAAAACTAAACGTAACAAATGCAACTTCATTATATAAAATATATGTAGGAACAATTGACAAATCGTAGTTGCAGCACCAGGAAAATTAGTGACTATTGATACCAAGCCAAAATTAAAAAAACTCAAAGTTTGGACCCGAAACTGCCACGCTTTCCGGTACCTCCCATACAAAGGGTAGGGTCGCTCTGAAATTATATCTCACTATGACACCCTATTGGATTGATTAATTTTTACAAAAATTTTTCAAAACGTAATTTTCTGACTATTATCCTTATTGTATATAGTTTGAGCAGAATCGGACCAGGTATTTTGATACCCCCCTTACAAAGTGACCAGTGGGTCTTGAAATTTCATACATTTTTTTTATGTATGTCCATGAGCCAAAGCACTGTACGACGCTTTCTCCCAACAAGCTATCAAATCTGTTCGAAATGTGTGTAATGTTATGAGATTTGTTCACAAATCGTTGTCATACGAGTATGAGTTGCCACAGGTGTATCAAGACGGACTGCTTGCCATAAACACTTACTTATATTTTATTAATCGATTAATCGCACTGATTTGTTCGAGTTAATCGTTAATCGAAAAACTTAATTATTAAAATATTCGGTTAATTTTATAGCACGATTAATCGATTAACCGAATAATTATTAATTGAATGATTACCCTAGTAAATACACCACAAACATATACTAACAATAAAATATAACAAAAAAACTCCAAAATACGTTTAAATTTCACAGTTTTTCATTAAAACGACATGAAAAAATGTGTGTAATTCCATCTGCTGTAAGTCAATTTACTTCAAATAACTCTCTATCAAACCGACCGCGAAACCAAACGTCAGATGAGAAGAATGGCAGCTCTATATGGCATTACTCTATGTTTTGTATAATTGTAGAAATATTGAAATCTTTTGACTCTACTCAAAAAATGAGGGGGAGAGAAAAGATTTAGTTTCTTTAACAAACCCAACAAACAAATTGCAGTTTCCCCCCAATACTTTTCAAAGAGACTTATGTATTTATGAACTATGTATAAGTATAAAAGAGAGGTATAATCAGCAAGCAGCCTTTTATACTCGTGTGCCACATGTTGCAAGTTTTGTGTATATTTAAAAAGGCAACATGTGTTTCACGATGAAGCTTTGATAATAATAGAACTGTAACGTAATGATGAAAACATGTCAGAGAACTATTGTTAGAAGCATAGGAGGGGGAGGGGATAAAGCAGAATTTATAACTTTCATTAAGAATAATAGAAGCCAATATGTTACTACACCATTTCCAAATGAAATGCAAAAAATATCAATTGAATTTTGAAAAATATAAATTGAAATTTGAAAACTATATTTGAAATTTAAAACACATCAATTGGAATTCAATATTTATATTTCAAATTTGAAATACATCAATAAAAATTTAACGAAACATCAATTGAAATTTAAAAAACATCGGTTGATTTTTAAAAGACATCAATTGCAACACAACAGTTGGAACTTAACAGGCATCAACTGAAATTTAAAAGACATTATTAGCAACTTCAAACACAGCAATTGGTATTTGAAAGGTATCGACTGAAACTTGAAACACATCAATTGAAATTTGAAATACATCAGTTGTAATTTAAAAGCCATCAATGGAAATTCAAATGACATCAATTGAAATTTGAAACACAACAATTGGAATTTAACAGGCATCAACTGAAATTTAAAAGACATCAATTGCAACTTCAAATACATCAGTTGGCATTTAAAAGGCATTGATTTAAACTTGAAACCCAATAATTGAAATTTGTAACATATCAACTGAAATTTAAAAGGTATGAATGGAAATTCAAAAGACATCAATTGGAATTTAAAAGTCATCGCTAGAATAAAAAAATTATTTAGGGATTTTATGTATTCCATATTTTAATACCAATTGATTTCTACTAAACTTCATTTAAATTTCAATTAATGTCTTTAAATCCCAATTAATTTATTTTAAATTTCAATTGACGTATTTTAAATTTCAATAGATAAATTTTAAATTCCAAGTGACGTTTTTTAAATTTCAATTTATGTTTTTCAAATGTCTACTGATGTATTTTAAATTTGGAATAGAGTTTCTAAATTGCAATAAATTTCTTTAGTTTCAATTGCAAATTCGTCAATTGAAATTTAAAAATTATTTATCGATTTTATGTATTAGATTTTTAGATTTCAATTGATGGCTTTTAAATTTCAATGGACGTCTTTTAAATAATTGATGTGTTTCAAATTTCAATTGGTGTGTTTTAAATTTCGTTCTTGCTTACTAAATTCAAATTGATGTATTTCAAATTTCAAATTGAATTTTTAAATTTTATTTGATTTTTATTTAATTTCAATTTATCCTTGAAAATAAAAGATTATTATTATTATTTTCAAATTGTTATTATTTCAAAATTATTATTATTATTTTCAAATTTCAATTGCTGTCTTTTAAATTTCAATTGATAGTTTCAAAATTCAAGTGATAGGTTTCAAATTTCAATTGGTCTTTTAAATTTGAATTGATGTCTTTTAAATTCCAATGGGTGTGTTTTAAATTTTAATTAACTTCTTTTCAATTTCAATTGATGTTTCTTAAAATTGGATTAATGTATTTCTAATTTCAAATTGCATTTTTAAATTTCAATATGTTTCTTATAAGTTTCTTAAATTTCAATTGATGTCTTTTAAATTTCAGTTGATATTTCTTAAATTTCAATTGCAGTATTTGAAATTGCATTTTTTAACTTCAGTTGGTATATTTTAAAATTCAATTGATTTTTTATTTTAATTTAAAAATTCGTCCGATGAATATTACAATTTATTTACCGATTCTATGTATTCGATTTTTAAATTTCAATTGATGTCTCTTAACTTTTAATTGATGAATTTTAAAATGCAATTGATGTGTTTCAAAACTTCAATCGATGTGTTTTAAATTTCAATTTGATATGAATTGATGTCATTTAAATTGTAGTTGATGTTTTTCGAATTTCTATTGCTGTATTTATAATTTCAAATAGAATTTTTAAATTTCAATTAATGTACGAAATTGATTGAATTTCATTTGATGTATAAGATTGATGATTTTTCTGTTTTCCAATTTTGACTGGAAATGGTGCTGTGAGTATGATTGTAGACAACGAGGGTAGTATGAAATGTAACAAAATGAGGCACTTCTCATCCGCTTCTTTCAAAGTACTTGAAACATATTGTCCAATTTCTCTTTTATTTTAAAAAACTAATAAATACTTTCGTACGGCAATAAAAAAATCGTTATGGAGGTTAAAATGTAGGTCGTAAAGCCTTAACTTTTTAGAGTTACGGCCATTTAAAAAACGAACAGTTACAAAAAAAAACCTGGTATTTTTTCACTATATATTTAATATTCGTTCACGGTTTCCGATTTCGTGTTAACTACTTATATAAACGGGGAAAGATTCGCTATACTTGGGAAATAAATCTAGTATATATACCGATTTCATATCTGTAATCAATAGAATGTTATTGGCGGTACAAAATTAAAACCAAATTGTAATCCTTTCCATAAGTTTTGAGGGTTTTCGGCTACGGAGAATTATCTCCTCAAATTTTTCCACTAGACGTTCAATTGTTGATCTGGTAGGACGATTATGACGACCATAAATTGGACGTAGCGCTCTTAAAGTTGATGCCACTGACTCCAAATTTCGGTAGCAAATTTTAATAATTTCGACTCGTTCTTGGCTCGTATATCTTTCCATGATGAAATGGCAAACCTTACTAAAGAGAAATGTCAAAAGAGCGGGAAAAAATGTGGCGTCGTTTGCTGTCCCTATCGATTTACTTTTGTAGCGTCTCTGTTGAAAAACCCTTTACTTATTAAGTAAACACCTGCCGCTCTCTATTCAATAACAATAAATATGCTTTTTCGTTTATTGAACACAAGAATCTGATTTCTGTTGCTGTTGCTGTTTGACATAAATGGTTTTCAATACGTGCTCCTTTGCAACTTTTATTCTCCGGGTTGTTTGCCAGCGTATACAAAATTAACCACACAAATCTCTCCCTTTTCTAGCAAAGCGGAAGTATAGCATACTCTTTTCTTGGCACCAATTTTGTTATGACGCTTAATAAATGTTGGCAGCAGGATATCGAAATTTCCTCTCAGTTGGTACTTCCGTTTGAGCCATATTTTATTTGGCATCTGGCAATAGTATTTGTTTGAATAGGAACTCACTTGTTGGGGTCGATACAAAAGTGTAACAAAAATTATACGCAGTCAAAACAGTTGGCTTTTATTGAAATTCCCATAAATTGGAATTCGCATAAATTTATGTTTTCCTCTGTAACCTCTGTAACGAGTATGTAATTGATTTTATTGAGTGTTTCTTTAATAGAAAAATCTAAAGAAATTTATGAAAATTTTCTTGCCAATTATTCCCTACATGTGCAGACTTTTTTCTTTAGAATTTCAAATAAAAGTGAAAATTTATTTGAATTTGGCCAATTGTTATTTCATTTTATGTTCACTTACCAATTTGTTTCTATGCGCAACTCAGAACCAACTTTATTTGTTGGCCATAAAATAAGTGAAGCTTCTTTTTGTTCTGGTCCTTTGGAATACTGATGAAATGAAAACGATTATGTTGGCAGTTTTTCTCTTTTCATTTTTTCACATTTCTTTTTTGCTTCATTTTCTTTTCTTTCTCTCTGGTAAAGACATAAATATGTAGAAACAGCACCCGAATTTATAACTTTATGAAAAAGTTATGGAAATAATGCCATTGAAATGCCATAAATTCTGTTCAAGGATACCAGGAAATTTAGCAAATTTGGTAATGTCATTATTTAATATGGTTCCAGCACAAAAAAACAAAAAGGTTAAACAAAAGAAAAAAAGAGCGATAACAACAACATTGCAAATCGTATATTTAGGAACAGGAAGCATAATTTGTCAACAACTTGCACAAGTCGCTAATATCATAGTGGAGATACCTAACCGATACCTAAAGGTAACTACATAACTGCCTTATAATGTCATTAATTATTCCCATTATATCGAAAAGGCTTATTCTGCAAAAATATCAGCAGAATTGGTAGAAAAAGGAGGAAAATTCAAACCTGAAAATTAGAATGTTTATGATGTTGATGTAAAGGAGGAATTCCATTTGTGAACAGCATTAAAACCCCCTAAACCGTTTTCACTTTGGTTGCCTGCTTGGATACAGAAGGTGCTTTTAATAATGTATCATCTAGCGCTATCAGGAAATCTCTGGAATCCGCTAAGGTGCCTCCACTTATTGTCGAATGGATTGCGAAAATGCTTAGAGATCTCATTGTAAATTCGAATCCTGGAGTCAGCTCAGTTCGGAAGCTGACTACAAGGGGCACGACGCAGGGTGGAGTCTTATGCGCTCTACTGTGCCTTTTAGTGGTTGATGGCACTCTTAGGGATTTTGAGTTAACAGGACGTAGAATTGTTGCTTATGCGGACGACGTTGTTATTCTTGTCGGGGGAAAATCTTTGCCTACGATCAGCGACCTCATGCAGGATGCCCTGGGTGAGTTGTTAGATTGGACCAGTCACTGTGGCCTGTGTGTTAATTCGGCAAAGACGGAGCTGGTTCTTTTTACGCGCAGCCGAAAGATTGGATTGTTTAGGAAACCAACGTTGGGGGGCGTTGAATTATCTCTATCTTCTGAGGCGAAATATCTCGGTATCGTTCTTGATCAGAAACTGAACTGGAAGTGAAATATTGAGGAGCGATTCAAGAAAGAAAGGATTGAACGTGCTCTACGCCTGTCGGAATTCGATCGGAAAAAGCTGGGGTCTTTGCCCGAAAATCGTGCGATCACTTTTTTCGGCTATCGTGCGCCCAATTATCACATATGGCTGCGTAGTCTGGTGGAACGCAATGGGGAACAGCTACCAGTTGAAAATGCTCAGTAAAATTACTGCATTTCGTCGATGTGTATCAGTGGGGCGAAGAGAAGCACTGCGCAACCGGCGCCGGATATAATCCTGCATTTGACTATGCGAGATGGTATGCTGTCCGTAGCTCCCTTCGCATGAGTGAATTGGGTATCGGGAGACATAGCCCTGAGGGACATGCCAACATTCTCCTGGAGTTGATTGAGATTGAGAATCTCCTGGACGAGTTTTTGAGTTAGGCCACTGAATACATGCTGCCAACAGTAGACTTTGGACAATGCCCGGAGATCATGATACTAGATAGGAGAAACTGGGTGGGAGGTATACCTTCCTTACTCTCTGGTCAGCTGATCTTTACAGATGGCTTCAAAATGGAAACGGATACAGGAGTGGGGATCTTCAGTGGGGACCTTCAACTCGGGTTTTCGATGAGATTGGGTGCGAACTGCAGTATCTTCCAAGTGGAAATCGTCTTGAATTTGACAGCTGCAACTCAGATAATGGACTCGTGCTTGTATACATCGTATGAATTCGTCATCTGCGATTATAGTAAGGCTGCCCTCAGTGTGATCATGTCACATACATGTAAATCCAAATTGGTTGGAGATTGCAAGCGGATCTTGAACAGTGTTGTGCCCGGCAAGCTAAGATTCTGCTGGATTCCGGAACATAGTTATGTCACAGGGAATGTTGTAGCAGACTGACTTGCTAGAGTAGGATGCACTTCTGCTGATTTGAGATTGATTGCTTCTGCAAATCCGCCGATGTGTTACTTGTATGGCTTGATCGATCGCTGATCGCTGGTCTAGATCAATGCTGCATGGCTGGCCAGAGTGTATAGCAAAATTTCAAGAGACATATGGCAGGCAGTGGACTCAGGTAGAACTTAGTCGCTTCTTCGACTGGACAAGGTTGACTTGCAGCTCCTTATTGGGGTAATCACGGATCGTTGTGATGTTGGAGTTTTCACTCGCAACTGGATTGTGAACGGGGTTGAGTACTGCCGTGCTTTCGATGATGAAGATGATGTGGATACCATTTAGCACTTTCAATGTCAATATCAAGCCCTACAGCGTAGGCGTCGCCGTTGCTTTGGTTGGTTTCAGGCAGAGGACCAGGCCTCTTTGCGCGATATGGAAATTGAGGATTTGAAGGAATTCTCGTGGGGTCTTCCATGGATCCGGGGATGCGATACCATCATCTGATGATTTGCCTATTGGTTTTTTCTACCCCACTGTCTATCTGGAATGGTAAACCTACACCTACACATGTGGATATTGTATGTATTGGTCGGGGGTTGTCAGGTGATGTATATATATATATACTAGCTGACCCGGCAGACGTTGTCCTGCATAATATTTCTAGCGATTTGTATGGGAGGTACCACGCCCCTTTGTCGAATTGGACCGAATAGTAAATCTAAACCACCCAGGGCACCACCCAAACGCATACAAAAAAATTTATTCAAAGCGGTCCAGAAGCTTAGGAGGAGTTCAGTCACAAACACACGTGCAGTAGAATCATATATAAAGATATATATACAGGGAACATAATTGACGGGTACATCTTACGTCTATTTATCCATCTCTCCATCGGAAATATTTTGCACTCTTAGAGGGCTTGCCTCCTTCTCTTCCCTCCCTTCTCTCTCTTCTCCTAATATATATACGGGCAGTCACAATGGCTCGAAAAACCTCCGAGTTTAGTGACGATAAGTTGTATACTGTCTCTTGTTGTCCCGTGTCCTAAACCTAACCTAACCTAACCCTAAGCAAATATTCCTCTCAGTCATGATTCCTTTTAATTTTTATTTAAAACTCCTTCATTTGTTGCACATCATAATTTTGTTCATGGACACAAAATATAATATAAAAACAATTTATACGAAGTAAATTGGCATGCATAAGTTTAGAAGATATACATACCAGGACGGTCCCAAAACTGGTCGACCTGACGTATAGATGGTGCCAGTTTCAAGGCGCCACGTTGTTCAGTATTTTTATTTGAGCCATCAAAAGTAAACGATCTCAGTGAATTTATAAACACGGAAGCGTCTGCTCCTTCATTTAAGACTGTGCAATATTAGGTAGCAGACCTTAAACGAGGCCGTACAAGCTGCCAAGACGAACACTGTAGTGGTCGACCAAGTGAGGTGTTCACGCCAGGCACGGTTAAGAAAATCCACAAAATAGTATCGGGTGATCATCGACTGAAGGTGCGTGAGCAAGCTGATATGATAGGCATATCAAAAAGTGATATACACCGTATATTGACCGAGGATTTGAAGATGAAAAAGCTGTGCGCAAGATGGATGCCGCGTTTGCTTTCAATAGAGAAAAAAGAATTCAGGAAGATATTTCAGGAGAGTCGTTGGCGATGTATCACTGCAATAAATCCGCATTTTTGCATCGATTTATAACCACGGATGAGACATGGCTCCACCACTTCACACCTGAGACAAAGGAACAGCCAAAGGCAGTGGACTGGAATGGGAGAATTGTGTCCAAAGAAGGCGAAGACGGTTCCATCCGCAGGCAAGATCATAGCGTAGGTTTTTCGGGATGCGCATGGGATAATTTTTACTGATTATCTTCAGAAAGGAAACCCCTTCAACGGCGAATATTATGCTAATTTATTGCAGCATTTAAATGATGAAATTGTGAAAAAAGCCTGCATTTGGCGAAAATTAAAGTGTTGTTTCATCAAGACAATGCTCCAGTTCACTCATCCACTATTGCGATGGCCAACATCAATGAATTTAAGTTCGAATTGCTCCATCACGAACCTCATTCAGCCTCTTCGGGCTATTTTCTGTTTGTAAACTTGGGAAAATATCTTGTTGGTAAAAGATTTCCCAACAATGAAGAGGTGGAGTCTGGGTTGAAGGTTGTTTTAAGGAGTTTGAAAGTTCTTTCTGTAAACAGGGTATTGAAGCTAGCGTGGAGGATATTGCTGCTCTATCCGTCAGTGTTAATAAAGATCGCAATATGTTCATCCATCGACGATCACAGCAGGTGGGTTTGTGTTGCTCGACCACCTGGAAGATTTTTCGTAAGGACCTCAGTCTAAACCCATACAAAATACAGCTGATGCAGGAGCTGAAGTCGGGTGCCTTACCACAACTCCAAATTATCGTTCAATGGGCCTTAGAGAAGTTGCTAGAAGATTGCACATTTTATCGTAAAATTGTCATCAGCCACCAGACTAATTTTTGGCTCAATAAACAAAATTGACGAATTTGGCCCGAAGAGCCTTCGGAGGCTATTCAGGAGCTGTCAAAGCACACTGAAAAATACAATACACTGTTTGGTGCGATTAATGGGCTAGAGGCTTCAATGAACCATACGTCTTCAAAGACGATTGTCTGAAAGGTTATGATCAATGGAACAAGGTACCATTCGTTGTTCACGGTCTTTTTTACCCAAAATGGTAGAATTGTACTCGACTAACATGTGGTTTCAACAGGACGCTGCGGCGCAATGCCATGAACCAATTGAGAGGCGACTTTGGTAAGCAATTAATCTCACGCTGTGACGCTGTCTAGTAGCCGCCTCGGTTGTGCGATTTGACCCCAATACACCATTTTTGTGGAGCCTGGTGAATTCTCTCGCCGATGCGGACAAGCTAACCACGAATGCTGCCTTGAATTAGAGTGCTCAAAATACCGGAATTTTCTAAAACCCCGGTCTTCGGTTTCTTCGAAAAATCAGATTGTTAAGAAACCGGTGATCGGTTTTAAATTTTAACACACGCCTTTAGAACCGGTTGGAACCAAAATATTGGTCGAAAACAGAGGAGTTTCCTCAAGGCTAGCAATGGTGAAATAACAAACAATACTGAATGAAAACACCATGATAGTTTGGCAGTTTTATTTGTCATAAAATCTCTACTCCAAAAATTAATCTCTAAATGAATGACCCATTACAGTGTTATGTGCGAAATATAGAAATCTCAGATATTTTTGATTCCCTTGAGAGTGAACTTCCATAGTGCTCCTGCCAGTCATGTGAAATAAAATAACAAGCTATTATTGTATATTCACAAAGGGAATTTAAAATACATATGTAGTATATAAATTTATATAAAACTTGCAAATGAATGTGTGCATACGCAGATGTACTATATGCGAAGTCCCCTAAAGTATGCAACATTTATGTAACTAATGGAAATTTCACATTTCAGTTTATATTTCCTAGAAATCTAAAGTGTTTTAACTTCACTTATTGCAAGTGAAGGTAAATTTTGTTTACTACATAAACATCTAAACTCACTTTAATCTCTCTGTCTTCACTCTCTTTCCTTTTCTTCCTATTTCTTTAGATTACATATATGTATGTATATAATGTTAACAATAAAAACCCATCAAGTTGTTAAATACATATGTCCTTTTGTGTGTTTGTTTCTAAGTACATGATTGTATGAATGTGTTATAACTCTTGTATTACATCCCCATTCTATAGAAATGTGAAAGTGGTGTTCATTAAAGCCTTAAGAAGCATAAGTGTGATAAACCATTATCCTTCCACTCCTACGCAGAAACACACACACACACACAGAGGCATTTACATCACACTACCTAAATAGGGTCACAAATACTACACTCGCATTCCACTGTCACATTCACTCACACATGCATGCAGCTACATCTTTGACATTCAGACAGTGCCACACACATTCCTCGGCAGTTTGCGAATGGATAACAATTTGTTTTTCCAAAAATATGTAGACAATATGAACAACTTTCATTTTGTTGTATCTGCATATTCCTTTTGAATTTTGTTGCCTTGGACGTCACTAGGTTTAACATTCATTTCACATATTAGTTGAAAGTCAGAGTTTTGGAATTTTTGTGTCCTTTTTATATGGTGCCTTATGCATATCCTTCATCGATATCCATTGGTTGTATTAATGGAATTATTTTGTATAAATTATTTGCTGAAACTCGATTTACATTCACATTCCAAGGACCTGATGTGCGTATGCTGCATTCATATTCTAAGGAGGACATCATTGTGTCTTTTGGTGAATTGCAAACTATCGTTCTTTTGAATTACTCAGCACTGTCTGAAACATTTTTCAAATTTTATAATAGCAATTTTGTTAAACAAAGGAAAACAGCTATTAATAAGTGCAAGCTCATCCTAACGTGGCAGTCAAATATATTTTAATTTATTCATTTAACCCTAAGTTCATTGGAAAAATAACAGACTTAGTAAATACAAATCAGTCTAGGGAACAAATTGTATTCACTAGTACATATTATGAAATTCTTCGTAGAGTCCATGAATCCCTTAATTCATTTCCAACAAAAACAATCTTCACACAATCTATGAAATGTTTTCACAGATTCTATGAAACGAAATCTATGAAATTTATGCCCATCAACTGTGAAACATTAGCAAAGTGTCCATATAGCGGACCTATTGATGAATTGGGCCCTGAGCTACATAGGTTTTAGCACGAATTCCATGACGACCCCTGCCTCCACATTACAAAAAGAGTACAAACCATCCGCACAGTGACACCAAAAATTATCGCTTCCTTTTATATCACAGAACTGGCCACTGACAGTGAACGAGTTAAATGGTGTTGATTTCCTCTCCATCTCCACCAATCCAATGGAAATTGATGCTCTCAGTACCCCAATTACGAGTAAGGTCCCTAATATCAAAGTGGGCCGTGATGAAAAGACAAAGCACATCAGTTTTGATCAGTCGAAGTAGCGATTGAGATGAATTCGAGTTTAACATCGGCGACATTTTCCTTGGAATTCTGCATTCAGTTCTCGCCAACCAGGCAGATAAATCAATCCACAAAGTTATCAAATAGGTGGACTAACAAAGGCGAGTCTACTGATATGTTCTGTGAAGTATTACTATTGTCGCGGACCCAGAAAAGTTTTAGGTCATGAGGCGCTATACTATTCGGAACTCGTTTAAATTACTTAGCCCCCGGTGGCGCAATGGTTAGTCTACGCAACTGTTGTGCATGATAATGTGGGTTCGTTCCATTTACATTTCAGTCGATACAGTGGTTCAGAATCGACTTTCATCGGTGCACAGACTGTGTACGCTCAAGACAAATCTGGTCCATGGTGGATGGCAGGAGATCCATGAAACTTCTGTCTTTACCAGAGTTCGTATTTACAAATACGAATCGGACCACTTTAAGAAACCCCTTACAGCTCCGTTTTCGATATATACGAATTTTACCTACTATTTTCATATTTTCGATCAAAAATGAGGATGAATTACGTTAGGTAACCCATTACCCATCGCCACGAATAATAAGTAAAGGCCGCTTACCCATTCCTCATGTACAATGGGTAATTCCCCATCGTTGTGTGTAACTACCCATTATTTTCCTTATTACCCTGAGGTAACCCATTTCCCACGAAATACGAAGCCCGGTCTTTAGCCAGGCGCTAAGTATCAATGATTGTTTCAGTTTTGACGGGACACAGTCTTATTGGTAGATATACGGCGAGAATAAAGGTCAGGGACAATGTCTTCTGTAGAAGCTGTAACGATGAGGAAGTGGAACTATCCGCTGAACATCTACTTTTCATGTGTCCAACACTAGCCGGCAGAAGGATATCTACTATGGGCTTCTACCAATTTACACCATAAAAAAATTGTATTTTTTTTTTTTGTTTTTATGCAAATATAACTCGTTTGTTAGTTGTCGCAAATAGAGTATATTTGTGTCCAAACACATTGTGTTTGCTATTTAATATTACTCATAAGCTACAACATATGTTTTTCTGCCCCAAATGTGGCTTTGTTTGTTGAAAACTGCTGCAGCCAAAAACGGGACAGACAATAAAGAAACAAAAGCTAGCAGATGTTCAATGCATGAAAACAATGGGTGCAAACATATACAAGGTTCCTGCAACATGTTCCTGGGGCTGTTTTTTTTCAGCGTGTAGTGACGTGCGAGAATTATCTCAGACAGACGTGTACATCGGTGCTGCAATGGTTAGTGTGCGCGCCTCTTGTACTTAAGATCCTGGGTTAGATCGGTGACACCATCGACTATTTAACCATTCGGAACCGGTGTAAAACTGTAAGTCCCAATCAGGGAGTATAAATCTAGAAAGCGCACAGCTCACTGATCATGAGAAGCTCTCCCCGATTCCTTCATGGGAGGTAATGGGAAACCATTTATTTTATTTATTTAGATGTTTTTTTGGCTAAACTAAATGGATAACTGATGGAGGTAACGATTAATCTTAAAACACCTGATCTAGGGGGGAAGTCACTGGTCCAAAATATGAAAGAGGTTGCTCACCGAACTCGTCTCTTAATAGGTCACGTTTTGCACTTTTGTGTAATGTGGTTGTTGTACTTCCATGTACTTTTGTTGTAATTTTGTGTATATCCTTTGGACTATTCTGTAAAAATGTTGCTCTTTTATGTTCAGTATTTGAAATTCGTGTACACACCTTGTAAATTTGCGTGCAATTTTTGTACTTTTGTGTATATATTCACTAAGTTTATGTACAATTTTTGTACATTTGTGTACTTTGTTTGTACTCATGTGTACATGAGCTGCGCACAGTTTTGTACATTTGTGCACACGTTTTTACTTTCGTGTATACCTTTTGTTCTTCTTTGTATACTTACTCTTCCTTTGTGTTGACTTTTGTACTTTTATGTGAACTTTTCGTACTTTTGTTGTAACTTGGTGTATACCTTTTGTACTGTTGTGTACAAATTTTATTCTTTTGTTTTCACTATTTATTAGAGTTGGGCAATGTAGTTCTATCAAAAGAGCGCTCTTTTTAGTTCGGCCCAACAGAATGAACTAGTTCATTCATTTAGTTCACTGGTTCAATTTAGTTCATATGAACTGTGAACTAAAGAACTGATTTTAGTTCAATTTGTCGTTCAAGTTTGATACATGTAGTCAGGAACTGCCTATTTTTGAAGTGTTTTGGATATTGTAATAAATAGTTTCCCATTACATCCCATGAAGGAATTGGGGAGAGCTTCTCACAACCAGTGAGCTGTGCGCTTTCTAGTTTTATACTCACTGATTGGGATATTGTATTAAATTTTTATAATAAATTGGGATATTACTCGTAGATCAAAGTTGAGATGGGTTTGTATTTTTTGGTTTTTAAAACGAAAGTGATCAATATCACCGTAGTTATTGTGTACAGGCTGGATACACTTCGATTCCACAAATATGATGAAATTGGACACCAACTGTAAAAATTGGGTGACACAAAAAAAAACACGATCTACTAAATGGCAGAGAACTGCACAATTGAATTAAAAGAAACTGCTGAAACAAGTGAACTACTGAAACAAAAGAGCGGAAGATTGTGAAGTAGTTCATCTGGTTCACAAGAGTGAATCGTTGAACTGAACTAGTTCGTTCGTGAACTACACAACTGGACAATTTAAACATTTTTACTCTAGTGTAAACTTATTATGATTCTGCGTACACTCTTTGTGATTGTGTGTACACTTAGTGTACATTTGTACATACGTATTGTACTTTTACATACACTTTTTGTAAATTTTTGTATACACTGTTCGTACTCATATATACACTTTTTTCCTTTAGTGTACATATTTTTATTTTATACAAACTTTTCGTACTTTTTTGTAATGCGACTTGCGAACGCCATCCCCCACTCTAAAAAAGGATTTTCATTGTAATGGATTTTCATTATAATGGATTTTCATTACAATGAAGTTTCATTAAGGATTTTCTTCCACAACTCATATAATCATTCTTTCCTGGAATAATTGTTTACTTCTTGTGACTTTATTCATTAGCAATCGTACCCATACGAGTTTTGTTCTTGAAATCAGTTTGTTTTCCTCTTGTACAATTCAAGCATTAAGTCTTGTTGGTCTACAGTGTGACCTCTTGGTAGGAAAATCATCTAAACCTTAAAGATGAGGGGGTAAATAATCCTTAAGATTTGAATACATATGTACATACATACATACAAACGCAGAATTGAAATTGAATATACACCATTTCCAATTGAACTTTAAGAAAAATCAATTTAAATTTAAAAATTCTGTTTTAAATTTGAAATACAGCAATTGAAATTTAAAAAATCTATTTAAAATTTGAATAACATCAATTGAAATTAAAAATATATCAAATAAAATTTAAAAGACAACAGTTGAAGAGATATCGATTGAAATTTAAAACACATCGATTGAAATTTAAAGACATAAATTTAAATTTAAAAACATCAATGGAAATTTAAAAATTATATTTAAAATTTAAAATACATCAATTGAAATTGAAAACAACCATCAACCAAAGTTTAAAAGACATCAGTTGATATTTAAGAGATACGGATTGAAATTTAAAATACATCGATAGAAAATTAAAGACATCAATTTAAATTTAAAAAACATCAATTGGAATTTAAAAATGTAATATATAATAATCGGCAAAAAAATTATAAATTTCATCTCATGCATTTTAAATTTCAATTGATGATTTTGAAATTTAAATTGATGTCTTTTATATACGCTATATTTCAAAAATTTAACTAGAAATTGTAAATTCCATTTGATGCGTTTTAAACTACTAACTAAATTCTAAAATTCCTATTAATATTTTTCAAAATTTGGTAGTCCTCGTTGGTGCAGTGGTTAGTGTGTGTGCGTTTCTTGTACTTGAGTTCGTGGGTTCGATCTCTGCTCTGACCATCTTATGTTTCTTTCGAGGACAGTCACCTCGCTAAGTGAAGGCGACGCTATCGAGTATTTAGCCGTGAAAATGCCCAAATGCCTTCCTGGGATGTAATGGGAATCCATATTTTTTTATTTCCAAAATTAAATTCAAGGTTTTTAAATTTCAATTGGAAATGGTGTAGTGTTGTTTTAGCATAACCCCATGCCAACACATTGTGTGTGCGTAAATAAATATTATTGTAGTACTACGAACTAAATCCTAAGATACTGTTGTGCTGTTTGGGCCCCTAAGTTGGCAATGTTGACATATTCCTGGTTGACACCTTCATCGTACTTATCTATTTGCTTCAACAATTTGAGAATGTTTTGTTTCTCGAATTGTGATAAACATTATTTAAATATTTTCATTTAAAGTGTTAATTTTCTTTAAGAAAAACAAAAGGTGTTAAAAAATCACCTCGGTTGAATTGAGCTCTGTAAAGATACGACCTACCATTCGCCATCATAATTGGTATGGCAAATACTTACTCACCACTATTTTGAATTCTATAAAAGCCACACAATGTATGAATAGACTCATCCGAAAAGCTTTCATTTGCCAATTAAGCTTTTCTCAGTGTGAAATGTGTTGGTCGGATCGAGATGGTGTTACCCCTTTTGTGGTGGTATAACAACAACAGCAACAACAATGTGGGTCAGTAATGCTAACTGGAGAAGCACATAAAGTATGGTGAAAAGAAAAAAAAGAAAAAGAAAAACAAAACAAAAAATAAACCCAAAATTGAGAAGGAGAGAAGCTACAACTTTATTTCACCCCAAATTCCAGGAGATTAACTGTCTACGGAAATAAAAGAATATATATGAAAACGAAAGAGCATACATTTGTGGTGAAGAGCAAACAAAGTGTATTGCTAACAGTAACTGAGTAAAAGAAAGTTGAGTACATGAGTGTGCGTGTGTGTGATATCGTATTGTGTTTTATTGTAGAGTGGTGTGTATGGGTGTTGTTATTAAATTGCACATACAATTGTTGCTTTCACCTTACTTTGTGTTTATGTTTTCATGTGTGTGTGTGTGTGTGTGTGTGGTTATGCGTTGTTGTGTGCGTGGTTATGCGTAGAGGTGTGTGTGTTGGAGTGAGCGTGTGTACGCTTTGAATACGCTAATGTGTGTGTTGAAAGGGGAGTTTCATGGTTTGCAACTTTAAATTGAACCAACAGTGACAGCAAACCAATCATCAACTTAATTTTTAAAATAAACTGTTGCGAAACCAAAGTGAAGCTACATGAATGAAACCGCATTTAAGAAATCACAAAAATATGCAACACGGTGCTACAGTCATAATGAAATTGCGACAGGACCTAGTGTAGGCCATACACATCACCGTGGAGAATTTGTAATGAACGTTTATCCATTATTCACAGGGTTTAGGGAAAATAATGGGTAGCTACTCACGACAATGGGGAATTACCCATCACGCTTACTCATTACCCACAGGGTAATGGGGACAATAATAGGTAGCTACCCACGAAGTTGGGGAATTACCCATCACGATTAACCATCACGATTTCCCATTACCCACAGAGTAATGGGGAATATAATGGGTAGTTAGCCACGACGATGGGTAATGGGTTACCCACGGTAACCTATCCCTATTCTTCATCGAAAATATCAAAAAATTTGATAAAAGTCTACATCTCGGAAATGGAGCGTCGAATCAAAAAGTAACAAATTTTTGAGGCTTCATAAGGGTTTTTTATAAAATGTTCCAAATCGTGTGGAAGAATTGTTTGTAAATAAATCGCCAAAGTAAGAAAATTGCTAAAATAAGAAAGTGGTTATAACTCGGAAACAGCGCGTCCAATCGCAAAAATAATAATTTGTTTACCTCCATAGGAGGCTTTAGCTAATGGATGTCTTCAATATGGCATCAATTGTTTATTTAAAAAAAAATCGTTATAACTAAAATTTTTCGAATAAAAATCGCTAAAATGCCCTCATCCCGGAAACGGAGCGTCCAATCGAAAAAATAAAAAATTTTTGCTGGCTTCTAAGTGGTTCAATTCGTATGGAATAATTTTTTTCACGTGGTTAAACGTCTAGCTCGCCTGTGGCAACCACTTATTCCGTTGAGACAACCTCTAATTCGTCTGCGACAACTTTTAATTTGGTTGAGACTACCTCTAATTTGGACGTGGCAACCTCCAATTACAAAGAAGGTATTTTGTAGCGATCTCTAATTCGGTTGTGACAACCTCCAATTCGGTTGTAACAACCTCCAAGTCGGCTGTGACCACCTATAATTCGGCTGTGACAACATCTAGCTCGCCTGTGGCAATCACTTATTCACTTGAGACAACCTCTAATTCGTCTGCAACAGCCTTTAATCTGGTTGAGACTACCTCTAATTTGGATGTGACAACCTCCAATTACAACAAAGAAGGTAATTTGTGGCAATTTCTAATTTGGTTGTGACATCCTCTAATTCGGCTGTGACAACATCTAACTCACCCATTATTTGGTTGTGACAACCTACAATTCGACTGCGACAACATTTAATTCGGTTGGGACAACCTCTAATTCGGCTGTGACAACCTCCAATTACAAATAAGATGTTTAGTAAATAAAATAAATAGTTTCCCATTACATCCCATGAAGGAATCGGGGAGAGCTTCTCACAACCAGTGAGCTGTACGCTTTCTAGTTTTATACTCACTGATTGGGACCTACAGTTTTACACCGGTTCCGAACGGTATTTTTGAGAATCATTTTCATGGCTAAATACTCGATAGTGTCGCCGTCACTATGCGAAGTGACCGCCGTCGAAAGAAATTTTAAGGTGGTCAGAGCATTTTAAGGTGGTTCTCATGTACAAGAGCCGCGCACACTAACCATTGCACCACCGGCGGCACCACTCGGATCTAAGACAACTAAAATTTAAAACTTTTGTGTTTTATAAAGAGAAAACCTCTACATACATATATAATAACAAATTGGGACATCATCTATTACAACTTAACGCATTCCAATTTTGGGGGTGGACGATTCCTGCGCCAAATAATCGCACTAGGTGAGTATAGTCAAACCCCAAAAATTTAGACCGCTGTGTAGCCACACTTTTTTTATGGGCGTGACAAGTTTGAATTTTCTTATCCGATATTGTCCGAAATAAATTTAAAAATCGAATATAAATATTGAATTGAGCGAATTCTTGTGATAACATGCTCCAATGAAATTTGACAAGGATTATTTCCGTAGAATATTTAAATCCTCTATTTCAAAGTTTAAAGGGTCCTTTTCGTCCTTTGCTCAAAAAGTACCAAAAATGTAGACTAAAATGACATTCTAGGGATTTGAAATGTTTTTCAAATTTATTTCTATTAAATTCCATTGTGGGTTGTCAAAGACCAAAATTCTCTATCTTTATTGTCGGACGTCGTTTTTGTCCCTTATTGAAACAAAGCCACGAAAACTGCACCAAAATGACCGGCAAAGTATCCCAATTTATGCTAACTGTTTATAGTGGAATAATTTTCACTAGAGGATTTCGCAGACGAGAATCCTTCATCTTGAATTTGCATATGTCCTTTTAGTCCTTTTTTAAAACTTTAAATCTTGAAATCTGAAAATTGAAATACATTAAACGATTACTGATACAGAGGCGAAAGCAAAAAGGCGAATAGAAATAATAGATATACTAAAATTAATTTTAATCCAAACCTTCAGCATATCCGGTTCATACATTAACACTCTTTTGAACACAAATCATGCGGCCATGTGCATTTTTTGAAAAATTTCCCTGGAACTTTAATATGGTATCATATTAGAAGATTTATTTTTGTACGAGGCAACAGATCATGGATTCAATTACAAGCACATTTTTCTTGGTTTCGTCTGCAGTTGAAAAACAACTTTTTTATAATTTATTTTTTTTTACATTTAAAATTATTTAACCACCAAAGGGAAAATACTGTCATGTAATACAAACAGATATTTACCATACATGTGAGTCCTATTTCCAAAATATCCCTACAAATGACACATGTCATTAACATTAGTTTATAAGTTTGGACAAGTTGTTACATCTTGTTACGAAATATATTATATCAGCCCAAAAAATTGAATCAGTTTGTGGCTAAAATCTCGCCAGATCATAAATTTGTCCTTTAGGAAACTTGAAATTGTATTAAATGAATTTTTTGATAGATATTAAGCAAAATTTATTAGATATTTATGACACAAGTCTTTGACTTGTTAAGCGTAGAATAAATAGCTTTAGAGAAAAGATAAAAAAAATGCGAAAGTGTGAAGGAAAAAGTCTTTGACTTTTTGTTATCACGATGATGCTGCTGTTGCTGATGATAATGATAAAACGCGCGCTTAAGCATTTGAAGTCATAAACACATACATTGAATAAAAAACCTCATACAGATATAAATATACACCGTTAGTCACTTGGCTACTAACTTACCTATATCATTTCTATGGGTGAGTGTACGCAAACAGTACCACAGAGTTGCCAATTTGTATGAATTTACACATTTTCTGTGGACCATGTTTGGAATAAGCTGAATGAACAAAACAGCGTGTTACTTCGTTTATCGCAAAAATATTTCCTTTGTCCGAATTGAACTAAGTTCAATTCAATTCAATTCAACTCAATCCAATTCCATTAAATTCAATTCCATTCAATTTAATTCAAATCAATTCAGTTCAATTCAATTTAATACAATTCAATTCATTTCATTTAATTTTGCATTCATTCCAATTCAATTCAATTCAACTCAATTCAATTCTATTCAATAAAATCCAATCCAATTCAATTCAATTCAATTCGACCCAATTCAATTCAATAAATTTCAATTCAATTCCATTCATCTTAACTAAATTCAATTCAGTTCAATTTAATTCAGTTCAATCCAACTCATATCAACACAACTCAATTCAGTTCAGTTCAATTCAATTCATTTCAACTTAACCCAATTCAATCCAATCCAATCCAATTCAATTCAATTCGACTCAATTCAATTCAATAAATTTCAATTCAATTCCATTCATCTTAATTCAATTCAGTTCAGTTCAATTTAATTCAGTTCAATCCAACTCATATCAACACAACTCAATTCAGTTCAGTTCAATTCAATTCATTTCAACTTAACTCAATTCAATCCAATCCAATCCAATCCAATTCAATTCAATTCGACTCAATTCAATTCAATAAATTTCAATTCAATTCCATTCATCTTAATTCAATTCAGTTCAGTTCAATTTAATTCAGTTCAATCCAACTCATATCAACACAACTCAATTCAGTTCAGTTCAATTCAATTCATTTCAACTTAACTCAATTCAATCCAATCCAATCCAATCCAATCCAATTCAATTCAATTCGACTCAATTCAATTCAATAAATTTCAATTCAATTCCATTCATCTTAATTCAATTCAGTTCAGTTCAATTTAATTCAGTTCAATCCAACTCATATCAACACAACTCAATTCAGTTCAGTTCAATTCAATTCAATTTAATTCAACTCAATTCTATACAATTCAGTTTAATTCAACTCAATTCATTCAAATTCAATTCAATCCAATTCAATTCAATTCGACTCAATTCAATTCAATTCAATAAAATTCAATTCAATTCAATTTCATTCAACTTAATTCAATTTAATTCAGTTCAATCCAACTCATATCAACTCAATTCAACTCAATTCAATTCAGTTCAGTTCAATTCAATCCAATTCAATTCATTTCAACTTAACTCAGTTCAATTCAATTCAATTTAATTCAATTCAACTCTATACAATTCAGTTCAGTTCAATTAAACTCAATTCAATCAAATTCAATTCAATCCAATTCAATTCAATTTCATTTTTTTTTCAAGATTTTGAGCTTTATTGAACAATTTAACCCTGCTGTTAGATTAGAAAAAACTTACGAATCTTAGATTGAGGGACCATTTGGTCCATACTGGAATTTTCATCCAAAATAATAATTTTATCTTATCCTTTGTAACTATTTTGGTTCAATAATTTCTAAAGCAAGTATTTGACATATCAAAAACATCTTCTAAATATTTGACATGAATTTACATTCGCTTGGTAATGAAAAAATGTACTATTGACCAAATGGTCCTCTAACCTAAGATTCGTCATTTTGTATTTTTCTCAGTCCTGAATAAAGTTAGAAAATTTAATTTTCGCACATAACATTGTTTTATTAAAAGACCCCATTAGCAGAAAAATTTAGTCAGTATATATCACCGTTCCAAAGTTACAAGGGAAAACAGAAAAAATTTGGACCAAATGGTCCTAATCTAACAGCAGGGTTAATTCAATCCAAATAAATTCAGTTGAATTCAATTCAATCCAATTCAATTCAGATCAATTTAATTCAATTCCGTTCAGTTCAGTCCAACTCAATTCAATTCAATACAATTCAATTCAGTTCAATTCTGTTCAACTCAATTCAATCAAATTCAAATCCATCCAATCCAATTCAATTCAATTCGACTCAATTCAATTCAATAAAATTCAATTCAATTCCATTCAACTTAATTCAATTCAATTCCATTTAATTTAATTCAATTCAAGTCAATTCAATTGAATACAATTCAACTCAATACAATTCAATTCAATTCAGTTCAATTCTGTTCAATTCAATTCAATTCCATTTAATTTAATTCACTTCAATGTAATCCTATTCAATTCAATTGAACTTTTCCTCTCACATACAGGACTTAAGGTATGTATATTGCAGCTGCCCATTATAGATCATACATTGACATGGGTAGAGTAAGTCCATCGGACCTGAATTTTTGGGAACAACTCAGTAGTTTTGTTTACTGTAACTCAAAAGTGCAGACGATGTTTAAAAAACTACACTGGAATAGTTCTCTTAACTCAGCTATAACATAATAACGAAGTTCAACATCGAATTACTTGTATGAGTGTAGCCGGCAAGAGAATATCTACTATGAGATCTTGGGTATTTAGAGACCTGGGAGAATTACTTCAATATCTTTACCCCTTGGAGCAAACTAATAGGTTCACCTGTGTGGCTATTGCTTAATCTTGTTACCTTGGACTAATAAGTCTAAGTGAGCGGTTCACCGAGTGACACCAACACCTAACATAACCTGATCTAGTTATGAAGGCTTCTGTGCGCATATTTCATATTAATTTCCCAATGTGCTTCAGGTACTGCTCCGATTGGCGGCGACACTATCAAACATTTCTGTCAAAGGTATACGAAGCCACTATAAATCCATAAATTCTAATACTTTAGGGAAGACTAAATATGAAAACCCCCCAATTCATTGATTCTAAATTTTTCTACACGGGCACTTCACGGAATTCTGTGGGAATTTATGCCACAATCAAATGAAAGTAAACGTCTTAACTTAAATTCTAATCATGGCAACCCTGTTTTAGTCACCCAAAACGAAAGTAGATTAGTGTCTTCGAAACGCAGGCAGTCACGCGTTTCAAAAGCAGTCAGCACTGCGGTGACTAACGTTAACGATATCTTACTAAGCCACCAAGCAACCAGTTAGCCAGTCAGCCAGCATTCCAAACTGCCTCACCACCATACGCGCCTAGAGTTCTTTCCTCTGAGAATAAAGATGAATGTGACAGAGAATGAGACCCAGAAATTCCTGCATGTGACACCACCTCGTGCCAACAAGTATCACATTCAGCCAACATCATCATTATTACCAGCATCGTTGTCATCATTATCAGGACTCAACACCCAAAATATTGAGCAACATTCCCATCAAAGGCAGCAGCGATATGTGGGTAGGAGTCAGTGAGGGTGTTATATTATTTCATCTGCTTAAGTGTAAATAATTAAAACTGTCATACATATTTAACATAAAATGAAATTAATTTTTTTTATAAACATTAAAAAACGTCAAGGATTCGCATGGTCTATATTTTGCTGCACGTTTTTGGAAAAAGAATTTATTGTTGATTACACTGGGCAACACAAGTTTACATATAGTTCTTGGAATGTGTGTTGGTTGGCACACAAAACACGAAAATCAACGTAAAAACAATTGGAAATGTATTTCTTCACAAATATATATTTAGTTTTTGAAACATTTCTTGAAACTTAAGTCACAGATATTGGATAAACAAAATTTTTTTTGAATATTCTTTGTAAAATTACCCTTGAGATGAATGAGTGGGCACGGGAACTAAAGGTTATATCGCATTGGTTAATGCTGGTTTTACGGGTGTCCTGCACGCTGAAAAAAAGTCCTCTGTCACATATTCTGCAGGAACCATGTATATGTTTGGAACACATTTCAAACATTTAGATGTTTGCAAGACCCAAACTCAGGTGTATTTAAATGCAAACATTAGCATGTTTACTGACAAATATGTATGCTTTGACGTCGAAACATATGCGTGCTTCATCTCAAACATCCATATACTTACGTGGAAGCATTCGCGTGTTCCCCCCAAACCCCAAAATACTTACGTGGAAACATATGCGTATTTTCTCCCAAACATAATAATATTTAGAAACGAATTATTCTTTCTTTCTTTATTTATTATCATTAATTTTATCAATATATATCCACATTTATAAATAATTAATACAAAAAATTTTAATATTTAAAATTACCCTTTTTACATTTACTTGCATTGAATGCATTACGTTTTTTATGAAATGAGAATCTGCTGCTCTTTTGCTTCTCCTTTCTTTGTTGTCTATCACGTTTTTGTTTTCAGAAGGTTTCAACTATGCCTTGGTTATCACTATGCGTTGGTACACAACCAATATACTTACATATATACAAATCTAGTTCATGCAAAACAGGAGTGTATTAATTACTTGCTTTTTTACTATATTTAACAAATGGTCCGTCATTCCGATTTTTTCAGTAGAGGCACCGGCAGGAAAAGGGATGCCCTCTACAGTTTCTTTCCTCAAAATCGTTTCTCACTTTCGTAGCAGACATAAATATATGCGAAATACATACACAAAAACCAAAGCAACATCACAAACCATTTAACCGTCCAAGCCTTTTTTCTGTTTTCGCTGATCAAGCGCATTTGATATCCTCTGTCCGATGAAACATTGACGACTGAATACACGAAATTAAAACGCAATACATCAGCCAAAATAAGAAACACTGACTTCATCTGCAATTTACACGCCCATTCAGCAATATTTATGAATCACTCACTGAGAGTATAATGCAAAAATACAGATACACACACTTACAAGATATACACACTCGTTACCCCTCTTTTATTGTCTTGCTATTAAGAGAGCATAAACAGTGCAACAAACACGTCAGTATTTGTATCATAAACATAGATATATTTGGGTTGCAAACACATATGTTCATTGTGTCTCAAACATGCAATATTGAATAGCAAACACAATGCGTTTGGGCACAAGTATATTATATTTGGCGACAAGCTCCAAACACATGTTATATTTGCATCCAAACAACAAAAAGCTACAGATTTTTTAGTGTGTGTAAACTACACTCAGAGATCTAATTGTTTGAAAAAGAGGTTGTGGCAACCGTAAATTACGCTGATGCCACCGAATTGCGGTTGCAACAACTGGATTTAGGTTGTCACGATTGAATTTTGACCCCACAACTGAAATTCGGTTGAAACAACCCTGTATCATAATTGATTCGTTTGCGACAATATTCGCTGTGTCAATTAAATTTTTTTATAATTTCGGTTGAAGCAAACGAATTTGCAATTAATTTTAAAACAACACCGAGATTGGTACCAAATTCGTTTGCTGCAACCGGATGTGGCGTTAGTTCAAGTGCAACAAGCAATTTTGATATTAATTCGGTTGCAGTAAATGAATTCGGCCTTCAGTTGGTTGCAACGACCGAATCTGTTATTCCAACTGATATATTTTAAACCTGACATTTAAAATTCTACCAACAAATATTATATTAAAGCAGTCAAAGGATGTGTAATTGCTGAGGTTGCGTTGATATCATGATTTTTTTTGTGGTCATGAAAAAAGGTGAATAAAAGAATTGCAATTATATGAATTGCGTTAAATTGTCTTATTTTACAGAAAATCACCACATTTACCGTGCAAGCAGATGTCAACAGTTCTGGAGTTTTTCAAGATCGGACGTTTGACATGTGCGGTAATCGCACACCGCCGTCTACATAACGGAAAGTTAGTTAATGGATACATGCGCCGTACAACCACTGTCTAACTAGAATGTTTTCGATGTGTTAACATCTACAGGCGCGGGTACGGCCTAAATTCACAAACTGAATACATCCAGACACAGCTTGTCCGACTGCGATCACACAGATTGTCAGACTGCGATCACACAGATTGTCCGACTGCGATCACACATTGTTTGCCGTGAAACTCCTCCGAAACGGCTGGACCGATTTGTATGAAATTTTGTGTGCATATCGGGTAGGTCTCAGAATCGGCCAACAACTATTTTTCATACCCCTAAATGATAAGGGTGACCCACCCCTATATAGAACACAAGGCTGATATAGTAGAGGTTAACGCAGTAGGATTTGTTTTACTAGTGTGCACCAACAACAGGGATATTGTTTTTATTCTATGACTCTAATTGTCAAATTCAACATAAATACATATGACCAAACAAAGTAAACAAAAAAGTACAATAGCAAAATACACTGAATTTGAGAGATAGGGTCATAAGAAAGCAAAATCAGCTGTACTAGATCAGCCTTGGATTTGTCCGACAGCGAAACACAGATTGTCAGACTGCGAAAAAGAACACACAGTGATGTAGCGGCAGCGAATAGTTGTATTGTGTGGGTGCGGAGCACTCTCAGAGCAAAGCGAATAATGATGTGGTTATACGTTTATAAAAGTGAGATAGCACGAGAGCAACGAAAATTGTGTGAACTTGTGTAGCGTATGTACGAACATAACAATGTATGTATATTCAATGTGTCTGTTACTTTGCATTCTCTTTGTTTTTTGTGGGAATAAAACAAAAAGTAAAATATGACACATGTACTTGCACTGGTCTTTAAATAATTTTAAGTATTAATATTATTTAAATGTAACGTCATCATAGGATTGAACGCTGTTTTTTATTTTCCAATGTAACATTTACTAATGTGTTCATAGAAATCGAATAGGTACCGTGTAACAAAAAGGTGTTAACACATCGCCCGTGAGTACGAACACTCATTGGATTTTTTTAACACTTAGTCAGTTCTTAGCCAAGAGTTCAATAATAACAGAATACTATCCACTGAATAACTCTAATTTGAATATGTCTATTTTATCCAATTGTAACTCTCATTGTCATGATTTTTTGGTTAGAAAAACGACAACTGTTAGTCAAAAGATAGAATGTATTCGTTTGATTCGTAGTCACTCGTTGGACAAATTTTAAATGAAGTGTAATGAATGAAGCGTTACGAAAAACGAGAAATATATGCCGAGCAGATCTTGGGTACTTGCGTACACTCACAGAAAAATTCGGTTGAGGCACTCGAATAAACCGTCTTTAGACGGTTAGTCTTTACAGCCTACGAAGAGTTACACGCTAAAAACAATTATATTTTGTTGTTGTTTGAATGCAAATATGACGTGTTTGTAGCTTGTCGCAAATATTGCATACTCGTGTGCAAACATATTGTGTTTGCTATTCAATATTACATGTTGGAGACACAATGATTGAAAGATTATAATATATGTTTTTGTGACCCAAATGTGGAAAAATTTAGAAACCTGTTGAAAACAAACACGTGACAGACAACAAAAGAACAACAAAATTTAAATTCTTTTTTCTGCCACTTCTGTTTGATTTGGTTTTTTAATTTTGTTGCTTAGTGTTATTTATACTTTTTTGTTTGAGGTGCTGCTTATATTCCCTTTGTTGTTTATGTTGTTGTGTTTTAAATAAATTATCACTTTGACTTTTGTGGAATTTTCTTGAGATAGTATATTAAATAGCTGATACGTGTTGTACACATGTTTTATTCTGTTGTTGATTGTTAAATTTGCATAAATAGTTAAGTAAATTGTTAGGCTTTTTTTCTTGTGAATAAATTATCACATACGCCAAGAGGGTTGGGTGGGACACAACTACATACATATGATTTAAATGCCTTTTAAGCAGGAGCATTAGAAGCTAATGAGAAGACTTATTTAATTTGCTGCTAAACAGGTAGTTGACTTAAATATTTCAAAGAGATGTTCCTTTGACAAGCATAATTACTTATTATTTGCAGAAGAAAAGGATCTAATTCGATGGAATCCGATAACAGCAATGAAATACTTTATAGCAATAGAAAGCTTATTAGAGTTCAAATATATACGATTGATGTTCTGCCAAAGGGTTCAATTCAGGCACAGTTGTTGGGTATGTGATGATGAAATTGTCACGAAGTACGAAACTAGTCATGCCAGTGACTGTGCTTAACTGAATTGTCTATTGGTTGGACATGAATTCCATGATTTCAACAAAATGTTATGCTATTTAATAGAATTATATGCCCCTTCCCTTTTTTCCCGCGCTCGATTCGCGTTGAAACTCTACTGCAATCGCAGGAACCGTAACCGTCATCAAATTGCGGTCACCTCGCTTAGTGACGTTGGGTTGGTTGGATGGTTGGTTGAACAGGCTGCAAAACAGCACGCTGTCTAGCACACTTAGACTAAAGAAGCCCATTGTGATGCCTGCAGTTTCCTCTATAGCAACTATTTACTAGTCGTCTAGCCAATTTGCCCTTTCATTGAATTTGTCTATAAGACCTACAGGAATATCCTGTAGGGCTTCGGTGCTAACTAAATGTGTTCCGAATATCCTACTTCTCTGTCCTGCCATAGCAGGGCAATCCAAAAGACGATGTTTCCTCGTTTCCTCATCCTCTTCCATGCAGCATATACATTGAGTGGAGTTTCTATGTTCCAATCTTAGAGCGTGTTTTCCTACAAGACAATGTCCCGTAAGTGTTAGTATTATTGTGGATAACCTGCCTCTCGGCAAGTTAAGTAGTTGCCTAGTCCTCTTCCTGTCCACCTGTGGCCAAAAAATCCTGGCTTGTTTGCAAGTTGAAGTAAGACTTCACTTGTCCTTGAACATATTATCGCCCCACTGCCTGATCTGCAGACGGCAGGTAGAGATTGGCATACTAACACCTTCTTTTGCCGGAAGAACCTGTGCCGTAGTGCCCTGTCTAGCTAACGCACCCGCTACGCAATTGCCTGGAATGTCGCTGTGTCCCGGTACCCAGATGAGCCTGATGTCAAAATACTCTGCCATCACCCTAAGTGATTAGTGGCATTCTTTCACCGTCAGGGACGTAGCAAACATGGTTTCCAGGGATTTTATGGCAGCCTGGCTGTCTGTGTAGATACATATTCTCCGGAGGGTTGTGACACTACTTTTCAGTAGTTCAGCAACGTCCAGTATGGCGGTAATTTCCGCCTGAAATACACTACAGTGATCAGGCAGCTGATTTACATTTAGGTCCGGTGAATGGATCCCATAGCCTACTTGCTCGTCCAACTTTGATCCATCCGTGTAAAATTTGATACTACTGGTGTTACCTTCCAGTGACTTTTCGCAGGTAATCCTGTTCGGAATAGAAGTCCTTAGATTTGTCGCTGGTAGAAGGTAGGGGATACAGTAGTCCGTTTTTACGGGAATAGACTTGATCCGGTGTAGTAATTCAGCGTGTCCGGAATGCCGCGATATCAAAACGCCACAATCTTTGATTCTCACCAGGGATGTGGCGGCTGCCGATTCGGCCATGATATCAGGAGTACAGATGTTCAGGATAGCACTAAGTGCAGTGCCTGACTTCGTGCCCATTGCCCCACTAACGCTAATCAGTGCTGATCTTTGAATTTTCATCAAGGAATTCAGAATATATTTCTTTTTGATGGACCTCCACCAACCTACGGTGCCATAGAGAAGTGTTGGTCTGACTATTTCCGTGGTGATCTAAAGAGCAACAGACGCCTTTCCCCCTCCTCTCCTCTCCAACACATTCGGTTTCCAAGACAGTTTTCTGTCGATAATTAGTCCCAGATACTTGACCTTTTCGGTCAACTGTAATTGCACCCCATTAACAGACGGCAGTTCAAATGCGTGTATTTCATATTTCCGAGAGAACAAGATAAGCTCGGTTTTAAGTGGGTTGTCCGTTGTTAGCGGTCCAGTTCGAAATCAGACTAAGTAGGCTGGTTGTACGAATGCTAAGTAAATTGAGGTTTCTACCCGTACAGATGATAGCAATATTATCGGCATAAGCAGTTCATTGACAGAAGTTAACTATAATAGTGGAGACAGAACTCCCCCTGCGGTATCCCCCTGTTAACGTTCCTAGCAATTGTAACACCACCCCATTCAGCTTTGACGGATCTATCCACCAGAAGCTTCCCAATTAGGCGTGTCACTAAGCTGTTGCCCCTAGATTCCGTAACGACCTTAGCATCGCCGAAGGTTGAATGTTATTGAAGGCTCCCTCGATGTCCAGGAAGGTCCCCAGAGCGAAGACCTTATTCTCAAGAGAGTTTTCAGTTTACCTGCTCTTGATATAGGCATGCTGAGAACTCAATACTAGATTCTGTGGAAGGTTATTTCGAACATGAACGTCCAGTAACCTTTCAAATGTCTTAAGACCAAACGATGACAGACTGATTGTTCTAAAGTCCTTTGGTTTGACATGAGAGCATTTGCCCGGGACGAATACGACTTTGATTTGCTTCCAAATGCTAGGAATGACTCCCAGCATAAGGCAGCCCCTGAAGATTGCCTCCAACCAACTACAAGATAGGTATAGTGCCCTTTTGTGGTTGCGCGGGAATTATCCCGTCAGGTTCGGCTGATTTATTGGGCTTAAAGCATCTAATGGCCCATATCAGATTCTTTCTGCTCACTATTGAGCGAAGTTTTTCTAAGCTAGACGGAGACGCGCCTAACTCTTCTGGCTGATGACCAACACTCCTGTCATCGTGAGTATCCAGGAGAATCCCAAAAGACTCTTCAGACGAATACGTCCACGTTCCATCGTCTTTCATTAAGAACCCCGCACACGGTGGGGTTTTAGACGCATCTTAAGCGTGCAGTCTGGTTGGTTCCCTCAATGGATTCACAGAAGTTTCGCCAGGATGTCCTTTTAGCCTTCTTGATTTCACCTTTATATAGATTAAAACTAATCTTGTAAACGTACCCAATCCCTTTGGTCGCCACTCTTTTGGCCCTTGTTGAAAAGCCGCCTAATGGACGATCTTAGATCCTGAAGCTTAGCGTTCCACCAATGAGGTTTTTTGTAACCCTTGGCAGCATTATAACCACTTGTTTTCTAGGTTTACTTAGCCACGAAAATGCTTCTCAAAAACAGCGTTCGTAACCGGTGTAAAACTGTAGGTCACACTCAGTGAGTGTAAAACTAGAAAGCGCACAAGTCACTGGTTGTGAGAAGTGCTCCCGAACCCCATCATGGGATGTAATGGGAAATCATATTTATTTATTTGTCCGACCATTATTGATCTATGTCATTGTTGTAAGGTGGCCGATACTCCGCAACCTAAGTCTGTTGATAAAATTCCAGAGAATGGCAAATGGGGGATTATCCTCCATCTGTTACCACTAGACTTGCTCGGAAGGAAAATGGCGGCGACGTCATCAATTCGGCTAATGCATTCCACGCAATAGAGTACCATCCCATATGGTCACAGTCCCTTGTTATATTCATGAAATCTTCGATGACATTTTGACAAAGATGTAACTTTGAAGAGATGGATCTCGACCTTTAGTTCAGGAATTGTTTGTGGTTTATTCGCATTGACCAGAGATTTTATAAAACTCCAAACAATGAAATCGCTCGACGTTAAATCACACGATCTTGGTGGAATTTTGGGAGATTATTAGGTCTGGAAGTCGTTGCTCAAAGAAATCAATTGTATCATGCCCGGTGTGGCAGGTGGCGTCTTCCTGCGGAATCCACACGTGGACCACATATTCCGTTCACATATTCCTGTAACCAATGCCATTCACAGTTACTGCATTTCCGGCCTCATTTTCAAAGAAGTAAAGACGAATCACGCCGCCTGACCAAAACCCGCACCAGAAAGTTCCTCATTGTGGACGAATTTATTTCTCAGGAATCATATGCGGATATTCTGAACCCGTGATAATATTAAGGTAGTGGACGAATTCATTTAGCTTGGATCTGTCGTAAACAGAAGCAAGGTGTTACATACAGAAGCAAGGTAAGCATACAGGTGTTATTTAAGGCTTAGCACGTACTTCCCAGATAAGACCCTTTCTCGAGAAACGTAGATCCAACTATACATGACTCTCGTACAACCGATCGTGCTTTATGGCGGAGAATCCTGGGTCATATGGCATGCTAATGAAAAATCACTGGGGGTCTTAGAGAGAAAAAAGCTCCGAAAAATAGGTGGTCCTACGAATGGATGAACAACGAGCTGTATCCCGACATCATCTTAGTTATGCGTATCAAAATAGCAGGTTTATGCTGGTTAGGTGTTGTCACTAGAATAGCTCAGAATGAACCAGTGCGAAAGAACACAGGAACTTAGGAAATTTGGACGACCAAGACTTCGCTGGAAAGACCAGTTGGAAGATTGCCATAGAGAGATTAGTGTTACAAACTGGAGTATAAAATCTGAAGATCGAGCCGGTTGCAGGAATATGTTATCGGCATTTTGTAAGGCCCTTGACCACTCTGGGTTGTTCAAGGCCTTGTCAGTAAGAATGTTAGTTAGTAAGGAGTTTCTCAAACAAATATCCTTCCCTGAAAAATGTCCGCCTACACAAGATGTTATAAATGTTTAGGTTTTCCATTCTCGTTTATCACTTTAACTGAGTTTCTGGTTTAGTGACCTTAACAAACTTTGGCAATTCCAACATCGCCCCCTACCCCAACCCCATCAACTACTTTGTGCAATTCCTTCCCAGCAACTTGTGGCATATCTTTCGGAGATAATTGCATTTTTTATGTGTTATAAACGTTTTGTAGATATTGTTGGTAATGTTGTTATTTTGCAGTGTACACTTTTGTTCTTGGTAATTTCTCTGCAGAACATTTGAGGTCAACATTGTAGCAGTAGCAGTAGTTGTAGTAGTAGTTCCAGTTGTAGTTGTAGTTGTTGTCTGAGCACTTATTTCATTTGAGTTATTCTTGTTGAACTTTGGTGAAATGTTGTTTATTGTTGTTTTCTTCCGTCTGTCCGTCCTCGACCAGCAACTAAACTAAAGTGTGTTGTGCACGGAAACGGAAGTGTCAGTTAAAACGTGAAGAAAATCCCTGCGCGGCAACCGCATCCACATACACAGCATTTAAAGCTCTTGTTGCTGCTACCATTCCGTTGACTAATATTGCCCTGTTGCCGCACAATTGCATTGCAACAGTGGCAGGAAGTAACAAACGTCAAAAAATGTTACAGTTTTTGTTGATTGGTTTGGTTTTGATTGTTGTTCTGCTTCTGGGTTAAATTACATTGCAATTGTTGCTGTTCTTGTTTTAGTTCATGTCGAAGCGATTTGTTATTCTGGCCACGAATGATGCGGCCAGAAATCTAACATCGTTAACAGCAATAACAACAACATATCGTTGAGGTTTCTAAAGAAATCCCAAATCACTACACTAGTTGTATTATCAGAAGGGCTTTTTGTGAAGAGCGGTCCTTAATTTATGATTGTTTCTCTGGAATTTTTAAGGTTAAGATACTTGAAGTAGATGTGGGTGTTAGTGTGAGTGTATGTAGGTGGAGGTGTAGGTTTGCGAAACTTCAAGAGGACTCTAAAACCCCTTCTCGCCTCTGCGAATTTGGGTGTTCACGATGACCTTTTCACTTTGTTTTTATTTTTTCAACATTTAAAATCAATTTTGCCGGAGAGTCCTATTGTACTGAAGGATATATGAAAAGTTGTGAAAATTCTGTTGCGAGTGGGTTGGAAGCCTGAAAAGTTAATTCTGTTTTACTCATAATTATTATAACAATGGAACATGTTTTACCTAAAGAAGATAATTAAAATTTTTTATGTATTCAAGCTCAAGACCATAATACAAAACTCAATTAATAATCAGCCTCTTATTTTGAGCTTGATTTTATATAAATTTTGTTACGCTTTTGGTACAGCTTAAGTACATTTTAGTGCATTTTCGGTACACTTTATTCGCATTGTTGGTACTTTTTGCATTCACTTTATGTAGTTTTTGGTACATTAGTTTTTGGATACACTTTACGTACTCTTTGGTACATTTTATGCACTTTTTACAATAATTCATATGCGTCTTTGATAACATTTTGCAATATTTTGTGTACTTTTTGATATATTTTTTGGAAATTTTCTTAAACTTTTGGTCGACGTTTGTATGTACTCTCTGGTACACTTTATGTACTTTTGGTACATCTGTTGTAAACTGTTTGTGCTTTTTGACAAACTTTCCATATTTGATGTACACCGCACAACTCACTCGGTCTTGAGCGAACAAATTGTAACGTGGCGTCATGACTCGTCCGTACATAATATAAGTAAACTTATATTCCATATACTCTCCCAATCAGTGAGTGAAAACTGGAAAGCGCACAGCTCATTGATTGTGAGAAGTTCTCCCCGGTCCCTTCATGGGATGTAATGGGAAACCATTTATTTATTTTTCCATATACTCACCGACATTCAAACCACCATGGTACTCTGGTGTTCCTGTCACCTAAGAATATACAACATCCATCGCTCACAACTAATACCGCGAACAATCACACTCACTGAGAAACATACAAGCTCTGTCGTTGTTGTGCACATAGTACACCGAGGGAGTTCCAATGTCCACACAAGAATGAGTGATTTGATGCAATTCTCATTCGCGTCAATACAGCTGTGGTACTTAATGATAAGTTTAACTAGCCTCACCAGTCAGTCGGTCCAGAGCCCTCAACCCCAAAATATCACAGCATTTATTCTGGGACCCTAGTTCTGCAAAGAACAAGATTGACTCTTTTGGTATCTGTCTTTATCAAGACGGTGTAAATACCTTCTACACAGAGGTTTCGATACTTCGGATTACTGTTCCTACACAGAGGCTCCGGCTTACTGTTCCTACACAGAAGCTCTTGTTTACTGGTCCTACACAGAGTCTTCGTCTTACTGTTGATAAACAAAGGCTTCGGCTTACTGTTCCTACACAGAGGCTTCGGCTTACTGTTCCTACACAGAGACTTCGGCTTACTGTTCCTACACAGAGGCTTCGTGTTACTGTTCCTACATAGATGGTTCGTCTTCCCGTTCCTACACAAAGGCTTCGGCTTATTATTTCTACACAGCGGCTTCGGCTTACTGTACCTAAGCATAGACTTCGGCTTACTGTTCCTACACAGAGGCTTAAGGTTACTGTTCACACACAGAGGCTTCGGATTACTGTTCCTACAAAGAGGCCTCGGCTTACTGTTCCTACACGGAGGCTCCTTCTTACTGTTTCCAAACCGATACTCCGGCTGACTGTTCCTACACAGAGGCTTCGGCTTACTGTTGCTACACAGAGTGTTCGGCTTACTGTTCCTCCACAGAGGCTCCGGCTTACTGTTCCTAAACCGATACTCCGGCTTACTTTTCCTACACAGAGACTTCGGCTTACTGTTCCCACATAAAGACTTCGACTCACTGCTCCTACACAGAGGCTTCGTCTTCCTTCACAGAGGCTTCGGTTTACTGTTCCTACACAGAGGCTTTGGCTTACTGTTTCTTACACAGAAGCTCTGGCTTGCTGTTCCTACACAGATACTCCGGCTTACTGTTCCTACACAGAGCATTCGTCTTACTATTCCTACACAGAGACTTGGGTTTACTATTCCTACACAGAAGCTTGGGCTTACTGTTCCTACACAGAGGCTTCGGTTTACTGTTCCTACTCAGAGGCTCCGGCTTACTGTTCCTACACAGAAGCTCCGGGTTACTGTTCCTACACAGAGGTCGTAGGTCATTATTTAAGCAATTCCTACACTGAGACTTAAGTTTACTATTCCTACACAGAGGCTTGGGCGTACTGTTCCTACACAGACGCTTTGGTTTACTGTTCCTACGCAGAGACTCCGGCTTACTGTTCGTACACAGAGACTTAGGTTTACTATTCCTACACAGTCGCTGTGGCTTACTGTTACTGTTCCCACACAGAAACTCCGGGTTACTGTTCCTACACAGAGTCTTCGGCTTACTATTCTTACACAGGCGCTTCTGTATACTATTCCTACACCCGCATATCCGGTTCCGATCTACACAGCGAATCCGAGTAATCGCGTGTGCACCACAGTAATTTCCTTATGATCTTAAAATCGACCAGCCGTAGCCGTATGTCACGTAGCGCCATCCTGATGATGTCATCCACATTTTCAAACAAAAAATCATTGATCATGGTGCATTAACGATCTTCATTGATCGTAACGTGACACAGTTTTGTAGAAATAGGACCTCTCTCGCGAAACAAAGATCCAACTTATCAAACTCTCGTACAAACTGTCTTGCTTTATGGCGCAGAATCCTGCGTCATATCGCATGCTGATGCAACATCACTGGGAGTCTTCAAGAGAAACTGCTCCGAAAAATATATGGTTCTATGATCTCCATTGACCGTAACGTGAGGTCCGACTTCATTTTTGAAGAAATAGAAATAGCGTGTAAACCACACCAAGCGGTGAATTTTTTTTTTTTTATGTAATGGAGTCGGTAGGGTCTGTTTTGTATTGGTGTCACTCCATATACGGCAGTTTTATTTGCTAAGAAATGCTAAGCGGTGAGGCTTTGCTAAGCGGTGAGGCTTTGCCAAAAATGAGGCTCACCGCTGAACACAATTTTGCGAAAAACATCGTGTCAGTTTTCAACTGATCTAGAGACCAATCAGCGAAAGAACGACGCATATTATGGTCTCGTGACTAAAATTCCTACATCGGCTAGATCTTAGACGGATGTAGGTCACGATTCTTGCGCAAAATTGTCCACGTAGTGGACGGACAGAGTCTCAATTCCTGCAACCGACGACGAATCGATAAATTTTAATTTTCCGCCACACTTTCCTTTACAGCGTCGATATTCCCTTCAGTACGCACATTCCTTCGACGTTTTGGTGTTAATACATAAAAATATAAATGGTTTCCCATTACATCCCATTATTGTATTCATGAATTGAAGACCAGCTGCTTTGTGGTTTCTTTGTTGTCTGTTATGTTTTTGTTTTCAGCAGTATTCAACAAACAAAGCCATATTTGGGTCGCAAAAATATATATTAAACCAAATAATTCTAACACTTTATGTATCTATAATCTACAAGAATGAAATTCTCTTGATGATTGAGGAAGTAATAATAATATTAATCATTGTATCTCTATAATGTAATATTGAATAACAAACAAAATATGTTTGGACACAAGTATACTATATTTGAGGCAAGCTACAAACACATTATATTTGCATCCAAACAAAAACAAAAAAACTGATTTGTCAACGTGTAAGTACACGGTTTACACACTCACATGTGTATTGTTTTTTAGAAGATTCCTAAAGGAACACATGAAAAGGCAAATCGCCCTTAACGCACTCATACTCCTGCACGTGTGTGCACTTAAATCAACACAAATTTGCATGAGGATTTGTAGGCGTAAGTACTCACATTGCGACTTGGAGAGTGGTGGTAACGTTAAAGTGAAATATTTGTTTCCCTAGCAATTTCAGACAAAAATTGGTGTTAACACAACAAACACATAAAAAATAAATGCCAAATTTTCTTTAAACGTATCTGGAAGCGGTATCATCTTCATCGCACGTGCTTTGGGATTTGTCCACATTATTCAAACCTCTACACTTGTGTCTTACAGTCCACCACTTTGTATTTGTTGATTTATGGTTTGTTACCTTAAAGTGGGTAATGCCACAGATATACAGACAGAACCGGAACAATCCCAGCGGCGAAAGTCATGACCTGAAAGCCTGAAATCATGACCAAACAGGCCTTCTTTAAAATACGGAAGGCCTTCCCTACACATTACCTCCTCCTTTCTGTTTAACATTGCGTGAGATTGGGAGGCAAGGTCTTCCATTCCCATTGCCTCAAGAAGGCATGAAAAAAGGAAGGCCTTAGATGGCATGAAAAAAGGAAGGTTCTTAAAGGCATTTACTTTAATTCATTTTTGTTAAACAAAAATAAAATTAAAATAATTTATTTTATCACAAAATCATTATCCACTTCTAGATATTTATTTATAAGTATGTATATATCTATCTTAGAAAGTTTTACCACGCCCAACTTCAAATTGAAAATTTTAAAAATACCCTGAAAAATATCAAATAAACAATATAATTTTAAAATTTTAAAATTTCACAGAAATTACGGTTAAAAAGAATCGGAAAAGAAATTTCTCAAAATTGTAAAATTCTTTTTCTTGGTTATATCTGCTGAAACATTTCAAGCATTCCGCATGCCTTATTTGTGGAAGGCCTTGCAACTTCCGCCGCTGGGCTCTTCCTCATGTATGTATGCATGAGCTGTACATACAATCAACAAATACCCTTGGGGTATACAAAATGTTATTCCAAACCAAAATTTCCCTGAAACACGTAACAGTATTATCTGTTTCAGACAGTTTTAAACAGTATCCTTTCCCCAAGTCAAAAGATATGAGATGCAAACCATCTGGGATAACATAAGAAGTAATAGATAAATAACAGAAAAATAATAGATATCTTCATTTATATTATATTTTTATTTATATTCATTTATAACATAGATTATCTACAAAGAGTCGTCATTGTTGTCTATCCAATGCTAAATATCGGAGTTCATTAAAAGATTTGCCAGTTATGTTGAGCATTGTTCTTCTCCAAGTTATTTTGGGTCTACCGCGCCTTCTGCTACCCTGCGGACTCCATTCACATGCAGCATGACATATTTCGTCGTATGGCTTTCGTAGGGTGTGTCCTAACTAATTTAGCTTACTTCTTCTAATTTAACTGCTGATATCCTCTTGGTTAGCTAGTCCTAGAAATTCATTGTTTGATATTCTCCTTGGCCATCAAATCTTAAATATGATTCGTAAGCACCTGTTCGTGAAGCTCTGAAAATTTTGTTTGATCCGTATAAAAGTACAGATTTTACACAATAATTATACGAGGGCGGTCCAAAAACTAGCCGACCTGACGTATAGATGGTGTCTGTAGATTGAAAAAAAATATTTTGGTGGAAAGTGGCAACCTTATAAAGCATATGTTTTAAGTTTCAAGGCGCCACATTAATTAGAATTTTTATTTGCGCCAACAAAAGCAAACGATCTCAGAGAATTTTTAAACATGGACACAATTGGTCACCGTTATGTAATTCAATATTTCCACTTGAAAGGTCTCAGTCCAGGCAATATTAAAGCCGAACTGGATTCTACTCTAAAAGAGTCTGCGCCTTTGTTTATGACTGTAAAATATTGGGTAGCGAAGCTGAAACGAGGCCGTACAAGCTGCCAAGACAAACACCATAGTGGTCGACCAATTGAGGTGTCCACCCCAGACAAGGTTAAGAAAATCCACAAAATGGTATTGGATGATCGTCGGTTGAACATGTGTGAGCTAGCTGAAATTATAAGCATTTCAAAAAGTGCTATACATCGTATATTGACCGCTGATTTGAAGATGAAAAAGCTGTGCGCAATATGGGTGCCGCGTTTGCTTTCAATAGAGCACAAACAACGTCGTGAAGATGTTTCAGTAGAGTGTTTGGCGATGTTTCACCGCAATAAAATCGAATTTTTGCGTCGATTTATAACCATGGATGAGACGTGGGTTCACCACTTCCCAGCTGAGACAAAGGAACAGTCAAAGCAGTGGACTGAAATGGGAGAATCGTGTTCAAATACGGCGAAGACGGTTCCATCTGCAGGTAAGGTCATGGCGTCTTTTTTTGGGGGGATGCGCATGGGATAATTTTTATTTAATATCTTCAGAAAGGAAACCCTACCAACGGCGAATATTATGCTAATTTATTGCAGCGTTTAAGTGATGAAATATTGAAAAAAAGTTCGCATTAGGCGAAAAATAATGTGATGTTCCCTAAAGACAGTGCTCCAGTTCACACATCCACTATTGCGATAGCCAAAATTATTGAACTAAAGTTCGAATTGTTTCATCAAGCACTTTCTTCGCCAGATTTAGCTCCCTCAGACCATTTTCTATTTCCAAACTTGAAAAAATGGCTCGGTGGTAATAGATTTGCCAACAATGAAGAGTTGGAGTCTGCGCTTGATGTCTATTTTAAAGAGTTTGAGAGTTCTTGCTATAAACAGGGTATCGAAGGTATTGGATACCGCTGGAAAAAGTCAAAAGAATGTAGAATCTTCGTGCTTTCTTGAAAATGGAAGAAGTCGTTTTTATAGACACAATGCTTTCCCGTTACACCCCATGAGGGGATCGGGAAGAACTCCTAGATATACGCTTCAGTATTTATCGTGCCAATTGTAACGAATGAGCCGCTCCTTTGGCCACAAGTGCTAATGGCTTACCACACTAAAATTGTCCTCGGTAACTTTGGCTTTTTTTTGAACTCTGTACTCTTCTGCAACATTTTGTCTACTATCGGCAATATAGAACTCCTTGCTAGGTAGCTGTAAAAAGTGGGACAGGGCACCACGTAGGTTTCGTCATCCATAACACATCATCCATAATTTGGAATGAAATTTCTTTTTAAATTTTTGGGTCGCAGTATTTTTTCAGTATTTTTTTTTTCAAATTTCTATCAGTCACTTTTTGAACTTTTTACGTTTTGAGACCTTCCTCTCCTTTCACTTTTCTTACCAAAGACACCGAGCAACTTTCCTTCCTGATACGTTTGGATTTTTCTTAAGAATGTCTAATATTTTCTTTGACTTCCCGACGTCTGAAAATGAGTTTTTTCTGCCACACCCAGATTTTCTATCGATAGTCAAGAGTCCCTACTATTTTTTTGTTAACTCTAGAAACTGTATTGCGGGACACCCCTGTCGTCCTAGTAATTGATTTATATGGTCTTCTTACATTTTCGTTGAAAATTTTAATTATGATTTCGCGAACTCTTTGTTGGCTTTCCATTTATATAAAGAAACGGTTGACGCTATATTAAGCACGTGGTTTTTGATGGTACTGACAGATGTCAAAATGTCAATGACATCTAAACGCATTGGATACAAAATAAGTTTTAAGCCTAAAAGTATGCACCATTTATTTTGAACGCACTGCTTGGAGCAGGAGTATGATAAGAATTGAGATTTTGAACTTCGTTCCTTTAAGGGGTTGGAGAAAGGAATCCAGCACCTGGATTCTCTAACTTTTTAACGACAAAAATCGGTAGTTAAATTGTCAAAATTCATAAAATTTCAATACATAATTTTCGAATTTTGTCATTTTATCTACCGATTTTTGTTGTTAAAAAGCTAGAGAATTTCAGTGCAGAACTGTCACATTTAAGGCAAAGGAATGCGATGCATTCAGCATTCATTTTAAAATCGTCCTTTTTAGGGCTAAAACAAGGAAACCGCGACAAGAAAAGGTACCATCAGCCAGAACAAACGGCTGAAGCTACATATATGGAATTCGGGGGATAAATTCCTCACAAAAAGGCTAAAGGAATGAGAGACTTTTTTTGGAAATTTCCAAATCCTTTTAACAGGTAGAACAAGCAAACGGGAACAAAAATGGTACCATCTTCCAGAACAAAAGATTGAAGCTAGAGTTTTGGAACTTCCTCACAAAGAAGACGGGAAATTAACTTTAACTTTTTGCTATTCGTACTTTTAGGGGGTAAAATAATACCCCACTTTCGATATATACTGAACTTCTGAATTCGTTTAGTACCTCGTTGTTTGTTACATTTGTATTGGGAAAAAAGCAATGTCTATTATTTTGAACCTCCTTTCATGAAGTGCCAGTACGAGTATCTGAGATATTTATGCAAATTTTTCATTAAAGTGAATAAATTGAAAAAATCTTACCATTTTGTATTTTGCTACGACTCGTCGGTAGTAGGTACTTCCGACAATACATGCATGAATACACTCCATACGAGAGTACAATATATTTACCTAATACTGACTTTGCATAATTTATAAGGAGCCTGAAAGGAAATACCTGTGACTTAAGGAAGAAAAACGAAAAGTCCTATTGAATTTCCTACTCATATTTTTGTGTGCAGGCTTTAACACAGTTAAAGGAGTCAACCACAAGGGGGACAAAGTGAGACACTGTTTAAGAGAGTGGAGAGACACATCATAAAGGATTTGAGGTATTGTATTAAGTAAAAAGCAATTTGTGCAAAATTATATAGAGTTGACAGCGGCAGCAAATAAAGTAAAACGAATATTGAACTGGAGGGAACCTTTAATATTTAAAACTTGATATTCATTTCGCATCCAAATTGACATTTTTAAACCGAGAACAATTGGCAATTTAGGCTGGCGGTAGGTCATTAAAACTTTATTCAAATGTTAAGGAAATTGTATAGCATTTAATGCTAATTTGTTCGCCGATTGAAGGAAATGAAAATGTATTGCAATTTTCTATCCCCAGTGTTGCTTAAATTCTTCTCAAAAGACATTAAATTTGAATATTGAATATTAATTATAAACAACAGTCTGTTTGTATTTCGTTGATTTTGAAATTATTCCCCTGGCACTCAATAAAACTGATTTATCTCTTTTGCCTTGGACGTGTCAAGGGTAATTCAACATGCCAGTCGTGTAAGGGTTGACTCTCTAAATGGCTCCCATTAAAATGTTCCCGGAAACATGTTCAAAATTCATAATTCAAATTTGTATGTGTGTCAGGGGGGGGGGGTGTACTGTAGTTTTAATTCCAGGTCAAAGTGCATCATTAGATTGAAAAATTAGTCATATTATGCGTAGTCATTAACAGGAAAATAAAATGGCAAAGAGACATTTGTGGGCTAAATTCTCGTTGCGTTTGATAAATTATTTCACATCCGTTTTATGATTGCTTAGTTGAGATTTTAGTTCCCAATGAATTTGATTCTCATTTTAGTCCTTTAACTCTTTTGCTTGTGTTTAATGAGTAGACAAAAAAAACTGATGAAACTTGTAATGACATTGTGAAAAAGGACATGAAATCCATATCAAATGTTTTTTTTTTTGTTTAGTCATATTTTCTCAGAATACTATACACAACGAATTGGCTTTGTTTCAAGGCGGAGGACACCAACGAAAAAAATTCACATATTGTCTTTAAGCGTTACAGCTATAAATGTCAGAATACAAAATATAAACTAAATCAAATGGTGGCATTTTCCCAAAAGATTCGACGGGGCTTGCCATCTGGTAATGCATTTATCTAAAACATGTTGTTGGAAACTTTAAAGTAGAACTTTTGAATGTTTCTGGGAAAGATATTGGACGAAATTCCTCAATGGAAAACTTCGAAATTTAATAATTTGGATACATTCCATTATATAACGGGTCCGCCATCTAACGTTTTTTTTTCAACTAGTGCTTATTTCGTGAGTGATAGCACTTAGCTCATGTCTGATTTGACAGATAATTAGTTTTATCCTTCCGCTGAACGAATATGGTTGTTTATACGCTTGAAAAACGCTGGGAAATATGGGAAAAGTGGGCCTGCGATCGACTTACAGAAGATGCCGATTGTGCCCAAAAAATCATCTTTTCAGATGAAGCTCATTTTTATCTTGGCGGCTATGTAAACAAGCAAAATTGTCGCATTTGGGGCACAGAAAACCCGCACGCATAAATTGAAAAGCCAATGCACCCAAAACGAGTCACTGGTTGGTGCGGATTTTGGTCCACAGGTATAATTGGGCCATTTTTCTTCGAAAATGAGCAAGGAGTGGCCGTTACAGTCAATGGCGATCATTATCGGGCCACACAGCCGAAGCTACACTTGATGTTTTGCGCCCTGTTTTTGAAGATCTCATTATGGGCCGCAGAGCTGATGTCGTTTGGCCACCTCGGAGCTGCGATTTCACACCGTTGGACTATTATTTGTGGGGTACCCTCAAAGACAATTGACGCTTAAAGGACAATATTCGTGAAGCCATTGGTGAAATACAGCTGCACACAATGGATAATGTGCTACAAAATTGGACCGATCGTGTAGGCTACTGCCTGGCCAGCCGAGGCAGCCATTTGAATGAAATTATTTTCCATTATTAACCGGAAGGATTGTGCTTTCAAATAAAAAAAGAAATTTGAGAAAATATTCAGTAGTTTTTTTTTATAGCATTTATATTAGCAAAAACAGTCATTTGGCGGACCCTTTACATACTATATTCTTATATATTTATTTATTTAAATAGAATATATCAATATAAAACAACATTATAAAACAAAGTTTAAATAAAACATTCACGAAAAACATGGGGCTTCAACGAATTCCCTCCAACGATTTCCGTCTCTGACAAGTGATTTAATTTTATTCCATGATAGTCGAGTTTGTTTGTATTCTTTTTCCAGGCACCACTTCCATGTATTTGATGATCTTCCTGGTGTTCGATACCCCTGCGGTTCCATTCAAATTCCGCTCTAGCAATATATGACATTGGGCGCCTAAGTCTATGGCCGATCCATAGACTTTGTACATTTCCTTGTACATTTGCTTGTACATTTCCAGAGTACTTCATTTTCCATTTTCTTTCTTCTACATATATCCACTTCCATAGGACTATTGCGTGTACATTGCCAGAGTACTTCATTAGAAATTATCTTCGGCCAGTAGATACGGAGTATTTGTCTCAGACAACGATGAACAACCCTTTGGGCCTTCTTCATTTCCAGCTTGGTCTAGCATCCACTAGTAAAACAGTACAATCATTCAGACTTCACACTCCAATTTCGTCTTATGTGAGATCTTCTTATTTCGACTGAGTTTGTGAAGATTTAGGAATGGAACACCGACCTTATCTATCCAATCACATATATATCCCCCGCAGAGCCACCGTCCATTTTTTCGCATAGACCATTACTCAGGGGATGTCCCCCTTAAATATAGTGCACTGCATTGGACTTAGGAAGTGGGGATAGGAGTAGGAGGAAACAGTGAATAGTCTTTGTTATTATTCGACTTAAACTTGCAGATATTGTACGTAATAGGGAATACTCTCGCCAGAAGCTTATTCCACATACGGCCTATTCGATCAAAGAACTAATTTTTCCAGTAATGTGCAGTCCGATCCCCTGGTCAAGTGACAATAAACTGATGTGATTCTCTGGATAACCGTGTAGTACGGTTAAAGCACCTAACCTCTGGAATGAGGCCATGTATCCCAAAGGAACACTTTCCATGATACACAGCTAACATTTCGCCGATGCTCCAAGAACGCAACAGGGTTGGACACACTGCTATCGCATATCAACCTCAACAATCTTCTCAGTACACGGTCCAGTAGCTCCAATGTGGTCTTAAGATCACCGGACGTAATATGAGAGCTATGGTTAGTGTGCGCGGCTCTTGTACATGAGAACATGGGTTCGATCCCTGCTCAGACCACCTTACATTTCTCAGACCACCTTACATTTCTTAGTGATGGCGACACTATCGAGTACTGAGCCATGAAAATGCTTTTCAAACTACCGTTCGGAACCGGTGTAAAACTGTAGGTCCTCATCTTACTTACTTACTTATCCGGTCTCGGACAACCCAGGGGGGTCAGGTACCTTACAAAACGAAGATAACATATTTCGCCAACCAGTTCGATCTTTTGCTTTATCTCTCCAGTTGGCAATACCAAGTGTACGCAGGGATTCGTCAACCTGGTCCCTCCAGCGGAGTCTTGGTCTTCCTATTTTTCGTCTTCCTTCGAGTTCGGTTTAGAAAACCCTTCGCGCTGGTTCATCTTAATTCATTCTACTGACATGGCCTAGCCAGCGCAATCGCGTTATCTTGATCCGCTTAACTATATCAATGTCAGGATAAAGCTCATACAGCTCATGATTCATGCGTCGCCGAAACTCGCCGTTGTGCACTATAGGGCCATAAATTTTTCGGAGTATTTTTCTCTCGAAGACTCCTACAGATGTTTCGTCTGCTTGCGATAGGACCCAGGATTCTGCGCCATAAAGCAAGACAGGTTGAATGAGAGTCTGGTACAGCTGGACTTTTGTTACTCGAGAGAGGGCTTTATCTCTAAAATGCTTGCTTAGCCCAAAATAACATCTATTCGCAAGCACAATTCTCCACTTGATCTCAAGGCTGACATTGTTGTTTTTGTTCACGGCAGATCCGAGGTGTATAAATTCGTCCACTACCTCGAAGTTATAACGGTTATCAACGTTCACGCTTTGGTCTAATCGCGTGGAGGCCCTGTTTCTTTGAAACCAGTAATTTTGTCTTGTCCTCACCGTCAGACCCACTTTTGCTGACTCCTTCTCAATTCTCGAAAAAACCGCAGCATACGCGAGCAGCATGTGACTTTTGCTGCTGATGGTTTTATTCATCTTGACTGCAGCTTTTCTCATAATGATCTCCATTAAGATGTTAAACAGATCGCACGATAGGGTGTCGCCTTGCCTGAGGCCTCGCTTAGTTTCGAAAGGTTCGGTAAGATCCTTACCAACTTCCACTGCGGATTTGGTATTCGTCAAGGTCATCCTGCAAAGGCGTACGAGTTTTGCAGGAATACCAAGCTCAGACATTGCTTCATAGAGTTTCTCCCGTATCGGACTATCGAAGGCTGCTTTATAATCGATAAATAGATGATAGGTGTCGATTTGTTTTGTGAGTGTAAAAACAAGAAAGCGCACATCTCATTGATTGTGAGAAGCTTAATGGGATTTTATGGGACACCATTTTTTTTCTTTATATTCCAATTTCGGCCGAATATAGGTTGTGTAGAATAGTCTTTTACACCTCTTTAGAAATCCTAAACACTTGAAAACTTCTTTCGGCACGTTAATAACGTGATTATTTCAGCGGCTGCCACACTGTACTTTCATGCTTTGAACATCCAGAGCTTCCGATTCCTCAATAGTCATACAATCCGTAGGAATCGATGGCAAACTCGAGTCCTCAGTGTGGTTTGCGATATTGTGCAACTCTGGGTCTTACCTACTCGACACGGTTTACCTGACCCCATTCGGCAACCAAAGGCAAATTATGATTCCCAGAATCATTCATTGCCCGTCTCTTTCCCTGCACCCCGGAAAGATTAGGTAGACGATCGAACGAATATGAGTGGCATAACTTGCTGTCATCAGCGAAGGAGTAGATAGGGTTCGCAGTGCAACCAAGGAGGTATAACCAACTAAGAAGGATAAAAATCAGAAAGCGAGAAAGAGAAAAAACGAAGCCTTGTGGTACCCTTACATTAATCCTATATTTATCAGAAGAGACACCATCTATAACAACTCGTATGAAAAGGTCTCTAAGAAGCTCGAAATAAAACGAAAGAAGTTTCTACCTAAACCAAAAGCATTAATCTTAGATATGAGTGTCTCGTGCCAAACTCTATCGAATGCTTTAGAAATGTCCAAAGCCACTACTTTACACTACTGTACAGAGGTACAGCCGACTCCACTTTTCCATGAGGAACGCCATCAGATCACGTGTAGAATGGTTTCCGCGGAACCCATACTCTCGATCACTAAATAGTTCTAGTTCTAGATAATTCACCAACTGGTAATTTATCATGGGCTCCAATACTTTTGAGAGTGTAGAACATATCGCAATTTATCGCAGGTTATCGGGGTTAGTAGCCGCACCTTTTTGTGGGGATCGGCTGGACATTGGAAATCTTCAAACGCGTAGGGAAAATATCCGCACAGTATGAGAGGCTGAAAAGGTTGCGCAATGGACGAATAAGAGGTCGAAGAGCACTTATTCAAAAGAAGTGCGAGGAGTCCATACGGGCTCAGAAATTTTCCTCTGTCAAGCTCTTCAAGACCCTTTTTAAATCCACTCGTTCGAAAAAATATATCAGGCATGGAACAAGATACGTTTCCGATCACGTTGAGTGGTTGACAGCTATCCGGCAAAGTTGAGTTTCCAGCAAAAATTTTTTTCTGAAAAGGTTGCGCAATGGACCAACAAGCGTCGAAGAGCACTTATTCAGAACAAGTGCGGGGAGTCCATCCGGACCCGAAGATTTCCCTATGTCGAGCTCCTCAAGAATCTTTGTAATTCCACGCGGCGTTCGAAAAAATATATCAAGCATGTGACAAGATACGATTCCGATCACGGGGAGTGGTTGACAGCTATCTGGCAGAGTTGAGCCTCCAGCACACACTTCTGCTAACAGGTTAGCTTTATCAATCGGGTCAGCACATGTTTGATAATTTTCAATGGGGTTGGGATTGATGAAGAACTATTGTCCCTTAACCTCCTAACAAGTGGCCAGAAGCTCCTGCTTCCCCTGAGGAAAGAAAGAACCTTAGTACGAAGAACCTTAGTACGAAGTTCGTGTAGAAACTAAGCGCGTAGTAGCACCTTGGCACATTTCGATCTTGCCTTCTTACGCAGCGTATCACCAATTGGATTTTTATTCTACTTCCAATTGTTGAAAGCTCCCTCTTTGGATCTGACAGCCTCTTTGCATGTTCGATTAAACTAAGATTTATCACAAGATCTATTCGAAATTGTTCTCGATGCAATGAATAACGTCGTTCCTGTTAACAAAATGTTTTCAACCATTTCCGGCGCAGCATTTAAATTATCATCGACAAAACTTAAATTCCAGTTAAACTGTCTATAAAATTCGTTGAGCTCTGCCGAGCGATCGTTTTCGTGGAGGTGGAGGTCGCTTCGTGACGGGTTTTGAAGCAACATGAAAAAGAGGCAGAAGCGAGACAGTGATCCGAATTACCAAGGGGAGCAAGAATGTTATCTTCATTCTAGTCAGGGTGTGAAGTTAAGAAAAGATCAAGAGTGCTCGAAAACTGTTCTTCAACACACGGGAGGGGTGTTGGTGCATTCACTGATTGTAGCGTAAAGCTCAATGTATTAACCTTCCGGAGTTGTGCGGTTCGAATGGGTAAGTCAGGAGATATTTTGAAAGTTAAAATTCCCAGCAGTTAACATTTCGCTATTCGGGCAATTCAGAACTTTGGTAACCGAGTCCGAAAGGGCGGCAAACACGTTTAGGGTAGCCTCCTTGGTACTCTTGCATCCCGAATAGTTGATTGAATCTACGTCTTCAATTAATGAACCAACAACTGTTAGTGGAGTTTTCCCTTCTGATCGAATATATATTAGCTTTATCTTCATTATATTTATTCTCAATCCGTTTTTCGAATTTTCGGAGAATCTGTTTAACTTGGCCTCGATGTCATCAAATTTGTTTAGCCTAAGACATTTTTCATCTGCGTTGTCGATATCATGGAGATGTTCATACATACTCCACTGAATGCAGAACTGTGCTTCTGCATTAGTTGTTTCCATTACCTCGTCCATAAGTAGAAGAAACAATGTTGGCGATATCCTTGTCTAACTCCCGTAGATCTGGTGAAAGGTTGGATTTCCTACCAATTAACACGAACTTTATTCCCCGCACAGGAGGTTGCTTGAAATATTACGGAAACGTTAAACTTTGCTTTCTACGAGGTTACTTATAATCCCCTACCGGCCGCTGAAATCAGCTAATATTTCTCGCACAAATTTTTCCAGGGCAACAGTAATTTACTTAAAGCAAACACCGATTAAAGCTGCCTTGCTTAAAGTTTCAGTATCATGGTTCATGTTAGTTTAACATTATAGTAATAATAAATAAAGCTGTAAAATAAAATTAAGCTGAAAAATGTTGTATTAACCAACAAAGCTTTTAATGTCATTTCCGGTTATTTACTGTTAAACAACTGTTCGTTTTCGTGTTGCATTATATACGTTTACAAGCTTTACATAATTAAAAGCTTCTCGGATATTTTCTATGTTATTAACAGAAAAAGCTTTTCATAACACAAAAAAACTTTACGATTTGCAATGGTTCCAATCTTAACTAATTGTACAAAGCTCTAAATTTGATTGTAGACATGTTATTTGAAGAGGTTTAGAGATTCGAAATTAACCTCAAATTATTCTTAAAAGTTTCAAAAGCCTTTTTGGTCGTGCGCTGCTACGTTTACGTTTCCTTTCTGGTTAATTTGTTACTGTGGCAGTTTCGAATTGAAATCAAACGAGTATTTAAGCACCGAAGTGCCTAAAACTAGCTGCCGAATACAGCCAAAATTCACTACAAACCTTTTGTTTGTTCAGCTTTTTGGTATTAAATTTCAACTGCCAAATTTCGTTCTTCCTTTTATTGGGCATTGTACAACTGCATGAGGTCAGACGTCGTACACATATTAATTAAATAAACAAATGAATAAATTAAACAAATTTCAACATATCTACTTCTCCAACTGGTTCTATCCTTCGCTTTTTCTCGCTAGTTGGAAACATCAAGGATACGGAGGTATTCTTCGGCCTGGTCTTTCCAGCGGAGTCTTGGTCGTCCTCTTTATCTGCTTCCATCTGGTACGTTATCGAAAACCTTTCGCGCTGGCTCATCTTCATCCATTCTGTTAATATGGTCTAGTCACCCCAGTTGGCCTAATTTGATGCGCCGAGCTATATTCACGTTGGAATTCAAATTATGTAGCTCCTGGGGCCAACGACGTCGATACTCGGCCTTTTCTTTAACAGGACTATATATTTTACGGAGAATTTTTCTCTCGACTACTTCCAGATGTTTTTCATCCGCTGGCGATATGACCCAAGTTTTGGAGCCATATGCCAGGACAGGTAAAATGAAATTCTGGTACAGCTGGACTTTTGTCTGTCGGGAGAGAGCTTTGTTCTTAAACTACTTGCTGAGCCCACAATAGCATCTATTAACAAGCAGAATTCTCATATTTCTCTCCAGGCTGACGTTGTTGTTTTTGTTCACGGCGGATCCAAGATAGATAAGATTATCTACCACTTCAAAATTAAATCGGTTGTCGACGTTCAAGTGCGGACCAAGTCGAGAGATTTGGCACCATCAATTTTGCCTTGGTCTCATTAACACTGAGACCCACCTTCGCTGATTCTTTTTTGATTCTAGTTTTAAGAAGTGATATAGACCCAAAATGGAGAATCAACATGACGTCGTTATAGTATTCCATTACACCTCATGACAGGACTGGGGAAAGCTTGTCACAGTCAGAGAGCTGTGCGCCCTTTATACCTACACTTACTAAATAGGACCCACAGTTTTATACTTATTTCGAACGGATTTTTCAGTTCCCACCACTAAGCCAGGTGACCATCATCAAAAGAAATGTAAGGTGTTCAGTGCAGGGATCGAACCCACATACTCATGTCTAAGAGCAGCGCGCGCTGACCCTTGCATCACTAGGTCGCACCATGCATTGACTTTAAGTGTATGTAACGGATCATCGTTAATGATACATGGATTCTCAGTTCTCCAGAAGCCAAATTTTGTTTGTTTACTTGTGCCTTACGAAGATAGTGGCCTCGTCGGTCACGATAAATTTGGACCGTAAATCGTCCAATTCGTCGTTGAAGTTTAGAAGAGCGTGAGCGTAATTTAGACGCGAGTGGCGGTCTTTAGGCGGTAGCTGATGGACTGTCTGCATCTTGTAAAGGAACCTCTTCATATATTTCACCAAACTGTTCTGCAGAAACGAACATTAAATGGTGAATATTGTGGCACTTTTTCAGCGGCAATATTCTTATCAGAACGAGCACTATGAAGTCTTCTAGCACCTCTTCTGTTATGTGTCCCTCCAGTCTCTTCGAGGCGAGCGGCTAAACTGTTTAGTGTTTGACCAAGTTGACATAGTAATGCGTATTCCGAGTTCCTGATAAATATAGAGTTTCATTCTGTGTCTTAGGACTTCTCAAATATCGAAATATTTGCAACAGTTATAGCGGTTTGTTTGCGTGGCTCTTGTACATGAGAACGTGATTTCGATCCCTGACCTGACCACCTTATATTTCTTTCGATAGCGGTCACATTGCTTAGTGTCGTGGACACTATTGAGTAATTAGCCATGAAAAAAGTTTTCCAAACGTTTTCAGCCATGAAAAAAGATTTCAATTTTGTTATCAATATTTTAATTTGAAATCTAAACACCAAAACCAGTACATAAGTTTCAGACGGGTGAACCGACTTAATCATACCCTCACCCTAGGTCATCCATTGCGTGGGGGTTCTGTTAAAAACGCCCATACTCAAAGGTGACCATATTCAATAACAGATTCGCATTTCACTAAATATAATTGAATACCCAAATTAGTTAGTTTCCTCCCAATATTTATATGCGAGGTACACAAATGGGCATGGCAAGCTGTTTCCAAAATTTTGATCAGTACTTATTAATATCGGTTACGATTTATTGGAGATATCGAGTCGGGAAACCGCAAACGCCCAACTTTTGTATGGTATGTACGAAACTGGGCGTGGCACAATAGTCAACTGGGCGTGGCACAATAGTTAGTTTCACTGTAGCTTTTAGCAAAATATTGCCTAGTACCAAATTTTATTAAGGTCGATTGTAGTTTGCGAGAGTTATCGTATCGATCAATCGGTCATCCGCCCAACTTTTATATGGGAGGTACCAGAATGGGTGTGGCAAAACAGCTCATTTTCTACAGGAGAGTTTTATTTGACTAAATATTGACTAGTTCAAACTTTCATAAAGATTGGTTCGGTATTGCGGGACTTCTCGTGCCGAACACCCAGACGCCCAACCAACTTTTGTATGGGAGGTACCACAATGGGCGTGGCAAAATCACCTTTGTTTTAATCGGTGATTGGCGTTTGATAACGTGAAGCCTTACACCTAATTGCATTAAGGTCGGAAGTGTTTCACGCGATTTATCGCATTGAGAACCCTGACGAACACCCTGTTTTGTATGGGAGGTACCAAAATGGGCGTGACAATCTCGCCCATTTCCTGCAGTAAAGTAGACATTTACAGATTATTACCCGGTGTGTGAGTTGAAGCTAATCACGGCCAGCAGAAGAAAGGTTTGAAAGAAATATGATTTTGAGCTAAATGTTTCGATTTGTATGGGAGGTACCAGACGGGGCGTGGTAAAAACGCCCATTTTCAATCCCAAACTCAATATTGGCAAATAATAATCACTGACAAAATTTCAGTGTGATCTGTAAAGATTTACGGCAGTTATCGTGTTGACCAGCCAGACAGACGGACATGGCTCAAACGTCTTAAAAAGTTCTAAAACGAATTTCGTCAAAAGATACTAAGGGTCTAATATGGCTCCTTCTATGTGTTACATTTTTTTACGTATTAAATGATATATACATACTCCCATCCCTATGGGGAGGGTATGAAAAATAGTTTTTGAGGTAGTTTTCGTCATATACGAGTGAAAAATGGTTGTGCGGATAAAACAATTGCCGTCTGGTGAAAATGGTGATATATCGAACCCACCATCTATGGTGTTTCTAATATCTTTAATTTCCACTACTGGAAGATAGTGCGGTGTATACACTAGATGGCGCTATGAGTCTCTCTAGTAGAAGGTTGATGACTTCGCTAGAGTATTCTGGAAAATACGGGTTGTTTCTGTTAAAAAGAGGCCACTAATTATTCGAGTGAATCTGTTTTAAAACCGCGAAAAGTATACATCGTTGACTAATACAAAAAAGGTGTTAAACTTTGTTATCAGTTGAATGTTGGTATCAGCTGAAAGTAATGCTCCAGTATTGTGAAGCGTTACGAGGTGCATCGTGTCAATTCATCACCCACTATTGTCATTATTGTAGTGTATAAAGAACTGCCTCTAATTGATTATAACTAAAAGATTTAAATTTTTTTAATATAATCAAGCCAAAGATTATAGAAACCCCTAGATGATGGTATATACTAAGTAGTGGGTTTGGAAGTCAAGAGAAAGTTTCTAGATGGCAACGGAGTGGTTGAAATAGTCTAATTTTCCCGAAAACTAGTACTATTAAAATATCTGGTCAGCCATGCTTTTCTGCTTTTTATATAGTCAACAAATTAATAAAAGCTGTATGCCTTTCTGTTATCTACATATATTTTGTTTTCAAATTCAATCAGCAGAATCGAAATATAAATGGTTTTTGAGTGTTTTTTGTCATATCCGAGTGAAAAATTCTGTTTCCTTAGCCATCTGGCGAAAATGGTGAATAATCGTATACACCATCTATGCACGCTGAAAAATTGGTATTCTTTTGTTGTTTGGATGCAATAATAACGTGTTTGTAGCTTGTAGCAAATATAGTATAATTATGTCCAAACACATTGTGTTTGCTATTCAACATAACGTGTTTGGGTCACAATGATTAATAGGTTATAATATATGTATTTGTGACCCAAATGTGGCTTTGTTTGTTGTAAACTACTGAAAACACTGCTGTCTATCACAATAAAGAAACAAAAAGCAGCACATCTGCAATTCACGAAAGAAATGCTTGCAAATATGTACATGGTTCCTGCAATATGTTGCTGGAGCCCTTATATTTCAGCGTTTGGTATTTCTATCATCTTTGATCTTTGTTCAAGCTCAATACTTTACATTATTTTGGAAAAAAATCTGATTGAATAGAGCAACACTTAAAAGCACAATTCGTAATTTTGTAAATCTTTTTCAATATTTATATTGTAATCCTTTCGTTTGTAGTCAATAAGAAAAAATATTGGGGAATATATTTGATTATAAATTTTAGGGCACCATCTTTATTATATTTATCATTACATTGAAGTATTGTTAACTCGATTTATATAATTAATCGGTCTGAACTTACTCGATTACTCGAAATCGGTCGTTAAAAATTGTTTGAACAAATTTTTGCTCCAAATTTGTTAAATTAATCGAACAACAATTAATCGATGGTATACCCTGGAATATATATTTGCTGTTACTTTGCGGTTCCTATACCAAAGTTATAAACTCCGGATTCATGTACGAGAAACCAATGAAATCATTTTGATCCAAATTCATCATAAACAATTTATCTGTTGGCGTTAAGTCCGTCTTCTCATCGGTGAAAGTCTTATCGAAATTACACAGATCTTTGCGATGTTTCTGCAAAACAAAATGAGATATTTCTAGAAAAATAACCCATCCAAGCATCCAACTAACATTCTTACAATGCTTGGTATTATAGGAGGCTCCATTCCTCTATCTGCTGCTGCTTCCCAATCGATATCCTTATAGAAAGGATGAGTTTGTATCTCAGAACGAGCAAACTTGCCGGCTCCCAAACGATTATTGGGTTTTTTGGCTAAGAACTGAAATTAATAGAGAACTATTACAAACTGTTTTTATTTCCATTGAAGTGTATTCCCCTACACTAGTAATAACATCCATAGACTCTTGGGAGAAATGTTTGGGGAAGACAGCCTTTTTCTCTTTGGCATTCTTGTAAATGGCCTCATCTGTATCACCCTCGAAGGGTTGTTGGCCGGCCATCATCTCGTACAATAGAACCCCATAAGACCACCAATCCACTGTGTGATTGTAAGGTTCATAGCTCAATATCTTCAAGAAATCACACAACTCAAAATCGTATTAGACATAAATAATCTTAACCCTCTAAATACCTCTGGAGCTATATAAGAACTGGTGCCACAAAATGTTCGAGTAGAATCATTTTCACTTATATCATCTTTGGATAAACCGAAATCGGTCAGTTTGATGTGGCCATCCATATCCAGTAAAATGTTGTCCAATTTCAAATCACGATATATAATCCTGGACTCATGCAAGAAGAACAAAGCCAAAGCAACTTCGACAGCATAAAATCTGTGAGATATAAAAATCGCATTATAGAGAGATGAAATAAATATCCTTTTAAGATTACTAACAATGTCACAGATTCCTTAAAACGTCCATACTTTTGCATGTGATACAAGAGGTCACCACCTTTGCAATATTCCAAAACGAAAAACAAGCGATCCTTAAAGAAAGAATAATATTTTGGGGTTTTGTTTTTTTGACCATGACTGCCTTTTTTTCTTTCGTACCATAGTTTGGAAACATGAGTGTAGTGACACCAAGAAGGGAGATTTTCTCGATAGGGCCAAAATGAATTTTTCATTCATTGGCAATTCCATGTCATCGGCCTGTATTATAATATCCTTCCTAAGGACTTTTATGGCATACAATTCGTCGGTACCACGACGCTCGGCCAGTAGCACCTTTCCGTAGGATCCTTTGCCCAAGACTTTAATGAAATTGAAGTCGGCAGCTCGAATCATATCGCGTTTGTTCATATTGTGGGGCATTTGCTTGTTGTCCATGCGACGCCTCTGGCTGTTTTTAGGTTTATCGCGCTACATAGAAAAAACATTTTCATTTGGTCATATAAAATGATAAAATTTAAAAATTATTTTCTTTAAAAAGAGGTCCTTAAACGAAGTAATATTCGCCGACTCCAGATAGACTTTCCCTAAGAAAAGAGGCATGTCTTCAATTCCCGTAAGAAATGTCATGTCACATAACAACATTGAACCACAAAATATTTAGGAATCGCTATCACTTTCAAGGAAAATGTCGTAATGGCGTAGGACTGATTCCAAATTATATAAAAAAAAACTGCAATTTTCAATTAAAAAAAAATTATATCGACAAAAATCGAAAGAAAAGTAGATAATCAGATATAAATATAGATACGAGGGCGGATCAATAAGTACGTAACTTTTCGAACTTCCCTTGTAGTTACATGAAATGCAACACTGCTCCCATCAAGTACTACCTTTAATAGACTACGGTTAAATTTTAATACACTACTGTCAAATTTTGAGCAAGTTCCATCATTTGCTTTACGTTTAACAGCTTTTTAAACACATACAACCTCGTGCATTTTTTTAAAAATGGAAAAAAGTGAATTTCGAGTTCTCATTAAACATTATTTTGTGCAAAAAAAAAATGTCAATCAAACCAAGGAAAAACTTGATAGATATTATGGGGACTCTGGTAAAAAAAGTGGTTTACTGACTTTCGTTGTGGGCACACAAGTACAAATGATAATGAACATTCTGGACGGCCAATTGAAGTCAATACACCCGAAAATGTCGAAAAGATCCACGATATGATGTTGGTCGATCGAAGAGTATTGTTGATGCCATAGGCATTTCATATGGCAGTGTGGTTCCGATTTTAAATGAGAAATTGGGTTTAAGAAAGCTGTCTGCAAGATGGGTGCCGCGTTTGCTCTCAATTGACCATAAACGTAATCGTGTGACAACTTCAAAGGATTGTTTGGAGTGTTTGAATTGGGCTACGAATTGGTATCTAACCCCTAGTTTCTATTTCCTATTTCCAAACCTAAAGAAATGGCTCGGTGGAAAGAGATTTAGCTCCAACTATGAAATTATTTATCAAACAAATGCCTATTTTATGGACCTCGAAAAATCCTATTTTTTTGGAAGGGATACAAAAATTGGAGAAACATTGGACTAAGTGTATTGAGCTAAAAGGAGATCATGTTGAAAAAAAAATATTGTTTTTGCAAAAATAACTGTGTTTCATTCAAAAAGTCACGGACTTATTGATCCGCTCTTAGAAAGAGGAGCGGAGACAAGACTACCAAAACTTCAAATTAGTGACAGATTTGAGCGGATGGTCACTGACCGCGAACGTTAACAGGCACTGGTGAGAACAGCCACAAACTTCGAAACGATCGTCCATGAATGTGAGTTCAAGCCCCACTTTTGACTCCTTAAAATTCTTCATTACTTGGAGGGGAATACCCTGCTCGCAAGATCAGGTTCTTTTTTTTCGAAAGATTTCTTAAGACGTCATTAACGTAGTTTTCTACGAGGGTAAGATTCTATTTGGACATACGAAACCCCGTAGCGTATATCAATTATCTCAAGGAGGTAAAAGTTAGGGCGCACAATGGGCGTTCGGTACTGGTGTAAAACTGTAGGTCCCAATTAATGAATGTAAAACTAGAAACCGCACAGCTCACGGGTTGCGAGAAGCTCCCCCAATCCTTTCATATGGTTTAAAGGGATACCATATTTTTCATGTGCATTTGCGGTATCTGATTTCGCGACTATCGAGTGGGTGCTTTGTTTTACGGCTAGTGGCGGGCGAGTGAGCTGTAAACTTGCATTTACGAAGCATGGAAAACATAGAAGTTATAAGGTACGGTATATCTCATTCAAATGGCAACACTGAGCAAGAAAAACTATTCCAGAAAATTCTAGGGTGCGCCGCAAAGACAACTTTTGTCATACCGGAATTGCACAGTTGGAAATTTCCTATAGACATCATCAATGACAAACAAAGAACTGACATGTCAGAGTCACTGCTAACTTATCGATCCGATCCCAAAACGTCATGGTACCACCTAAAATGTTCATACATTTGGTCAAAAGTCAGCAGGAATCATCCGCAACTTGTCAGCGGAACGGTTTTATATAGATTTTATATAGGTTTTATATACCCCTTCACAATATATGTCACCTATGTCAAAACTAGTGACACTTTCATGAAGATGTCTTATATAAATTACCATTGCCTACTGACATTGTCCTAATGAAATACTACTGAAAATGTCTTCAAGACAAAATTGCCAACTGTGTATATTTACCTGACTTTTTAAACTATATTCACAGAACTAATTGTTTGAAAAGAGATCGTAGCAACAGTAAACACAAGTGTTGCTACTGAATTTCCGTTGCCACTACCAAATTGAAGTTGTCACGACTGAATTTATTGTCCCCAACAAAAAAAATCGGTTGAAACAACTTGTAATTGGTTGTGACAACCTCTAATTCGGTTGTGACAACCTCTAATGCGGTTGCGACAACCTCTTGTTCGATTGTGACAACCTCTAGTTCGGTTGTGACAACCTCTAGTTCGGTTGTGACAACCTCTTGTTCGGTTGTGACAACCTCTAATATGGTTGCAAGAACCCCTTGATCGGTTCTGACAACCAGGATTCGTATTTCGTGGGTAATGAGTTTATTGTCGTGGGGGAATGGGTAGCGATCGTTTACCCATTACCCACAGGGTATGAGGAAAATATTGGGTAGCTACCCACGAAAATGGGGAATTACCCATCACGACGATGGGTAATGGGGTACCCAGGCAACCGATCTCTATTTTTGATCGAAAATATGAAAAAGTAGTATAAATTTAATAAAATCCGTACAATAAAAAGGTGGTTATAAATCGAAAACAGTGATGCCATATTGGAGACATCCATTGGTTGAAGACTCCTATGGAGGTATAATTTTTATTTAATTTTTCGATTGGACGCACCGTTTTCGAGTTATAGCCACTTTTTTATTTTTGCGATTTTCTTATTTTAGCGATTTTTCGAAAAAAAAATTCTTCCATACGAATTGGACCACTTTATGAAAACCCCTTAGATACCTGAAAAAATTGGTTATTTTTCGATTGGATGCTCCGTTTCCGAGATATAGAGATTTTTCCTAATTTTTTCATAATTTCGATCAAAAATGGGGATGGGAACCCACTACTCAACGTCGTGGGTAGCTACCCATTATTTTCCCCATTTCCCGGGGGTAATGAGTAATCGTGATGAGTAACTCCCCATTGTCGTGGGTAGCTACCCATTATTTTCCCCATTGCCCTGAGGGTAATGGGTAACCGTGATGGGTAATTCCTCATTTTCGTGGGTAGCTACCCATTATTTTCCCCATATCCTGTGGGTAATTGGTAAACGTTCATTACACATTCCCGACGACGATGTGATTGGGTTACACATGGGGGGGGGGGTATATACGAACTCTGGTGACCTCTAGATCCGTTGTGACAATCTACTGTTCAAATGAAATGGCTTCGAATGACTTTACCCATTTCTACACCCATTTCTCTGCGTGTAGACCGTAAACGCCTCAGTACTTTTTTGTGTCTGTTTTCCTACTGTTTGTGGCCAAAATTGAATTGAAATGTTTTGATAGTATTAGCATTTTTAACAAATTTTTTCTAAGGCTCAACAAATCCTTGATCAAAGTCAAGACAAATAGTAATAGATTAATTTTAGAATTAGAAAAGTTATCTACCGATTTCTCGGCATTGTTTAAAACTATATACACTACTTACCCTAACTTCATCCCTAAGACGAGCAATGTCATTAACAGGATCACTGCAGGGTATATTGTAGTGCTCACCCTCCACTTGGGACAAGAACTTGTACCAGCCATCAATGGGTTCCTAAGAAAACGAAATGATATTGAAGAATAAAATATTTCAGATTCAATCCAAATATAATAGAAAGATGTTCAAATGTAAATAAAGCCGCTGCATGCAACAGCTACCTTTTGAATCTCTTCCATACTGAAGGAAAATGATCCCATAAAATCATTGCGAGAAGTACGATCCCAATCCCAAACTTCGATGAGCAAACGCTTTTCACGATCCGGTGGTGTTAAGTCACTGGAAGAATGAAACATTCAATGAAACATCAATCATGACTAAGGACATTGTGAGCTGCCATCGATTGGCAAACTTACTAAGTAAACGATTCATTAAATACTGGATTTAGATTCTTCTGTATAGTCTTGGTTTTCTTCTTGGTTTTACCGCTGCGATCTGGATGCAATTGAATGGCTATATAGGGATCACTCAAACCATTTGTATCCATGGGTATCAAATTCGAGGCCTCCTTGACTGTAAATACAGGGACACAGGTTAATTTTTGGTTTTTCTTTAATTAAATCTTTTTTACTTCTTAACTTACTATCAATTTTAATAGAATTCCCCTTAATTTCGACATATAATAAAAGTTTTCCACGGATCTCATTAATATCTGCGCCACATAGAGGTGCCACTTTCGACTGGCAATTTTGATGGACATTTAGGTTACAATCTGTAATGGAGATAAAGAAAGTTTGACTACAAATTGCAATATAAGTTTAAATAAGCCGGCATATGTCAGACCATAATCTTAATACTTTTCCGTAAATATCTATTTACATGGTGTCTAAACTTACTGTCACATTTGACACCCTGATGTGCCACTCCATGCAGCAATAGGCCGCATTCATCGCAAAATGTCGGTGCCGAATATGTGGTGGAGACCCAGGTATGCTTTACCTTTGCACAATCGCCATCAATATCCGTTTCCGTTCCAGGACATTTGAAAATCACATATTTACAACATTTCTGGTGAATATTAAAACGACAATCTGCACAAATATATGAGTTACATGAATTTAAAAAAAAGTTATCACAAAAAATTGTGGTGTAAAATTTGGAACTCACCTTCACACTGATAGCCCTGTTTGCCAAATCCCCTGTATTTTCATAATCACCACGAAAATTTACATTAATTTAATTAGAGCAATCACACAAACATTTTTCAATTCATTAACTATATAAGTATTTAGTTTTTTGTTTGATTTGTTCACTTGGCTTTAAAATTCATCCCACTTACGTACCATATAAAATCCTTGCAGTGACCACAATATGTGGGTTGTTTGAAGAACCTTACGGCAAACTTGTGGCCATTTACAATTTCCAATGCTTTGCGTTTCATACCTCCGCGCCTGAGGCGATTTTTCATGAAATTTGTAATGGGTCCTTCGCCCGCGATTTCCACTAGATCTTTTGGTCCGGCGGATACTGCTGCTGCAGCTGGTGGTGCTGCTGCCGATGCCATTGTGTTATCCTTTTATAAAATATCCTTTATGAGTGGCAAATAGTTGCTAATTATCCGGCTAATATTTCCTGCGTACGAGAACTCTTGGGCTGGCTGTCTGACCAGCAACTGTTGGGATTTTTTACATTTCAGTGAAAAAGTGCACTATGTGGAAACCTTAAAAGTGCTCAGTTACATAGCATTGTGGTAATTTTCTGGTACGTTTTGCTATGACCAAAGTTGAAGGTATTGCGTCTCTTATGTTGTTTAGTTTCATGTAAATAAATGTCAAAGTAAGTGTTTGCAATCCAGGTTCAATGGATGCCACATATAATGGCATTCTCATGTAAATAAACATTTACCCCCGTATTCATAACGATAAGTTAGTCGTTGGATGTACATTTCGTACTACGAGTATCTAGCAAGAATATTTCAGAGCCTAGTTACTCGTTAGTAGAGAGTTGGTTCATAACAGCCTCCTAACTACTGTCTAACTCTAATATGAATATGTGTGGTATAGACAAATGCAACCCTGATAAACATGATCAAACGCGATATACTAAAGTGGAAAGTCAAAATTTCTCTCCACTCGACTGCCAGCAAGCAAAACGAATGAAGCGTTAATCATTCTCTGCTCTCTCTCTCTCTCTCTCTCTCCTACTCTCTTCATTGAATATTTCAATACACGAGCAGCTTTTTGATAGTGTTACTGTATATAACTATGCAAATTCCAACCATGTTGAAGCAAAATTACAGAAACTATGGAAAAAAATTACATGAGGTATCAGGGGACACCCGGTTGGAACGAAGTTCCTTTCGCCATATATTATGTAACGGGGTTTTCAACAGAGACGCTACAAAAGTAAATCGATAGGGACAGCAAACGACGCCATATTTTTTCCCGCTCTTTTGACATTTCTCTTCAGTAAGGTTTGCCATTTCATCATGGAAAGAAATACGAGCCAACAACGAGTCGACATTATTAAAATTTACTACCGAAATTTGGAGTCAGTGGCCTCAACTTTAAGAGCGCTACGTCCAATTTATGGTCGTCATAATCGTCCTACCAGATCAACAATTGAGCGTCTAGTGGAAAAATTTGAATCCACAGGCACAGTACAAAATGTTCCCGTGCCAGTGAGACAAAGAAGTGCCCGTAGTGTCGAGAATATTGCTGCCGCTGAGGCTTCAGTTCAACAAAGCCCAAATGTATCTCTCACATGTCGTTCTCAAGCGTTGGGCATCTCTGTGACGTCGTTGTGGCGAATTTTGCGAAAAGATCTTGGCCTACATCCTTACAAGATCAAATTGACGCAAGAACTGAAGCCGCTTGACCACCATAAGCGTCGTATCTTCGTGAATTGGGCTGAGCAACAACTTGAAAATGATTCGGATTTTCATCGGAAAATCATCTTCAGCGATGAGGCTCATTTCTGGCTAAATGGCTTCGTCAATAAGCAAAATATACATTATTGGTCAGACAGCAATCCACACGTAATCCATGAGTAATCATTGCATCCCGAAAAAATTACGGTTTGGTGCGGTTTATGGGCCAGCGGCGTCATTGGGCCGTACTTCTTCCGTGATGATCAAGACCGGCACATTACTGCGAATGCCACAATCAATTTATTGGAAACGAAGTTTGGTGAACGTGTTATCTCACGAAATGGCCCAGTCGATTGGCCGCCTCGGTCGTGCGATTTGACGCCATTAGATTATTTCCTGTGGAGCTACGTCAAGTCTATGGTCTATGCCAACAAGCCAGCGACGATTGATGAACTTCGTACGAATATCGAACGTGAAATTGCAGCAGTATCGGCCGATTTATGCTGGAAAACGGTCGAAAATTGGGTTCAGCGTCTGGACTTCTGCAAGCGTGCCCGTTGTGGGCATGCAAAAGAAATCGAGTTCCATACATAATGGCATCGAACGTACTTTCATAGGAATAAAGAATTTCATTGGTATCTAAAACCGGTTTTGTTTTATTTAAAAAAAACTTTTGTAGCGCTCTTATTGAAAAGCCCGTTATCTACCGAGATTCGAGTCGTGCATTTGTGGGACGCGGTGTTGTGTCAATTCAACACAAAAGCCAGAGAATAAAAGAACAAAAATTATAACGAAAAAAATTACTCGCGTACAATAGAACCTTATCAAGATGAAATATCTTGTGATGTATAAAAGTCATCGTGGGACCAGAGAATAAATTAGTTTAATTGAGATTTTCACTCAACCAACAACACGCGAAGTAAATAAATATGAGAGAATCGCTTGCAAGGGTGTTTGCCACCTTATTACTTTTGCCGCTGGCATGGGCCCAAAAGAGTCCCGAGTTTGTGGACAACCGCAGCACTATGGTGCATTTATTTGAATGGACTTGGAAGGATATTGCCCGTGAGTGCGAACAATTTCTGGGTCCTCAGGGCTACGGTGGTGTTCAGGTATTTAGTTGAGACTTTGAGAATTTTCAACAAATTTGAACTAGGATCTTATAGATTTCACCACCCAATGAAGTCCGCCTGGTGGATGATAATCCCTGGTGGTCTCGCTATCAACCCATTTCATATATCTTAACCTCTGCCTCTGGCAATGAAGCTGACCTGGCCGACATGATAAAGCGTTGCAACAAACAAGGCGTGCGCATTTACGTCGACATTGTGGTCAACCATATGTCGGGCTATAAAGACGGCGACACTGTTGGTACAGCTGGTTCAGTGGCTAACTATGGCGAACGTTCTTATCCTGCCGTTCCATATAGTCTTCCCGATTTCCATCCAGCCTGTGATATTTCCAATTATAAAGATGCTGTACAAGTTAGGAACTGTCAACTTTCGTCTCTGCTGGATCTCAATCAGACTGTTCCTCATGTCCAGGATATGATTGTAAACTATTTGAACAAATTAACTGATTTGGGTGTAGCTGGTTTTCGTGTGGATGCAGCCAAACATATGTGGCCGGCAGATCTGGCAATCATTTACGATAAACTTAAGCCTTTGAATGTGAAGTTTGGCTTCCCAGCCAATACCAAACCCTATATTTATCAGGAAGTCATCGATTTGGGAGGAGAAAATGTTAAAAAGTTCGATTTTTTAAAACAATTAAAAAACAATATTATTAATTTTAAAATTTTAACCCCTTAGATCAGAATATAACCAATTGGGCGCCGTCACGGAATTCAAATTCTCCACCGAAATTGGCAAACTATTCCGCCAGAAGAATACATTGAAATATTTAAAGAACTGGGGTCCTGAATGGGATATGTTGCCCTCGGACGATGTTATTGTGTTCGTGGACAATCATGATAACCAAAGGGGCCATGGTGCCGGAGGTGCTGATATTTTAACCCATAAAGTACCAGATTTGTACAAATTAGCTGTCGCCTTTATGTTGGCACATCCTTATGGCAAAGTGACCAGAGTCATGAGCTCTTACAGCTTCACAGACACCGATCAAGGGCCACCTCTAAACAGTGATGGCAAAATTCAAGGTCCTTCGTTTTTGCCAAATCAACTATGTGATACTGCCAACTCAGGCTGGGTGTGTGAACATAGATGGCCGGAAATTTCCCGCATGGTTAAATTCCGTAACGCCGTCAACTCGCAGCCATTAGAAAATTGGTGGGATGATGATAACCAGCAAATTGCCTTCTCTAGGGGTAATTTGGGTTTTGTGGCTTTTAATCTGGAGAACGACAACGGGTTGAAAGCTAACCTGCAAACTGGTTTACCACAAGGAGAATATTGTGACATTATCTCTGGAGAGAAAACTGGAAATGCCTGCTCTGGTTTAAAGGTTGTGGTTGGCGAAGATGGCATGGCCGAAATAAATTTGGACAAAGGACCCAGAGCGTTGGCTATTTACGTAGACGCTAAATTGTCTTAAATTGAAACACTCTAAATACTTATATAAATTAAAAATTGCAAAGAATTGAAAAATATCATGAGTTTTAATGAAATTTCAAAATGTAGATATGAATCAATAGAACTTTACAACAGAAATGTCAAAGGAGTTCAAGGGAACTAAAATGAAAATGAAATGAAAAACTTAAATTTCCCACCAAAAATGCTGACGGATTTCATGGAATCGGAAATTTTAACTAAAAAATTAAAATTCACCAGGGATGATGTTTTTTTATTCGGCCTTTTTATTTGTACTTTTTAATTTTATTGTTCAAGCTCGAGGACATTCTATATCTCTATTAATAGAGACATAGTTTTTTTTGAAAAAGGAGTTTTACAAATGTATTGCTGGCAAACCGTATAGCTATTTCAGACCTATCCACAGATCTTCATCAGCAGATCTTGCATTATAGTGAATTCTCAATTCAAATGAGATTTCGTTTGCATTTAGTTTGATGAACTTTTCAATAGCATCATTCCAAACATCTGCTGATGAAGATCTGTGCCTAGATCTGAAATAGCTGTACGGTTAGCCAGGAATCATAGGAATACATTTGTGAAACTCTTTTTTGAAAAAACTTTACCTCTTTTAATAGAAATATTGAATGGCCTTGAGCTTGAACAATAAAATTAAAAAATTAAAACTAAATTGAAATAAAATTTTGTCGTGGTCGGTCGGTAAAAAATTGTGTATGTTATTTAAATTTTATTTATATTTCGTAGGTACACATATCCTTTCCGTTCAAATTTCTTTTCCTTCCCGAATAATCGTTAGATTTGAGAGCCGAATCACGAGTCGAAGCCAACAGTTTGAAATTTACCAGCAAGCTTGCGAGCCAGCAACCAAAGTTTAACCTTTCGACTTCCAACTTCCAGCTATCCGAGCCGGACCGCGATTCCGAAGCCGACAGGTTACAATTTTTCGGTTCACAAGATTCAACCTGTCAGTTTCCGGCTACCAAATTTTCGAACCGACTCACGAGTCGGTAGCCAACAATTTGAAAATTGGAAGCCGACTTACGATCCCGGAACCAAAATTTAACCTTTTGTCATCTTGCTCACAAATGTGCGAGCTAGCTCTCGAATCGGAAGCCAACAATTTGAAAATTGGGAGCCGGCTTAAGAATCCGGGACCAAAGTTTAGCCTATTGTCTTCCTGCTACCAAATTTGGGAGCTGGATCGCGAGCCGTGAGCCGCCATGACGCATGGCTCTGTAGCGTCAACGGGCCAGTTCAAAATGTACAAAAACAAAATTAATTATCCACGCACTCCGAAGTCTCTTGTCAGAAGAAGCCTGCTTTAGTCCGACACATCGTGACAGTCAGGATTACCCCCTTTCATGAGTGCATACCACCGTAAGCCACAGAAGCCAACGTAACCTCATAGACACCATCCAAAGAGTCCAGTAATATTTCTACCCACAGACATCGACTCCCTTGTACCATTCGCCTGTCCTGTTCTTCCACGCAATTGCCGTCGTAACGAGGCTTTTCAAGAAACATCGCCAGATCTGATGCCGCCGTTATAAATTCCGTCGTACACAACCTTTAACTGCAGCGTAACCCTCCGAAAGGTAGGCAAGGGTTATAGACTGCGTAAGTTACTCCAGCGAAATATTATAGAGTGTGCATTAAAACGTATCATTATGAATTAGTATAAGGTTAAATGTGACATGAACTAAACAATCAATAAACACGAACGATTGATTCTCTCTCTCTCTCTCTCTCTCGATCTATATTTTATGTAACGGACTCTGGAAACCCCTGATCGTATCCTATCTTCGAAGAGAATAACTCGCCGTTGCAACACTATATCACAAAATTTTTTACAAAATATATCTGACACCTAACAAATAAATAAATATTTTCCAATTACATCCCATGAAGGGAGGCCGGAGAGCTTCTGATCTCTCCGCTGATCTCTCCGCTTTGCAGTTTTCATTCACTACTTGGGACCTACAGTTTTACACCGGTTCCGACCGGATTTTTGAGAACCTATTTCATGGCTTACTACTCGATAGTGTCGCCGTAACTAAGCGAGCTGGTCGCCGTCGAAATTAGTGTAATGTGGTCAGAGAAGGAATCAAACCCACGTTCTCTCGTACAACAGCCGCACATACTAACCAATGCATGACCGACGGACGGTCACAACCTCTGACCTGACACGTAATAAAAAAATAAAACGGTTTCCCCATGAAGGGATTAGGGAGAGCTTCTCACAAACCAGTGATCTGTGCGCATTTAGCTTTACACCGGTTCCGAACGGTATTTTGAGAAGCTTTATCATGGCTAAATACTAGATAGTGTGGCCGTCACGAAGAAAGGTGGCCGCCGTCGAAAGAAAGTTATGGTAGTCAGAGCAGGGATCGAACCCACGTTCTCTCGCACAACAGCCACGCACACTATCCGTTGCAACTCCGACGGCCACAACCTTCGACCTGACACCTAATACCTTTGTAAAATTGTCTGTTAAATCCGAATGTGAAGTCAGAATGGTCAGAAGTATAACCGTCTTCCAGATATAGCAAAATGTTTTTAGAAAAGATGATCTCACTTGAATGGAAATATCTTCGAAAATATTCGACAGATTTTGTCGTTCAGTCAATTAAAAATTTCACTTGGGTTAATTCAAGTGAGATAATTCACTAAATTTACTCTAACTTAGTCATTTTTGCACCGATCAGGATCATGTCAGGCTCAAAACCTTCGCTTTGAAATAAACTAACGCCTGAAGTTATAAAACATTTTTATTTCTAATTAGTTGGTTTGAAAAAAATAAGATAAAAACAGCAAAATTGTAAAAAAAATCATCAAACTATTTGTGAAACCTGAACTTTGGTCCACTGTGACTCAGTCATTTCTTAACCAATCTTTACAGACGACCCACGATCAGTAATTTTATTATTTATCATTAAGAAAAATGCACGACAAAGATCGTCGAATATTTTCGAAGATATTTTCATTCCAGTGAGTTTATATTTTTCGAAAACATAAATATCGGTAATTTTGCATATATCTCGAAAATGGTTCTACTTTTGACCATTATGACCATACATTCAGATTCATCGGACAAGATACTTTTTTCATCAGTGTAAGATACTTTTGGGCAGGACTTTGTAGAAAATTTGTGACACAGTGTATTTGGACCTTCACATATGAAGTTTCACTTTTGCCGCCTTCATGACACGCTGTTTTTTCTAATTATTAACATTTTCCAAATAGCCCCAAGACCCCTTTCATGTCAATACAGTTTGGCTTAAGCACAACAATTACATCGATTACGACTTCAAAATTACCAGCAAATACAAATGTTAATCTTTGATGCACTTCATCTCAAAACTTAAAAATCAAGTGTAATATAGAAAAGTAAAATCTGTGTAAAATTCTAAGATCCTTCAAGTATAGGAGTTTTCCTCTTTAGCTGTGTATTTAACCCCAATCTAAGTCCTTGAACAAGTTTTCTGTGCAAAATCTAAATTTCAAAAAAGTTTTCCTTTTGAATTTGCCATCCTTTTTTTTGGTGTGTCATGTCTCTTAAGTTTTATTTACCGTCATAAATTTTCCTTTACCATAAATTGTTATTGTTGTTAACCTTATTCTGTGCAACCATAACTAGAACTCAATTTTTGTGCTGTCGAAACCAAAAAAAAAACACCTAAGGGGGTGAATGGGAAAAGTGAAAAATAAAACGAAGAAAATCCAAGGAGGAAAATATGAAAACCATGTTACGATATGTTGCACTGAACATAAACATCAAAATAAAGTTAGATACAAATTCGCACAGGAATATCGAGTTCAATTGCATTGAAGGGAATACGAGTAATAACATGAAATCATAAGCGAAACCAAAACTCAATTGCCAGCCAGCAACCAGAACAGCCAAACTGCACATCCAAGTGAAAATGTGAGAACTTTGAAAGGTAAATAACCTAAACCCCTTAACACTTGCGATGACTCTGCCTGGCTAAGGGACGGATGTAGAATGTTTAAGCATTATTCTACTCCCACTGAGTGTTAAAGCAATTCCATCCTCAACCATTCCGGTGATTATTGTTTATAATTCCTCTTTGCCGCCTTCCACTGATTGGGAAATGTAACGTCTTTCACGTTGTTGTATACTTACATTTGAGTAAACACCACCCAAGCCCAATGCCACCACCAACACCATCACCCGCACCCGCATCGTCATCACCCTCAGCACCGTCATCATCATTATAGTCCTCGTCATCATTATGAGCAATAGTAGGTTGAACTACAAGCGTGCAGATCTCGTGAGCTGTGTTTACTCTTTGTTGTTCTACTTGTTATTGTTGTCAGTGTATGCCAATGCATATTATTGACGTCATCAGTTTTAGTCTGCATGCAAACACGTTTAGCGCCTTCCATACGACGACAATATGGCAACTTTCCAAGAACAACGTACAAGTGTACCAGCCTTAAAATGGAGTAAATCAGACCTCCTTCTGCTTCTGCTTCTTCTTTTTCCTCTGGTTTTTGTTTTCTTTTTGTATATCGTTGTTACCTTCAGTTCTTCATAATTGAGCAGATTGAGCACACTTAGTCATTGTTTTCCCTACTACTACTACTTCGCCGTCATCATCATCATCATCCACATCATCATCATCATCATGCATAGTTGTCTTCTTTTGTTTTCCTTTGTGTTCCGTTTCATCCCTCAGTTGGTAATTTTCCCGGTATTTCCAGTGCTTTGGTCATTAGTTTCCAATGGCGCCTGTTTCCACATGTACGCACGTAATGTAATCTCACTCACAGCAGCGTCACGTCACGTACAGACAATAAGTCTAATGGTCGACCCGTCCATTGTTGTTTGTTTGTTGTTTTTCCATGCTTTTCTCTTGCACTCTTTTGATTTTGCTCACAATACAGACCTGCGCTCTCAATTTCTATTGATTTGCATGCCATTTTCGCATTCTCATCACATTTTTCAAATTCTCTTAGTTATTCAATATTTGCTTAGGTTTGGCATTTGCTAACACGCTACTAACTAATCTGATGACGAAAAGGAACAGCTGGCTAAATGAAAATATTTTTATAACTCATGATCTGGGAAGGAAGCTAACGAAGGAACTAGGAAATTTGGTACGAAAGGTATAAAGACGGTAATGACTTCGTTAGATATATTTCCTATAAATTACGAGTACCAAGACAACTGCGTACACTCAAAAAAAAAGAAGTACATAAATCTCAAAATGGAATAAAACCTGGCACGCTGCACGTGCCTAATTGCACGATGGAATACAGGCATGGCATCGCAATCCAAATACATCTCACAAGTTCCGACCCATATGTATCTGCACGCAAAATGCGGCTCCCAAGTCGTTAGTTGTAAGCAACGCAAGCGCTCGGGAGCACTTTCAAATTTTAATGGTGATTTCGTTTCTAAAAAATAACGTTACTTACTTACTTACTTATCCGTCCACGAACAACCCCGAGGGGTCAGGGACCTTGCAAAACGAAGATAACATATTTCGCCAACCTAGTTCGATCTTTTGCCTTATCTCTCCAGTTGGTAATACCAAGTATACGCAGGGATTCGTCAACCTGATCCTTCCAGCGGAGTCTTGGTCTTCCTATTTTTCGTCTTCCTTCGAGTTCGGTTTCGAAAACCCTTCGTGGTGGTTCGTCTTCATCTATTCTACTGACATGGCCTAGCCAGCGCAATCGCGTTATCTTGATCCGCTTAACTATGTCAATGTCAGGATAAAGCTCATACAGCTCATGATTCATGCGTCGCCGATACTCGCCGTTGTGCACTATAGGGCCATAATTTTTTCGGAGTATTTTTCTCTCGAAGACTCCTACCGATGTTTCGTCTGCTTGCGATAATACCCAGGATTCACCTGCCAATAGTCAGATACAGTGCCCTTGTAATAGTCAAAATTGATCGAGGCAAAGTTTTTTCAGCGAAAATTCTCCACTAAACTGAGTTCAAGAAATTCTACATCCGTTGGCTTCTTGATCCTCTTGATCTTATTGCACCTAATATTTCTGGTAAATTTATTGCAACAAGGAAGTTTATAAACCATAACCAACAAATTTGGTTGATATTCCGTTCGAACGATAACACTGTGTGTAATTGTCTAAGTCATGGAAATATAACCATATACGGACACCACTTTGTGTAAAATACCAAAAAACAGATCCGTGTCTCCCAATTTCGCCCAAAGTCATGCACTTTTTTTATGGGCCCCCAAAGATTTGGGGCCTCGGTGTCATATTTGCAAAAAAGTGATCATTTTGTCAGGCTCATATCTTGCAAACCGTTCGGAATTTTGATTTACTTTCTGAGTGAAAGTTGTAGCCCTTATCATAAACAACAAAATTTTGAACATATAAAATTTTCACCTTCAAGGTCAACATCGCAAAAAACTTTAAAAAAATTCGATTTTTTTTCCTTTTTCTCACTGTTCAGGACGATAGGTAGCAAACCGTTCAAAATTCAAGGAAACAATCAACTACAAGAATGTACCTAAGATCTCAATAAACAACTTTCTTGAACATATGAACTTCCTAGGAATGATTCTTATAATGTGTGCTGCGTCCCTTGTTGCGTGTGCTTAGCTTACTGTTTTGCCTGTGCTGCTGCGGTCGATGAGATAACACAGTATCTCAATGTTGAAGTAAACGGTGTTAAAAAATCATTCCTAGGAAGTTCATATATTCTAGAAAGTTGTTTATTGAGATCTTAGGTGCATTCTTGTAGTTGATTGTTTCCTTGAATTTTGAACGGTTTGCTACCTATGGATCCGAACAGGGGAAAAATGTAAAAAAACAGATTTGTTTAAAGATTTGTTTGCGATTTTGACCTTGAAGATGAAGTTTGTTTGATTTTATATGTTCACAATTTTTGTTCTTTATGACAAGAGCTACAACCTTCCCTCAGAGAGTAAATAAAAATTCCGAACTGTTTGCAAGATATGACCCTGACAAAATTATCACTTTTTTGCAAAAATTACACCGAGGCGCCAAATCTTTGGGGGCCCATAAAAAAGTGCATGACTTTGGGCAAAATTGGGAGACACAGGTCTTTTTTTTGTTTTTTATCACGTAGTGGTGTATTTTATTTATATATTTTCGTGTTGCACTGTGTAATTGAAGCAATTCCCCATGCAACTCTCCCGACTGTAGTGTATAACTTTTTCGATAAGATGTCGCACATGCGTCATCGAGCCTGAAGGCCATTGAAATTCGATTATATTTAAAAGTAATTAAAACCGCTTAATAGCTGTATTATTTTTCAAATGAATAAAATAACAATAATTTAAATTTGTGTTGGAATTTTAATTTTCAATTAAAACAATTACCACTGTTCGCAATGGCAATTAAAAAATATTGAATTTCCATTTTATCACGTATTGCAATTGCAGGTTGTGAAATCGGATGCCAACTGTAATGAAATATGAGAACGCTTTTAATTATTTAATAGAGGTTTGTGTCGTCGATAGGTATTGTCTCGTAGAAATTTGAAATTCATAAATGATTTTATAAAAAATATTTGATAACCAAAACTGCTAATATGAAGGAAATGTGTTGAAAATAAGTGCAATAACCAACGGTATTTAAAATTTTTTGAATTTACATTTACTGAAGAAATTCAAATTAAACTACAAATTTTAATTATCATATAATTTATTTGCCCCATGTATGATTAATATGAATTAAGAACCAAGTTATTTGATATTATTAGTCAGTTACCCTGTATAAAGTTCTCTATGCAGAATGTTAAAATTAATATTTGAATGTCAGTGGTTACTTCAAGGCGTGCAACGAACCTTATTTGTTTTAAAGGATTTCCGAATAATGGAGCTTAATGTTAATAAAGTGACCACAAAATTATTGTGAGATGAAAGTTCTCTTGGTACCAGCTCATGACAAATGGTTGTGAAATTCGCTAACTACCAGAAAGCTAGAAATTACTGGAAACAACTGCCTGTCTCAAGAAAGTTTAATGGCTGCTGAAGAAATATGAAGGGAGAGTTTAGGTTGGTATACATACACGAGCACATTCACATTTTGGGCGAGTCTATCGAGAAAATAAGGAGTCTGATTGTCTTTTTCCTAATTTGCTTTTGCTTACTTACTTACTTAGTTGGCTTCAAAAAATCCAGAAGGGTCAAGGGCCTTACAACATGAGGGTAACATATTTCTCCAATAGGTCCGATCTTCAGCTTTACTTCTCCAGCTGGTAATGCCAAGCCCTCGCCAGCAATCTTCCACCTGGTACTTTTAGCGAAGTATTTTTGACATCTTTCGAGTTCGTCTTCCAATACTTTTCGCACTGGTTCATTCTGATCTATTTTACGACATATCCTAGCCAGCGTAAACGCGGTTCTTTTTTTTCAAATAACTATTTCAATGTCGTGATTCAAATTATACAGCTCGCTGTTAATCCGTTGTCGGTACTCGCCTTCCTCTATTATAGAACCATATAGTTCTCGGGGCATTTATGTCTCGGAGACTCCCAGTGATGTTTTATCAGCATGGGATATGGTCAAGGATTCTCGGCTACAGCAAGACAGGTTGTACGAGAGTCTGATAGAGTTGGATCTTTGTTTTTCGATAGGTGGTCTTATCCCAGAAGTGCTAGCTTAGCCCAATATAACACCTGTTTGCAAGCGCAATTCTCCGTTTGATTTCCAGGCTGACGTTATCGCTTCTGTTCACGGCAAATATGAGGCAAATTAATTCGTCCACTACCTTAAAATTTCAACGGTTATCTACGTTCACCCTTTCTCCCAATCGGGCGGATTTTCTGCTTGATGAAACCATTAATTTTGTCTTGTCCTCATTTACTTCCCAACCCACTTTTGGTAATTCCTTCCCAATTCTCGAAAATACTGCAGTGACTTCTCGCAGATTTCGCCCAACGATGTCTAAATTAGCAGCATACGCGAACAACATATGACTTTTGCTGCTGATAGTTTCATTCGTGTTGACTCCAGCGTTTTTCGCGATGATTTCAATGAATATATTGAAGAGATGGCATATGAGGATGTCATCCTGCCTTAGGCTTCGCCTCATACTAAATGGTTCGGTTAAGTTTTTACCAATCTTTACTTAGGATTTCAAGTCGGTCAATGTCATTCTTCCAAGGCGTGTCAGCTTAGCAGGAATACCAAGCTCCGACATAGCTTTGTACAGTTTCCCTATATCGGGCTATCGAAGGCAGCCTTATAATCTACAGAGAGATGGTGTGGTGTTTCTCCATGATTTGTCGTAAAGCCAATATCTTGTAGATAGTTGATTTTCCAGCCATAAAGCCCCAATGGTAAGGTCCGATAAAGTCTGCAACAAACGGCTTTAGTCTTGCGATGGATAAAAACTCTCTTGGTACAAACTCACCACAAATGGTTGTTGAATTCGCTAACTGAAGAAAGGCATTCTGGAAATTACTTGAAACAACTAGAAATTTTGGACTTCTGAAGTGGTATGATTGCAGAGTTGTGGTTACTGTAAATAAAATAGCATCATCATATATCGGGTAAATAAAGAGTACCTTTGTTATTACTGCAAAATAACTCCAAAAGGAAAGTTCATAAAAACTAACTTAGAATGAAGAAGTACAGCATTAACTAAATAAATAAAATAAATGGTTTCCCGTTACATCCCATGAAGGGATTAGGGAGAGCTCCTCACAACCACTGAGCTGTGCGCGTTCTAGTTTTACACTCACTGATTGGGGCCTGCAGTTTTACGCCGGTTCCGAACGGTATTTTGGAGAAGCCTTTTCATGGCTAAATACTCGATAGTGTCGCCGCCACTCAGCGAGGTGACCGCCGTCGAAAGAAGTGTAAGGTGGTCAGAGTAGGGATCGAACCCACGTCCTCATGCACAAGAGCCGCGCACATTACCATTGCACCATCGACGGCCACACAGCATTAACTAAAATACTGATTTCTTTAAGCAAAAGACAATAGTTTTACTGACACAAGACACATTTAGCTAAGAAACAATCGCGAAGAATTAAGGTTTTCTCTAACTTAGCAATGAACGTCTCAAACAACCGTCCTCGAAATTAATGAGAATTGGGAATATAATTTCTAAAACTTTCACAACTGCATATAAACATTAATATCTGAATGTCAACGACCAGTTTGTGGTGGGTATCTTTAGTTAATTGTTCTAACAGTTTCTCAGTTCAATGGAGCTTAATGTTAATAAAATTAACATATATTTGTCGTGAGTAGAAAGCTGTCTGTGTATGAGCCCACAACAAATGGTTGTTGAATTCGCTAAGTTAAGAGCATTCTGGAAAATTCTAGAAGAAATTAAGTAGCGTAATAGAGATTAAAGACTGCTGTAGAGATATGATTAGCGAGTTGATATTTTTATAAAAAATATGAGTATCGCCATGTTTCGGCTAAGTTTGTTTTATAACCCCGAAAAGTATGCAACGTCGTGTAATTGTAAAGTTTGCTAATGTTACTACTAAGTTAAAACTAGTGCTTTTATTGTAATTTATAAAGAACCTAGCTTTATTCACTATAAATAAAGACACAGTAAAAGGACAATTCATAACAATGTAGAAAAAGTCGGTTTTGGATAAAGTTTGTGGGCAGGTAAATGCTAGGCGTCATATGTCTTATCAGCAAAACATTCATTGCTGTTCAATTTGCACTATAATATTCCTTACAATACGACCATATTCAAAACAAAGTTCTCTTGATTCCTTCTATAGTTTTTTACTTCTTCTCATTTTCGTTCTGTGGTTCTCTTAAAACATCTCGCTCTTTCCAATTTCTACCCAGTCGAAGGACACCTCGCCGGCTAACATTTCATCAAACCCTTCTACAGAAAACTTCAATAAGCAAAAGAAGCAAGAGCAGAATATTGAAATTCAATAGAAAAACTTTAAGAGAGTCATAAATATATTAAGGATATTTGCTAACTTGTCAGGACATAAATATATATGTATATTGTATATGTATCAGCCAGTAGTGGCGGTTTTACGATGCGGGTAAATAGTTTGAAAATAGTCGAAATTTGAATTTCAGCTCGCGTGGTGAGAATCGGGTGTTCAAGAACAGTGTTAAAGTGCGGGAAAACATTAATGTAGCGAATTATAATAATGAATACGAATTACGTGTTGACTTAATTATAACGAAATAAATACATTTGCTACACCGAAGTCACGTGTTTGACAGTCTTCTAACTAGCGTCTAATGTGGGAGTGAGTTGAGGAAGAGTGAAGTGATACGAAATGAAATGAAGTCAAAGTGAATAAACCGTGTGCGTGAGTCAATGCAAATAGCGACATGGAAGTGGGATGTAAATGTGTTTTGTGTTTTTTTATGAATTACTGTAAGGACACGGATAATGTTCGATACATTTAAAAGCAATAACTGTCAATAATTGTGTAATAAATACACATACATAAACAAAATCAATTATAGTTGAACCACTAAAGTATAATGAAATAAACATGAACTTAATTATGAGAAAAAGTTTTATATAAACTTTTTATTCCCCTTGGTTTATTTTTTTGTTGATTCAGTTTCACATGAAAACTGTTGAAATTCCATTGTTTTACATAGTGAAAAGATCAAATGGGGTCAGTCACGATAATGAGTCTGTGTGTTTCCAAACTAGTTGTAATAGCTTTTGCTGTTGTTGGCGTTTAACTGTACTTTCGGTGAACTTAAATTGCTATAGTTAAAAATAGTTAGTTGCAATTGTTTGTGGCACAGAAGAAAAAGCATCATTAAGCCTTAAATGCCACTTTGAAAAGGATATTTGAGTGGCTTTTCAAAAAGCCCAAAATGAGCGGCATACAAAACACTATACACATACAACCAGGCAAACCTTCACATACAAATTCACATGCTGCAGCTACAACATCTGAATACAGATGAATATAATAGATAATTTCACATGTACAGTTGGATGTGTGACGTGTGACATGCGTATGAAACGAGAAGATAATGATGTGACAAATGCGAATATGGAACATCGTTTTGTGATAGGATCAGCAACCCAGTCACATTCGCTTTAACCTAAAAGCCGAACAACCAAAATTGGGAACATAGTAAATCTGTAATCTGTCTCCTTGATTACTAAATTTACCTCTCGACTATGTCCAAGATCACAGGAAACTAAACGACTTTGAACGAGGGTCAAGTTTATTACATTAAGCCTGTTTTTTTATTCCCCATTAAACTATTTTGTCGACGACTTTGTATGGGAAAAAACTAAGCTATTTTAAGCGGCGCTCCATACAAAGTCGTCGAAAAATTAGTAGAGCAGGGAATAAAAAAACAAGCTTATTATTTCAAGCCATACTTCCTCTCGGTGATTCAGAGACCCTAGTGTCCGAAATCAACTTTAGTGGTTGCAATTTCTATCCACAACTTTATGGGTTGTAATTTCTAACCAAACTTTGAACTTCGTAGTCACGGACACTAGACTTTCAGTGTTTTTACACTAGACTTCAGACTTATTTTTATGATAAATATGTGACATGTTTGGATTAACTAGCATTTATAAAAAAAACTAACAGTCGAATGTTTCGCAAACAGTTGTGGTGGATATTGGAGGTCGATTACCATGCGCCTAAAACTATACCGTTCTTACAGTTTGTATACATGTTATTACCACTAGTCATTAGGTCGTTCATTAGGTTATTACCACTAGTCATTAGGTCGATATAGATGACTTCAAGAATCTCGAGAAGAACTGAGTTGCTACCAGAAGGTTCGAGAATCTGCTGATATCGCAGATTCTTAGGTGAATATAAAGCTGATGTGCCGTGAAGCAGTCTCAGTTTAGACGGTTAAGAGATACGATAGTTGGCAATAGTGTTTTGAGCAAATACTTATTCCAAAGAACTACGTTCAACTCTAAAGAATATAAAAATTAAAAGATTCTTGTTTTTAACAGGAAAAAAAAGATAAAAGGGACAACTAGCAAATTATTAACAGTATGGTAACATAAATACATATTTAGCTAGACCCCAGATAGCTCATTCTACTCCGAAATTTGTATAACCATATGTCTTGTTACGAATTTACTATTGTCCTTTTTTAACGCTGCTTTATTTGCCAAACTTAACATTCACAATAACAGTGTCACCACTGTATTATTCACAACAATATTTATTTTTATATGTTCAAAATCAGACTATTTCAAAGGCGACCCGCCCCAATCGGATAATTATCACATATTCAATCGAACCAGAGACGATAGAAAACCCCAGATGGTGAAATATATATCTATGTGGTGGATTTGAAAGTCAAAGGAAATTTTCTACATGCCGAAGAAATGGTGGAATAGGTAAAATTGCCCCGTAAACAAAAACTATTTAATAAAAATAAAAATATCCAAAGCGTATGCTTTCCTATTATCCATATTTTATTTTCAAATTCGAATAATCGAATTAGAAATGATTTTCGAGTATTTTTCGTCACATCCGGTGAAAATGGTGAGTAGCACCATCGGTTGGTGATTAGTCCAGGTATCCTAGCGAATTCATTAACCGTTTGTGGTTATTTATCGTATATTCATTTTAACATCAGCTTCGTGAACCATCTCCATAACAGCGCCATCTATTTGGTCGATTCTTCTTGAATGTTCTTGTGAACAGTATTACAAATTAGTGCTGACGAAGATAATACAAAACCCATAGATGAAAAAAATTGATGCAGCTATGCAGAAAATATTTAAATTTCCCCAGAACATAAATATTATTTAAAAACAATTTATGCTCTTTCTTGTTTTGTTATCAATAAAAATTTATTATCAATATTTTATTTTAAAATCCAAACATCAAAATCAACACAAAAATGGTTTTTACCAATTTTTTCTCCGTACGGAGTCATCTTTTGACATCTGGTGGTGTCAATCTATGGCTTTTCTGTAACCTTTGGAATTGTGACCGTATATTAGAGTCATCTGTTGGTGATTATACCAGACATCTTAGAGAAGTCATCAACTGATTGTGGTTATGTATCGTGTGCTCAGACCAGCTTATGAACATTTAATCAGAAGATTCAGGAACGATCTCGATTATAGCGCCATCTATTTTATCGATTCGTCAAGAATATTTTTCTGAACAACATTAAATGTTAGTGGCGTCAAATTTAATAGAAACACCTAGATGGTGGAATATAAGTCGTTGATTTCAAAGTCCATAACATTTTCCAGATGGCGCAGATATACAGGAAATGGGAAAATTTCCCAGAACATAAAATTTGTTTAAAAACATTTAAACCATGCTGTTTCTTTTTGTGCTATAAAAAAATAACAAAAGCAATGTTCAATTTTATTTCCAATGTTTCATTTTCAAATCCAAACATCAAAATCGAAACAAAAACTGTGTTTTGCCAATTTTTCCCCGTTTTCGGGCAAAAATTGCCGTATGATACACTCTTTGACATCTGGTGAAACTTGCAAATAATAATATGCACCATCTATGGGTTTCCTATAATATTTGGTATCGATATCGTATATTAGCGCCATCGGTTGGTGATTACTCCAGGCATCTAGCGATTTCATCAACCCTTGGTGGCTATTTATCGTGTGTTCAGTTCAACTTATAACTTATATAATCAGCAGCTTCACGAACCATATCCTCAATAACCGGTCCATCGAAAACACTGCTGCTTTAGACGAGATTGTCACTGAAACCCCAGGAGCGTCAATTCAATATCGTTCACAACAACTTAAAATTTCGTGAAGCACCACGCAGCGAATTTTAATGAATTTCCACCTGTACAAGATTCAGCTGACTCAGTAGCTCACCCGAGGTAACCATGCACAAAGCCGGTAATTCGTTGAATGTGTGACAGAACAAAATGAAATAGATGCCGATTTTTCGAAACAAATACTCTTCTCGGATGACGAATATTTTCATTTCAATGTGTTCGGCAACAAACAAAATCCGGACGTGATCCATGCACGCTGAAAAATCTGTATTTTTTGTCGTTTGAATGTAAATATAACGTGTTTGTAGCTTGTCGCAAATATAGTATACTTGTGTCTAAACACATTGTATTTGCAATTCAATATGACATGTTTGAGACATAATGATTGATAGGTTATAATATATTTTTTGTGTCCCCCCAAATATGACTTTGTTTGTTGAAAATTGCTGAAAGCAAAAACGTGACAGACAACTAAGAACTGAAAAGGCAAGAGAATGTTTACAAACACATACATGTTTCCTGAAATATATCGCTGAGGCCGTTTTCTTAATTTTATGGATTTCCAAACATATACTTGCATGGCGGTGGTGCAATGGCTAGTGTGCGACACTTTCGTGTATTTAGCCATGAAAAAGCTTCTCAAAAATACCGTTCGGAATCGGTGCAAAAACTGTAGGTCCCAATCAGTGAGTATACAATTAGAAAGCGGACAGCTCACTTGTTCTGAGAAGCTCTCCCCAATTCCAGCATAATGTTACAGGGGTCGTTTTGTTACCATTCACTTTCGTCAGGCGCCGTGAATTTGCAAATGAGGCTGGAAATGCATTGACTGTATGTGGCATTCTTTACAGGAACGCGATAACAAATTTATTGTGGCTTCAGCTGAAAAGCATAGATCTGGACGACATGATATTTCAGAAAGACGGTGACATCGGCGCACAAAAAAACGATTTGTTGGAGCAGCGATTTCCAGACCGAATCATCTCCCGAAATTCCAATGAAAGATCAGGTTATTTAACGCCGTGCGAACTCTTTCTTTGGCGTTTTGTCCAATAGCTGGCGTATGCGAACAAACCACAGTCAATTCCCGAGCTCAAACCCGGGATCCAACCCGTCATTGGTGAGATAGAGTCACACCTTGGTCAGAATGTCGTTGAAAATTTCATGAAAAGAGCAAGGGCCTATGATCACAGTAGGATATTTTATTGGTGGCCCAAAAACTTTTCAATTAAATAGTGCCTTTTATCTGGACTCCCATCTGAAGAATTTATTTTTGTAACTGTAGTCAATTTGTTTATAAATATGTATCTCTTTACATAAAAAAACAGAGATGTATGTTTTGTGTGTAGACACTAAACACATCAGTATTTGTCATATATGGGGTTTCTTAATTAACATTGGATTTTAATTTACATTACTTTATCTAATGCAAATGCAAAAGAATTACCATTGTTCGCAATGCCAATTAAAAAATTTTGAATTTGCGTTCAGTCAGGCAATGCAGGTTGTGGAATAGGATGTCAATTGTAATGGAATAGGGGAATGTTTTTAATTATTTCGAATTTGTTTGACTGCTGGCAATTCTGTATTTTATATGTATAGGTTTGTGGCTTCGATAGGTATTGCTCGTAGTACTATCAAAGTCTTAAACCTGTACTGTATAAAATATTCGAAAATCAAAACTGTCAGATATGAAGGAATTGGAATAAGTAAAATTGCCAATAGTACTCAATTTTTTTTTAATTTGCATTGGAGATGTAAATCAAATTGAACTACAATTTATAATTGTCATATAATTAATTTGCCCCTTGTATGGTATTTGTTGATGTTGATAGGCAGGCTGTTGTTATAAAAGAAAATCACCAAAAAAACTGTAGCATACATTTAGGCAGAGTGTCGTTTTCTGCATGTGTGTTTATGCATGTTTGAATATATATCCATGTGTATTAGAGCAGTTGCTGGTATTTTGGTGATTGTTGAGTGATGATAACGTGGCAGGGGCATAAATAAACACTATCATTTGTATTCAAAATTGTATGCTGGGTGTACATAAATACAGAGTTTAAAGGTCTTACCACAAGGATTTCACATTTGAACTCAACAACGCCAGCCACGATTGTTGCTTATTAAACAAATAAACCATGGATTATACACAAAAATTATGAGGATGATTTTGTTGTTGTTGCTGCTGAGGATAAATTCGTATGCAAATAAAAGAATATAAACATGTTGGTGAAAGCAGCAGATGGAACTGGAACCAGTATCTGCAATTTATGTTTGCATTATTTCATATAAAAGTTTACAAAACTGAACAAGATTTTGATTTTTTCTTTCTTAAATTCCCTTAAATTGTTGATAACTACACGCGGATTCAACATCAACTAAAGATTAGCAACTAAACTTATCATACATTAACTAAATATTAGATTTTTCTTCACAGTTCTTTCAGAGACACACAACTCATTGCTTCACAGTCCACTGGTATTATGGAATGGTTTTTCTTAGAGTTGTAGCGAAAGGGGGAAAAGCCAGTTGACACGCAACCGGATATCCGTTGGCCATATTTGAGTCACAATACAACGATACTTTTTGCCTAAGTCTCCAATTCTTTTGTTGCTCAGTTGTTGGATTTCTTTTACGATTCATTTCATTTGGTATCTTCTAATGGTGGTCAATGGATTGCTCACTAAATACCACCACACAAAGTGCACATTCACATTTGACGTGCAAATGAGTGAGGATTACTGCGGATACGTGTGTATGCGTGCGTGACTCAGTGGGTGTCATTGTGTGTTCATATGTGCCTGAGGGAGAGTATGTTTGTCGTTTCTCAATTTCCATTGGATGTCTGTTGTGTTTTAGAGCTTTCCAGTAGTAAATCAATTTAGCTGTCTTGTAATTATTTCAAAAGATTCAATTCGTGTTATGTCCCTTAAACTTTGTCGGCAGACTTCTTCTGGTAGTCCTACCGTTTCCTGCTTCACTGTTTGAGTAAATGGTATGTGAAAAACTTACCGTTTCTCGTTCTTAGTTTTTTTGATTTTATTGCCCACAAGTTGTACTTGCAATACGTTGCTGCTGGGTGGCGCCACCACACATTGTAAGGCATTTCTTTCACTTTCATAAAATGGCCATGTATGTACATGCCACATGACAATGGTATGCGTGTCCTAAGGATTATAATTTTAGGATATTGCATTACTGAGATTTGAAAATAACAGATTCAGCAGAAATGACACGATTCATAGACAAAGACAAAGAACTAGTTATATATAACTAATTTTCTGGCAGTAGAATTTTATAAAGAATTTATAATTTTTTTTCCACAAGCCAATGAACCAGTTCTATACTATACAAAGTTATCCTATGCTCATTACATTTTTTTTAAAAAACTTAAATCTAATTAAATTTTGTTGGTATATTTCGTGATACAATTTTTGATCATAGTTAAACCATAAATTCCTACGTGAGCTTACAAATCACCTGACCCTGACAGCATAGCACCAGCGTGTTACCAAACGGACTACATATCCTTGGCTTCTAAAACTTTATACGAGTTTTCTACGAGTTGCAGCAGATAATCCTGTATTCCCGTTATATGCAGAGAATCCAAGGTACAATTCATTCCGAAAATGGAGGAAGTCATCCCATATTAGTCCAAAAGATTTTAGAGAAATAAGTGTCTCATAACGGGTGGCGCACCAATTGCGCTACAATAAGAAATTCAAATAATTTTTTAATCAATGTATTTCCTTTATCAATTTTTTGTTTTGTAGAAAATTAAATGTTATTTTATATAACTAAGAGGTTTTGAAGATGATACACGTAAATGACCTCCATGCTCATCCACGCATATGCGACACTGATCAGCAAATTCTTCGTTGCGGCCTGAAGGGTTGAACTCGGGATCGCCTCAATTTTTGAACTACTTCAATTCAGTCAAAATCCTTGGTTTCGTTTTGTACTCCTCTTGATTGGCATAGCCCCATAAAATCAAGTTTGGTGTACTCTGGTCAGGTAGCGTTGGGGGCCTGCGGAATGTGGAGTTTCTGGATATTAATTTGTTTGGGACTTTTCCTTGGAGGTCCACCATAACCGGTGTGACTATATGTGCAGTTGCTCCATCTTGCTGTAACTAAATGATTTTGAAACGGATACGTCTTCGGCGCAGTTCTGGGTAAAAAAAACTCCTTCAACGTCGTTAAATAACTATCCACATTGGCAGTTACTGTTACACCATTTTCTTCAAAGAAGTATGGTCCCACAATACACCTTGATGAAACTGCGCATCACACAGTGACTCGTTCTGAGTAAAGTTCCATTTGTGTATTTCTGGATTAGATTCACTCCATATATGGCAAATTTACGTGTTTACATTGCCGTCTGGATCAAAATTGGCCTTATCAGAAATAAACAACCAATTTATCAAGTTGTTGTCTTTTTCGGCCATTTCAATATTTTTTTGGCAAAATTCCTGGCGAATAGGCAAATCCGGAGGTTTTCATTTGCTTGTAATTTTGACTTTTTACGGAAACAAGTTCAAGTCATCATGAATTATCCGTTGTAATGACCGTCTGATACCTCCAATTGGCGCCTATAAGTTTCGAGTCGAAACGCTTGGATTTGCCTGAATTGAAGATGCTTATGCCGCGATTACGTCTTGAACCCGAACATAGGGATCTCGATGGTACGGTCTTCGTGTGATGGTTCCAGATTCGGCAAACGTGTTAACAATCTCGTAATGGTCCATCTACTCGAGGGAGTGGCACAAAACTCCCGCTTAAATTCTCTTTGGGTGGAAATGAAGAACTGCCAAGCATGGTATGCTCTTTTTGGTATCCCAAACATTCTTTTTAATAAATCTAAATAGTAACCTGTAAAATAAAAAAAATAAGCCGATTACTCACACAGAAAAAAATTACTACGTTTTGTGTTTGTAGCCCGCTTCCCGCGCCACCCTGTATTTCCTTCTGCACACATTGCAGAGGATGATTCCATTTGTAGTTCTCAGCTATCCACATGCACTCACAGAACTAATTGATTGAAAAGAGGTTGTAGCAACCGTAAATTCGGCTGTTACCACCGAATTGCAGTTGGAACAACTGAATTGATTTGCCACAACTGAATTTAGTCCGCTCCAACTGAAAATCGGTTGAAGTAATCTCTAATAGGTTGTGACTACCTCTTGTGCGGTTGTGATAACCTCTATTGCAGTTGTGATAAACTCTAGTGCGGTTATGACAAGCGCTAGTGCGGTTGTGGCAAAATCTAGTGCAGTTGTGACAACCTCGAGTGCGGCTGTGGCAAAATTTAGTACGGTTGTGACAGACTCGAGTGCGGTTGTGGCAAAATCTAGTGCAGTTGTGACAACCTCGAGTGCGGTTGTGGCAAAATCTAGTGCGGTTCTGACAACCTCGAGTGCGGTTGTGGCAAAATCTAGTACGGTTGTGACAGACTCGAGTGCGGTTGTGGCAAAATCTAGTGCAGTTGTGACAACCTCGAGTGCGGTTGTGGCAAAATCTAGTGCGGTTCTGACAACCTCGAGTGCAGTTGTGGCAAAATCTAGTGCGGTTGTGACAACCTCTAGTCCAGCAATGCATTTGCAGAAAGTCACTGTTTAACGTGGATTGTGGATCGGTTAACACTTCTTCGAAAACAATAATGGAATTTGCTTGACCGGCAATAGAGACCGCTCTCGATCAATGGTAACCAATATCTTTTGTATTAAATTGTATAAAATTGGGTGGCCTTACGTGCAACACAGTTGATGACACAGTCGACAGTCTACGTGTCCGATTTGAGAACAGTCCCACGCAGTGACGAAGTGAACTGGTCATCGAAATCGTGCGATTTGAAGCCAGTAAAGTGGTTATTGACGGTAAACGAATGACACAAAAGACTGGTGCCCACAAAATCAACACACCTCGTGATACCGCTCATCTTCGGCCTAATTGATGTGGCAGAGTCATTGAAAATTTTTCATCTCGAATGCCAGCCATCTATCCTGAAAGTGGCGGCCATTTTCCGCGCATAATGTCATTAATGTATATATAAATTTCCTTTATTTATTTCAACAGAATATACAAATATAAATAAATAACAAGCCCTTTCAAAGAAAAAAACATAATCGTTAATATCTCGCACGTTACTTGTTTTATTAAATTCTAACATCTAGCCATCCCTGTTGGAAACCCCGTTACTACAAATTATAATCAGGACTTTTTGTTGTTAGGATATAGTATTTCCTTGTGAAAGGACCGCAGTATATTTAGGATAACTGTGGAGTGTATCAAATTTAGCATGGGAGGATCATGGTAACTTGTTGGAATAAATTCTATTAATCATTAAAAAGTGTCCAGAAATTTGTACTTACGTATCATTCATTTTGCTTGCAATCGGAAGTCAGCAATATTCTAACATCAAAATCGGCTACCGAGCTAAAAATCATACTTGGAAGTTAACAGATTTACATTTTTAAGAGTTAAAAATTAAAGTCGCTTGCCGATTTAAAGTTGCCCACACAGTAGAGCGTGCATTTTTTCCTTAACGCGTAGAAATTCTACAGACGCATTAAAATACGCTAAACTATTCACACCCAAACGTCTTTCACGCCAACATAAGTCAAAAAATGTAAACAAACGAATGTCAGACAATGTTTCTGATACCTAAAAAAAACAAGCTTTATATAGAAAGACGAACGGTAGCAAATGCAACTTCACAATAGGTAGCATCGATCTAACCACTGCTGTATTGCTTCAGTAAACATCCTGCTGGGAAGCTCCCTTTGCCACCTTATATTTGTAGAGAGTTATCGTTGCTTTTCACTTTTTTAGATCTGCAAGTAAAATCTCTGTTACCTTAACTTTAAATTTGTTCAAAGACATAAACCATGTAGGGTATGTTATACCTTCGGGAAATAAACATATTGTTACGAATTTCTTTATTCGTCCTTTTTGCGTTGTTTTATTCCCAATAATAAAACAAGGTTCGTGTTAAATTACGATAATTACAACGGTTTAACTTCCTTTTATTTTACTTGTATAGTACAACAGTTTCCATTATTTATAACACTTTAACAAGTCTTATAATTTACTTTCAATTGGCGTTGCTTACTTTACGGGGTTTAATCACAAACTGAACTCTCCATTTCAAAGACCTCCGCTTTTTATTCCAACCCAGCATACTCAAAGGAAGTTATATCTAGCGAATTCAAGAACCTTCTACACGTTACTTATCTTTGTAGAATGATCTCGAATGGTGGAGAATTATCTCTGAGGCGAATTCGTGTTACTGGTTTAGCGAGCTGGTACGTTGTTACAATGCATACTTTCAGGCGCAGCACTAACCGCCTGTTATTTACATAATGTTAGTAGTCATTAAGAGAAAGCAAAAGCTTTTACTTATTCGTAACAATATAAAATTGGGTATTTTTTTAAAATAAAATTTGTTATAAACAAAATCAAAACAAATGTACTTCACATATGACTTACATGAATAAATTAATCAAGAGAATTTACTGCAAACGAATATTCGCAGCAAATGTTAGACGCTTTGGTGTGGGGTACCTCATAAGAGATAGTGTGCTTTACATTTTAACGCCACCCCTTCGCCGAAAATACGCTTAGGTGTGTGGGGACCTTACACGTAACCAGTGAGTCGAAATGGAATGACCGTCCCTACTCTGTTTAAAAGTGTTAGTATTGAGGTACAGGTTAATTTTTTTTTTAAATTAAAATACAAAAAGAAGTCAGCATTTCTTAGGCTTCTAAGACTTTCGGACAATTACAATACTTCACTAACTATATTAAGTATGAAGTAATTACTCCCTCATTTACCTACCTAATCCCATAATCCTTGAAATGTCAAAGTTGTCAACCCTTTTAATGTGCTGTTGTATTATTGCTTGTCGATTTGCCTACGAAAAAGTAATTAGAGGAAATGTAATTTAATTTTTCGTGGCACTTAATGTTCTTCGGAGCGTAGTACTTAATCTCAACTACACTTTCACATTCGTCGTGCCCTTCGCAAAGAGTAGAGGAAAAAAAAAGGCCAACAATCAACAACAACAGCTTTTCCAGCAATAAAGCCATCGAAGACGTTGCTCCTTATTTCGTATTTGGTTTTGTTTTTTGTCGTTGTTGTTGTTGTTTTATTGTTTTCATTTTAAGCTGCAACCCCAAATCGAAAGGATTTTCAGACGAACCCTTTCACAGCTGACTAAAAAAACCAGCAGTTTCGTTACGTTTCGTTTTTATGAAGACACAACATGCGATTTAAGGAAATTATGTGAAACTCCATTCCGACATTTTGTGAAATGGATTAATAAATTAAATTGATTGGGCCAAAACTGAATACCAACCACCCAAAACTGCTAAAGCACTTAGACCACAACTTAATTAAACTCACGATGTTAAGTAAAAGTTTTTGGTTAATGTTTGTAGAAATAAACATTTTTGTGGTTAATTTTAAAAATAAAATACGATTTAATACGAATTGTGTGTATGTGTGTGTGCACATATGGTACCGTCAACCAAAATGTTCAATTACTAAAACTCATTTGTAGACGCATTCATCATGGTAAAGCTGACAACATATAGGAGGTTGGTATGATAAAGTGGCTTATATATACAGTAGAAACTCGATTCTTGCACGTACTGAAAACCCGGCTCGGTGCAAGTTTCGAGGTTGTCACAAGCACCGAGTATTAATTTCCCATACAAAATAAGAGGCACATACATCTGTTTATGACACCGCACTCTCAATAGTCAGCTTAAAACTGCTTCAAATTACAACATTTCATCAGCAGCATAAAACGAGGGGGATTTCCCGAAATGTATTTAGTCTAAGAAAACGTAAACAAAGCAGCACATAAGAGTTATACAAAAATGTTGCAAGTATCGAGTTAAAAATTTTCGGATGTCGCAAGTACTGAGTGCGTAATGAAAAATATTTCTATGTAGCAAGAATCGAGGTGTGCAAGTATCAAGTATGTGCAAGAATCGAGTTACTACCGTATATAAATGGGACATTATATTTTTGGATTCTATATGCATATGTGACCTTGTTTACGAAACCCCACGTACTGTGTCAAATTTCATAAATTCTCTTTATTTGGATTAGTATGTAAAAAACTTTAAATTTTTATAGGAAACCACTCGAAAGTCTCAAAAAAGTCAGAAAGTAATGTAAAAATGCAATTGTATAAAACAGTAAACTATGAAAATGCAACACAGAGGGAGAACATTACTCAAAAACATGTTTTGACACACTAGGTGGGTATTCCTAAGCAGGGTTACATATATATATTTATGTATATGTTACATATATATAAATATAAGGAACTGCATGGGCGAGTGACATACGAAAATGTATTTCGACCATAAAGGGTTTTTCAATAAGAGCGCTACAAAAGTTTTTTTAAATAAAACAAAACCGGTTTTAGATACCAATGAAATTCTTTATTCCTGTGAAAGTACGTTCGATGCCATTATGTATGGAACTCGATTTCTTTTGCATGGCACGCTTGCAGAAGTCAAGACGCTGAACCCAATTTTCGACGGTTGTCAAGCATAAATCGGCCGATACTGCTGCAATTTGACGTTCGATATTCGTACGAAGTTCATCAATCGTCGCTGGCTTGTTGGCATAGACCATAGACTTGACGTAGCCCCACAGGAAATAATCTAACGGCGTCAAATCGCACGACCAAGGCGACCAATCGACTGGGCCATTTCGTGAGATAACACGTTCACCAAACTTGGTTACCAATAAATTGATTGTGGCATTCGCTGTGTGGCTTGTGGCGCCGTCCTGTTGGAACCACATGTCCTCCAAGTCCATATTATCCAATTGGGGCCAAAAATTTTCGGTTATCATTGAACGGTAGCGATTCGCATTCACAGTAATGTGTCGGTCTTGATCATCACGGAAGAAGTACGGCCCATTGACGCCGCCGGCCCATAAACCGCACCAAACCGAAATTTTTTCGGGATGCAATGATTACTCATGGATTACGTGTGGATTGCTGTCTGACCAATAACGCATATTTTGCTTATTGACGAAGCCATTCCGCAGAAATGAGCCGACCATAAATTGGACGTAGCGCTCTTAAAGTTGAGGCTACTGACTCCAAATTTCTGTAGTAAATTTTAATAATTTCGACTCGTTGTTGGCTCGTATATCTTTCCATGATGAAATGGCAAACCTTACTGAAGAGAAATGTGAAAAGAGCGGGAAAAAATATGGCGTCGTTTGCTGTCCCTATCGATTTACTTTTGTAGCGTTCTGTTGAAAACCCCGTTATTTGCCTTATAACCCAAGAAGCGCAAAAAATCTGCACATACTAACAAGTCCTTAATTTATACGCAAGACATATTGAAAATATCGGGTCAGTCCACAAAGATTGCAAATGTGTCCAAAATAAACAATCGATATACCGAAAAACTGTCCACAAAGAATGGGATGTGCATACGTATACATTAGGGCAGGTTAAATTGTATGGAATGATTTTTTTTGATGAAGCGTATAGCAAAAACGTAATCTATAGGTGATTCTGAGAAATTTTGCTCAAGAGACCATAGCTCTAAGTCGGATTTGGAGCCCCCCAAATTTTCACAATAGGTTGGTCGAAGAGTGTGGAGAGTATGCGTGGCTTATAGTGGCTGACGGGAGATTTGTATTCGTCTGCCTTGCAGTTGCCATCATGCATTGGACACGTGAGCAGATGTCATTTTCTGTTGAAGCGTATATTTCAAAATTAATTGTTCGAGGAAAATGTTTCCTGGACGGCTTATCTCTTTGAGGGGTGATGTGAACCGGCCGGCACGCTCACCAGACTTAGCCCCATGCGATTTATTCCTTTGGGGTTACCTGAAGTCCAAGGTGTATATCAACCGCCCCAACACCTTGGAAGACCTAATTAACAATATTGAGGCTGAAATTGGCAAAATACCAGTCGACGTGCTTGTTAGAGTTCATGAAAACTTCAGAAAACGTATGCAGCAGTGTGTGGATAGCGAAGGTCAACATTTGCCAGATACACTATATTAAACCATGTATGTAATTTAAAAATTCCCTTACTGTGCAATATAATTAAAATATAAAATAAATTATAATAAAGGTTCATAATTTTTTTATTTCATTTCCAAATAAGCAAATTACTGCGCTCCACCCTATATTTGTTTCTAAAAAAATCACTTCTGCATTTGCTGAACCCCAAATGATACAATTTTGATGACCAACGAAGCCATAAATAGGAAAATGAGCCTTATAGCTACAGGCAGAGATTTTGTTGGCAAACCCTTGAGACCTACAGTTTTGCTCCGGTTCCGAACGGTATTTTGAGAAGCCTTTTCATGGCATAGTTATCGGTAGTGTCGCCATCACTAAGCGAGGTGGCCGTCGTCGAAGGAAATGTAAGGTGGTCAGAGCAGAGATCGAATCCAAGTTCTCTTGCACAAGAGCCGCGCACGGCAGCCATTGCACCACCGACGGCCACTATACGGTCACACATCAGGAATATCTTGCGTCATGAATTTCTGAGCAACCTTTACCTTCCAAATTCCATGGAATTGCGTACAAGAACTATTTAAATATCTATGAAATATCCATTACAGCCCCAAAAATTTCATAAGACATTTTAAAAATCAGTCCGTAATACACTTGTTTTGATACTAAACTTCCTTTTCATACCACACCCCTGCCCATTCCTACTACCACCATTAATGTTTCATATCACTGATATATTACAATATGTCACTCATTGTTACCACTTATTCACATACGACGTCCTTCCATTTGCTTGCTCACACTTTTTCATATGTTTGACTTTTAACATGAGAAATAAAAAAGTTTTGCTGTTGCTTTTTTTTCTACATTTTCTCATATTCCTTCTTTCCTTCCTTTTTTATGTTTTGCTGGTTTTTTGTTTAGCAAAAGTGTCAAAATGAATTTGTCACATTACATGTTAATGCTTTTCTGACTTTCTATATGAAATTAAATAATTTAACACAAATACTATTACACTTTTATATACACACACATACAGAGACGGAGACACACGCTTTGTGTTATTCCCCTACACTCACACTTCACACATACACTTTATAATACAACTATAGTAGAAAATGGAAATGTCCGTTCGCGTGCTTGTTGTGTGTGTGTGCACTTTACCTATACAAACAACAACTAATGCTGAGTTTCGCATTCAAAATATGAAAGAGCTTAAACTTTTCCATAGTTTTGCTTTTGTTGCTATTTCTGTTGCATGCACACACACAAACAAAACTAGTCCCTCAAGTATTTGCGAATGTATTTATGATGGATGCACACTCCTGTGTGTATTTAGCATCGTAGAAATGGGGTAAAAATGCGTGTACGTGTGTGTGTGTGCAACTAAATTGAAAGCAATTCTTGAATGTCACACAAACACTCTTGCACTTGCACTACCAGTCTTTGTCATGAGTGTGCATAAAATAGTTTCAAAATTCATGTTTTTCATATTTCAAAACAGAATGACATTAAGAGTTTTAAATTGCAATTCTTGGGACACTCTTTTTGATTTGTGCTTTAGGAAATTTTGTATGATAAACTTTGTGCTGGACTCAACTTTGATAGGAATAGTAGATTTTTCGCAGTTCATATTTTAGCTTGCATAGATATTTGTTCTACATGGAAATATAGAACAGCTGGTGGCTTTAAAATTAGGCTTTTTTTCCATAGAATGATACTTTTGCAGACTAGAACTATTTAAATGTATTACACACACTTCTGCAACAAAAGCCGTCATAGATTTCGAAACTATATCTCCATTATCCGTGTATCCTTTGTACAGACGTTAGTAAAACTATGAATTCATATTTCCTAACCACACAGTCCAGTATATAGTACCAGGGCGGTACCTAGTATATAGTATCAGGGCGGTACGTCAGGTCGTATAGATGATGGTGCCAGTAATTTAAAAAAAAATATTTTGGAGAAATGTGGCAACCTTATAAAACATATGTTTTAAGTTTCAAGGCGCCGAGTTGTTTAGTATTTTTAATTGAGCCATCAAAACCAAACAATCTCAGTAAATGTGTAAACATGGTCTCAGTCCAAGCAATAGAGTCCAACAGCTAGATTCTACTGCGGGCGAGTCTGCTCTTTCGTTGATGACTGTAAATTGTTGGGTAGCAGAGCTTAAATGATGCCATAAGAACTGCCAAAACGAACACCGTAAACCAATTGAAGTGTCCACGCCAGACACGGTTAGGGAATCGACAAACTGGTATTGGATGACCGTCGGCTGCAGGTGCGTGACCTGGCTGAAATGATAGGCATTTCAAAAGGTGGTGATGTACATCCTATATGGACCGAGGATTTGAATATGAGAAAGCTGCGCGTAAGATGGGTGCCGCGCTTGCTTTCAGTAGAGTAAAAATATCGTCGCGAAAATGTTTCAGTAGAGTGTTTGGCGATATTTCACCGCAAAAAGCTGCATTTTTTCGTCGATTTATAACCAAGGATGAGACTTGGGTCCACCACCTCACACCTGACACAAAGGAACAGTCAAAGCAGTGGTCTGGAATGGGAGAATCGTGTTCAAAAAAGGCGAAGAGGGTTCCGTATGCAAACAAGGTTATGACTTCAGTTTTTTGGGATGCGCATGGAATAACTTTTATTTATTACCTTCCGAAAGGAAAACCCCATCAACGGCGAATATTATACTAATTTATTGCAGCGTTTAAGTGATAAAATTGTGGGACAAAGACAGCATTTGGTGAAAAACGAAATGTTGTTTCATCAAGACAATGCTCCAGTTCACACATCCACTATTGCGATGTCCAAAATTAATGAATTAAAGTTCGAATTGCTTCGTCACGCATCTTATTCGCCAGATTTAGCTCCCTCGGACTCTTTTCTATTTCAGAACTTGAAAACCTGGCTCGGTGGTAAACGATTTGCCAACAATGAAGAGGTGGAGTCTGTGGTTGATGGGTATTTTAAAGAGTTTGACAGTTCTTACTATAAACAAGGTATCGAGATATTCAATCGCTGGAAAAAGCGTATCGAGCTAAAAGGAGATTATGTTAATGAATAAAGAAAACTTTTCCCAACTTTTTTGTGTCTTCTTTGTTAGGTCAGTTAATTTTGGGAACGTCCACGTATGTGTTACTTTTAAAACCTCCCAAAGAAAGTAATATAGAGCGGTAAAATCCGGCGATCTTGGCAGCTACTGCAAAATTGCCAAAACGAAACATTAGGCGAACCGAAAACGCATCCCACCAAATAACCAAAATTTACACCAGAACTATGTGGTCGCTTTTTACATTATGTTGGTCTAGGTCGGCACTGCTCCTAATTTAGGCACTTGGGAACAAACATTTTTTCGCATGCAACTGACAACCCTTTTTGAAGTCCACACCATAAAGGGTCACCACGCCAATTCTAACGTGTTGTAACAGTTGATCTCATATCTCGAACCAACCGACCTTGAAAACTTCAAAAACCGTTGATATCTGCTTGGACATTTTTTGCAAAATAATACAATTATACCTTCTTTAATTTATATTTTAATAAAGGGTGTCTCAGAGCACTTTTTAAATTGAGTGTAATTTTTTCCAAGTGCAAGTGGCAACTCTGAAATTTGTCAGCTGTCACATATGTTAAATCCGATTATTAAAAGTAGAGCTCTTTACGAAAGAACAACGCGTCATAATTGTGAAAACTTATTACAAATATTTGGAAAGTTATGGTGAGACAGCTCGCAAACTTCGAAGAATTTCCCATCGGGAAATTGCAACTAATGTGTCAATCATTCGAAGAGTGGTCAATATAATTGTACAAAACTGGGTCGGTTTTGGACAGCAAGACACCTCTGCGTCAACGTACCGGTAGGTCTCTTGAAAACATTGAGATTTGAGAACCCGAAAACATCTTTCACAACAAATTCAAATTTCACGAATTTCTAGGCAGCGAATTTTGACAAAAGACCTCAACCTTCTTGCGTACAAAATGCAGCTTACTCAGGAGCTGAAACCAGCAGACCATGGAAAGCGCCGGCAATTCGTTCAATGGGTAATGGAGCAAAGTGAAGTCAATACCAATTTTTCAAAAAAAATTTCATCTTCTCCGATGAAACGCATTTCCATATGAATGGCTTCGTGAATACACAAAACTGTCGAAATTTGGGGCTCAGAAAATCCTCATGCAATCCATGGTCAGGCGGCGTTATTGGGCCTTACATTTTTGAAGATGATGCCGAAATTGCAGTGACTGTGAACGGCATTCGTTACAGGAACATGATAACGGACATCTTGTGGTCTCAACTGGACGGCATGGATCTGGATAACATGTGACTTCAGCAAGACCTAATTGCCATACCACGCATGAAACAATCGATTTATTGCTGCAACGATTTTCAGAACAAAATATCTCCAGAAATTCTTATGTCATTTGGCCACCAAGATCATGCGATTTAACGCCGTGTGAATATTTTTATTTTGGTGGTTGTGAAACCTCGAGTTTATGAGAATAAACCAGAAACAATTCTTGAGCTCAAATCCGGGATCCAACGCGTGATCGGTGAGATACAGCCACATTCCTGTGAAAAAGTCATTGAAAAATTCATGAAAGAATAGTGCCTTGTCATCAGAGCCGTGGGAGCCATTTGATGGAAATTTTATTCCATGCTTAATCGGAACATGTTTTCTTTACAATTCAATGAAATAATCACAACTGTCCCAAAAAATATGTAATTTTATTTTAAAATTAAAAAGTGCACTCTTACTGAGACACCCTTATTTTCTATTATCTATTTTTTTTTATTTTTTTTTTTGTTCCGAGGACCAAAACTCATTGGATGTCCCCTATAAATGCAGTGCATTGCATTGGGCTTAGGAAAATGGGATAGGAGTAGGGCATTAGCATTTTGTTATTAGATTAGACCTGGCTTTTATTTCCTGCTTAACTCATTTTTTGTATTGGGATATAACCGATATTAACCGGTGTTAAGCGGTTCTGCATATAATTTCGAGGAAAATTTGTATAGCGGGAAATAAAAAAACAAGCTTATTATACTAGTCGGAGTACTCTGATATACATACATCTCAAGATATACAAATTTATCTTTTAATTAAGTCCTACTTGCAATATGTTTTCTTACAAAGAAAAACAAATTTTCGTATTGAAACCAAATTTTCCTTCAGACTCAACGTTTGCTACATAGTCAATTACTCTGTCACATTCAAGTTTATTTAAAGAAATTTAGCTTTATACAAAACAGTTTTAAATAATTAATTATATTCGGTTGGACCTGAAAGGCTGTTTCCTAATTAAATGCAAACATTGAGATATTTTGATGTTAGCATACCCAAGATACATTAATCATAACTTATGTATATCCTTCTCCTGCAGCTCAACTTCCGGTTGAATGCAACCACTCAATACCAATCAATATGCATTTTAGAAATGCAATTTAAAGCACTTTTCATTTCCGGTTGAAACTAAAATATATACATTCGAAAATTATTTAAGAGGGAGAACATTATGGAAGTTATTTTATACAGGGTGTTTCAAAAGTGACCACCCTATTGGAAGATGCTCTTATTTTTGCAAATGGCCGCCAATGTCAAATCTGTTTTGACATTTGTGGACTAGACAGATGTAGAATACAACTAAACTAGCCATGGAGCGATACACTCCCCAAGAACGCGGAATAATCGTGTAAATTTTGCGTAACAATTCGTCTGTGGTGTTGGCGCAGCGCGAATACCGTCGCCGATTCCCCTGCCGTCCGACACCAACTGCGCAAATACTGCGCCGTTTGACCACTAGCCTTGAAGAGTATGGGACCACACGAGACGTTGCCAGGAGTGGCCGGCCCCGGAGCGCCCATTCTGCCCAGAATATCGCCGCTGTTGCCGAAGATGTCGAGCTGTCGCCGGAAACATCGACCAGACATCGTGCCCGCAATTAGCCATCAGCCGGTCATCCCTATGGCGAATTTTGGTCAAAGTGCATCAGCTGCTGACTGTTGATCGCCAAACGCGTCTAACCTACGCCCAAGCTATCCACAATCTCGTGGACTAAATGGACGATTTTTCCACCAGAATCATAATGAGCGATGAGGCTCCACCTCAGCGGGTACGTGAACAAGCAAAACTATCGCTTCTGGGCACCGGAAATCCACAAGTGATGCACGAGGAGCCATTACACCCGGTCAAAGTAACTGGATGGTGCGCTGTTCACGCTGGAGGAGTCATCGGGCCATTTTTTTTCGAGAACGCCGCTGGTCAAACGACAACAGTGGACGGTGTGTTAACCGAGTTCTTTCTGCCGCAATTCGACGAATTAGGACTGGAGGACATGTGGTTCCAACAGGACGTAGCAACCCGATCCCGGACGCCTCATCTCTTGTTTTGGCGATTTGCACTGGCCCGCATGATCGCCCGATTTAACCGTTCCAGACTTTTCTGTGGGGTTGACCTCAAGGTCAACATTCGAAACGAATGCGAGAATCTGTCGGCGTCAAATCGCACGACCAAGGCGACCAATCGACTGGGCCATTTCGTGAGATAACACGTTCACCAAACTTGGTTACCAATAAATTGATTGTGGCATTCGCTGTATGGCTTGTGGCGCTGTCCTGTTGGAACCACATGTCCTCCAAGTCCATATTATCCAATTGGGGCCAAAAATATTTGGTTATCATTGAACGGTAGCGATTCGCATTCACAGAAATGTGCCGGTCTTGATCATCCCGGAAGAAGTACGGCCCAATGACGCCGCCGGCCCATAAACCGCACCAAACCGTAATTTTTTCGGGATGCAATGATTACTCATGGATTACGAGTGGATTGCTGTCTGACCAGTAACGCATATTTTGCTTATTGACGAAGCCATTCAGCCAGAAATGAGCCTCATCGCTGAAGATGATTTTCCGATGAAAATCCGAATCATTTTCAAGTTGTTGCTCAGCCCCATTCACGAACATACGACGCTTATGTTGGTCAAGCGCCTTCAGGTCTTACGTCAATTTGATCTTGTAAGGATATAGGCCAAGATCTTTTCGCAGAATTCGCCACAACGACGTCACAGAGATGCCCAACGCTTGAGAACGACGTGCGAGAGACACATTTGGGCTTTCTTGAACTGAAGCCTCAGCGGCAGCAATATTCTCGACACTACGGGCACTTCTTTGTCTCACTGGCACGGGAACATTTTGTACTGTGCCTGTGGATTCAAATTTTTCCAGTAGACGCTCAATTTTTGATCTGGTAGGACGATTATAACGACCATAAATTGGACGTAGCGCTCTTAAAGTTGAAGCCACTGACTCCAAATTTCGGTAGTATATTTTAATAATTTCGACTCGTTGTTGGCTCGTATATCTTTCCATGATGAAATGGCAAACCTTACTGAAGAGAAATGTCAAAAGAGCGGGAAAAAATATGGCGTCGTTTGCTGTCCCTATCGATTTACTTTTGTAGCGTCTCTGTTGAAAAACCCGTTATAAATACACAATTATGCAATTTTGGCCTTTTAAGTGTCATATCCTATTCTTTTCCATTGACGTTTTTCCAAACATTAAACGTATAAATGTATTTCATAATATAGTTTGTTTTTTTCTTATATCTCAGCTAACACTCGCCTTACATAAAATGTCATCATCCATATGACGACTTTGTTGAAGAAATCGACTTTCCATTAAGCCAACACACAAAAAAGACAGAACGAAAATGGAAAACTAGTTCTGTTCTAATTTAATTTTCTCTATATTGATAAGTTGTCTTCCTTTATTTTCAATTTTGAACACTCTAGTGCTTTTTTATAGTTTGATTGACGTTAGCGTTGAGTTTTTCCTTATGCACTTTGGAAAACTACACTCATGCACACACACATACACTCACACCTCCTCACACATAATCATACTCTCAACTGCAATAAGGATTTAACAACAACCAAAAATAAAAGGAAAGAAGAGAAAGTTGCATATGTGTGTTCAGCAAATTGCATAAAAATAGCAAATATTTAACTTTTCACTTTATTGTAATGTGACATAGATTCAGAGACGTTCTAAGGGACAGTTTGAAAAGGGGGCTGCATAACAAGATTAAGATAGTACAGAGCTGCTGGTCACGTGGTAATTGATGGAAGCCACTCATCCAATGTAATGGACGTACGAATAATCAGAGGAGCTAACATGGATTCTGACCACCACCTGGTAGCATCAAAGGTTCGCAGAAGATTAAGTACAGGGAAAATCGTACGAACCCAGACGCAGAGAAATGTAGACATCGGAAAGCTGCAATTACTAGAAGTAGACACAGTCTACTCAAGAAAGCCCCCGTCAAATTTTGGAACAAAACCCACACCTTCCCGATGACGATCCTGAAGCGCAGTGGAAACCCATTTCCGACTCTATAAAAACTGCCCCGAGAACCGTACTTGGTTTTAAAAGCCGCTTCGCAACAAACTATGGTACGATGAAAAGTGTCGCACAACAAATGATGAAAAGAACGATGCACGTATGGCAATGCTTCAGTCAATTGCAATGCGAGATGCAACTGAGCGGTATAGGGAAAAAAGAAAGGAGGTAAACCGTCTCTTTAGGTGTAAGAAACGGCAGTGAGAAAATTGAGACAAGGGGTTCTGTCACAGCCGAATTGGTCACCTCGACCTCTACGAGGTATTTTAACATTGGCAAAGATCAACGAAGGGTGGTGTCCTGAATGGAATTCTCCTATACTCATGATTACTACTGAACCTGCGGGGATGAAGAGAAGGACGAGAGAGTCGAACATCTCATATGCTACTTACTGGCCGCCCTTTGGTATGAGTAGGAGACAATATCATGAATCTTACTTCATGTTGCATCTGACCGATATTCAGAGCGTTAAACTGCATGATCTTTGGAGAGAAGAGTACTAAGTGATTCGCCTGGGATTTATTTACGTCTCCTCTAAAGCCACATCCTTGAATATCGAGATAAGATATCATAATTTATCAGGTTCAAAAATGAGGACGTAATATGACGTCCCATGGTATCACAATGGTCCTTATTGGGCCAAGTGTTTCAATAGTGACAGCCACTTCTTCCTAACCTAATTTGACCATCAGCATATGCGGTCAATCATGAGACTAATTGGTCAACTCAATATTTTTGTGACAAATGACCTCTAAAGAATTGTTTTCCTTGTATGTAGATTCATTTTAAAAGCAGACGGTGGGGCATTTAGTAGTATTCGCATGTGTACAACAAGTTTCACTAAATTTTCCTCTTAGATTTATGAGTGCGAGCCGTAATATAATATAAATATCAACCGGACTTAGAAGCACAAACACACCTATATAAACCATTTAATATGATTAACAATTTTATAGAAACTAATAAAATGAAACTTTTGTCATATAAAGCATGTACGTTTTTTAGACTTCTTGCCTTTTATGAGCTCCTCAAAAATACTCCGCAATAAATAACAGATTTGACAAATGTCCTTCGCTAAACTTTAGTTTGTCATCCTGACCTTAATATTTTAAAAATTTAGAGGCAATTTCCTCTTCGTCCAAAATTCTTTATCGCCTACAGAGAGAGAAGCGTGTGTTAGCTTTCCTTATTATCGCAATTTCATTTTGCCTTATCATTGACGTCACATTATCCTTAATTTGATATTCTATAAATAGCAAAATTGATGATTTTTTTCGTAAATTCTTGTATTTTATGATCCAAAAGACGACGACGAAGATGAAAAAACCAATGGCAGTGTCATCATTACATATTTTATGTAACATACAAAGAAAACAAAACAGTAAAAATATAGAAAGAAGCCAATGACATTGTAACGAACATAAAAGGAAACAGCAGGAAACAATTAGAAAGATTAAATATGCCACACCAGTTTGTTTCGTTTTAAATAGATAATCATTGACATCGTTATTATCATTATCGATAACATCGTCATTATCAATCATCATCATCATTCTTATCATTATCGCTAACATCGTCTTTATCAATCATTATCATTATCATTATCATTATCATTATCATTATCATTATCATTATCATTATCATTATCATTATCATTATCATTATCATTATCATTATCATTATCATTATCATTATCATTATCATTATCATTATCATTATCATTATCATTAGCATTATCATTATAATTATCATTATCATTATCATTATCATTATCATTAATTATTAATTTTATATAATAGAACTAGTTTGAGTTTTATTTGCTACCTTCCTACATAGTAGCTTTCTCCTTTCCACCATTAATTTTTCTAATTCTAATTTCTCTAATAAAATTCAGGAGTTCTCCACTCTAAAAAGCAGGTCAACATTATTATTATCCAGCACAGCATTTGTGATTTGCAGTGTTGATCAATACATGATCAATACATCTGCATCTTCATCTTCATCTTCATCTTCATCTGCATCTTCATCTTCATCTTCATCTTCATCTTCATCTTCATCTTCATCTTCATCTTCATCCTCATCTTCATCTTCATCTTCATCTTAATTTTAATCTTAATCCTACTCTTAATCTTAATCTTCATCTTCTTCTCTCTTCTTCTTCTTCTTCTCCTTCTTCTCTTTCTTCTTCTTCCTCACCATCATCATCATTTTTTCCTTCTTCCTCATCCTCACCATAATCATCATCATCACCATAATCATCTTCATTGCCATCATCATCGGCTTCATTATCGTCATAGTAGCCATTGACAAACACATTCTATTAATTCATTACTAAATCCTTACAAATAATTTGAATGCTTCAGATTCCATCGAAATAACTTCATATTAAATGTACATCGAAGACTAAAATTATAGCACATATAATTTAAATATGTATGTTTCTCTGCTCTGTTTACGGGCAAAATCTAAGTTTTTTAAATAATTGAAACTTTTTTCCTTTGTCAATATCTCTCTTATGCTTGTATAAAAGCGGTTCATAGGTTTCAGACGGCAAAAAAGTATTCTGACCTAATCAAAATTCCTGATCTTTAAAATTGAAGAAAATGCCTTGAAAATCCGAAGAATTTTGTCATTCTTTAATTAAGAGTCATACATTTTTCCAAATATTTGAATTATGATATAAGGGAAGTCATAGCTTGCATACTTTATAGATTCTATGAAGTCCTTCATTCATTTTCAATATATAACACTAGGTCACAAATAACAAAATTTTCTCTGTGATTTGTTTCTAGCATACTTTTTCTCATTGATTTTGACCTACTAAACACGAAAATGAGTTTTAAAAATTTTTCTGTTGATTGGTTTTCGAGATACAAATTTTTGAACTTTTTTTTTTAAATTTTTGGAGGTACACTTACAATTTTGAGCATATCTTTCGTCTTCTTTGACGTATTTGATCCTACTACTACTCAAATTAAAGCAAATTGAGCCGTCTACAACTCATTCTCAGAAAATTTTCAAATCGGGTGAGTAGTTTTGATGTTGGCGGCTTAAAAAGGTTAAAAAACTGCGTTTTTTTAGTAAAAATGTGGCAGAAAAATTCATATAAAAATTCATATAAAATATAAAACGCGATGCTAACAGCGATTTTGGTTTTTTTACGTATAGCTGGCATTTTTCCAAAGAAAATAAGCACTTACTTAACAAAATCTGACAACAAATGGCGGACTTATAATTTTTTTGGTAAAACACCGAAATTCCGCTATTTCACGATATTTTGATTTTCATTATTTGCACAGCTTACCTACCCAACGCAAACGAATAAATACATTTGAACTTAATTTAAAATAAACAAATTAGTCTTAGTATATTATTTTTTAATTTATTTAGAGCACTACATACTCAATGTATGGCACAATTAGAAATGGATGTGCCAGGTTAGCTAAACTAACGAAATTAACCAAATCAACGCCCATAAAAAATGAGTAGAAACAAAGTTATAACTGTACATTTTATGCCATGTGGAAAAACAGCTGACTTCTTCTTTGTTTTTTGTATTCGCTGCAATTGGTCTCACGTATTAGGGTCCAAATGTAGTCACCCATCATAGCCGTGTCATAGATGCCCTGATAGCGTCGTTCCATAGCCTTCAATTCCTGATGAAAGCGCTCGCCGTGTTCGTCGCTCACGTCTCCTAAATTCTCAGGGAAAAAATCCAAATGAGAATGCAGAAAGTGTATTTTAAGTGACATGTGCACTCCTACCCAAAAATGAAAAAAAAACGAGAATTAAAACGCTATTTAAATTAACATTTGTTTCAAAAAAAACCTACCCATTGCTTCATAGTTCTTTACCAGATCCTCAACTATGTCCTTATAATTATGGCTTTTGTTGTTTCCTAAAAAGTTTTCCACAACAAGCCTGAAGGAATTCCATGCTGCGGCTTCGATGGGTGATAACAGCTTCGGGAATGTTTCATCTTTCAACATTTTTTTTATATCGGCTCCTTCTTTAATTTTTGCCAGCGAAAGGTAAGGGAAAATTGACCGTAAATAGGCAAAAGCTTCACCTTCTTTGTCCAATTTTTTGGCAAAATTTTTTATCAAACCCAATTTTATGTGCAGCGGCGGAAGTATTATATTTTCACGGTTCTCTATTAGTGGTTTGCGCTGAACATTCGCTTCTCCAACTACAGGTTTCGTTCGTTCCGGCCATTTTTTTTTTTGAATATAATGCTGATCATCAGCGGGGCTATTCCAAAGGCACAGAAAACAGCAATGTCGCGTATAGCCTCCTTGGAGTCCACACAGAATGGCCACAACTTTGAGGTCGGCGCATATTTTCCAATTATATTTGCTATACTCTATGCATTTCAGCAAAATGTTCATAGTTTCATAGTTCTCCTTTGAATGAACCGCATGAGCAATAGGAAGAGATGGCTTTTCACTCCCATTATGTAAGAGAACTGCCTTCAAGCTCTCTTTGTTGCTGTCAATAAACAACCTCCAATCATTGGGGTTGTGAATTTGGTGAAGCTCTTGGAACAAGCCGGAAATGTCGCTGCAAAAACATATTTGGTCTTTCTTTGTATAAAATTTTGCATACTGCTGGTGACGCTTCCTGTACGCTGTTACTTTCACTTCTGAATCCGCAAATCCACACTGTACCATCCGAGACGCAAAAAGTTCGGATTTCTCCTTAGTGAGACCAAAATCGCGCACCCAATCGTTTAGTTCGGCCTGTGACAGTAATTTTCGCTTTCTGCACGCCCCAAATTCGCTTGCACTTGACTCGGACTCTTGATCTGACGATTCTGCTTTTTGAAGAGATGCACCAGGGCACACTGGATATGGTACATCATTCGAATGTGGTACTGGAAGTGCAAACGATCCCACTTGAGCGTAGTTCCATTTTAAAAATCTCCCTACCCCACTGTTTGTGGTGAGGCAAAAATAACAGTCTGTGGAATGGCATAGCGGCTTTTTCCACATCATTGGTGTATCGAATTTCATATGGCGCCTAAAATTAAAATAAATTACTATATTTGCTTTGCTTAATATATTTAAATAAAAATTCTTACCTTCCGCCAGCTGCCCAGTTGGTTAGGATTATATAGCAAAGATGACATAGCGACTTAGGTGTCCATGATTCTGTGATATTTGGTGAAATACCAAAATAATTCAAATAGTGCAATTGCACTGCTGGAGTAAACGTGTGTGCGTGATTATTCTTTATAAACTCGCCACAAACACTGCAGAAATTGTCTGGATTGTTCAAACACTCGAACACACGTAGTCTTTTACTCATTGTCTTACTTGTTGGGTAGGTATTATATGCACTTAAATTCAATTTGTTTCACTTTTTACTCGTACTACTCGCGTTCGTAGACACTTGTTGAATGACAAAAAACGATAAATGAACACCTATAAATAACACCAAATAATGACCACTTACAAATGTGGGGGTAATTTCTGTAAAAAAATCCGATACAGGTAGCCATCGGGAAAACACACATCAATAAAAAAGTGTAATTCCCTTTAATTGACTATGAACGGAGTAGCAGTCATAAAGGAACACGAAGAGCGTCCACGCACATTCAGAAGCGTATATTACTCTGCAACCACAATCATAAAAATTAAATAACTATTTGTGTATTACTTATTTTTTTTAATTCTGAGAATCATAAAAATTACGTAAACGTTTTTTCCAAACAATTTTGTACATGTAAAGTGGGTTTGCCAAAATTCGTATCGTAAAATGCACCTGTGTTTCTATGTTCTGCATTTTCATTATACCATTTTCTTAAAAACATCGACGAAACGTCCCTACGGTATTGTAAATAGGTTTTTTACAATTATGAATTATTTGTGTTATTAATATTAATTTAAAAATTTTATCAAAACTGCTAAGTGCTGTGACATTTGAAAAAAATTTCCAAAAAAAAAAATTGCTGATTTCACTAAATTTTTGAAATTTCACGTCCCTTGCCAGAACAGAAGACATTAACCCAGGGTGGTGAAATTTTGAACTTATGTATAGGAGCAACTGTTCCGTTCTATTCCAAAAGGATTATAAAAAACTTGCTTTTTCGATCCCTCCTAGTAGGTTGGCTGTGCAAATAATGAAAATCAAAATATCGTGAAATAGCGGAATTTCGGTGTTGTACCAAAAAAATTATAAGTCCGCCATTTGTTGTCAGATTTTGTTAAGTAAGTGCTTACTTTCTTTGGAAAAATGCCAGCTATACGCAAAAAACCAAAATCGCTGTTAGCATCGCGTTTTATATTTTATATGAATTTTTATATGAATTTTTCTGCCACATTTTTACTAAAAAAACGCAGTTTTTTAACCTTTTTAAGCCGCCAACATCAAAACTACTCACCCGATTTGAAAATTGAGAATGTGTTGTAGACGGCTCAATTTGCTTTAATTTGAGTAGTAGTAGGATCAAATATGTCAAAGAAGACGAAAGATATGCTCAAAATTGTAAGTGTACCTCCAAAAATTTAAAAAAAAAGTTCAAAAATTTGTATCTCGAAAACCAATCAACAGAAAAATTTTTAAAACTCATTTTCGTGTTTAGTAGGTCAAAATCAATGAGAAAAAGTATGCTAGAAACAAATCACAAAACGACTGTTGGCTAGTGTAATTGACTCTAGTATTCAACAATAAACACTACTCTAGTATCTCTCCATCCTTTAGTTATGAATCTGATGTCATTACTGTGTAACTTTACCAGTCATCATCAAATTATTTTCAACTGTTGCACAGTGTTATTACACAAACCCTATTTATATTTTGTTATATTGCCTCATTCACGTAGAAACTTGCCTTTAACGTACATAACAATGTATTGTTTTAAAAATGCTCCAGGTCTATTATGCTGAAGATCCGCCATGGGAGTGATCCATTAGTAAGATCTTCACAGTTAATACTGTTCCATCCGACTACGTTCTGCTATTTCATAATGTGTAGCTATAGTTTAGCATCCTCCTTTGCCGTTCACCACAAGCTCTACTACATGTATTAATTATGTTGGTATTTAATTAGTTCGGAAACCCATACAACTGCAACTAAATGAGTTTACAAATTTCAGACAAGCCAAAGAAAATATAAGTGAAAATAGTCTCTAAGCTACAGACGGTATTTCGCATTACGCAACTACGACGCCTTTACGTTTAAGTCAAACATCTACAAGAGCTATGTATATTCTTTTATAAACACCCCTCCCTACATTCCAGTAACCAAAACAATGCACTGCATTTATAGAGGGCATCCCCTGAGTATTGGTCCAACAACAATTAAATGAAACGTGGGTCTGTCTAACTGTGTTAATGGCAGTATTGTACTCTTCTATTTCACGATATAACACACAAGGCATAACAAGTGTTATACTCGATTAACAATTGCAATACTTGCAGTTACTACGCGATGTGTACGGTTCGAGTAATCAATTCTTGAAAGAGGGATAGCAACTGAGATCCAATACTACTATATGACTCTCTAGAAGTTTCCACAACAATCTCCACTTATATCAAATCATCCGTGTTAGAATATACCGGTAAATTCTAGATCGTTTAATTTCCGTGGTGAATTCGTTGTACTTTTTATAATTGTTAACGCCAAAAAGTACACAACGATATTACTACTTGTTGCCGTTAGTGCAGTGCGATGCTTACCACCAACTACCTATCGGCATTCCGGCCTTAATTTATGTAAGTGTAACGTATTTTTCGTAAGAATGTAACAGTTATTTTAATATATAAATTGTTTACTTGACGAACAGTCATTGCAATAAAATACGAGATTAAAAGTGGAATTTTCAGGTGATTAGGACATCGTCATTCCTTTATAATTCTCAGAACTTATTTTCAAATTTGTTGTTAAACTAAAAATTTTCTAAAATGTTAGATTTACATCTTATACAGGCTCCTTATTTTGCCAATTGACCTACTTATAATCAGCTGTAGATAGTATGCTCCATAATCCATCCACTACTGTCAAATATTTCACACATTTCCATCACATGCTTATCATGTCATACTTTGCTGTGACAGTTATTGATGCTTTGAATTTTTAAAGAGCTTTGCTTTCATCTTCTAGGAGGGACAACAAGGGATATCATCTTAATAGTCACTAATTTCGTGTTAAGTGTACAACGTTTAGTTGGGATTCATTCCACAAGTCATTAAATAATTTTGCATACTTTTAGGGGAATTTTCATAACGTCTTCTTAAGAGATATTTTAGGAATGTTAAAGAAAATTTAACAACAATCTTTAATGGAACAAACGAGGTGCAGGTAAATTTCTTTATCATTATACTACTCCTATTACTAAGGAAGAATAATATTAACTTTAGGAATTTGAATGGATGGGATTGAACTTTAGATAAATATAAAAATAAATATAGAATAAATATATAAAATATAAAACAAAATTTCACTCTCTGGTTTTCATTTTGAAACTAGGTGTCGCAGTCTCTTGCCAACTATAAATCCGCACCCGAATTCGTGCTTTCGCTCATGGCAGCTGTAGTAAATATCACAGTTTTTCTTTCTGGTGCAACCATATCCAGTTCATGGCATTTCCTGGATAGCTGTGATGTCAGCTTTGTATTTTTCGAGGACATCCCCCAGTTGGAAAGTGGCACCTGTGCTGCATAGTGTTCCTACGTTCCCGGCACATATCCTTAAATCGTGGTGATTATAACATTTGCTAGGGTCGTCAACAGTTAGGGGGTTATTTATTTATTATGATTTTTCGTATTTTCATTGCCTATATAACGGAGGCGGGAGGCAAACCCAGCCCACCGTGGTTTGAATTTTACCTACTGCCAGGATGATTATAGTTCTGCCGCCCATTATTGATCGAACGCTTACTAGAATGCAGTGATTCGAAACTGGATTTTGGTTTTTTCAAACTTGATACGCTGTTGGTCAGGGCTGTTGGCTCAAATGCCTCCAAAGCACAGAATAATATGTCCACTACTTCGAAGAGCTTCAGTGACAGGGGCACCTAATTAGCTTGATACATATCAGTAAGCGTGTGGCCGTCGGTGGTGCAATGGCTAGTGTGCGCGGCTCTTGTACATTAGATCCTGGGTTCGAACCCTGCTAAAATTTATTTCGGTGGCGGTCACCTCGCATAGTGATGGCGACACTATCGAGTATCTAGCCATGAAAAAGCTTCTCAAACTACCGTTCGGAATCGGTGTAAAAACTGTAGGTCCCAATCAGTGAGTGAAAACTGGAAAGCGGACAGCTCAGTGATTGTGAGAAGTTCTCCCCGGTCCCTTCATGGGATGTAATGGGAAACCATTTAAATTTATATCAGTAATCGCATAACCAATCAGCCTGTTCATTCGTTTCGCCTTCTCACTCCATCTAGCTAACAGAGGTTTCCGATAAAGCCATTTCCCCGGACAAAATGCGTGGAAGTAGTGAGCTGCTTGAACTGTCCAATGAAGGAATCATTTCTGGTCACTCTCAAGTAAATGGCTATCAGGAACTTTCCACCTCTACGGACAGTACCATGTCCTATATCCATGTTATAAATATTCCCATTACATCCCATGAAGAAATTGGGAAAAGCTTTTCACAACAAGTGAGCTATGCCCTTTCTAGTTGTATACTCACTGATTGGGACCTACAGTTTTACACCGGTTCCTAACTGTATTTTTCTTGGCTAAATACTCGATAGTGTCGCCATCACTATGCGAGTTGGCCGCCGCCGAAAGAAATTTAATGATCGAACCTACGTTCTCGTGTACTAGAGACGCGCATACAAGCCATTGCACCACCAATGGCCGCCCCATGTCCATGTTATATTCCTATATTCTGTTTAAATAATTGAAGGATATATACATCCTCTTCATCCCAATTTGTATTGTTAATGTATTTTAGAAGTAAAATAAATAAATAAATTGTGTCCCGTTATATCTCACGAGGGGATTAGGGCGAGCTTTTCACAACCAGCGAGCTGTGGGCGTTCTAGTTGTACACTCTCTGATTGGGACCTACAGTTTTACACCGTTTCCGAACGGTATTTTGAGAAGCTTTTTCATGGCTAACAACTCGATAGTGTCGCCTTCACTAAGCGAGGTGACCGTCGTCGAAAAAAATTTAAGGTGGTCAGAGTAGGGATCGAACCCACGTCCTCATGTACAAGAGCCGCGCACACTACCATTGCACCACCGACGGCCACATTTTAAAAGTAGACTGAGTTCAATACTCCCCAGTTCCTGTATTCAAATAAGGGTTATACCAAAGTTGTTCTCCTTAAATTTCCCAAGGCAGTGCAGTAGATAGGGTTCCGGGGTTTCCGCCATAAGTTCGTCGTCCAACTACTACAGTAACGCGACAGATGTATTCCCATGTTAGCAGCATGTATTCCAATCGTCCAGTGATGAGTTATGACAGTTGTCATGCTGGCTATTGTATTCCTGTTCAGAGGCATCAGGAACTCGGTTCTATTACCATCGTATATAGGTTATATAAGCCGTGATATGCGATAGGTAGAGAGCTCTCTCCAGTTTCTGTCTGCCTCGTGGAAGAAGTTGCGATCAATCACGTTACCCACCACTCTTAGAGGGCATTTCCACTTGAACTTTTATTGGCCAGTTCATCAAGGCCAGCATTTCCGACTATATTTGCATGATCTGGCTCTTACACTAGTGTAAATAATAAAGTAAATAATTTGTTACCACTATTTTCATACACGCTGGAAAATTAACAACTCCAGTAACATATTGCAGGAACCTTGTACATGTTTGCAAGCATTGTTTTCGTGAATTGAAGATCTGCTGCTTTTTTTCTTAAGTGTCTGTTATGTTTTTGATTTCAGCAGTTTTCAACAAGCAAAGGCACATTTGGGTCACAAATACATATATTAATACCTATTAATCATTGAGTCCCAAACATGTTGTATTGAATAGCAAACATAAAGTGTTTTTGGGCACAAGTATAATATATTTGCAGCAGGCTACAAACACGATATATTTGTACCCAAACGCTGACAAATCAGACTTTCTTATTTGGGTGCAAACATGACGTGTATGTAGCTTCTCCCAAATATAGTGTATTTGTGTCCAAAAACGTTGTGTTGCCTATTCTATAATACATGTTGGAGACACGATGATTAATATGTTATAATATATGTTTTTGTGACCCAAATATTACTTTATTTGTTGAAAACAGCTAAAAACAAAAACATAACAGGCAACAAAGGAACAACCAATCAGCAGATCTTCAATTTACGGCAACAATGTTCCAAACATGTACATGGTTCCTGCGTAATGTTACGGAAAAGTGTGTTGTTTTCAGCGTGTGTCAATCAAAAATTGGTTTAAAATTGTTGACTATTCCATTTCGAGTCCGCTATAAGTTTTTGAATAATTCCCACAAAACTCATCTTATTTCGTACTTCGTACACTAACTAATTTTTCCAACTAGTTGGCTTATTCCAACCAAAAAAAAACAAGTTCTCTTTTTCTAATATAGGTATGTATGACCGACCTAACTCTTCTGCCACAGCAACTATACTGTTACACATGTAGTCTCATCCTGTATTAGTATAATAAGATTCGTGTTGTACAATTTGACAAATGTAACATTTCCAAACACAAATACACACAAAAGTAGACACACAGCATTGCACAGCAACAGCGGAAACATGATGATGGAATGACCTTGTAAGAAATAACAGCAAACACTTGTGTGTTCAAGAAAAACGGGGTTGCCAGATGGTGTATAACAAACTGTTAACTTTACATGAAATAAGTAGATTTAAACATATATTTGGGGATTATTAAAAATGTAAAATCTAAACAAAGTTGGGTTTACCTCAAATATTAACCGCTGTATTCATAAAGAGTTTTGAGATATTTGAGAGATGTTTTTGTATAATAATACTGTCTCTCAAATATCTCAGAATAAGGCAGTAAATGTTTGTGTTTACTTTAAATTCATTCCAATTACCATAATATGGCAACACTGTTTCCTTTGTCATACGCATAAACTTCAATGCACATATTGATCTCTTAATTGTTGTTTATGCATATGTATGTATATAAACACTTAACTGTGCGTGTTTGTATAGATGTATATAGGCACATTGGTATTTATCCGTGTGTGTGTGTATGTGTGTGAGTAATTATTTGATTGCGCGATAAATTTCCTCATGTATTTTCTATTATTGTTGTTGTTTACGCTATCGTAGCACAACTATCGATGATACTATTGAACTTGGTATTTTCAATTGCTGGTTATCGTATTGAGAATTCTCGTTAAATTGTCCCCCAAAAACGTTGACAATTAATACGAATGGAAGGTCAATTGCGATATGAGCGGAAGGGTGTGTTCTGCTCATTAGGAGAAAATGCTGAAAATAAACCACATTATCCCTAAAACTCGAATGATTTGACAATTGTTTGGTATAAAATTATTTTCATTTAAATACAATTATATAGAAAGCATAAAATTGTTTACAAATACGTTTACATTTATTAATACTAACGAGGGTGCTTTAAAAATTATTACTCATTATAATAGATGACACTCTGAGTGGCAAAGAAAACTTGATTTTATAAACACCATGTACTTTTCTTAGTACACTTTGTGAAACTTTTGATATATTTATGCACGTTTTTGTATAGATTATGTACCTTCTCGTACATTTTACTCTGAAGTACCTTTTATGTGGAATTTTTTGGTAAAATTTTTGTATTTTTCCCAAAATAATCACATAGTTGCAATATAAGGTTTCTGCGACGAACACGAGTATCTGCACAACGCACGCGGTTAGGAGCGGATAAATCGAAACTAATCACGGGTTGTTTGACCTCGCAATTCCAAAATCTACGCATTTACAATTCCTTTGTACACCGGAGCGATTGTGTTGTCTACAACTAATGTCGTACGAGCTGACTTTTGCGTGCAGAAATATACGACTGTAATACCACTAGCTGTATTTTTCGAGCTTCGGTGATAAATTCTCAGACTCCTGTCGAATATTCTCTTTTAAAGCTTTCCGAGTTCGTGGTTTCTTCACATATACCCGTGACTTCAAAAACTCCCAAAGGGAAAACTCTTGGGGAAGTCAAATCGAAGATCTTGCTAACCACTGCAAAATAGCCAAAACGAGACATTTGGCGACCGGGAAACTCATCGTTCAAAACGCCGAATGGCACAACTGCACCTTCCTGTTTAATCCACATGTCCTCCAGTTCTAATTCATTAATTTGCGGTAATAAGCCCTCGTTGATCATGGTTCTGTTTCGTGGAATATCATGTAGTCAACATTGACGGGTCATCTGCGACATCTTCAGCCACAGCTGCGATATTCCCATCACACAGATGTGTGTTTTGAATTTATGATGTCATTATCCCACACGGCTCATAATACTGGATCAATTTAAGTGTTGATCAGCGCCCCCCAGATGTCATTCACATCCGGGGTACGAATTTAGATACAATGTAATTGGACATGGTGTTTCTCCTTAGTTAGTAGCGGAGACTTGTTGTGTGAAATTTTTGAGAGGTTACTGCAGTATTTTCAAGAGTTGAAAAGGAATCAACGAAGGTGGGTCTTGCTGTTAATGAGGGCAATACAAAATTGATGGTGTCAACGACTAGAGAAACCTCTCGACTTGGTCCGCACTTGAGCGTTGACAACCGATTTAATTTTGAAGTGGTAGATGAATTTGTTTACCTTGGATCCACCGTAAACAAGGACAACAACGTCAGTCTGGAGATAGATAGGAGAATTGTGCGTACGAATAGATCCTATTTTGGACTCAGCAAGCAGTGTAGGAACAAAGCCCTGACTCGACGGACAAAAGTCCAGCTATATCAGACTCTCATTTTACCTGTCTTGACATATGGCTCCGAGACTGGGGTCATATCGCAAGAGGATAAAAAACACCTGAAAGTATTCGAGAGAAAAATTCTCCGTAAAATGTATGGTCCTGTTAGGGAAAACGGCGAGTACCGACGTCGCTGGAACCCAGAGTTATATAATATGTATTCTGATGTGGGCATAGCTAGCGTTGGCTAGGCCATGTCATCAGAATGAATGAAGATGAGCCAGCGCGAAAGGTTTTCGATAACGTACCCGATGGAAGCAGGAAAAGAGGACAACCAAGACTCCGCTGGAAAGACCAGGCAGAAGAATCCCTCCGTATCTTTGGTGTTACCAACTGGCGAGAAACGGCGAAGGATAGAGCTAGTTGGAAGAATATGTTGAAATTTGTTTAATTTGTTTGTCTAATTAATATGTGTAAGACGTCTGACCTCATGTGGTTGTAAAAGAGTCAATAAAAGTAAAAAGAAGTAAATACAACAAATAGTGCTCGTAAGTGAAAACGTTCTATGTGCGTCTAGGATTTTATACACGTCTTTTGAAGCACCACGGTCAAACCATTTAATCATTTCCTTACACCAATTGACATGAGCCTTTTTTTGAGCTATTGTCAAATTGTGTAGGATCCAACACGAACAAATCTTTTTGACAGCCAAATGTTCATGCAAAATTTAATGTATTGAAGTGCAACTAATGTGCACGGATGCCTCTATCTCACTATATGACAAGTGACGATCTTGCATTATCATTTCACTCACTGCATCCATGTTTTGTGGCAGAGCAATCGATTTTGTACGACCTTCACGAAATTCGTCCTGGAGCGAACGGCGTCCGAAACAGAACTCTCGGTATCAACGATTTACAGTGGGTTTTGATGGTGCTTCATCACCAAAAGTCGAATGAAGTTGATTAAGACACTCTTGCCTCGATAATCCACGTCGAAAATCGTAAGAAATCATCGCTCGAAAATGTTCACGGGTTATTTCCATTTTTTGACCGAGATGTATTTTTCAACACGCTGTAAATACAACAAATAGTGCTCGTAAATGAAAACGTTCTATGTGCGTTTATGGAAAAAAAATGTCAAACTTTCCAATGGAAGTTCCAGTGTGCATCTGGTAACAATAGTATTGGTAACACTAGTATTGCCCATCGTCGTGAATCGTGAATTTCCCTTCCCTGTGGGTAATGGCTCATTGAAAACAAGTTTTGGAGGAGTCACCGTGCTCAAATAAGCAACTCATTTTTTGTTAAGAAGCAAGTAAAAGAATTCGTTTCCTTGTTATCTGTAACAAAGTTATAACAAAAACTTCGACTCCTCATTTCCAGTAAAGATATTAAACTTTAAACTGCTCTCCCTGAAAAATTTTAGAATCGACTTAGGCTGTTATTGTTTGTGACCACAGATATATAGTCAAGTGTAGGAGATCCCCGGGCTTATCAGAGAAATGGTGAAGCCATGTGAAAGGCGATACCCGAGTATCTTATTACGTTATTTAACAGGTTTGTCAGTGACGGAAACTTCTCGGAGTCATGGAGGTGTGCGCGTGGTGTGCTTTCCTGCGTAAGTCTCCTGATAAGGTGCGGTTGAAATGGTTTTCAAAAAAAAAAAGTGGAGGAAATTCTGAGTATTGGAAAAAATCGATATTTTTTTAAACATTTAACTTGATAGAGACATTTCATGGGTACCACTCAACTTAGTAGACCTGCCTCTAACCAAGACAATTTACCAGAATGTTGATACAAAAATTTCATGCCAAAAACTACAACAGTGTTATCTAAAGCAGTTACCACATTTTGCTTCCCAGCCATCCTAACTCCACTACTCTTCATCCCTTCTCTACGAAACTATGTTTTTCACCTCACTTCCATTCCAGCCTCGTTAAATATCTCATTGGATTATGTGCGATATCTTTCAGGGCCAAATACTCAAGTGAGGACGACAAATGCGTCACTAGCAATTTAGCTTAGAGTTTTACAAAGCGATAATCAGCAGCAGCAGCAGCATATCAAACAGTAGTCATATGTTCGCACACACACACACACATAAAACTATAAGTAAAAGTCAGCATTTAAAACTTCCTCGAAGTGGAAGCACAAAATCAAAAAAACACATTTGGACCAAACAGTTTAACTCTTTAAGCCAATGCCGTACGTACCTATCCTAACAAAAGACAAGCCAAGTAATTTCTCATGTTAGTCACATTGGATTTTATGTGTTTGTTTACATTCTTCTGCTTCAGTTGGCATTACACGATACTATAAACAATAACGTGCACTCTATACACAGGCTCTCCTTTGGTGGAGTAAAGGTTTAAAACATGCTCTGACTGTAATAGTGGCCATACACATGCAGCCCTTTTTGTGGTTTATCTCGAAGTTCTGTCTCTCCAGGTTCTGTTTTTCATAGCTCTGTCACTTATTGTTATGTGTCATGTAGTTCTGTCTCTCTTGGTTCTGTCTCTCATAGTTCTGTCTCTTGTAGTTCCGTCTGTCGTAGTTGTGTCTCTCGTGGTTCCGTCTCTCGTAGTTTTTTCTCTCTCTCTCTCTTTCTCTATTTTTCTTATCATCTAACTGGAATGTTTGTGTTTTAAGGTGAGGACAGCTTAGCGTATGAGTATTTTGTGTACGTAGATGAAAAAACCCGGTATTTCACCAAAATATTTTTGCAAAAATACCGGGTCATGCGGATGTGTGTGTGTGTGTATGTGTGCGTTTCAGTACCTTAGTGTTGACAGTTTTTGGAACACTTGGTAGAATGTGTGCAAAAAAGACATCAGTTGAAGTTTATTAGTGTAATCGAGCGGTAGTCAACAGTTTTCGTAACCAAAGTGTGCTGGTTTTTTTACGTGCGATTGTGTTTTTTTTTCCTATTCACTGTGGCAAGACACGCAATCGTATTTGTTTGCCCAGTTTTGTGTTAACCTCATACCCTACAACTACGTGTCAATTTGTTTACATTGTTAAGCCGCCGTCGGTACAGACACAGGGCCTGCCGCTGCTTTTTCTTCTTCTTCTCCTACTGCTGCTGTTGGCGTCAGTGTTAAAAGTAAAAACTTGTAAATAAAAGCAATTAAATGAAGATTACAATCACAAACAAGATGTAACTGAGAATTGAATGAAACCTTAAAAAATGTTTACCAACCAACGCAAACTGAAACATTGTCAAAGGTGTAATACGTGAAACTAAAACAAAAAGAAACAAAATCTAAAATCAGTATTAATATTTTCTTTTTTCGTACTTTGCTTTGCTTCCAAAAATACACATTTTTCACTGATTTTTATAGCCTTCTTTATTTATAGTTTTTGTTGTCATTTTCCTTCTCTTCCTATCTCATTTGGTCCATGAAGGCTTCATCTTCCCACCAACCCTTAAAATCTCAAATCTCTTAAAATCCCTCATCTCTGTGCACTACCCTTCTCTTGATTCATGTTATATTGCAAATCTGCCTCTCTTAATTTAATATCTTCAGCATCCACAAACCCCCCTCATAGAGTTGGCGCTTTTTGTCTTCTTGTATGTTAAGTCCCGAATTCCTTTGCTCTATATGTGATGCCTTAGAGGTGCTGGGATGTATGTATATGTTGTGTGTGTGTGCAATGAGTGTGTTACTGCTTTTAGATGTATTGCTACAGCACTTGATACTGTGTATCATCATGTTCTTCCTCAGAGTATCTGGCTATTGTGTTGTACACAACTCTGCCGCTTCTTTTGTACGTTTGCGTGGGCAACTGCGTCATTAGTGGTCTAGTCTCTGTAGACATTTAACGTAATCACACATTTTGTCGCATTGTTTACAATTTTGCATCCTGTGAGTGGAAGCAGCAAGGAGATGTGAGAGCAGTTACAAGCAAATGTGAAGTTGTTCCCCAAAGCGCATCACAGTCATAGTGTTAATTAAAAAGTATGCATTAGAGAGAATTCTTCATTATTAATAAATTAAAAAAGAAAAATTAAAAAAAAATCTAAAAGAAACAAAAAACGTAAATACAGTGAAAAGCTAAAGTAAAAATGCAGTGAATATACAAAAGTATTAAAATACAATACAATATTAATCATACGCCTCCATACAACTTGGTGAAAATAAATATTACTCATACGTAACGATGGATTGAAATCAAATAAAACTCAAACTAATTAAGTATTACTCATACGCAACGAGGCAGCGAAATGGGATCAAACAACTAGTTATATTCAGAACAAACATGTTCGAGCCTTAGGTCTATTTTCAAATTATTTTATTCTACAAACTTTCGCTGCCCTTTGGGTAGCATCGTCAGGACGTTAAACACGAAAAAACTGCTACCCAAAGGGCACCGAAATATCGGAAAATAAAATAATTTGAAAATAGACCTAACGCTCGAACATTTTAATTTTGAATATAATATGAAAGGTCAGATAAATAATCACTTTTTACAACTACTTATAGCTAATCACGGACAAAGACGAACCGTATTTAAATCTAGCAAACACCTAACTAAATATTACTCATTCGCAAAGGGAACCCCAAGCAGATTCAAAACACAACCAATTAGGTACTGCCCATACGCAAAGAGGAACTGAAATCTAATATCAAAACTCAAATTAAATATTCATCATACTCCTAGGGGAATCGAAGTCGAATAAAAAATAAAATCGAATTAAATATTACTTATACGCAAGATACAACCTAAATCTAAACAAAATACTAACTACACTTTATCATACGCAAAGAGGTAACGACGTATAATACTAAAAATCTAAATAAATCGTACTCTTACTCAAAGAGGAACCGAAATCAAAATAAAAATAATTAAATTAATATCACTGAGCCGCAAAGTGGAACTGACGTCGTTAAAAATTAAAAATTAAATTAAAACTAATTCAGTATTGCTCATACGCAAAAAATTAATCGAAATCAAAATACAACTAATTACATACTACTCATACGCAAAGAGAACCCAAAATCTAATAATAAAAATCAAATTAAATATTCATCATACTCCTAGAGGAACCAAAATCGAATAAAAAAATAACATCTTATTAAATATTACTTATACGCAAGGTACAACCTAAATCTAAACAAAATACTAACTACACTTTATCATACGCAAAGAGGTATCGAAATATAATAATAAAATTCAAAATAAATCGTACTCATACTCAAAGAGGAACCGAAATTGAATCAAAAACACAATTAACTACAGCATTACATGGAAAAGTGGAAGTCATAACCATTTCAAAAATATGCATGATTATTGATCAACTATATATTGATATATAAGGGGCGGATCAATAAGTCCGTGACTTTTTGAATGAAACACAGTTTTTTTTGCAAAAAAAATATTTTTCAACATAATGTCCTTTTAGCTCCATACACTTAGTCCAACGTTCCTCCAATTTCCTCCAATATCCCTTCCAAAAAATATGATTTTTGGAGGTCCATAAAATAGGCTTTTATTTGATCAATAATTTCATCTTCCAACGTTCCTCCAATTTTTGTGTCCCTTCCAAAAAATAGGATTTTTCGAGGTCCATAAAATAGGAATTTGTTTTATAAATAACTTCATCGTTGGAGCTAAATCTCTTTCCACCGAGCCATTTCTTTAGATTTGGAAATAGTAAATAGTCATTGGGGGCTAAATCCGGAGAATATGGCGGATGAGGTAACAATTCGTAGCCCAATTCATGGCATTTTGCCATTGAGACTACAAACGTGTGCATTCGTGCATTATCTTAATGGAAAAGAATTTTTTTTAACACTCGTCAAATCGGTCCAATAAGTTGGCATAATATTTTCCGTTTATTGTTTTTCCCTTTCGAAGGTAATCGATGTGGATTATCCCGCGTGCATCCCAAAAACCTGTTGTCATCACCTTATTGGCCGACAAACTTACCTTGACCTTTTTCGGAGCAGGTTCAGGCGGAGAAACCCGTTGATTAGACTGCTGCTTGATCTCCGGAATGTTGTAATGGATCCATGTTTCATCCACAGTTACGAAACTCTGCAAAAACTCCTTCGAATTCCGGTCAAACAACTCAAAACAATCCTTTGAAGTTGTCACACGATTGAGAGCAAACGCGGCACCCATCTTGCAGGCAGCTTTCTTAAACCCAACTGATCATTTAAAATCGAAACCACACTGCCAACTGAAATGCATATGGCATCAACAATCTCACGCACTTTTACTCTTCGATCGGCCAACACCATATCGTGAATTTTTTCGACATTTTCGGGTGCATTGACCTCAATTGGCCGTCCAAAACGTTCAGCGTCATTTGTACGTGTGCGACCACAACGAAAGTCAATAAACCACTTTTTACCATTGAAATCGATGGTGCAGAGTCCCCATAGTATTTATCAAGCTTTTTCTTGGTTTGATTGACGGTTTTTTTCGTAAAAAATAATGTTCAATGAGCACTCGAAATTCACTTTTTTCCATTTTTAAAAAAATGTATGAGGTTGTTTGTTTTGAACAGCTGTTAACCGCAGGTACTTGGTGGTACGTGATGGGAGCAGTGCTGCATTTTATATAACTACGAGGGAAGTTCGAAAATCACGGACTTATTTATCCGCCCTCTAATTGTCATAAATTTGCAAGATTTTTTTTTATCTATAGTAATTTATAAGAATAATGAGATGTGCACCAGCATTTTTTCAATGCTCACATTTGGTTAGATTACAAAAAAAATCTTATTTTATATGACTTTACGCAATTATTTAACGTAATTAGGGGTACATCCCCATTGGGATAATTCCAACGCGATACCTGGCATTTCAAACTTACATTTTATTAAAATTAAGGAGAATGTTGTGGAGTGCAGAAAATAGCGAATCCCTGGACAAAATTTTATTTAACTATTGAGCATTATCTATTTTATAGATATAAGTTTAACTATGTCCCGCACGTGACACGATTTGTCTGTACCTATTTTTAATTATAAATATGTGTTTTAATGTGGCCATCAGTAGACCAATGACTAGTGTTCGCGGCTGAGAACGTTGATTCGATCCCACCTTGCATTTCTTTCGACAACGGTCACCTTACTTAGTGATGCCGATATTATAGAGTACTTAGCCATGAACCGGTGTAAAACTGTAGGTCCTAATCACTGAGTTTATCATACACAACGAGGAACCGAATTCACATTTAACAAAAAAATAAAAAAGTATTACTCATACGCAAACAGGGCATGAAGTCAATACAAAAACAACTAATTAGATACTACTCATACTAAAAGAGGAACCGAAAGCAAATAGCAGAAATCGAATTAAATAGTACTCATACTCACAGGGGAACCAAAAATCGAATCCAAAAACAAGTTATTAAATATTATTCAGCCACAAAGAGCAACTGAAGCGCAAACCAAAAATTAAAACTATTTCACTATTACTTAGACACAAAACTGAATCGACATCAAATCAAAAACCCAATAATTAAATAATACTCATACGCAAACAGGAACATACATCGAAACTCAAACCTTACTATAGTTTTTTATACGCAAAACGGAACCCAATTTACAGCCAACAAACAACTAACTAAATATTACGCATACGCACAGTGAAATCGGAATCCAATACAAAAATTAAATTAAATATTATTCATACTCAAAGAGGAACCGAAATTGACAAATAAAGCAATTTATTAAATATTACTCTTACGCAAAGAAGAACTGAAATCGCATCAAACGTCAACCCAAAAGTAATGAATAATTCAGTATTACTCATACGCAAATAGGAATCGAAATTAAGTCAAACCGAACTAATTACATATTACTCATACGCAAAGAACAAACCAAATGTAAGCAAACAGATCCTCGACCCCTTTATAAACAAACGCCTGTCATTATTTTCATTATAATGTTTCCTTCAGCTTTCTGTAAAACAAATACTACATGTGCTGTTTTTAGTTTATAACTTTGTACAATTAAAAATTCCTAAACAAATAAACTTTATCCGTGAAATATTGTGAAATAATATTTACTGCATAATTGAGAAATGTTAACGAATTTATAAATCCCGTCAAAAATTGAAAAATGAATGCTTAGAAATGACAAATGTGGTGTATTTCATAAATATGTATGTATGTACATTAGACCGACTCACGTTGTATGGTGGGAAAACAGTGTTTTTGTCCCCCCTCAAAAATGAACTTTGGTTTGGTCTCTAATGATTCCCAAAATATTTCGTATCCTTGCACAAACAAAAGATTTCATACCCAGTTTGCCGTGGTTAGAACGTAATGTTCGCAACGTATTGCAGTTTTTGGTAGAACTTGATCAAGTGCGAATTTTAAAAAAGGTGAAACACGTATTTGCTTAAATCGACTAAAGATTAAAATATGTCAATCTATCATTAAAATCAGAAAAATCTCCGTACTAGAAACTTAAAACTATATTTTTTCTGGAGAATATCCAATTTTTCAGAATATCCCTGAAAAGAGATGTGCCAGGACATGAGGCCGTTGGATGAACCTTAAAGATCCTTTTATATGATACTAATATAGTACACATTGTTTTTATTTAAAGTACAAAATTCTTGGGATAACTAAAAAAAATATTTTAAAAATTCCGGGATCTTAATGCTGGACACGATATATTTTGGGAATCATCAGAAAACAAACCAGTGTTAATTTTCAGGGGTGGACAAAAGGAACTTTTTTTTAAGAGTCGGTCTAATATATATAAATTAAATCAACGAGAATTGTTTATGAGACGACAGCATCATGTGCCAGTTTAAAAGCAGGAAAACTCCGAAAATATTAAATATTAACATGATTTTTTTTTAATGCCACAAATCGGCCTTATAAGGAAAATAAAATTAGAAACTCAAATTTAAAAATTCATTTAAATCTAAATTAATTAAAATCTAAAATTAATTAAAATCTAAAATTGAAATTTTCTTAGTTATTTTAGCTATTGGTTGTGATTGACCATCTGGTTAAAAATAATCATACGCCCCCCATACCACATCTTGCAAAATCAAGTATTTGTCATACGCAACAGGAGTCAAATCATGAACATATATATTTTTGTATTTGTTTTCACTGTCAATTCACTTCTGATTTTGAAATTCACTGTGTGTTTAGGTGAGGTAACAGCATACGCAACATATACTTACAACCGGTTCGACAGTTCTCCCCCGCTGGTCGAAGCCATCATTCGCATAAATTCATCCACCTGGTCCTTCCAGTGAAGTCACATATGAATTTTAAATTAAGACTTAATCGATTTAAATCAAATCTAAAATACGTGGAAGTTGTTTGACAAATTTTTTAAATTCTTTTTTTACTGTTGCTCTTGTTATCTACCAACAATTTAATAACAATCATACTCTCACCCTAATGTACAATGTCAAATAAAATATATGGCATACGCCTCAGGAGTCAAATAATTAATTTATATCTAGTTGTGTGATTAGCCTTTCGTGAAATACTCGCCTTTACTTTAGTCAAGCTAAGATTTCACCAACAGACATAATATATGTTTTCAACACGTTGGCCCACCTTATCCTGTGAGAGTGGTCTTGGCTGTCCTAAGAATTTTCAAATCTTTAATTTGTTATCTCCAATCTGATTGTCGGATTCTCGACATAATTTCAGACAACGAACAGCGGATTTTTTTCATCGTCTTTAGTACTAAGCCATTTGGTAACTAGTTAACTAGGGGATAACTTAAGCAAAAGCATACTCTGTGTCATACGAACCTCTTTGTTTTATGGCGGTCTAACGGCCTTAATTGGCTTGAAAATAAACGTATTAATAATATTAATAATACGCACTAGTAGTAAAGTTAGTTTATAGATAACTTTCTATATTTCTTGCAAGAGAACAAGGAGTTTTCAAAAGTTTAATCTTAAGGGTCTAAACTCTTTAAAGACTTATTTTGTTTACTTTAAGTTTTCGATATATCATTCTCAAATTTTTTGTTAGGACAAACAGTAATTTTCGTTTGTGCTTTGTTATCCTCCATTATGGCGTTTTATAAAAATATATGCATTTTAGAATGATAAAGTGTTACAATTTGTACTCATTAAAATATTCATATATTGATGCTCAAGTCAATTATTATTTTTCCAATTTGATTTAAGGGTTTCTGATATGATTTCAGAAAACGAAAGAGGTTTCGGATCGTATGTAGTTTTCCATCATCCTCACTACTAAACCATTTGCAACCATTTAAATCAAAGACAACTTAAGTGCAAGCAGACTTAGGGCGAGTTTCACACTCGTCATTTAAAAGCTCAATTTAAAAGCTCACAGACATTTTTCATATTAAATGACTTATAAGTGACAAGCATCGGGCATTTAAACTACATTTAAATGGAGAATTTTCAACTGTGAAACTGGCCATTAGAATCTTAATAAATCCTTTTCTGTATAGCTTTCTACGTATCTTAAGCACCAGTGGTACAATCCATTTCATAGTAACTGCATATATAATATTAATTATACGCACTCGTGCTACGACCCTTTTCATAGTAGCTATATATTTGTTGCAAAATGACAAAGTGTTTTCAAAAGTTTATTCTATCAATCCTTAAAGCATTCAAAGACTTAATTGTCAGCATTTGTTCTTCATTTCCTTTTCTTGTCAGTTTTCGTCTTTAGGCACTCAGGAATTTTGTTTGGAATTGCCGTAATTTGAGTTTGAGCTTTTTAATCCCCCAACATGTCTACTTGTCAAATCATGTCCTTTTTATAATGATAAATTGCTACACGCTCTACTTATTGAAATATTAAAATATTGATGTTCAAGTTCGTCAGTATTTCTAGTCTGATTTTCAGATGATTGACATGATTTCAGACAATGAGACAGATTTCAATAGCATTGTAGGTTGTTCCTATCGCCCCAAGTGCTATACCTTTAGAAACCATTTACACCAGAGACAAGTTCAACTCATCACCAGTATTTCTAGTCTGATTTTCAGATGATTGACATGATTTCAGACAACGAGACAGATTTCAATAGTATTGTAGGTTGTTTCCATCGTCCCCAGTGCTAAACCTTTGGAAACCATTTAAACCAGAGACAATTTAAACTCAATCAAACTTAAAACCATAAGAAACTCTTTGTTGAATGGCTTCCTAACTACCCTAAGAAGGCTGGAATGAGGAAAAAGCAAATAAATAATGTTAATTATACGCACCAGTGATGCAATTATTTTATGGAATTTGTATATATTTCTTGAAAGGGAACATAGCACTTTCAAAGGTTTAATCTATTATGTATAATCTGTATTTCGAATTCGTACATCGAAACCGGTTTAGATAGGATGGTCTACTTTTCGCAGGTCGGTTTTCAATAACTTTAGTACAAAATCATTTGGTAACCATTGCAATACGGGATAACTTACGAAAAATCAAACTTTTTGACATAAGAAACTCTTTGTCGATTTTTAAGTGTTATAGGGAGGCTGGAAGAAAAACAACTCATTATTTATATTAATTATACGCACCAGTAATACAAACCTTCTCGTAGAAATTTCAAACTTTCTTGAAAGACAGCCAAGAACTTTCAATAGTTTAATCTATCAAAAGTTTAATCTTTCAAAGGTTTAGATCATTGAAGGACTTAACTTCCTGCATTTCACAATTCCTTTCATTCCTTTCATTCCTTTCAATTCAGTCTCCGACTTTTGGTACTGTGATTGTTTGATGATAAATGCACTAATTTTATTCGGAGCTCCTCCATTCAGCCTTTTTGTTAAACCATCTCCTTGTTGTAATGATTAAGTTCTATACGTTCAATATAGTGAAATTTTACAATATTTATATTCAAGTCCATCATTATTTTCCAATTTGGTTTTCGGCTTTCTGGCATAATTTCAAACAATAAACCAAGTTTCAGTAGGGTGCTGTAAGGTTTATAGTAGTTTAGTTTTCTATTATCTTCAGTACTAAACAATTTAGTATCCATTTGAATCAAAGGCAAGTTAAGCGCAAGCAGACTTAGAATCTTACTAAATTCATTTTCGTATAGCTTTCTAGAAAGAAAGAAAGAATGAAACCCCTCATTAAAAGAAAAGGGGAAATAAACGCCTTATTAAAAATACTAATTATAATGCACCAGTGGTACAATCCATTTCATAGTAACTGCATATATAATATGAATTATACGCACCAATGGCACGACCCTCTTGATTGTAGCTTTATATATTTCTTGAAAGATAACAAAGAATTTTCAACAGTTGTATCCGCAATCCTTAAATCGTTCAAAGACTTACCTTCCGTCATTTTACAATTCCTTTCCTTCCAAGTTAAACACAATCATACTTAAAAACTTAAGAAACTGTCTGTTGAATGGCATTCTAAATGTCTTAAGGAGACTGGAAGAAAAAAACGAATTAATAATATTAATAATGCGCACCAGGGGTGAAATCCATTTCACTGCAACTGTATATATTATATTAATTATACGCACCAGTAGTACGGTCGTTTTCATAGCAACTGTTTATATTTCTTGAAAGACAGCGAAGAATTCTCAAACCATCAATCCTTATATCATTCAAAGACTTAACTTCCGGCATTTTACAATTCTTTTCCTTTTCAGTTTTCGACTTTTGGCACTCTGAGTTTTTGTTTGGAAATGCATTAATTTTAGTCTGAGCTTAGCAATCCTCCGTTCTGTGTTTTTGTGAAAGTATGTCCTTTTTATAATGATTAAGTGCTACACGTTTTATAGAAATCTGTCAAAAGTTTTCGTTTCTTTTTCCTTTTCTTTTTATTTTTCCTTTAAGCTTTCCAAACTTCATTTACATAAAATGCAAGCAAAGATTTGTAATACAGAGTAGACTCTCGTCTAACTATGATTAATTCCCCATTGCAAGTTGGGTCAAGGTTGTATGTCCCTATCACTACGTTGCTGTTGTATAAGTAAAATATATAATACGAACAAGAAGATGAGAGAAATAAGCAAAGACTAACACACTAACAGCATTAGCCACAGCTACAATGTCACATAGTGTAAGTCAATTAATAAAGGAAGCAAAAAACATAAAAAAAAGAACAAAAATGTGTCAACGACAACACTGGCTGGCTATGCTGGTAATAGTTGTAACGAAAAAAGGGGATACAGAGCAAAGAAAATAATATTAAACGAAACTTTTGGCGAAATTGTCAACAGAAATGAAAATTAATGTTACAGCAAAATTCCAAAAAAAAACGCAGTAGAAAAACTAATGGAAAACCTAAATAATAAAGTTAATTTCTTTAGATAAATATGAATCATCCTGTTCAGCTTCGTCGCATTTTATCGTAACGTGCACATAAAACAAATATTATACTTTTATAAATATTGACAATAGACGAGTACGAATAAAAGGAAACAAATTCAAGGTGATACATGTGTGCTGTTCCTTAAAGGAAATGAAAAAGAAACACAAAGAAATAAGAGCGGAAAACATGCGAGTGTATATGTGTGTGTAGTGTAATGAGTACGCATTAAAGGAAATCCTCCACAGACAAGACAGACAGCGTGAAAAGGCGGCCCCACACAACCGAATGCATCCTGAGAATAACGAGAAAGACTTCACAAAGCAACTGGAGAAATTCGTATCACAATAAAAAAAACAAGACGCGTCTTAAAAGTATGAAGATTTTGTTTGATATTGAAGGTGGCAGCCACAAAAACCAACATCTTCTAAAACTACCTAATGGCTCAATTGTGACAGTCGCACCACGTCACAAACACAACTACAATTCCAACCATAACAACAACAGTGGCAGCATCTAAAGCTCAATACATTTCTTTGTAACAACACACATACACACACGCTCACATAAACCAACACTCAAAAGAAAAGCAATATTTTTCATCAACAACATCAAAAAAACCAGCAATTTGATTATCAACCCATACATTCATATATATACAAATTATACGTGGTTAGTATAAATCTGAATACAAACATGCCTTTTGGTCGTAAATCGCCATTTGAGGCATTAGCCTTGCCAGGTGTTATTTTGGCCTACAAATACAGTCAATTTCGTCAAAGACGTCGAGAAGCTGCCAGTCGTCGTGTCACCGAACGGGAGCTGTCAGCGCTGCATCACAAAATCGTAAGTACAAGAGCATTTTTTTTAAATTTCTTCTTTCAAAATCTATAAAATTATTGTCGTAAAAGCTAATTACTGTCTTAGAGGAAATAACAATTCTTCTTTGCAAAGGGTGTTTTTTCGAGCGCGACAGAAAATTAAATTGTAAAAAATAACAAACTAATTTAATTGTAATCAAAAAAATTATTTTATTCGAAAGACAAATATATGGCATTAACACTTGAAAATGATGTCGGGGATATGGCCTACAGCCGCTCATGACGAAGACCATTCTGGACGTCCTATTTTAGGTAACTTGTTCGATCATTGATAGCTGTATGTCATAAATAAAACAATCAATTCTGGTTTATCAGCAATGTAACCACTTGTTTGCTGGGTTATGCTCAGCCTTTATGTCCAGGTTTCATTACAAGGCAAATATAGAACAAATGGGTTTCTTTGGGGTATAATAAATTTCTCTGATCTTCATTGATTTTGATTACTGGTACGGGTGTTGGGACAGAGTTTCGTGCTTTTAGTCTCACCCGGTCCACTTCGTTTTCTCCTGCGTTTACTTTGCTCACTCTAGTCTCGTCGGAAGCCACCTTGGGCACCTTGGAAGATCGTCTTCGGGATTTCAACGCCTGCTCCTCAGCTGGTGCTAGCTCCCACCTACTCCCACATGGACTCCCACCGACTGCATTACACAAAAATAGATTAAAGAAAACCACCACTCCCTGCTACCCCTTGATTTCTCGGTCAGTGCTCGAAAACCACCTTCGGTTCCACCGTCTACTTAATTTGGTGCTCGGTAACCATCAATTTTTTTTGGGTACAACACAATTACTTCGTTTGGACTCAAAGTTTGTGGTTTGGTGCTCGATAACCACAGTTCGTATTGCAAAACTATTGTCGCATGGTGATCAGAATCCAACAAGTACACACTAAAAAGTCTGTCTTTTTTGTTGTTTGAATGAAAATACAATGTGTTTGTAGCTTACCACAAATATACTATACTTGTGCCTAAACACATTGTGTTTGCTATTCAATGTAACATGTTTGATACACAATAATTAATAGGTTATAATATATGTTCTTGAAACCCACATGTGGCATTTTTGTTGAAAACCGCTAACAGCATATACGGAACTGACAGCAAAAAAACAAAAAAGCAGTAGATCTTCATTTCCTGGCTATATACTCGATAGTGTCGCCGTTACTATGCGAGGTGACCGCCGCCGAAAAAAATTTTAAGGTGGTCAGGGCAGGATTCGAACCCAGGATCTCATGTACAAGAGCCGCACACACTAGCAATTGCACTCTCTCTCTGGTTACTACTCAATCCCTTTAGCCAGCGTTAGTATGTCATTAGTAAGCCTAGTTGAAATTAATCTCTTTCCATTTCCAGTAGCACATAAGTGTTTGTGAACTCTTCTCGTCACCACATCTACCAAAGACTTCACTCAGCCCCACAAGTATCAAATCGCACGACCTTGGAGGTCAATCGACAAATCCACTGCTCAAAATCAAAATTTTAATTTCTATAAATCGAAATTGTTGAAGCCATAAATTATAATTGCAACAATTTTTCATATTTCCAAATAATATTTATTTATCATTATCTCTTCTTCTTGTTTGACAAATATTTTAACCGGAATATTCTTATGCTTATCATTAGATTTTTCGCCCAACAATTCAACACAGCCTTTCTCAAATAACCGCCGGTCTTTGTGATTAACTACGGAGGAATTGATAGACCACGATGAAGCTTGATCATACCTTTTATATGTTTATATTTTATATTTTCGGTTCGGAAAAAACTTTCAAATTCCCGACACATATTACTTCAGTTATTGATGGTATTGTGGCCGTCGGTGGTGCAATGGTTAGTGTGCGCGGCTCTTGTACATCAGATCCTGGGTTCGAACCCGGCTCTGACCACCTTCAAATTTTCTTTCGGTGGCGGTCACCTCGCATAGTGACGGCGACACTATCGAGTATCTAGCCATGAAAAAGCTTCTCAAATTACCGTTCGGAATCGGTGTAAAACTGTAGGTCCCAATCAGTGAGTGAAAACTGGAAAGCGCACAGCTCAGTGATTGTGAGAAGTTCTCCCCAGTCCCTTCATGGGATGTAATGGGAAACCATTTATTTATTTTTTTATTGATGGTATTAGTAATTACAATTATTATACAACCATATCGTATGGTTAATATTTAACTATTAATATTACTCATACGCACTTATAAAGTAGAATATGTACTGGAGTGTAAGAGCCATTACCTTTGTTATGACAAAGATTAATTATATTATCATAGTATATTTGTTTAATATCACTGACAATATCTTCTACCTTCTTACCAACTTGATTAATATTATAACAATAATAAAATTTATTTTATGGCAGCCATTGGTTGGTCTTTCGTTTGTGCTTATTCTTAGATTATTCGAAGAAATTCAACAGAGTTTTTCCGATTTATCTGCTATTCTTTGAGACTAACCACAACAGCAATTGACAGAATAAGAGGAAAATTTACCTTTCCTTGCCGTCTTTATATTTTAGGTCCGGTAAAAATATTTAAAATTCGCCAAACATATTACTTCAGTTATTGATGGTATTAGTAATCAGAATTATATTGCAACCATATCGTATGATTAATATTTAACTATTCATATTAATCATACGCACTTATGGAGTGGAATATGTACACTAGTGTACACGAAATTGTTATCGTATGATTAATATTTAACTATGCATAGTAATCATACGCTAGTATGTATTGGCGTGTGTGCGAAAAGTATAAAAATGTGTATGGCGACAATTCCTTAAAGAGTATTGAGTATTCAATATGATGCACACCTTCTTACAAACTTCATTAATGTTTGATCAGTACTAAAATTCACTTTAACGTAACTATTGGTCCGTCTTTCGTTTGTGGTTAGTCGTACAAATATTCAACAGAGTCTTTCTCCAATAACCGCCGTTCTTCAAAGCAAATAGTAGAACACGACAAAGATTTATCTTTCCTGCCGATGAATATATTTCTGGTCCGGTAAAAATATTTAAAATTCGCCAAACATATTACTTCAGTTATTGATGGTATTAGTAATCAGAATTATATTACAACCATATCGTATGATTAATATTTAACCATTAATATTAATCATACGCACTTATGGGGTGGAATATGTACTTGAGTGAATACGAATACTGTTGTCGTATGATTAATATTTGTGTGTGCATTTAAGTATTCACATTAATCATATGCTCTCAGGTATTGCTGTGTGTGCGAAAAGTATTGAAATTTTTAGGGCTATAATTATTTAAAGAGTATTGATTAATATTGTAACCTTAATAGCATTTCGTTTTTACTCATCTATTGAGCCGTCTTCATAAAGATACAATACAGTCTTTCTCAAATATCTGTCGATCTTCGGTAATTAGAATTATGTTGCAACCATAACCAATATTAATGAACTATTCGTATCCATCATACACTCAAATCGAGTACTAGAGTGTATCTGGAAAGTATTAAATTTCTTATGGGAACAATTCTTAAAATTGTATTGAACATTTAAAATATGTTGTAGCTTCTTAGTTGATTAATGTTTTAACCTTAGCACTATCATCATTTATTTAAAAAAAACTACTACTTATGAACTTATTGTTAGTTTAAAAAAAAAAAAAAATAAATGGTTTCCCATTACATCCCATGAAGGGACTGGGGAGAACTTCTCACAATCACTGAGCTGTGCGCTTTCTAGTTTTCACTCACCGATTGGGACCTACAGTTTTACACCGATTCCGAACGGTAATTTGAGAAGCTTTTTCATGGCTAGATACTCGATAGTGTCGCCGTCACTATGCGAGGTGACCGTCGTCGAAAGAAAATTTTTAGGTGGTCAGAGCCGGGTTCGAACCCAGGATCTCATGTACAAGAGCCGCGCACACTAACCATTGCACCACCGACGGCCACGGCCATTGTTAGTTTATTCGCATAAATTTTGAACAGAGTCATTCTTAATTATCCCCAGTTTTTTGAGATTGACCATTAACCAATTGACAGAATACGGTTTATTACATTTCCAATGCGGAACTATTCACCAGTGCGATTAATTAGTATTGTTTTTCAATTTCCTGCGAGGTCCTTGAAACATGTACTATATCATTAGATGATGTCGTTCGCTGCCTTTGTAACTACAAAGGGCCACTATAATTTGTTGTTGGCTAAGCCACTGAACCTTTTGTGACTGTTCATCCTATAAAGATTTAAAAAATTTAATTTTCCCTACCATTATCCATCCACTTTGCCGTACTCATATACACTGTGGCTGGCATTCCCACTAACATGCCCGTATTGAAAACTTAGACTTGTATTGACCTTTGCCTTTCATGTCACTCGCAGTGACGGCCTAACCACTTGAACATCTTAACCGCACACAAACACATATAAATAGCAATACACTAATACTCATACACACACACACATAAACACCCCCATGTTACCTGTGAATAAGGACATAAGCACATGTTGGTTGGTTGGTTGTTTGTTGTTGTCAATCGTTGATTGCTGTTGTCGTTCGTTGTCTCTGGTCCTTTTTGGAGAAGTGGCTACAAAAAGGGCATCTTTAACAACCTACGAAGCATCCTTTTGTTCGTTCTCAGATAATAGTAAATATTGAGTATTGTTGTTTTAGTCCTTTTACATATTCTCCTGTTTTCGGTCATGTTTTGTTGCCATAGTTGCTGCTCTTATTGTTGTTGTTGGTGTAGTTGTTGTTTGTTGTGGATTAAATGATGCTTATCTGTTTTATTTATGGTTTTATAGTTGTTTGTAGGTGGTGGTAATACGGGCATAAAGTAGCTAAGGATGTGGAGGCTGTAACCTTTGCACACACACAAAAAGGACTCGACATCGAGTGGAATTGAATGTATCTCATGTTTTAAATTGAATTGATATAGTTTTATGCTTGAACAAGTTTACATTGGCAAAGGGGCTACGAAGAAGGACCAAGAATGGGAAACTGAATGTGTAATTAAATGCAGAGGCAAACGGAGGATGGATCTATTAACGATAAATAAAATATCATCATAAACTAAGTATGTTATATCGTCTTTGAGAGATATGTCGGGTTTGTTTAATAAAGAAATAAAATTATCGAATGTTATTGGAAATTTTTAGAGGGGGCTTATGGGGAAGTAGAAAATGGGAGAGTGTGGCAATATTGTAAAATATGCAAATAAGTTGCGACTTAATATTTCCTAAATAAAAGCAATATAAAGAAATATTTCACTGTTACAAATATAAACTTTAGAAGGTCCTTTTTAAAATAAATACTAAAGTTATACAGGTATTATTTGTTTATGACATATTATTTAAACTGCACAAATCGGTGAACACGGTTAAATTTAGTTTTTCCCTGGCTATCGTTATTTTTCTGGTCTGGATAAAGCTTTTAAATTCATATTTTAGTTATTGGTGGTATTAGTAATTATATTTATTTTACCACCGAGCGTATGATTCATATTTAACTATTAATAATAATCATTCGCTTCTATATAAAACAAAGTAATGGAGGATATGCAAAAATTAGTCAAAGTGTATTAAAAATTTTCAAATTAGTTATACTTTATTTTCGTACTAACTTGAGTAATATGTTATCCTTAATGTCATACGGGCCCTCGATGGTGCACTGGTAGTTTGCGCGGCTCTTGCGCATGAGAACGTGGATACGATCCCTGCTGTGACCATCTTAAATGTCTTTCGCCGTCGGCCACCTCGCTTAGTGATGGCTCAACTATGGAGTATTTAGCCATGAAGAAGCTTCTCAAAACCGGTAAATTTATTTTGTACATAACTACAGGTCTGTTATTCGAAAGTGCTTGTTTTAAAGTTATTTGCACATAGGTTCAACACAGTCATTACACAGTGCAAGACGAAAAAATATAACCATATACCGACGCCACTACGTGATAAAAGACCAACAAAAAAAGACCCGTGTCTCCCAGTTTTGCCCAAAGTAGTATCTCAGTTTTGAAGGAAACGGTGTTAACAATCATTCATAGGAAGTTCATATGTTCTAGGAAGTTGTTTACTGAAATCTTAGGTACATTTTTGTTGTTGATTATTTAGTTGAATTTTGAACGATTTGCTACCTATGGACATGAACAAGGGAAAAAAGGTAAAAAAAATTGAATTTTTTAAATTTTTTTGTGATTTTGACCTTGAAGATGAAATTTTGTGATTTTATATGATTAAGAGCTACACCTCTTCCTCAGAGAGTAAATAAAAATTCCGAACGGTTTGCAAGATATGAGCCTGACAAAATGATCACTTTTTTGCAAAAATGACACCGAGGCCCCAAATCTTGGGGGCCCATAAAAAAAGTGCATAACCTTGGGCAAAACCGGGAGACACGGGTCTTTTTGTTGTCTTTTATCACGTAGTGGTGTCCGTATGTGGTTATATTTCCATGACCTAAAAAAGTACACACAGTGTTATCATTTAACTGCCGCTCTATGAGATCAACTTTAAAGAAGCTGACAGAGCCCCCGAATAACATTTTCCTAGTGATCATTATTTTACTGGTCTGGTGAACCATTCTAGATCCAACAAACACATTACTTTTGTTACTGGTAGTATAAATAATTATAATTAATTTACTGCTTCACCGTATAATTAATATTTTATTATTCATATTTCGAATTTCAAAAACTATTCAATTTCTTCTGGCAACAAGTATTAAATTTCTTGTTGCAACAAGTATTGAATATGCTTACATTCGTAATTTATAAATCCTTATTTCACCCGTAAAGCATAATTGATGATGTTTGTTTCTTAATTATTTTGCATAGATTTAAGAGGCATTATCATTTATAATCTTTTGATTCAAGATTCAAAAATACATTAATCGGTTGTTATTCGCGATCAGCATTACAGGAATTGGCACACGACCCCCACCCAATGTAATCTTTTATTTGCTATAATTATTTTTCCCAAGGCTCTTTAAATCGTACAACTTTAGTTACTGGTAGTATAAGTAATTATAATAATTATATAATCAGAGCGTATGATTAATATTTAATTATTCATATTAATCATACTTTCATATAAAGCATACACTGGAGTGTACTCGAAAACTATTACATTTGTTATGGCAATAATTAATCCTAATCCGTTATACCTTATTAATGCTTATTTAATCGGTAATCGGATACTTAATTCCATTTTATTTCTTAATTATTGGCCTACCGATCGCATTTGCTTCTTATTATGATATTCGCACAAAAATTCAACGTCATTATCACTATCATTCGAGGTTAACATTAGCCAAATTGACAGCACGGCCACACTTAACATTTATCCTGCGAGTATTATCTTTCCGGCATGGCAGAAGCTTTGTAATTCGCCAAAACTATTACCTTAGTTAATGATGGAATAATTAATTATAATTGTGTAGCGTATGATTAATATGTAATTGTCTATATCAATCTTATGCTCTTATAAAACAAGTAATGGGTTAGATGCGGAAAATATTAAGTTTGGGATGGCACAGTTATTTGTCAGTCCTTCATACATGCATACCAACTTGATAATATGTTAATAGCACAAGTAAATTTATTTTGTACGTAACTACATACCCGTCATTCGTATGGGCTTTAGCCTGTTTGCACAAATTTTCAACAAACTCATGCTCATGCAATTCACCAAAAATTCACCAAATGTGTTATTTTAGTTACTGATGGGATAAGCAATTATAATTACTTTACAACCATAGCGTATGATTAATACTTAATTATTCATATTGATCATAAAATCTGTACTGAAACGTATATGAAAAGTGGCAACAATTTACAACCTTAATTATAAATCGAATTTATACTTTACTTAACTAGACGTCTGTCGTTCGTCTGCGCTTCTGATTCGGTTACTCGCACAACGATTTAACACAGTTATGATTCTTGATATCGTCTCCTGAAATACGCAAGTAGATGTGATCATTGACCACAGTTTGATAGACAGCCATGCGTCTAGACTTGGAATCTCACCTCATGACTACTACAGAATCTGCGGTGTTGCAAATAAGGACGAGAGCGTCATGCATCTGATATGTCCCGCCATTTGTGTATTTAGGGCCGAATATTCAAGGTCTTACTTATTTTTGGATTTAATGTACATTTTCGGAATTAGGCTGAATGAACTTAGAATATTTTGTCGAAGCATAAACTGGTTTGTCACAGACTAATATGGGAGGCCCATCTTAGAACAGCGTATGGCTAGAATCCCCTTAACCACATTATGTCAATTTACAGGTTTATCGATTGGCCAGGACATGAGGTACCATGGTTCCACTACGGCCACTTTACAGACCCAAACCTAATCCAACCTATTCTCATTTACCTGCCCACCTTTGGGAGTTACATTAAACAAATTGACAGGCCGTGACCCAGCTTAATCATTTCCTGGATATCATTGATTTTCTTATGTGGCAAAAAATGTACAGTACTTTAGTTATTTGTGGTATAATTATTTACAATTACTTTATAAACATAGCGTATGATTAATATGTAATAATTTATATTAATCATACGGTCCTATAAAGAATGTCTTCAAAAAGTATTGAATTTGTTCACCTCCCTATACCCGCACCAATTTTTGTAACTCCTATAACCGCGCGCTGTCTCACACACCGAAAGTTTGAAACCCTGTTTCATAGTTTTTCTTAACAAAACTTCTTTAGATGATATTTTTTTTAAAGATATAATGAAAAAAATTATGTCAGGCAGTAATTTTGATTTTATTTATTTCATTGACTTTCAGTCTTTTTCAAAACAGTCTTCAAAATCGCTGGTTTTTAGGTTCATGCGGTTGGTTTAACAGACCGACGCGCGGGTCTAGGAAGGTTAAGGCAACAAGTAATGAATTTCTTATGGCAACAATTATTGAATATGCACCAATTATTAAATATATAATCGTGTATAACTCCTTAATCCTTCTTTAATCCGTAACAGCATAATTAATGTTATTGTTGACCCGGAGCACAACCTAGTTCGTACGAAACTCGAAAAGGATATCATATGACTTGAATGTCTCTTAAAGGCTTTACAAATTTAATGATTGGAAATATTCTCATTTATCTACCGCTCTTTTAGATCAATATTTAATCCGTAACAGCATAATTGATGTCATTGTTAACATCAGTGTCTCTTGTACGAAACTCTGTTCTTTAGACCCATCTTGAAACACCGGGAAAGGATATCATATGACTTGAATGTCTCTTAACTGCTTTACAAATTTAATGATGGGAACCTTACTCATTTATCTGCCACTCTTTAACATCAATATTAAAGAGAGTATTACTATTTATTATGTATTCTATTTTCTTGGTGATCATTAGTTTTCTAGTGTGGTGAAACTTTTTAAATTCACCAAATATATTACCTTTGATATTTGGGTTATAAGTAATTACAATTATTAGAACCATGAGAGCGTATGATAAATATTTAATTATTTCTATTAATCATACGTCCTTATAAAAGCTGTATATTCCGTAATAAAGAAATTTGTTATGACAACAACTGACTACTCACTGTACCACAATAAACCCATTAACTTATTTGATCCTGTCGCCAAATTAAATAATATCCCTATCAAAAATAAATTATATCAAAACTGTCCTACATTTATGAGGAGAATTTACAAGGCTCCTTATAAATGCAGTACATATTTGATATAATTTTAGATAAAATACAAAAACATTACACATAAATATCCCGACGATATGTAATTTGTTAAAATTTATGTTCATCGACATTTTTGTTTATGTTTTTATTTTGCACACTTTTATTACACTTTTTCCATCGTTCGTTCTTCGAGTTTTTGCTCCTTTTTATGGTCGTTCTTTGAAATTGGAATCAGCTTATGTGCCCTATACCCAAAAAAAAAGAAATGTTAAGCTAAACAAATCGGAAACCCAAAATCCCTGTTGAATTTACAATTCGGTGCCTTTAAGCAATTCCAAATGATACGGTTCGTTGGAATGCCATCTCGAAACGGCGGTTAGGAAACATTTCTGTAACACGCTGCTGCTGCTGCTCTTGCACAAGAATACTCGTAATGTTTACTTGTTGTTTCCGTTGTCTTTTGGGATTGTCCTTTGTTGCCATTCGTTCTCGACTGCTGCTGTGCTATTTTCAAAGCTATTTTAGATTTAATGATAACATACGATGATGATGGCACAAAATAATCTTTGTGCATTTTTTCAACAAGACTAGAACGAGAGAGAGAGAGAGATATAGGGACGATGAAGCGGTATCAAGGGGCTGATATATGCTCACGAACAAAAAGGATTTTTAGTTACTCATGATGTGTAATCGGGGGCAAACGTTTAGAAATGGAAAGATTTTTGTTTTGTAAAGGATTATGTTGAGATTCACACAAACAGTAAGATCGTGAGAGGGACGAGTGGAGCAGAGCAGGAATAATGATGCCGCAACATGTGTATTTTTTAATGGCTAACATATATTGTATCATGTTCTTTTTCACTTATTTTCTTGAGCAAATAATATGTTTTTGGCGAATTAAAAAACAAGTTAACATCACTAACACTCACTTGGGTGGAATTGCTAATGATTTCTATGATTGCTTGAAAAGGTACCCAGGTGAATAATACCTTGTGTAAATGTAATGGTTTATTTATTGTTGGTAGCAAAAAGTTTTCTCTGAAAAAGTTAATATGTTAGGGGGATTCTAAAGAAGATTGAATTTGGTTAGGAAATTCTTAACCTCTATGCGATCAAGGGTAAAATGTCATTCACTAAGGATATGGCTCTTCAAGTGATAATGGATTGCCTTTGTAAAATACACAGGTCATGACCGTGGCATTGCACCATTGTAAAAATCCTTATGTGGTAATTTAAGTTTTAACATTATCAGAGAGTAACCAGTAGTTACTGCTACTGCAAAACGTAACATGGACTCTATCTCGAAGGAATATTAATTACGTTTATTGGCCATTCACAAGATGTTTTGGTCAGGAACCTTACCATCTCTCTTCACTTATTGACCACAACCACTCGTCGGGATTCATTCACATGGTCCTGAAAGACGACTTCGAATTCGTGGCATTGTGTTTTTCAGAAGCGTGTATAATTAGCGAATCCCACAACTTTACGATAGATAAAATCATACGGCCATCTAGTTTCTTCGTCAACTATTCCCAATCATTCGAATTGGAATATTTAAGTATTCTCTCAAAATGGTCTTTTTCATTACACTGTATATTCAAATAATTTGCGAAATCATCTACATTATTGTGTATTCGTTACAGCCAAAAAGTATGCAAAGGTATTATTACTCGTTATTCGATGCAAACATTAACATAGCATTCCACCAACTGACGAAACTATTACCACGATTGTTGACAGTAAAATATCAGATTCGAATTATTGGAGGTTTTATTTTGATTTTATTACATTATTTGGACAACGCTCGATAAAACAAATAAATCCACCTCCAGCAGTCTCATGCCAGTCAAAATCTCGGTTGTATTTTACACTAAAACCCCCCTCGGTTAAGGTAGTTAAAACAGGCTACCACTATTGACACATTTCGTTCCTACCACTAGGCTACCACTATTGACATATTTCGTTCCATAAGAACCTTTGTGATATGACGATGCGTCATGCTCCGCCCCCATTGTTAAACCCTATTAATTGACTTGCTGTGATTAAGGGGCGTTCAGGCTCGATGCATGTAACGATGAATTTTCCCATTAAATTCATAAAATAGACAAATATTTTCCCAAGTAAATCTCTTGAAGGGGCAGGAGAAAGCTTCTCACAGCCCCTAATTGGGGCCAAAGGTTTTACAACGTTTCTAAATAATTTTTTTGAGAAGCTTTTACATGGTCAATAGCTCGGAAGTGTCGCCGTCACTAAGCGAGGTCACAGCCGTGGAAAAAAAATTAAGGTGGTCAGAAAAGCTGGGTTCTACTTACTGATAGTCAGAGGTTGCTTACATACTCGTTATTTGTGAGGGGAAAAGTAGAAACGTCAGCAGTTCTCTGCTACTTAATAACAATAACACCAGTATTGTATTTATGGCTTAGCATGGAGCGGCAAGTTGGCGCTGGGTTACTATCGGCATTAGCATTCAGTGAATAACTCTACAGGGATGATGATGGATCTGGCTGGATAATGCCAGTGGCAATGATCGTTGCCAGATGCGACGCTAACAGGTATGTGTGTAACTTGGCGTCTGTGGCAATGACAGGACGTCGAAACATCGTGGTAATTTCTGTAGTCAATGGTTCATGGCATTGGTAGAGGCTTGTGATGAACTTTATGACGACAGATTTTAATGACAGCTAGGGAAACTCTGTACACCATAGAAGGGAAAGCAGATAGAGAACCTCTGACTAGGACAAGGACATAACCACATAACCAGCTAGAAGCCCTGTAGCCAAGCAACATCTGGTTGGTAACAATAGCTATGTATTACGGCCGTGTCAGGCAGGGACAATCTGTGCCAGTGACAAACGTTCGATGGTTCGTGGCAATCACTGTGGTCGATGGTTCGTGGCAGCGGCTTGTGTGTAGTTGGGGAAGTCTGTATGCCAAAGTAGGCAATGCAGGTAGTGGACAGTTGAGAAGGAATCTACTACCTAACCATATGTTACTGTCGTGACCCCTCAGGCAGGAAACCTCTAATTTTTACCGGGGAAAAGGTAGGTACAAATGTTAAAACTAAACAAGCATGGCCTTAAACCAGAAGAACGGAGGGTAGGAATATCAAGACAAGGCAGGCAAGGCATCTCTGACTTAAACCAGGGAAAAGATAAATAACAAGTTCGAGACCCAACAGACAGGGACAGGACAAGGACAAGATTCCACAGGCAGCGAATCTCAGGCATGAACCAAGCGCCAGGGGAAAGTTATTAGTCGGAGGGAAACTAGCTACGGATTAATACACTGTCTATGTTTTAAATAGATCCCACAGGTATGGTGTCGACTACAATGTTTCGACTATGTTGGCTCTTCAGTATCTGCAGACCTAATTGCCTAGTTTCTCTTCCTTTTATTCTCCCAGGTATATCAGCTGATGTTATCCGCCACAGCTGTGACAGTATCTCATTACATCAACTGATGGACAGCTGTCAATTAGTGTGTGGTACAGCCCAGGAATGTCTGGCTTGGGTCAAGGGAAAATTATTAATAGGAGGGAAACTAGCTACAGATTACTACACTGTCGGTGTTTCGAACTATATCCCACAGGCAGGGTGCCTACTTCCTACTTTTGATCTGCGTTTAATATTCTCAGCGTCCTAGCTAATGCAATCCCTAATAGTTTTAAACGTAACTTACAGTATCAGCTGATTGTGTGTTACTACTATTGCCCTCCAGATGGCGACATTGCAATTTCGATTCTCTAATCCAACAAAGTTAAACTTCCCTTATAATTTTGTCAGTATCATAGTATCAGCTGATGGTCAGCTGATTGTGTGTTACTACTATTGCGCTCCAGATGGCGACATTGCAATTTCGGTGCTTGCTAATCCAACAAAGTGCATCTTCCCTTATAATGTTGTCAGCGTACTAGCTGATGCTATCCCTAACAGTTTTAACCGTAACCGCTTGGGCCACGGGTAAGTTATTATTAGGAGGGAAACTAGTTACAGATTACTACACCGTCGGTGTTTTCAACTACACCCACAGGCAGGGTGCTTACTTCAGTACTTAGACTTAGTACAAAGTTGATCTGCCTTTAATAATCTCAGCGTACTAGCTGACGCTATCCCTACCAGTTGTAACCGTAACTTATAGTATCAGCTGATGGTCAGCTGTCGCTGATTGTTTGTTGCCACTATTACCCTCTAGATGGCGCTATTGCAATATAGTTGCCCGTGAATCCAACAGAAGGCGTGCTTATGTATTTATTATTATTACTCTCCGAATGTATTGCTAGAGGGGAGACAATCGCTGGCCTTCCGCCATCACATGTTACCCCAACAGAATGCGGTTTAAAAAAATGTATATTGGGTCTTGTGGCCATCGGTGGTGCAATGGTAGAGTGCGTTGCTCTTGTGCATGAGAACGTGGGTCCGATCCCTGCTCTGAACACCTTAAATTTCTTTCGACGGCGGTCACCTCGCTTAGTGACGGCGACACTATCGAGTATTTAGCCATGAAAATGCTTCTCAAAATACCGTTCGGAACCGGTGTTAAAACTGTAGGTCCCAATCAGTGAGTGTAAAACTAGAACGCCCACAGCGCACTGATTGTGAGAAGCTCTCCCTAATCCCTTCATGGGATTTAACGGGAAACCATTTATTTATTTTATATTGGGTCTCTGGTGAAATCCGCAAAAAGCTCCTAAGATCATTCGTGTTAACTGCTTGAATGTCTGTCAAATCCAACAAATAAGATACTAAATATTGTCTCCCACTCACGTAACGCCCAGATATTAATGGCCATGGAAATATATAATAAAAGAAAAAAATTCAACTCAATCCAATACTGACTAAAGATGACAGAAATACCGTATAAGGTGTACTCGATTATTCAGCATTATCACTTGATGGCAAAGACTGTTTCCGTGCCACCATTTTTCCTCGGAAATGACGGCGAAGCATTCTAAAATCATTTTTATTTCGATTATGTTGTTTGACTTTGAAAACTAAATATATAGTTTAGAGAAAGGCATATCGCTTTTGATATTTTTTGACAAAGCGAAAGGCGAAAAAACATGGTTAAATAGTTTTTCAATCGTTGTTGTTTTTAGAGAAACTTACCCATTTCTGTGCCATCTAGAAATTTTCCCTCGACTTTCAAATCCACCACTTGTATTTCACTATCTATGGTATTTCAATCATCTTGGTTGAGTCTCATTTATGATTCGTAGTTGTTGTTTATTTTTCTGTCGATTCTACCGATGCTATTGAAAATAATGAATTTAAAATATTGACTTAACACTCGAATATTTTCATTTTAAATAAAATACAATAAGGTCAAATAAATTGTCACATTTTCAATAAAAATATTCACTGCAAATCTTCCATGACATTTAGTTATATTAATAGTTATATATGAATTTTAACGAAACGTATACTTAATATCGTATAATAATATATTTAATATCAATCATATTCAGACTTGCCCAAGTGTGAAAATACCAGTTATAATTAAATGAAATGTCTGCTGGTATTAGGGAATTTAAATGACTGTATAATTTTGTTGTTTAAAATCACAAATATATTTCACAATGGAAATATCTAATATTGAGAAGGAAACGGCCTAAAATAATTATAACACATTTAAATCATAACTTACTTTAACACTCCTAGGGGTTTTTGACACCTATAACTGTTCAGGTAGAAGATAGAGCAAATGATACCATGGGTGATTTATAAAATAGGGTAGGGGCAACAAAAATGTAGTAGGCGGCAATTCTCTACGGATCCGATTTGACCCCTATGAGCCATCAAAGTGTGTATAAAGTGGTCTCAGTTCAAAGGGACTCAACAGGTAGCAAAAAGGGGTGCAAATAAGGGGGTCCATGACTTACTTTTTAAGAAATGTTCGAATACAATCATGCCTTCATGGACCTAACAAATGTTTGGTAAGTATGTTTACCTTTCAGCTAAAATGTACAAAAATATACCAAAAAAAATCTCGGTCCCATTTTTTGCGGCGTAGCTGTTATTAGGTATTAGATCACGAAAATAATCAAAAAATTAATATCGCTTCGCTTAATATGTATGGTCGTCAAGAGATTAAAGTGATCTCTACCACAAAGGTGTAATTTGGTACCATAGAATTCGGTAGAAAATTCTCTAGAATACTTGAGGTACAGATCCTCTTAAATTGTGTTGTTAAACTTAATGTCTCTATTAGACGCTAATATTAGGCACTCTGTCTTAGATTTCAATTTCAAAATAAATTTTTGATTTCAAACAACAAACTTCTATTGTTTTCTCAATATCCTAATGCCAGGAGACATTATGCTAAATTCTCTCGCTTGCACACGTCTTACAGTTCCTCTTTTTAACATTAGAAACATATTAAGTATACGTCTCGATAAAACTGCAAATTATATTACTTATACGTAGCATTAAACCTCTTGGCAGACAGTTGTATAACGTCTACAAAACGTAAAACATTTTGTGATTTTCCACTGGATAGTGTCACCATCGATTAAGGAGGCGTCGGCTGCCAAGAGAAAAAAGAGATGTTTTGTAGGCACATTAACCATTTCAAAACTTCTGACTCAAATTTCTTTTAATCAGAATTTAAGTATAACAATCAAAATTTGCTCATAAAGATCATTTCTTTTTAAAGTGCAACCAATTTAAAATTTGTTTAACCCCTCCATTGTACGGCGAATCTTTTACCATATTCATCATACGTATCTTCATGACGCTATGATTTACAAAGTCCACCAGTTTTGCTTACTGTGACCATTTTTATTTCACTTTTTTCCTTTTTCACTCACTCCAATGGGATGTTTTACTATATATTGTAGTAATTGAACTGTATCTGAGGCCATAAATATTGTTGTACCGGAACGTAAGTAACCTTGACTTCAGCGGTGGCCAACACCAGCACCAACCACTGCGGTGACAACAATAACAATAACAACCAAATAAGAACCAACGATTCTCCTTCGTCCAAGTACGTCAACTTAAATAGAAGTTCCTTATAAAAACAAAATCAAAATGGCCAAATCAAGGAATCTTATAAAAAACAGCCCAACTGTTCTTATAGTTGCGGTTATTTTTATATGTGAATAAATGTGAATGTGTATGAGTAGGTATGGGTGTGTGTGTGGTTGTGTGTTGCTATATGTTTTGCTCCTAGAGAGACCCCAAAAAAAACGAACTAGACTGTTTGTAGCCCCATAAAAAGTGGACGTTTGCCATTTGGCTTGTGACGAAGCCAAACGCTTAACGAATATAAATAAGAGGAGCTATTTGTTTTCGGTGTTCATTTTGCGGGGAAACATTTACCAAAATTTTGTGTAATGTTTTTTATATCAATTTTATTATTTTTTGTTTTTTTTTTGTCGCTTCTAATAAAATGTTTTCTAAAATACATGTGGTTTTTTACGTGCACGCTGGGTGAAATTTTTGAAGTAGCAGCAGAAGTTGCAATAGAAATTTAAAAACAATTATAAAAATATTGCGAAGTTCACATTGTCATTTATTTTACCTTTTTTTAAACCGTCTTTATTGTTAAAATAGTCGAGTGTAACCTATATATGTACCTTTCATTTCTATGGAGAAACGCATATACCAGACAAAAAGAAGGAGCGTAACTATGTCAACATAAGAACGGAATGTCAACAAACAGTCAGTGGCAACTTGATTGTCAAATGTTAGTGGCGCCTAAAAGTATGCCGTGTCTGTAATTTAAAAACCTTCCTCTTACCAACTAACCACGAATGTTTGCTGATGTTGCCAAGAACGGTCTGAGGAAAACGGCATGTCACCATTAACTGTTAAGTGGATGCCGAATTTTCGGAATCAATCGAAAAAGGCAACGTGATTGCGAGATGGTTCTGGAAACAGCACTGTAGTGAACGATGTAAGTGAACGATGCGAATTTTCGGGAACAATCGGGAACGGAAATATGAATATAGGAACCGAACAAATTGAAGTCTTATCTATACTTCTTTAGAATATAGCACTGGATATTGATAACTGCAGCATAGGGAAAAATACCCTTTGTCATGCAGACACGTGCCCCAGGGATTAATCACGTGGCCTTCAAAGTGGATCACGGATCATTGGATGTGTATAAACCCAGAGAAATCAGATCTCGTACTCTTTACCAGGAATCAGAAGGCGCCGTATATTCAGTGATTGACTGTAGACGGTAGAGAAATTTTACGAAGGAGTATGGCAAGATAACTAGGTGTGATTTTAGACAGAAAGCCAAACACTAGAGAGAGCATTAGTAGAGCCACAGTGGTCGTATATTCGTGTATAAGTCTATTCCCGAAAATAGTTTATTGGATACAAATACAGCTGTTAGCTACGCGATATTGCTGTACGGCATTGTCGTTTGGTGGTCGGTATTGTAAAGATCCATTTACCTAACGATGTTGACAAAATTCCAGAGAACGGCTGTGGTGTGCATGAGTGTCCGTGACACAACCTCTACCCAGGGTTAGGGGATTATTCTCCACCTGTTATCGCTAGATTTTCCGAGCAAGAAAATCGCTGCAGCATCAGCAAGTCGCCTAAGACATTCTTCTCATACGATCTCCAGGCTATATGGTTAGGGGACGATGTTGTGGAAGATGCGTCAACCCATAATTGAAGTAGATTACAAGACACATATTCCATACTTTGAGAGAAGGAGGAAGGAGGAAACGCAACCCTGGTAACAAATGTTGTTTATGTATCAAAACAAATGTCTCCAAACTAAATGGCGAAGTAGGTTTTGGGGTCTATTCTAAAGAGTTGGGTGTAGGCTTTCCAGATCATTGTAGTGTATTTCAGCCTGAAGTCGAGGTCATAACAAACAGGTAAGTAGCCCTCTGATGTCATCGCCTAGCTCTGTTATTACCTCCTGGGATATAAAAGTCTGTTCTGATAGTCAGGCTACTATACAATCTCTGCAATCTGTATTCCTGGCGTCTAGAACTGTCCACATTTAGCCACGCATTTCTAAATCTTGTCGTCAAGAAGTAAGATATCCTCCTTATATGAGTTCCGGGTGCAGTAGCATTTCAAGGAACCCTAGAGCAGATTACCTGGAAAGATACGGGACTACCTTAGCTGTTTCATGGCTTATGAAGTTCATGCTTGAAACAGAAGATATCAGATATGCGAATAATATATTGTCTGAGGGCGCAAAACGAAGGATCGCCAGACAGGTACGGCAATGACATGACCTGAGTCGTTACCTAAACTTGATATCCTGTCCTAGACACAGATATCTCTATAGTAGCAGCTGTTATCACTGGGCAGTCTTTGAAAGACTGACACACCTCTTCGCTTGGAATCTCAGCTCATAATTAATGCAGAAGATGTGGGGATGAATTGGAGGACGAGGATGTCGAATATCTCATATACCATTTGTGTGAATAGAAGAAAATATTTGTGATCATAATTACTTCATGTAGGATGTAAGAGATATTCAGGGAGTTAAAGCGAATGATCTTAGGGCTTTTTCCAGAGTACTACTTTAGTTCGTCAAACATTAATCTACGACTCCTCCTCACCCACAAATCTACCAATAGTTGGAATGCTACGTATAAGTAATATTAATAGTTATATGTGCGTGTATCGTGGCGTATACTTATTATTTTTATAATATATTATTTCTTGTTGTGTTCAAGTGTGAAAATTCAACTTTTAATGTGATCACCTTATTTGGTGATGCGATTCAGAAAACAAAGAATTCACATTGCTAATGATTTCATGTTAGATCACTTTTTGAAAAATTCCTAAACATACCAGTATTTTAAATTTACAATATTTTTCAGAGTATAGAACATATGAATTTTATAAAATATATGTGACCTGGTCTACGGACAGGTACCTATGGTCAGAAAACAAAGTTTTCGAGAAAATATCTGTTAAACATCACGAGATGCGTTCGCGAGTTGCGTTGCTTCCACCTCTTGCTTCTTCTTGTTATCCTTGGCTCTCTACCTCTATACTCTCTACCCCTATAACAGTTTTGCTTTTACACGAATTATTTTCGTAGTTTATTCGAGTGAAGCAAAATAAATGAAGTTAGGAGTCTGCGGGATGTTTCATTGAAGAGAGCGTTACATTTTCTATAAAATTATTTCCAAAACCAAAACTCCATTCTTCCGACCAGACGTACCTTTCCATAGAGCAGGTCCCATATATAATTTTTTAGTCAACTCAAAAAAAGTTTGATAAACCATATCTTGATTGAAAAATTGTATAACCAATTTAAATTAGTTTTCCCATTTCCACTATTTGTAATACACATTTCCCCCAATGTGCGAGTCCTTTTGTGAGGGGTTTCATTTTAAAAACCTACAAATATACGAGATTGTATTTGTGGTGTTGTTCAAAGAATTTTGATTATAGATTATACACCATTACACACACACACACACTTTAATACAACCTTTAGCTGATTTCAAGTCATAAATCTATGTCTTATAGTTTTTGTGGTCCTTGTAGAGTTGTTAGTTTTGCTTTTGTAGTTGTATATGGCATCGTTATGTTTTCCACATTTGTATATATTGGTTTTTAGGGATGTTTATTGGTGTGTTGTAGTTTTTGTCTGCCTTCCTCGTTTCTTGGCTTTAATTAACTTTGTTGTTTTTCAGTTTGTGGTAAAATGTTTTGAGGCTTTTATACAACTTTTGTTGCTGTTTCAAAACTTTATTTTTGCTATTTATTACACTCAGGTATGAATATGACAGTTTTCTAATTTAAAATGAAATTTAGGAAAAAAACTCATTAGTAAATTGTTGAAACCGCAAAAACTTTCCCACACTAAAATGTCAAAAAGGTGAGAAAAGGACAAGAGAGGGAGAGAGAGAGATAGAAAGATGGCAGCGGTAGTGATAAGTTATGCTGCGGAATCCAACATTCAGTAAGATCTAAGGTATTGGACGAGCAAAGCAAAAGACGAGCAGTATCGTATGAGATGTTTAACACTCTTGTCCTCCTTTGTCAGCCCCAATAGCTTCTGCAGTAATCATGACTCGAGATTCAAAGACCAGACGAATGAACCTCGCATTTTGAGTCACCAGACCAATGGCTTTATAATGGTAGAGTGCGCGTCTATGGAACATGGCATCAAAGGTTCGATTCCTGGTGAGCGCCGTCGAAAAGAAAATGTAATGTGGTTTGACCAAGAATCGAACCCTAGATCTCATGTTCCATGTTCCGAGGAGTGGCGGCGGCACTATCAAATATTTAGCCATGAAAATCCCGCTCAGAACCGGTGACAAACTGTACATCCCAATCATGGCATGGAAAACAAGAGAGCACACAGCTCACTCCACAACTCCTTAATGGGTTGTAAAAGTGCACCATTTTCTTCGGCAATATATCATTCGTATGCCTCAGATCTCCGGTTTTAGGCATAAGCTTGCATGCTGAAAGGCAGTGGATATGCTCAATATCCAGTGGAACAGGTTAGGTAGTCCCTAACCTCGCCAGCTCATCTGCTTTATGGTTCCCTGGAATGTTAATGTTCCCCCGTGGATAACGACCTGCTTGGCCATCTTGTTTAGGGATTTGGTCAACTCGTTAAGAACTTGCGTGGCAGTTGTGGGCAGTTCTTGAAGTCATAAATACAGATCGCAGATATTTTAAAGCAGGCTGGCTGTCAGAGTAGATGTTGATACCCCAAGCGGTGATGATGTTTTGTCCCAGACAAATGGCAACTTCTCCGATTGCCATGACTTCCACCTGACATACGCTACAATGGTCTAGTAACCTTTGTGCAACGTCTAAACCCAGCGCTTTAGAATATCTTCCTGGCAGTCATCAGTGTAGAAGTCCAAATATGTTATATAATATATGAGAGGAAAAGCTTTTCTCCAAGGCAGAAGTGAATGTCATGTAATCCACTTCTTTTGTGGATTGCCGCAGATCTTTTAGAAACGTCCCATGACCATATGGGCTGGTAATCCATCGCGAGGAATGTATTAGGTGGATTACCGACATTGCAGCCATTTGCCTTCCCAGCAAATGTAGTGATACCAGTACGTAGGGAACATGTGATACACACCATTGCCATTCACTGGTGATTTGTCTATAAACTTGGCTACGTGGATTTTTCCAGTATCGGCTGAAGTAAATAATAGCAGCACTAAATCGACTTGAGCAAACGTGCAAGTATTAATATTTTTGCGGCGCCAAAGGCAAAAATACAATTTTCTTTGCTTGTATGCAGTTGAAAAGAATGGTCCATTCGGCGCAACTGAAAGTTTGTTTATTGCAAACGAAACTACTTTTACGAGAACTAAATTATCATTTGCATTAAAATGTTTTTTTTTCTTTCAGTGTGTAGAATTGAAACGAATAGTCCATTGGGGTAAATGGCAGTTTATTTATAAGAAAAGAAACGACTTTTGAGATAACGGAAACAAGGATTCTCAGCAGGTTTTAAGATAGAAAATCACCTTCTCTTGTATTCCGAACAATCTACTTATATATATATATAAGTAAAAGGCTTGCGATACTGACTCACTGACTGACTGACAGATCACTCCCCAGCCCTAGAAGCCTAAAGCTAGAACCTTGAAATTTGACATGAAGGTTCTTATTGTGACGCAGGTGTGATAAGAAGGGATTATATGGGGGGTATATGGGCGTGGCACCGCCCTCGAAATTTGAAATGGTTATATCTCCAGAGCCATTAGAGGTACGAAGATAAGATTTGATACATTTGTTGGTCGAACAAGGAAAACTAATTTTTTTGAGGGAAGTGGGCGGTGTCACGCCCGATTTTAGAAATTTCTGGCACTGCTTACACAGCCTGAAATTTGAAATGGTCATATCTCATACATCATTAGAGGTACGAAGGTGAGGTTTGGTACATATGTATGTATGTTGGTCGTACACGAAAAATTTATTTTTTCTTTAAAGTAGGTGGTGCCACGCCCCTTTTAAAAAAGCGTTATATCGGCCAAATTAATGGACCGATTGTAATGAAATTTTCACAGTGTGTGTATTGATGTTTCTTCTTCAAAACAAAGCCACAAGGAAGGAAAGTGAAGAAAGAAGCCGAGGAATAGATCGACTCTCAAAAATATACTATAGTCAATATCTTACCATAACTCGACAAGATTCGCACGAGCTCTGTCTGCTTGCTGCGAATTTTGTAATTTGTTGATGCACTTTGTGTACTCTTTGGTAAATATTTTAGTACCTTTATATACTTTTTTAATGTAGATTACCTACCCTTATATACAGAAACAAAAAGACGACTGTAAAATTTTAACAAAAAAAATTGGTACTTGAAAAATTTCAGCACTCAATTACATTTTTCATTATATACTGACAAATTACTCAAATCTTGAAATGAAAATCGATAAATAGTACAAACAAAAAAATTAGTAAGAAATACTCCAATATTTATCGAAGTAAATACGATACGAACAATCACATAACTTCAGTTGGAGATAAGTTTGTACAGGCAGTCGTCTGTGGCATAACGGGCTAGACACTGTGTCACAAACATCGAAACGATCTTCCAGTGGATGTGAGTTCGACTCCTACCGCGGCTGTTTAATTTTTTTTTTTAAATAAACAAAATTTCTAAAAATACTTCGGATCGAAGACAAAACGCAAACTGAAATACAATTTAGTTTGTTAATATGTCAAATTCTTCATCGATTAAAAACGAAAATATTTTTGATAAATAACATAAAAAATATTTTTGTAGATGGGTAAAATTTTCCAATTAACAACCTACAAATATGGTAGCTTATATGTGATTTTTGTTATCACAGGATTTTCAATTAATATTTTGTTTGAAGTTTCGAATTTTTTAATTGAATTGAAATATAATTTTTTTCTGTGTAGTAAAGTACTTTTGGTGCATTTATGGTACTACAAAATGTAATTTTTGCGTACTTGTTATCTACTTTCTGGTAGAGTTTATGTTTTTTATGCAACATGTTATGTTCTTTGTGGTGAATTCCCTTCCCCCCCTCCCTCATCGTGCTTACGAGTCGTATATGTTGGGTTAGTCTTTACGCAGGTGTGATAAGAAGGGATTATACTACCGAGCAGCTGCGAGCGAGTGGTCTGTGAGCGCGCATTTGCGATGCTTGGTTTGTTTTTAAATAGTGTTTATCCCAATATGACATTATAGTCCTAAAACATTGCAATCGTATTATCGTATTTGGAGATTTCGTTTAACCACGCATCTGTTTTTCAATACAATAACCAGAACTTAAATTACTCAAAATCTCCGAATGAGAAAATTATATTGTATTCAAAGGGTATAACCAAACCAAGCCTCATGACTTTCTCAGTCATGCCTCCTCGTTTAACTGAGCTATAAAACATTTAAAATCTCCCATACAAATCAGAAGCGTTGTATCTTTTAAACGATTACCTGGGTCTTTTACCTTAAACCGGCACGTGTGCGCCCACCTTAATAACCCACAAGAGCCACTTAAACCTCAACACTTAACAACACATAACAACGTTGCCAACCTTCATGTTTTAAAGTGCTTCAAATCACAATTTACTTATGTACTCGCACTTGCCATTTACCAGTTAATTGAATACAAAACAATTTGTAAAACTATCGTTAAATTAAATATACCTTTGACCATACGTGTTGCGATTTAAATTTTAAATGAACGCACACTCTGCTGCCGTACAGTTACACCGTTTCAACTGTGCAGGTGTTACGTTTAAGCGCCAGGGCAGAACGGAAACCAAATGGGCGCTTTAAAGGTAAAACAAATTCCTGTAAACCTTTTAGCCTACCACACACACACAGCAAGGATTTGTGCGAAAGTATGTACATGAATGTGTAAGATTTTTAAGAGGGTGTTCATATCCTAGTATTGTTGCGATATATGTACATATACGAGTATATATGTGTGTATGGGAACATATGTAGGTGTTGTCAGTACGTGTGTATGAGATAGTTTCCTTTCACCGAGTGTCGTTGGAGAAGCAGCCAAACTATAAAAGTTTTAAAATAAACATGTGACAAAAGGATATTCAAGCGAATACGTGCGTTTTGTTCGACAACTTAAAGCGACAACAACACGGCCAAAGGAATGAATAACAAGTTTATGTAGTCCTTTGTTGTTGGCAAAAAGGGTGTGTGTTCTGCTCCAAGTAATTGGCTTTGGAAACAAGTTTTTCAGTTTGTAAATAGTTTTGCATGAAAGGAAGAAATTTTGCTCCAGATTGTCTGTACAAAAGCAAAGCAAATGTATAAAATTTATTATGTTTGAGATTTGTTGCATAAAATTTCAATTATTCTTTATATACAAAGGCAAATATTACAACTACTACTACTACTACCACTACAACTATACATTCTTATCATGCCAATCGTGTTTGATGGCAACGGAAGGGACTTTCATTCTTTCCATACTAATGTTTTCATTTGGACTTTAGTGGTGGTACTACCAAGAGGATGACTACGAAAACGATTTAATATATGGAATAAACTATGGGTTTGTTTTTGTCTTCTTTTCTTTCGCAGATTGTAAGGATATTCTATTATTATCCTGCGTAAAGTTAGTGTGTCACTACTAAGTGGCGTTTGCAGAAAGACAAAAGGGAAGTTGGAAACAGGAAAGTTGTCCCTTTAACAATGCATAACATTGTATAGTACTTCCTTTCCGTTATGCATGTGGTTTCTTATCAGTAGCAAAAAAAAAGAGCGTTAACGATGACAAAGCACATTTGGATTTGGTCGCTGCCACCTACTTACCCAGGATAACAATGATATGAAATTTTTGTTAACTGGCTCAAATAGAGAAACGTTTAAATTTTTGTTCAGATTCGTTTCAGTTTAATCCATTATCTTAAATTGCACCAACAATTTCTACAAAATCAAAAACATGATCTCTTACAGCCTTAAAGGAAATTACAACTTTAAAAGTTCTTTAGTCTACAATGTAGACTCTACATCAATCAAGGTGAGTTTCATACTCGTTATTTAAAAGCTCAATTAAGAAGCTATCAGAAATATTTATATTAGATGATATTTAAATGACAAACATGGGGCATTTAAAGTACAATTAAATGGAGAATTTTCAACTGTGAAACTGGCCATCAGTCTCTCACATTTTCTTCTGAAAGCCAATTTATATAACAATTTTAAAAGGCTCTTCATTATACACCGATCAATCCCTCACATTTCCTGCTGAATTCATTAAGGCATACGACTGTAGACACTGGGAAAAATCAACATATTGCACGCAACCATGTATGTGTTTGCAAGTATTGTTTTCATGAATTGAAGACCTGCTCCTTTTTTGTTTTTTGTTGTCTGCCACGTTTCAGTTTTCAGCAGTTTTCAACAAACAACATTTCGGTCACAAAAACATATATTATAACCTATCAACCATTGCGTTGTCAACATGTAATATTGAATAGCAAACACAATGTGGTTGGACACAAGTATACTATATTTGCGACAAGTTACAAACTTGTTATATGTGCATCCAAAAAAAAAATATAAATGGTTTCCCATTACATCCCATGAAGGGACTGGGGAGAACTTTTCACAATCAGTAAGCTCTGCGCTTTCTAGTTTTTAGACTGACACCGAACGGTATTTTGAGAACAATATAAGAAGACAATATACAAAGACTGATTTTTCAGCATGTAGGTACTACCTCAGATCTGCCGTAAACAAAAACAACAACGTTAGCCTTGAGATCGCGCGGAGAATTTTTCTTGCCAACAGATGTTATTTTGGGCTAAGCAAGCACTTTAGAGATAAAGACCTCTCTCGAGTAACAAAAATCCAGCTATACCAGATTCTCATACAACCTCTCTTGCTTTATGGCGCAGAATCCTGGGTCTTATCGCAAGCACATGCAACATCTGTGGGAGTCTTCGAGAGAAAAATACTCCGGAAGATTTCTGGCCCTATAGTGCACAACAGCGAGTATCGGCGACGCATGACATCGATATAGTTAAGCGGATCAAAATAACGCGGTTGCGCTGGTCTAGCTGGGCAGTAGAATGGATGAAGACCAACCAGCACGAAGGGTTTTCGAAACCGAACTCGAAGGAAAGCGAAAAATAGGAAGACCAAGACTCCGCGGGAGGGATCAAGTTGACGAATCCCTGGGTACACTTGGTTTTACCAACTGGAGAGATAAAACAAAATATCGAACTGGTTGGCGAAATATGTTGTCTTCGTTTTGTAAGGTCCCTGACCCTCCGGGGTTGTTCGAGACCGGATAAGTAAGTAAGGTACTTCTCAGCTGTCTACATGTCAACAAGGGCAAATTTACGGAAACCGCTCTGCATGCCCTAATGAGTTTCACTAAGATATCTATTCATCTAAAATAATAAACAGTCCTGTCGCACAACAATGTCTTACCGTGATCGATGAAATAATTTGTATCGACACTTTGGGTTGACCAGGGGATCTTTAATACGATCTATGGCTTACTTACATGAAGGCACATACCCTCGTCTCCGCTTTGCACGACCTTAACTCGAAATGGCAATACAGGAACACCTCTAGGGGTGTTCTCCAATTTAGCAATGCACAGTGTTTTGTAAGACCACCTCGCTATTGCAGTACAGGGAAACACTCTTCTACATGCACAGATGTGCTGCAGGACTTAATCAGGACACTCTCTAAGTGGGTCATGGCAAACAGGCTACAAATCCACAGAAAACAGAGCTCGTTCTCTGGCAGCAAGCAGCATGTTTCGATTTTGGTTTTCGGACATTATCTCCATGTGGTAGATACCTTTGCCTAAAGGATAACGCAAGATATCTAGATGTGATTCTCGACACAATCAAAAACTTTCAAATCAAAAACTATGGTTAGGATAAGTAGAGTCACGGTTGGCCCCATAGTTGTACAAAATGGGCATTGAAGGATAAACTGCAAATATAGTTTATGGGATATAGACAGTTATTATCAGTCCGGCATTGTAGTTTAATGGCCGGTACTGGAAAAGCTCCACTTACCGAAGTTTATTCACAAAAGTCCGGAGAATGGTAATGGGGTGTATTTCGCATGTTTGGGGGTTATACTCCAACTGTTGCCACAGAAGTTGATGGGAACGCAAATGGCTGCAAAGTCGGAAATCCGCCTAAGAAATTCCTAACTATGAATCATCAGCCCATATAGACATGGGACAATACTAAAAGGTATGCAGCAATCCTCAATAGAACTCCTACTTCCACCTTTGAAAGACACATCCCCACCTCATCAGGCAGGATTGGGAGGAACGCATACCAGGTTATAGAAGGTATTAAGGCTACTACACTGATGGATCCCTACTAGATGTCAATGTGGGGTTTGTATTATATTCTAAAGTTACAAAAAACTACCAGGCCATTGTACTGCCCTTTAGGCAGAAGGCAAGGCAATCGGAGAAGTTTCTCTTTGGCTGAGATGAAACGTCATCACTGCCTGGGTTTGCAATATCTACTTTCACATTAACTAAGGTGGCGACAAACAACCCAGAGTAGTCAAGGGCCTTACAAAAAGCATAACATATTTCTCCAAGCGGCTCAATCTTCTGGTTTTCTCTTCCAGTTGGTAACACTACACTCTCGCAGGCAGTATTCTAGTTGGTCTTTCAAGCGAAGGCTTGGTCGTTCAATTTTTCGATGTCCTTCGAATACGTCTTCGAACACCTTTTGCACTGGTACACGCGCTATTTTGATACGCATAACTTCATCGATGTCGGGATACAGATTATACAGCTCGTGGCTCATCCATCGTCGATACTTGCCATTTTCTATTATACGACCATATATTCCTCGGAGCATTTTTGGCTCCAAGACTCCCACAGATGTTTCATCAGCATGCGATAAGAGCTAGGATTCTGTCAGATTCTGTATGAGAGTCTGATATAGTTGGATCTTCGATTCTCTAGAGAGGCTAATATCTCTGAAATGCTTTCTTAGCCCGAAATAACACCTGTTTGCAAGCACAATTCTCCGTTTCATTTCCAGGCCGACGTCATTGCTGCTATTCACGGCAGATCCGAGGTAAATAAATTCGTCCACTACCTCGAAACTATAACCCTACCCATTCATCCAATCGGCAGTATGTTCTGCTTATCGAAACCATTAATTTTGTATTGTCCTCGTTTACTGTCAACCCCACTTTTGCTGATTCCGTGTCAATCGAAAATAATGCAGCAACTTCTCGCAGATTTCGCCAGTGATGTCTAAATCATCAGCATATGCGAGCAGCATGTGATTTTTGCTGCTAATAGTTTTATTCCTGTTGACTGCAGCTTTTTTACAATGAACTCAATTATTATGTTGAAGAGATCGCATGATAGGGTGTCATCCTGCTTGAAGCCTCGCCTCGTACTACATGGTTCGGTTAGATCTCTATCAATCTGTAATCAATCTTTACTTAGGGCTTCATGTCGGTCAGTATCATTCTACAAAGGCGTGTCAGCTTAACAGGAATACCAATCTCCGTCATAGCTTGGTACAGTTTTCCAGCCTTAAAATCTACAAAAAAGGTGGTAGGTGTTGGGTTTGTTTCGTTGGATTTCAATAGGATTTTTTGTAGTGTGAATATCTGGCCGGTAGATGACTTGCTGCAATGGTACTGTGCGCGGCTCTTGTGCATGAGACCGCGGGATCGATCCCTGCTCTGACCACCTAAAATTTATATTAATTTATATTGAAGTCTGCTGGGACAAGTAAAGCAGAGAATTGATCTCTCTATATGCCCAACATACTCTGCACATGTGGAACATTCTAGTTAACCATAGAGCGTATTAGCTGGCGGTTGTGGGGAGTACCTTGTCTGTTTCCCTGGATATGAAGCACGATTGCAGCAAGCTCGTGTATAAAACCGAAGCTCTCCGACATGGTCTGGTGGCACAAAATGCAGAATCGCCAGCCTAGTATGTTCAAGTTATAACCTGAATCGTACGCTAAATTTGATCCATATTCTTAAAGTAGAATTCCTTATGCTAGTAGCTGTGCTCATAGCACACTGCTTCAGAGATAGACACGAGTCAAGACTTGGGATCCCAGCTCATGATTACTGCAGATGCTGTGGGGATGAAGACATGCGTCGAACATCTCATATGCTACTGCCCGGTCTTTTGTATGAGCAGGAGATAATATCTGGTATATTACTTGATATTGGATCTAACAGTGATTCAGAAAGTTAAGCTGAATGATCTTTGGATTTTTCTGCAGAGTACCAATTAGTTCGCCACGGACTAATATATGACGATTGGGATGAAGACAAGGACAACAGTGTCGAACATCGCATATGCACTGCCAGGTCTTTTGTATTTGTAGGAGACAATATCTGGTATTTTACTTCATATTGGATCTAACAATCATTCACGAAGTTAAGCTGAGGATGTTAAGACCTTGTACAATGCCCTAATTTGGTCGCCAGGGACAAATGAACGGCTCTTTTTCAACCACATCCTGGATACCATAACATGTCAATTTATTCGACGATGGGGAGGGAATATGTCGTTCCGTGGTATAACAACGATCCTCATTGTATTAAGTTTGTTAATAGTGGCAGCTGCTCCCACCTAACCTAACCTGCTCTATGACGTCTTTAAAGTGTTAACCTATTTTTATGCATATCATTAAATGCAACCGGAAGTTTTATGAAACATCCGCTTCCGTCGAGATAAACATAGTTACCATCACATGCGTGCCTCAATGTGTATACATTATATGGCTGATCCTTTGTTATAGCCCACACACTTTCAAGGATTTGATGGTTAAACACGATTTCATGTACATATGTATATACAATAGTGAGTCATTATTTACTTTATTGTCCACAACAACAGCAGCCAGCTCCATTCAGTATCCTTTGTCACAGTTACAGTAACACCAGAATCCGCCTAACCGAACCAATTTATAGAGTGCACAACTGTGATTCACAACCATACAATATGCCATTGTTGTCCTGTGCCTCCTGTGCCTGTGTTCGCATAAGTACAGACGATTGTATGTGTGAAAGCCTAATTACAGTTTGTCATGATAAGTGTAAATGAGTTGCTGTAAAATTTCTGTACATTTCAGAAATAGTTGTATGTCCTTTGGTCCCTAAGTAGCTCTCCATCACAGGATATCTACGACAGAGAGAGAGGGAGAAGAGAGTCACACATTTGCTGTAAGTTTGCGTGTGGTTGTGCATGTGAAATATATGTGTGTTGGGTGTATTGTAAATTTGACATGATTGTCATCATTTCAGTACAATGTCAGTTAGCAAAATGGTCATTTAATGGGCAAAATTGACTAAAACTATCAGAAAGCATATACCTACGCCAATAGGGACCGGAGCAGGGCTAACGATATCAGCTCGATTTGCGTGTGTTGACTAGCAAACATTTTATTTATATATCTAGGATGACCTTTTGGGTTTTATATTTTGAAATTTAAGTAATAAATCTAACTAAACTAACAATGATTAGAAATGTGAGATATAAAGCTAATAAAACACCCAAATAACAACACTATTAGACATGTTTAAGGCATTTCATACAAAGCTAATTAACACTAGAATGATTTGGCTTCGGAGATATAGCTTCTACAAAAACTTTGGTAAACAATAAAAGGTCACTCTTGAAAAGGACAAACCTACGGGTGTTTAATATTATATACAATTTTATTTTTGGTCTGAATTTTAAGATTTATTTCCAAATAACAGCAGTACTAAAAGACTTTCTTTTAATTCAATAATATTATTACTTATATGCCACATCTTACTCTGCGTATGATTGATATATATCTATTTGATTTATTAAATATTACTTATACGCTATTATTAAGAGCTCCTGACTTGTGGAAAATTAAGCTTTTTCAAATCAGCTTATCATTTGGGAAACTCTCCCCAACCCATTCATGGGATGTAATAGTAAAACGAACCATTTTTTTATCCTTTGTGTTTTATATTTGAAAATTTAAGTCATAAATTTAAATAACGTCACACTGATTGCAAATTTGAGATATAAAGCTAATAAAACACCCAAATAACATTATTAGACATAGTTAAGGCATTTAATGAAAACATAATTAGTACGAGAAACACTTTTGCGTGGAGCTATAGTTTCTAAAAAATGTGATAATGTTTAAAAGATCACTTATTAAAAGGACAAACCTACAGGTATTAAATATATTTTTTTTTTGTTTTTAAGAGTTTTATTCGATTTATTTTCAAATAACAGCAGTACTAAACGACTGTCTTTGATTTTGAAAATAATATTACTTATACGTCACATTTTATTCTGCGTATGATTGATATATATTTATTCGATATATTAAATATTAGTTATACACAATTGTCAAAGGCTGTTGACTTTTGGCAAATTAAACTATTTCCAATAAGTTGACCTTTTTGGGATTTATATTTTGAAATTTCTCTATAGCTTTGAAATAAATCTAACTAACATCAAAATGATTACAAATTTGAGATATAAAGCTAATAATACACCCAAATAACAATACTGTTAGACATTCTTAAGGTATTTAATATTAGAAAGTCTTTCCCTTGGAGCTATAGTTTCTATAAAAAAAATCATAATGAATAAAAGGTCACTTTTGTCGAGTGAGCATTCGTTTCCAAACATCAGAGAACAATCTATACCAAGTACGAACAAAGTTTGAACGGTATTATAAAAAATATTCCTCTCTCCGAAAGTGCAACTATCGCTGAGGTTGACGATCTTACCTTAGCTCTCACTTTAACAGACTACTTGATTCCGCATGTTCCATAGACTCTTACCAGGGTGAGCATAAACCACCGTGGTGGAACTAGGATCTAAAAACTACTGAGAAAATCTTGCGGGCAGTTTTTTATTTCTGCAATGTCGGAGGACCGACTAATATAAAATAGAATGTGTAAAAATAATATAAAAACGATATAAGATCTTCAAAGAGGAGGCCTTGGACTCATTTCTTCGAAGCCTTTAAAAATCCGTCTGCGATTTTCAAACTGCGCAAAGCTATTTTGACGACTCCCACTCCTCTAGATTATCTGAAAAGACAAAACGGGCGATGGGCGATATCAGGGAATGAAACGGTAGACCTCCTGCTTAACATACACTTTCCAGGAAACTGATCCGAAGACATAAGGTCGGACTCACCCAACAACTGCGTCATCTCGCAAGTTGCGGGAAATATCGTGACAAAAGAATCACGACTCTGAACACTACGAAGTTTTAAGCCCTACAAATCACCTGGCTTCTGAAACTTTATATGAGCTGCATCAAGCTATCATATATTTCCGTCAGCTTCTCAGCTGTCTGCATGCCAGTACCCTTATAATACGGGCAAATCCACGGAAACAACTCTGCACGCTTTATGGAGTTGCATAGATAAATCTATTTAAAAACACCCCGTTTCCCATTACATCCCATGAAGGGATTGGAGAGAGCTTCCTACAACCAGAGAGCTGTATGCTTTATAATTGTTCACTCACTGTTTGGGACCCACAGTTTTATATCGAATGGTATTTTGAGAAGCTTTTTCATGGCTAAGTACTCGATAGTGTCGCCATCAGTAAGAGAGATGGCCATCGGCGAAGGAAATGTGATTTACCTGAAGGAATTCACTCGCATTTGTCGATATAGAGGGTGAGTTTAACAACGTCTTTCCGGAGTCGATAAAATCACTTCTATACGAGATTCTTCGCGAAAGATCACCGACAGTGACAATCCACAATAGAAGTCAACTATGACACCTACTTCTACCTTTAAGGTTCTAGAAGCTGTTTAGGTTTCTCCAATGATGGCTCCAAACTATATGACAAAGTAGGGGTTGACATTAATGCTAGACCTTACACAGCGGCTATTTTAGTGTCTTCAAGAAGAATTTCTGTCAAGCGGAGAAGGTTTCATTTGGCTGGGCCGACACGTCATCACGGCCTGGGTAAATAACATCTACTCTTCTACTCTGATAGTCTGTATTCCTGACCTCAAGAACTGCGCTCATAGCTAAATGACTACCTGACTTCTTCCACTGGATACGGAGCATGTGAGTACGCCCCTATCTGCAGTTAAGCTCATGTTTAAAACCAAATTATAGATGAAGAAATCAACTGAAACCCTTATCTGCAATGCCGACTTGATGATGTCTAGTGTGGGATCCTTGTTATTTAAAGCCCTATGGAATTTACCTCAAATATGCAATGAAAAGGTCATGAGCTCCATGGAGCCAACAACATTGTTCTCCGTTGCTCGCTCGCGAGTTGGCTTGCTAGATTCAACTCCCGGCCCGGGAACCAGCTCCTAAATATTGGAGCCGCAAACGAGAACTAAGCGCTGACATATTACAATTTAGCTCCTGACAGTTGACAGATTGAATCCCAGTTGCGAGCAGAAAGCCAATAAGCTGAACTTCGGCTACCGGCTCTCAAGCCAATATATACTCCGATTACATTAAAAAAAAATTCTCCACTCATATCCCTGACAGACATGTAAGAAATTTAGACTTCTATACTGATGGCTCCAAAATAGATGCAAAATAAATGTTAGGGGTTAATTCCAGGGAGGTGGGTATATACCCAGTAAAAAGCCTACCAGATCATTGTAGTGTTCTCTAGGCAGACGTCATTGTAATCAGAGAAGTTGTACTTGGACTGACACGAAACGTCGTCACGGCCTGGTGTATCGATATTTATTCTGACTGCAGTTTGGTATAGGTGAAGGACAAAATATGGTTCTAGAGGTGAATGATATTTTTTCACTAATACAGGTTACTTGTCTAATTACAAATACTGGTGTAGAAGTCTTCAGAGGTGTGCTATGTAATATTTTAAATTTTGTTAAACTCTTTTATTATTGTATTACTCCACCATAAGACCCTTCGGTTTGTATTGTCCACGATCTGATTATTAAATTCGTATTATCTACGATCTGGGTTATGTACATTTCTATCTAATATCTGCCCCATGCTTATAAACTAATGTATTAGCATATTTCAAATACGCCATAACATTCGCATACTTCATATCCCTCATACGACATAGCTTTCCCAAAATTCATATCGCGCATACGCCATAACATTCGTAAAATTCATATCACTCATACGCACAGCTTTATACGAAATTATGAGTAATCTCTGCACCAGAGTTTATTAATCTCTCACCACTTTATATTTGTGTCAACATTGTTAACCTTTAAAAATTGCCATAATTTTTCAGATTTCCACTTTATTTCTCTCTTTGGGCTCAATGAAATCCTTTCATAAATGTCACTTAATTGTTGCAAATCTCTATATAATTACATATTTTAACTAATGAAATATGACACGACAAAATTCTGAGAAACAACGAGAGGGAGAGAGAGAGCAAACTGAAAAAGGGAAATAACCCCTGGTATAAATCACATTATATAATTTGTAGCGGAGGACATTGAAGTATTAGGCTTGGTTAACATATTAATCTAAACTTGGCAAAACACGCGCGCACAAACACATTCACTCGTCTACACATATACAAATTGGCCTTTAAATATGGAATATAAAAACGTCAGTTCAGGGAGCGGTCACTCAACACAAAACCAAAGTCATATATACCCCTCTCTCCCCTCGCAATTGGTGGAAGTGAAATGCGCAGTTTTACCTTGACAATTTAGACATGTTGAAAACAGATTTACGTGTTTAACACGAAACATGCAACCACCAACAACGGACAAAGGTGACAGATTTTTATAAAACCTCCTAAAAATCAAACCACTACATTTTTGGAATTTTCGCTTGGTAAAGGATTATTGATGGCCGAAGAAGAATTTGCGCGAGAGTCAAGTTATGGAAATGAGCCAAAGGGGATTAATAAAAATCATCAAACCATATTTGATGGATGACTGAACCCCAACAATCAACGACCACTAATTGCTCAATTTGATTTTCTTGTGTAACACGTTTGAAAATTTGTGGAAACGTTTAGTGTCTTTCGTCCTTTGTCCTGCCCTCTATTCCTTGATGTGCATTGCTTTAGGGCGTTTTGCATATAATTGCCAGGATTGTAATAAGTTGTAGCAACATTTCTAGCTTATTGAATATTCTGATATGGCTAAATTGAGGCTTCACCAGCACCGCCACCGACAGCTGCAGCAGGCAATGGACGTTTGCTGTTGTTACTCGTTTAGTTGATATAAAAACTGCTTCATTGTGTATTCATATTTTACTATATTTTTTTTCCTTGTCTACAATTATGCGACAAAAAATATGTAAACATTTTCAAGCGGTAATTTTTGTGGAGCACAGTGGGACGATATTAAAGCTGTGTTCCCGCAAAACTAGAAAGTAGATTAGAATTCATTGCAATTACCCCGATCAGACAGTCTAAAGACAGAAAACACGGTGCTCACTAATAGTGAGAAGCTTTGCTGTACTCCTTCATGGGGTGTAATGGGAAATTTCTAAGTAAAACAAAATTGATTTCCTTTTATCGCCGTTGGGGGAAATGTTGTGCGACTCTTGCCTATATAGCGACCGCGACTCGTAAAAACGTGCGCGACACATGAGAGACTCTTGATAGCGTACGGGACTTTCGATAGTGGGCACCAAACTCCCGAGTTAAACTCCCGAGCGGACTACCCTCCCCTTATCATGCGGCGACGTTCATCCCGCTTAGAGACAGTATTACCATCGAGTAATTATGAATAAAGAAGCTTCTTGAAAACCCATTCGGAATTGGTATAAAATGTAGGTTCCAATCAGTGGTTCTACAAATATAAATCAAATTGTGAGATCAATAATTGTGAGAACCTCTGCTGTATTCCTTCATGGGATGTAATGGGAAATTTCTAAGTAAAAGAAAATCGAATTCACTTTGTCGCCGTTGCTGGAAACATTGACAGACTCTTGCAAGTATAACAAGCAGGCTGTTGAAAATGGGCGCTGTTCTTCAAAGCGTGAGCGACTCTTAATAACGTTCGCGACTCTTGATAGCGGGTATGACCTTTTCATTCGGCGACGTTCATCTCGCTCAGTGACATCGACATTATTGAAAAATTATGCATGTATTAGCTTCTTCAAACCCGTTCGGAATCGATGTAAAAGTGTGGGTCCCAATCAGGGAGTATAGAAATATAAAACAGATCTCTTGGTAATTGTGAGAAGATCTGCTGTATTCCTGATGGGATGTTTGAAGTAAAACACAGCTGATTTCTCATTGTCACCGTAGGTGGAGATGACAATAGATAACGTGCGCGACACTAGAAGCCATGCGTGACTCTTGTGCATATAACACGCGGTACTTTTTATAACGTACAAGACTCATCCATATAACAAGGCGAGTTCAATCCCCTTCTATTTCATGACGAGAATTTCGCCTCGCTGAGTAACGGTGGCACCTTGAAAATGAGAGAGTAATCTCAATCAGGGAGAGTAAAAATAGAAAGCGGAGAGCTCAATAATTGTGAGAAGCTCTTCGCTATCCCTTTGTGGAATGTAATGGGAAAATACGATTTTCCACTAAGCGATTAGGAAGAGCTTCTCAGATTCAAACCCTCTGATTGGAACCAATATATTTACACCGGCTCTTTGCGGCTATGGCATGAGAATGGCTTTCAATGAAGAGCTGTTGCGATATATATATATTATTTATTCATATTTAAATATTAAATTGTTCGAGCGCTTGGTCGTATTTTCAATTTCGCTATATCGAGGAAAAGAATAAATTGAAAATACGACCAAGCCCTCGAACAATTTAATATTTAAATACAATACGAAAGGCCGGATAAATCATCACTTAAATATGAGATATATATTTGTAAATACCGTTATGTTTAAAGTAAACATATTTGTAATTGCTTCCAAGAATATAATATGTTTATCACAACAATATTATATTTGCTGCCAAAATATAATGTACCTGCTGGAAAATACAGTCTGATTGCTGCCAAGAATATATATTGTTTATAAAGAACATATTATGTTTGACGTGAATTAAAATATATCTAAAAGATTTTGTTTGAAAGTGACTATTAATTCACATCAAATATTATATATTCGTGGTAAACAATATATATTGTTGGACGCAATCATACTTTATTTTCTGGTATATAGATTATACTTATAATTAATTTCAAATACTTATAAAATATATCGTGTACATTCTTGAACGCAAATAATAATATGTTAATTTTAAAATATAATGATATTCAAGTTGTCACTATTTTGTAATTATAAAAATGTTTGCAAAGATTGTTTGCATTCTTGCTAAAAATTACAATACACGTTAGTTCAAATCCTAGTTCCGATGGTTTACATTATTTATAATCGCAGAAGGAGAATTGAAAAAAGGAGATTAGAAATAAACAATTATGTTTAATGCGTATTATAATATGTGGCCGTCGGTGGTGCAATGGTTAGTGTGCTCGCCTCTTGCTCTGACCACCTTAAATTTCTTCAGGCGGTGCTCACCTCGCATAGCGACGGCCGCACTATCGAGAATTTAGCCATGAAAAGGCTTCTCAAAATACCATTTGGAAGCGGTGTAAAACTGTAGGTCCCAATCAGTGAGTATAAAACTAGAAAGCGTACAGTTTAGTGGTTGTGAGAAGTTCTCCCCAATTGCTTCATGGAATGTAATGGGAAGCCATTTATTACGGACATGAACCAAAAATATATAATTAAAGACACCCATTCTCAGTCACTGTAGGGGTTCCATAGTTTCCCTGTATCAACAATTAAAGCGAAAATATATACATATTAACATTAAAGTAATTTAGTCGCTTTTAGAAATTTTAGTCCATCACAACCCTGCAAACAAATTCTCAAACATTGTCCCATTTAATTCACCAGTATTTTATATATTTTATATATATATATATATAAATCGAGTTACTTACAATTGGGTTCTCTTTACACGTTATAAAAATATGACACTTTACAATTACTCGATATTCAACTCTTTTGCTATTACTTGACGTTGCATGCTTTTAAGCAATTATTTACAGCAATGACAACACTCCACAACACGCCATCCACCCGTTTCCACAACCATGTTGTAGTTAGCAGAGAGAGCAATAGCGCCATCTATTTCTTGATTCTTCACCAATTATCTGATATGTTCCTTAGTGAATTCATTAACCGTTCGTAGTGAGCTGGTACCCAGAGACCTTTCCACTCTTAACAACTACACTCATTTTATTAACTTTAATCCGCGGCAACTATTAGAACAATTAATTTGTAATGATACACATCACTCCACTATCCATTCAAATTCAAATGCTATAGTGATTTCGATTCTAAAAAATAATATTCCCCTTGTATGACACAGCAATTCAAAAATGTTGCCATTACCCCTTCAAAGTTGTACCTTTATTGGGGTCAGAAAAGAACATTGAATTGTTGCATTTTATCACAGTTGTACTTTGCTTTTGGCATCCCAGCGGGAGAAATTCCGAGGCCTGCAAAAAACCCCCTTCCAAAAGGCCACCACTTTCAATTCTAAAAAATCCCACACACTTTCTCGCAGCGCTTCTAGAAAGAGGCCTGGCATCAGTGCTGCCCTTCCGCTTCTAAACGATCATATAGACTTATAACTTCACTTCTTACTGTAGCCCTGCTCCCAGGTCTCAAAATAGAAGTAAGGTAGAATGTGTTGATGAGTATATCTGGGAGTAGAAAAAAAAATTCTTTACAGGAACTGTTATTGTTATAAGAAATATGAAAGAGTTGAGAGGGAGATGAAGATGAAGATGAAGAGTAAAAAATGAAAGCAGACCACGTCTTCAGTTTAATCAAACAACTTCTTTTAACGTTAAGCGATTTTAACTAAAGTCGCTTAAATCGCTAAGGGTCCCACAGAAAAGGTGGAAAAATTAGCTTAGCGAGGACAAAGAACACATACCAATTGACAGAAAGTCAGCATTCGCTGAAAGGGCAGAAAGTGCAAAATGTTTTCACTTTTTGAGTGCAACATTCTCAGATAAGAACACAAAACCTTGAAGTAGGGTTGCACTTTTTTCACAAACGCTCACAAAAATTATCATTTAGCCAAAATTATCCATTTTTACTCAGAAACGAAATCGTCAATCATTTACCCAAAGTGTGACACATTTTTTGGTAACAAGAGAAGCACACGAATCTATTTGAAATCCCTTAAATATAATAAATGATACGTTTGCTTATCAGAAATTCGAGCCATCTAACTGCTTCATGTATTTCCCAGAATGCTCTGTAGTTAGCGAATTCATCAACCATGTGTGGTGAGCTCGTAACCAGAGTGGTTGCAACCTTCACCTTCCTGATCATTTAATTGACATTAAGCTCCATTTATCTGTTAAACTGTTAGAAGAATTACGTTGCACTATACAATATAAACTGCCAGTCCAAATTCAAATGATAATTTGGTACCAATATTAATATAAGAATTTAATTGAAGTTCCATAAGTTACAATAATTGATGCTATGGCAAAAGGAAAATCCATCACTCTTACTTACTTACTTATCCGGTTACGGACAACCCCGGGGGATCAGGGACCTTACAAAACGAAGGTAACATATTTCGCCAACCAGTTCAACCTTTTGCTTTATTTCTCCAGTTGGCAATACCAAGTGTACGCAGGGATTCGTCAACCTGATCCATCCAGCGGAGTCTTGGTCTTCCTATTTTTCGTCTTCCTTCGAGTTCGGTTTCGAAAACCCTTCGCGCTGGTTCGTCTTCATCCATTCTACTGACATGGCCTAGCCAGCGCAATCGCGTTATCTTGATCCGCTTAACTATGTCAATGTCAGGATAAAGCTGATACAGCTCATGATTCATGCGTCGTCGATACTCGCCGTTGTGCACTATAGGGCCATAAATTTTTCGGAGTATTTTTCTCTCGAAGACTCCTACAGATGTTTCGTCTGCTTGCGATAGGACCCATTATTCTGCGCCATAATGCAAGACAGGTTGAATGATAGTCTGGTACAGCTGGACTTTTGTTACTCGAGAGAGGGCTTTATCTCTAAAGTGCTTGCTTAGCCCAAAATAACATCTATTCGCAAGCACAATTCTCCGCTTGATCTCAAGGCTGACGTTGTTGTTTTTGTTCACGGCAGATCCGAGGTATATAAATTCGTCCACTACCTCGAAGTTATAACGGTTATCAACGTTCACGCGTTGGTATAATCGCGTGGAGGCCGTGTTCGTTGAAACCATTAATTTTGTCTTGTCCTCACCGTCAGACCCACTTTTGCGGACTCCTTCTCGATTCTCGAAAATACCGCAGTAACTTCTCTAATTGTGCGCCCAATGATGTCTATATCATCAGCATACGCGAGCAGCATGTGACTTTTGCTGCTGATGGTTTTATTCATGTTGACTGCAGCTTTTCTCATGATGATCTCCATTAAGATGTTAAACAGATCGCACGATAGGGTGTCGCCTTGCCTGAGGCCTCGCTTAGTTTCGAAAGGTTCGGTATAATCCTTACCAATTTTCACTGCGGATTTGGTGTTCGTCGAGGTCATCCTGCAAAGGCGTATGAGTTTTGCAGGAATACCAAGCTCAGACATTGCTTCATAGAGTTTCTCCCGTTTCGGACTATCGAAGGCCGCTTTATAATCGATAAATAGATGATAGGTGTCGATTTGTTTTTCGTGTGTCTTCTCCAGGATTTGGCGTAGCGTGAAAATCTGGTCAGTTGTCGATTTTCCAGGCCTAAAGCCACACTGGTATGGTCCAATCAGGTCAGCGATAATTGGTTTTAGTCTTTCGCACATTAAACTTGATAGAACCTTATATGCTATGGATAAAAGGCTTATTCCACGGTAGTTGGCACAGATACTCGGGTCACCTTTTTTAAATATGGGACATAGTACACTGAGACTCCAATCGCCGGGCATGCATTCATCTAACCAAATTTTGCTAATGAGCCGATGCATGTACCTTACCAGCTCATCGCCGCCAGCCTTAAACAGTTCCGCCGGTAAACCATCGGCTCCTACGGCTTTGTTGTTCTTAAGCCGGGCAATAGCTGTTCTAACCTCGTCTTGGTTAGGAGGGGGGCAATCGACGTCGTCGTCCATATTGTGATCGATTGTCCCATCGTCATTGGATATCTCAGGTACTAGTAGCGCGGAGAAATGATCTCTCCATATTCCCAACATGCTCTGCACATCTGCGACTAGATTTCCGTCCTTGTCTTTACAGAAGGGGGCCCTGAACCATGTCCATTAGTTCCGTTTTTAACTTTTTGGTAGAATTTTCGGGCTTCGTTCTTCCTTCTGTATATCTCAATTTTCTCACTCTCGCGCTTTCTCCACTGCCGTTTCTTACGCTTAAAGAGACGGTTTACCTCCTTTCTTTTCTCCCTATACCGCTCAGTTGCAGCTCGCGTTGCAATTGACTGAAGCATTACCATACGTGCAGCTTTCTTTTCATCATTTGCCATCACTCGTCGTCAATCCATCACTCTAATTAGACTCTTTCGCAGCCGAGCCACTCCGGCGCCGCCGTTTTTTAAGTTTGTTGCCGCGCCGCCGCCAAATTACGTAGAGATCGGTGAAGCGCTGGCGGCGGCATGGTTCGGCGGCGTATAACTTTTTGTTTAATCTTTCATATAATCGATGTAACCACAACAATCAAAAGGAACAACTATAAATTACACACAACCACAATCAGAATATCAGCCTAATTTCCCAACAATTAGCGTATGGAGTTAAATAACACTGCATTTTGCATAACAACAGCCAGGCGAAATTCCACACGCTACAACACCAACATCCAGTCCCATTCCCCAACAGGTTACAGCACACATTACATCTAAAACAACAGCAGGTCAAATTTCCAACGAATTGAACTCTGCACAGCAGCAGCCGGGTCAATTTTCTAGTAATTAGGAATAGCCGCATCAGACGCCGTTAGCCGACCAAACCACCGCCCTCGGTTTTCCCAGGTCCCTACGCCGCCGCCGGAGCAGAAGCAATCGGCGTAAACCTCTAACTCTAACTCTAATTGTGTGGTCAAAAAGAAGTGTGAGCCTTCTAGTTGCTTCAAGTATTTTCCAAAATTCTTAGCGAATTCAACAACCCTGAGTTAAAGAAGTGTAAAGAAGAAAAAATCTATAAAGATTCTTTCTCGCAAAATTGACAACTCAGTTTCCAAGAATTACCTTCGTTACACCACTGTGTCCATTGGCGTTAGTTAAGGTTTCCCTTTAGTCATTTCTCTCCCTTGTATATGTTTTTTTTTGTATTTCCCTGTGCTATCCTTCTGCAGTTTTTGCAATCATTTGCATTTTCATTCTATAGGCAAAATGTCGTTAATAAGGGAGCAGAGTTTACCCTTGTTTAAGCTTTATGCCGCTTAATAGTTGGCAATAAGCTCGATTTTACAAAAATTTCGGTTATTAAATCTAACGAAGTGTAAAGCAAAAAAGAAACAGCAACACGAAAATAGGGAGGAGAATTTTAATAATTGCAAAATATTCATTTCTAACAAAGCGTCATATATTACCAGATATAGAGAAGAGAGGTAAGAGCGAGAAGAGCGACAGTTTTACTATTCAATTGGAAGGAATTACAATGCAGAAATTATTATTTTTAATAAACTGGGCAAAAAATAAAAACGAAACTGCAGTACAATAAACGATATGAAATGGCAAATTGTTTTATCATATGGTACTATAAGGTAGCCTTTTTTATGATAGTACAATAAAGACTTTTTGGACTTTTTGGAAGGACTTTTGTGGTGGGGTTTAGTTTAAATTTTAAGTCATAGATATAGTAAATTCACAATAACTAGTAATTTGATACATAAATCTTATACAACCTCAATCACATCGATATTCGAGAAGTTTGAGGCAATTATTGTAAAATTAATTAACACAGAAAAATCTTATTTGCATTGAAGTATTGGGTAGGCAGGGTTACAGCTCCAGAACAATTTGTATTCGGATGTAAGGTCAATTTTTTACAGGTCAATATTATAGTACGTTGTAATACATAAAAATGCGTGTACGTAATATTAAATACATAAATTATATAAATATCAATCATACGCACACTTGGTATTTTTTGTTATTTTCTTACATTCTGGCGTATAAGTAATATTAATATATTTTTTCAATAATATTTTATAGCATCTTCGTTTACTACTTCAGTTATTTGAAATAAACCTAAAAACGCAGAAATTATTATTTTTAGTAAACTTAAAAGAAATCGACCTTTCAGTACAACAAATTTTACAATTTATCATATGACTCATCGGTATGCCGTCGGTGGAGCAATGGGTAGTATGCACGCCTCTTGTACATGAGATCCTGGGTTCGATCCCTGCTCTGACCACCTTAAAAAAATAAAATTCTTTCGGCGGCGGTCACCTCGCATAGTGACGGCAACACTATCGAGTATTTAGCCATGAAACAGCTTCTCAAAATACCGTTCGGAATCGGTGTAAAATCTGTAGGTCCCAATCAGTGAGTGAAAAATTAGAAAGCGCACAGCTCACTGGTTGTGAGAAGCTCTCCCCAATCCCTTCATGGGATGTAATGGGAAACGGTTTTTTTTGTCATATGATTCCAAACGCGGTCCATTCTGAGGTGGCAATTCTGGTTGATGCGTTTGAACATTCCGAGTGGTATTTACCGAATGCTACGAGTAATATTGGCTTCCAATACCTCAATGATAACAGTACATTATTTCAATATACACAGTTCTTCCGGGATATGTTATTCGACACAGCCCAACTTGTGAATGAACCAACAGATATTTTGCATGTTGAAGGAAAATTCGCTAATTTCCCTGACATATTTCTAACTTCAAAACCAAACACGTACGACGTTAAAATTTCTGCAATTATTAGTAATTCGAAACATTTATTTACATTTTCGCTTCCAGTACAGAGTCCGCGTGATTTAATATGGATCTCTACGTGAAGTCTTTAATCACAGGTAAGCACCGCCCCACCAAGAACATGTTTGATACAACTGCTAGCGCCGCCCAATAGATATCTATGCTAACCAATATTTCGGAGCAGCGCCAAGAGATTATGGCGATTTCGTTTCTGATAAAGAATTCCACATTTTTCTGACCTTTGTCCTAAACGTCCCATTTTGTGCTCGTTTGTGCAAAAAGTGCAACCCTACTCTAGGTTTTGTGTTCGTTTCTGAGAATGTTGCACTCAAAAAATTTAAAATTTTTGAATTTTCTGCCCTCTCACCGAGTCACGTGGGGGATGTTGCCCGATAAAATGGATACCATTCTGTATTTTTGTATGTATGTTCTTAGTCCTGCTAAGCTAATTTTTCTACCTTTTGTGTGGGTCGCTAACGTAATTTAAGCGGCTTCAGTTAAAGTCACCATTTTTAGCAACGAAATCACCATTTTTTAGCAGCGAAATCGCCATAAGAGTAGGAACCCAACACCATTGATATGCCCGATTACGTGTTCACGAGCTACCAATTGAGTAACTCTGGATACGTGAGGTATTCCCCCTTTGTAAGGACTGAGGCCCTTTGTAAGGACTGAGGACCCATGTTTCGAGAATATGCACCCACTTAACATACTTCGTTACAATGTATCATAGGAAACCAAATACCCTCTCCCAGCGATTTTGGTAGCAACCACAGCCAGCACAAAGTCCCACAAGGTGGACAACCCACCCTTTTAGAAGGTGGCCAACCCTTTATTTAGAAGGACTGATACACATAATCCGATGTGATACCACAGAACATCTTATTGTGCCCCCATCGTTGAACCTGCAAATTGCCCTGATATGGTTACGGGGTTTTGAAGGCTTATGATATCTCATCCCGATATTCTAGGATATGTGTGAAGAAGAGGCATACCTGGTGAAACAATTGGTACTCTCTAGTACGGTCCCAAATTCATTCAGCCTAACTTCCTGAATGCCTTTTAGATCCAACATGAAGTAAGAGCCTAGATATTTTCTCCTACTCACACAAATGGCCAGATAGTAGCATATGATGTTCGACGCTACCATCCTCCTGGCCACCCCCACAGCTTCTGCAATGAGTCAAAGATGATGAAATATAAGTGGTGAAATAGAAGATGGTGAAATATAAGTGGTGGGTTTGAAAGTCAAGAGAAATTTTCTGCATGGAACAGGAATGGTGAAAATGTGCAAATTTCCCCGAAAACAAAAACTACTGAAAAAACTATTTAAACACGTTTTTTGTCTTTTGTATTGACAAAAACTAACAAAAGAAATGTGCCCTTTTTTTATTTCCAAATTCAAACAATTGAATCGAAATAAAAATGATTTCTGAGTGCTTTTTCGTAGTATCCGAGTGAAAAATAGTCGTACGAAAGCCACCTTTATCATGTAGTGAAAATGGTGAATAAGCGAATACACCATCTAGGGTATTTCTATCATCTTTGAATAAGCTGAGATGCAAAGTCTAGATGCACATTAAAAGTGTGGCGTATTAGTAATATTAATATTTTTAAACCTACTTTTATTTGAAAATAGATCTCAAACACTCAAAAACTAAAATTTTCCTATTACCGTCATTCAATCCGTATGTGTTTATATTTGTGTTCTCGACATTCAGCTTTTTTCGTGTTTCATGATACAATAATTTAGTTCATTATTTAGTTCTCGAAGTCGATCCTTTCCCAGCATGAAGACAATTTACTTTCAAAATATTATAATTAAACTCAACCAAAGGATATTTTAAAAGTTTTATGGTATCCTAAAAGTTTCTTACAATTAATGAAATACAAATAAGGAATTTCCATTGTCCGACTTTCTTAATTTGTCGTTAACTACGTCCTATTGCCCTCTATACACAAACATTTTAATAGATAAAGTTACGAGTACTAAATCAATCCGCATTAATTTGATTTTGTGAAATATAAAACTTTTTTACTCTCCCTTATGTGCTAATCTTATTATCTTTAGTATCCTTCGTTGATATTATAAAAACATTCACATAAATCTTTTACAAGTTTTTAATAAGTAAAGCAATGAAATATAATCGTATTGGGATACAAATGTGGGGTATTCCTTTGGCTATCAAATTTGTGTTATAGTTTGGATTTATTTAAGGATTTGAAATATTTTAAAAGGATTTGAAATATTTTGAGGTATTAAATGACATTTATGTGTAGAACTAAGTTACTTTGAGCTTACATTAAGGGATCATCTAATTTAATAGGTTTAATACCTTAAGTCCTGGCAAAAGAAATGCATACAAAACAAGTTCTTGTTGTAAAACTGTATCTATTTATTTCTTATTAGAAGGTTTCATTCAATTGTTAATGAGCTAACAGCCCATTTTTTTCTTTAAATAGATAATTTATTTATATTTAATGCATAATTATGACGCGTTGGAAAAGGAGCACATCCCCGCTCTAGCTACTTTTCCTTTTTAATCGCGAATGGTCTCAGCTCTTCTTAATTCGTATATGCCCTTCAAATCAAACCCGTGCGTAAGTCCCAATAAGTTTGTCTGAAGCTTAGAAACCCCACTATATAGTAATTTTGAGATCTTCCTGTTTTTTTAAATAAGTAAATTAAATATTCGCCTATAGTCTTGACGATTCACTGTACCTAAGATGTACCGGAACATTTTGGAAATATTTTTAGAATGCACTCCATGCCTTATCATCACACGCTGCGGATTTTTGCCATCAAAACCAACACAAATGGGCTGAAAGTGGTCCTAGCCTTATTAATCCACGCGGCAGATAATTTCCATTAAAACCAGCACAAATGGGCTGAATATAATACCACAAAAGGACTGGAAATAATAAATTTGGATCGAAGTTCATATTTATTTACCATGTGGATAAACATAGAGATAGCTGTATGTAATAACGAAAAGGGAATACTATTTGTACTTGAGTGACCACTTTGTTGCCACAAATTTCTGAAAATCTTTCTAAACCCCAAAAATATTTTATTCTTTTTACGATTGAAATCTTCGTTGCCAAAATACTATATACGCGTTTCAACACAGACCTGCTCAAATTGCGTCCCAACGGGTAATTTATAGCAGTCACAACGGTCAACCTCGTGCATCAACCGCTTCTCAAAACATTTCTAAATTTTTATAACATAAGTAGCGCCATCTATATCTCGATTCTTTTAGCAACTTTATTAGTAAATTCATTAACCGTAAGTGGTGAGATCGTACGTTGAATTTTATGTTTCGAGATTTGGCAACCCTAGTGTTGCAATCTGGCAACTGACAGTTGGAAATTTTTGAGGTTATGCGTACTCAGAACGTTTTGACAAACTTAAAAGATTCATCTCGGCCCAAAAATTGAATTCAATCGTGAACATTTTCGTGCGATTATTTTTTACAACTTTCGACGTGGATTAACTCAGCAACAGTGCATGGATGAACTTAATTCAATTTTTGGCGATGAAGCTCCATCAAGCACCAGTGTTAATTAATGGTATGGTGAATTCAATCGTGGTCGTAGTTCACTCCAAGACGAATTTCGTGAAGGTCGTCCAAAATCAGCTGTTGTTCCGAAAACCATTGATGCTGTGCGCGAACTGATTTTGCAAGATCGTCATGTGAACCTTAGGCATTAGTGGGACCAGCATACATTCAATATTCCATAAACATTTGACTGTCAAAAAAATTTGTTCGCGTTGGATCCCACACAATTTGTCAATAGCTCAAAAAAAGGCTCGTGTCGATTGGTCGATAGAAATGCTCCGCGGTGCTTCGAAACACGTCTATGACATCGTGAAAGGTGATGAATCCTGGATTTACGCGTATGAGCCCGAAAGTAAACAGCAGTCAACTATATGGGTGTTTCAAGATGAGCCAAATCCAACAAAAGTTGTTCGCGCCCGAAGCACTTCGAAGCAAATTGTCGCCTGTTTTTTCGGAAAAACCGGACATGTCGCAACCGTACCACTAGAACAACGCAGAACAGTGAATTCTGAGTAATACACAAACATTTGTTTGCCAGTTGTCTTCCAAGAAATCAGGAAAACCAACCGCCGAAGATAGCTTACTCTTCACCGCGACAATGCGAGCTCTCACACATCGGCTGAAACAACTGCATTTTTGATAATCCAAAACTTCGATTTGATGGGTCATCCGCCATATAGTCCTGACTTGGCACCGAATGACTTCTTTTTATTCCCGTACGTAAAAAACAAACTGAGAGGTCAACGTTTTTCGACACCTGGAGAAGCGGTTGCTGCATTCAGAATGCATGTCAATCAAAGTGGCAAAAGTGTTTCGACTATTGATTCAAACGCATGGAAAAGTGTATAAATCTTCATGGGGAATATTTTGAAAAACAATAAAGTGATTTTCGATGATTAATATTTGTTTTTGTTCTCTAATTCCGAAACATAAAATTCAACCCTCTATATGGCTGCTGCAAATATGATAGAAATATCAAAGATGGTAGAAAGCCCTAGATGGTGAAATATATGTGGTGGATTTGTAAGTCAAGGGAAATTTTAAATTTCACTGGAAACAAAAACTATTCAAAAAACTAGTTAACCATGCTTTTTTGCCCTTTGTATTATCAAAAAATATTAACTTTAAATGTTTCTGTTGATATTGGGCGTAAGTCGGATTAAATTTAATTTTAGTTTGAATATATTACAGGAAAAATTTAAATTTTAAACTATTTGTTTAAAATTACTACATCCCTATTCATTCCTCTAGGTAGACCAATTTCCCCACAAAAATGCACCTTAAATTATTAAACCAACATTAAACTTTCCGCTTGTTATTTAAAAAAAGGATAATATTATTCATATCATTAAATATCATTACGAAATAAAAATGAATTGTTCATCAACTGCAACCTTTAATTAGTTATAAAAATAATAATTAAAATGAATACTACCTTCATTAGCGGCGCTCATACATACACACTTAAATGTATGTACATACATGTTTCCATTTCCCAGTCACATTAATGCACAATGGACGGATGTTATTTCAAGTAACAGTGCATATGTGTGCATTGTTTTCTATATTGGTGTGTGTGTGTGTGTGAGTTGATATCTGAAGGATTTTTCAACAGAGACGCTACAAAAGTAAATCGATAGGGACAGCAAACGACTCCATATTTTTTCCCGCTCTTGTGACATTTCTCTTCAGTAAGGTTTGCCATTTCATCATGGAAATATATACGAGCCAACAACGAGTCGAAATAATTAAAATTTACTACCGAAATTTGGAGTCAGTGGCCTCAACTTCAGTGGCCTCAATCATCTTCAGCGATGAGGCTCATTTCTGGCTGAATGGCTTCGTCAATAAGCAAAATATGCGTTACTGGTCAGACATCAATCCACACGTAATCCATGAGTCATCATTGCATCCCGAAAAAATTACGGTTTGGTGCGGTATATGAGCCGGCGGCGTCATTGGGCCGTACTTCTTCCGTGATGATCAAGACCGGCACATTACTGTGAATGCGAATCGTTACCGTTCAATGATAACCGAATATTTTTGGACCCAATTGGATAATATGGACTTGGAGGACATGTGGTTCCAACAGGAGGGCGCCACAAGCCACACAGCGAATGGCACAATCAGTTTGTTGGAAACCAAGTTTGGTGAACATGTTATCTCACGAAATGGCCCAGTCGATTGACCGCCTCGGTCGTGCGATTTGACGCCGTTAGTTTATTTCCTGTGGGGCTACGTCAAGTCTATTTTCTATGCCAACAAGCCAGCGACGATTGATGAACTTCGTACGAATATCGAACGTGAAATTGCAGCAGTATCGTCCGATTTATGCTGGAAAACCGTCGAAAATTGGGTTCAGCGTCTGGACTTCTGCAAGCGTGCCCGTGGTGGCCATGCAAAAGAAATCGAGTTCCATACATAATGGCATCGAACGTACTTTCACAGGAATAAAGAATTTCATTGGTATCTAAAACCGGTTTTGTTTTATTTAAAAAAAACTTTTGTAGCGCTCTTATTGAAAAACCCGATATATATGTGAATATAAAAAATATCAATTATAATTTGTCGCATTCATTTATATGTTAATGTATTTATAACCCACAATAGGTATTAATGTCCTCTCCACACACACACACACACATACACACTCTCCGTTTGCCAATACAAGTGCACAAATAACATTGGATACGGCTTTGAATGTTTTTCCTGTCAATACTTGTTATAAAAGAATTAGCAATGCATGTCAAAAGGATATAAGTAACAGAAGAGGAAAAGCGTGTACGGGGGAAACAAAAAAAACAAGTGATATTTATATTTAATACACCACAGTGTCTGTCCTTCTGTCTGCGTATGGCTGCGTGTGTGTGTCTAAGTGTGTAAAGTTGTCTGACATTTGAATAAGCAGTCACTGTAAGTGATATGACACTTAAGTGTGTAAATAGTTAGTGAAATGTGAGTGTGTGTGTGTGAAAGAAGAAAACACAATTCACTTAAATGTTTATGAATACAGTGCGTTTCACATGAATAGTTCCACTCCAAAAGTGTAGTAATTCACATTCAAACCAAAGCAATTTATTAAGGTTCCGTACTAAATTCAACATCTTGCAAGACAGTTTTCAAAGCTCCATACAAATTCTTAAGAAATATTTCTGTCAGTGTATTACTAAGTTGTTCCCAACAAATATCAGCAACATGTATCTAGCAACATTTTAATGTTTCTAAGATCAGTGTAAAGGCGTGTAATGATGCCAACTCTCATTAAGTTTCTCAAAAATAGAAAAAGGTTTTTAGTGCAATAAATATAGACAAAAATATAGTCATCAAGTCAGACATGTTGCTGACTAATTTCGCAGTGAAACAAATTGATGTTGTTCAATGCGTCCATACGAACAAAGTTAGTTCAAGCTAATATGGTTTTCCCGTCGGCTGAGGTAATCTTAGTCGACTCCAGGGTTGCCGAAGGGTCCCAGAAAACCTTACAAAATGAATTTGTAGATTTCCCCTGATTTGGGCAATAATACAGTTGGTCTTCTTTATAATTTTATAATCCACTAAATTCATTAATCTAACGAAATCTTCGGGACGAACGAGATTCGAATACAATCGGATGCGATTAGGTTCGGGCTACAGATGCGGTGACGATAGAACTGGGTAAAGCCTTCCACAAGAGCACTGGTGATCGGTGCTAATCAGCGTTGTTCAGGTTCTGGGTATAGGTGCGGGGACGTTGGAACTGGTAGTCGTGTTTACACGAGTACTGGTACTCGGTTGTGTTCCGATTCGGGTTACAGTTGTGGTGACCTTCTAACTGGGTAAAGTCCTCTATACGTGTACTGGTGTTCAGGTTCGGGTTAAAGGAGACGTTGATACTGATAATCGTTCTATACACGCGTACTGGTATTCGGCTCTAATCGGTGGCGTTCAGGTTTGGGCTACAGGTGCGGTGGGATGTGGAACTGGGCAACGTCCTCTATACCAGTACTGGTGTTCAATGGTGTTCGGTCATTTGACGTACAGGATCGGTGACGGTGGAATTGGGTAAAGTTCTCGACACGGGTACTGGTGTTCAGTGCTAATCGAGGGTGTTCAGGTTCGGGCTACAGGTGACGTTCTATACACGAGTACTGGTATTCGGCTCTAATCGGTGGCGTTTAGGTTCGGCCTACAGGTGTGATGATGGTGGAACTAAAAAACGTCGCCCACACCCGCACTGGTATTCAATGGTGTTCGTTCAGGTTCGTGCTACAGAAGCGGTGACGGTGGAACTAGCTAAAGTCCTCTATAGGAGTACTGGTGTTAAGTGCTAATCGACGGTGTTCAGGTACGTATTATAGCTGCGGAAACGTTGCAATTAATAGTCATTCTCTACACGAGTACTGGTCTTGGAATGTAATAGCGGCATTGAGGTTCAGGTTACAGGTGCGGTGATGGCGGAACTGAGTAACAGTTAAGTTTAGGCTACAAGAGCTGTCACGATGGAACTATGTAAAGTCTTCTATACGAGTACTGGTATTCGGCTCTAATCGGAGGCGTTCAGGTTCGATGCGATGTTGAGCCTTCGTAGGAACAAAGGAACAACCCTTTGTAGGAAGAAATGAACCGGTTTTCGACGGAACAAAGATGAAAATCCGTTATAGGAAAAACAGGAACAACGGTATAATCCTTCTTAAAAACAAAGGAAGGAGCCGTAGGAACGAAAATGCAAATACTTCGTAGGAACAAAGGATCAAAGCCTTCGTAGTAACAAGGAGCAGTACTTCGTAATAATAAAGAAATGAGGAACGTGCAATAATCCTTCGTAGGAAGGAAGAAATAATCCTTTGGCCAAATCTACAATTTGAAGAGAAGAATGCTTTAAGTGGAAGTCCTATCTCTCCCCTTCTCTGGAATTTAATATTGGATATTTAAATATCTTGGATCGTGCGGGCTGGAATATACTAGTCTTTTTAGGCTGCTCCACAAAGATGATAGAAACTCCCTAGATGGTAAAATCTAAGTGGTGGATTTGAAAGTCAAGCGAAATTTTCTAGATGGCGCGGACATTCCCTGGATACAAAAACTATTGAAAAAACTAGTTAACCCTGCTTTTTTGCCCTTTGTATTGTCAAAAAAAAATCAAAAGCGATATGCTTTTCTATTATCTATATTTTATTTAGAAATTCAAACAACAAAATCGAAATAAAAATGATTTTTAAGTGCTTTTCCGTCGCATCCGAGTGAAAAATGGCCTCACGGCAAAATGGTGCCCTCTTGTGAAAATGGTGAATAACCGAATGAATAATTTAAGTAGGTCTATCATCTTTGTGCACAATGTAGCTATATGGTTATATTTGTTATATTCGTTACAGCCTCAAAGTATGCAAAGGTATTGCTACTATTTATAGATAGTGCGGTTCAAACCGCAGATAAAGCAAATACTAGATAAAGCGTGACCATTGACAAATTTGTTCACTATGTGCTGTACTACGGTCACTTTCATTGAAGTTTCCCATAATTCTCAAAATTTTGGGAAATTTTTGTGAAAGTAATTAAATCTATGGAAAATGTGACAAAGTTTAACTGATTTTACATAATAGCATTTGTTTCTTATATAAAAAACTATTTCAAAGCCATGAAGCCAGCGATGAAGATGCCGGAACGCCTTTGTAATCTAAAAACTTCCCCGCCCAAAAACTGTAGCAACTTCTGTGGCCACAGATGCCAAAACCGTTAGAGTGTCTGAGGACAAGGAATGGTAGCTGAACCGGAGGAAGAACCAATTTATTAGGACGTAGACGGTGGTGACATGGCTTTGCAATTCGATGGCCATCCGATATTCTACTTTAAGTAATGTGTTGTATTCTTGTTTCGAAGTGATATTTTTGTTGAAATTTATTTTTTCTTTTGATTTGAAATTTTAGACTTTAAATGTCATATTTATTTTTTTTTTTTGGAATAAAAAACATCCCTTTTATTGCTTTCCACGACATCTAGAAAAATACCCATTACACTAAAATTTTCCCAAGACTTGTGCTTCATCTATTAGTTTACTTTATATATGATTCAAACATTGTAACAACTGGTGTCACCAAAGATGATAGAAACCCCCTAGTGGTGAAATCAATGTGGTGGTTTTGAAAGTCAAGGGAAATTTTCTAAATGGCCCAGAAGTCGTGGTATTGAGCAAATTACCCTGGTTCATAAATAAATACAAAACCATAGATGGTGAAAGATAAGTGGTGGATTTGAAGGTAAAGGGAAATTTTCTAGTTGGCGGCGGAGTGGAGGATATGTGCAAATTTTCCTGGAAATAGAAACCATTGAAAAAACAATATAGCTGTTCGTTTTTGCTCTTTGTATTGTCAACAAATGTCAAAGACGATATGCTTTTTTATTATGTGTATTCTATTTTCAAATTTAAACAACAGAATTGAAAGAAAAATTATGTTTGAGTGCTTTTTCGTCGCATCCGAGTGAGAAATAGTCGTACCGTAACAGTATGTGCCCTCTGGTGAAAATGGTGATTAAGAAAATGAATCATCTATGGTTTTTATTTATCTATTATCCGAGTGAATAATGGGTTCATGGAAACAGCATGTGACCTCTGGTGAAAATGGTGAATAAGCAAATGAATCATCTATGGCATTTCGATCATCTTTGTAATTTCGAAATCGAATTAATGCAAACAAATTTTGTGTATATGCAACGGAGTGTCCTTAAGCAATTATGTACACACATTCTTATGTGTACAAACGTCACAAGGATTGATTTCATGTTTATTCTACCCATCGCTATTGTGAAATCTGATAAGGCCGACATGAAATGTCAGGCAGGGGATCGAAGTAAAGATGAAATGATTGATTGATTTATGGCAAATTGTAATAACGTGTTTGTATAGAAAAGTATTTATTTTGGAAAATTCATCATTTTTATATCCAACAGCACATGTGGTGCAGAATATCTTAACAAAAGGATATTAATATAATTTATTAAAACGGAAGCTTCTCAATCTCATAAGATGTTATGCAGATGATAATGTAGAGCGGTATTATGTTTCCGCAATGTATTCATTAGAAGCTGCTGCCCAGCAACGATTTTGGTATACATACATACACGCTGAAACTAATGGCTCCAGCAACATATTGCAGGAACCATGTATATCTTTTCAAGACTTGGAGATGTGCTGCTTTTTTGTTGTTTGTAGCTTGTTGTTTGTCACGTTTGTCCGTTTTTTCCAGCGTGTATGCCAGTCATTTTAACGACAGCGTGCAATACCTAACCTAACCTACAATGTGTTATATTTTCGATCTCTTAATATTTCTTTTCTCTTCTAAAAAATCGAAAAAATAATAAAAAATTAAATTCACAATTTTAACTTATATTTTTTTAACTTATAAATAATATGTAATACTATTTTGTTATAAATTTAAATCATTAATTAGGTTCGTTATGATTTCATTTCATACTTAAAACTATTTACTGAATTTTAACTTAAATTCCTATATTAAATTGAAATCATATCATTTTGAATCCTTTGGAAAGATGATAGAAATATCATGGATGATTTAATGTCTTATTCACCATTTTCACCAGAGGGCACATGCAGTTTCCGTACGACCATTTTCCACTCGGATGCGACGAAAATGCAGTCAAAAATCATTATTTCGATTCTGTTGTTTGAATTTAAAAATAGAATGTAAACAATAGAAAAGCATATCGCTTTTGATATTTTCTGACAATACAAACGGCAAAAAGCATGGTTAGATTTGATTTTTCAATAGTTTTTGGAAAGGGAAATTGCTGCGACATCTTGAAAATTTCCCTTGACTTTCAAATTCACCACATAGATTTCACCATTTAGGGTATATCTATCATCTTTGTCCTTTGGAAATATTTTTTCCTATGATTCTATAAAACTAATATATTTTTCATTCTGAGACTAATAATGACATTTCATTTTGGTAAATGATTTATCACATACTGATGCAGTTTAATAAAACATAAATAAAAGAAATAACTTAAAATCTTAAAGAAACAATACTTAAATGTCTATAAGTGTGATGAGGTAAAGACCACGAGACACTTTACTTTGGCTCTTGTTTAAAATCTTCCAAGTAGGAGGAAATGTGTTTACAGCAAAACGTTTCATATTCCAATGCAGTTATTTTTTTTTTTTTTATGATTTGTCATATTTTCGCGTAAATTTTGTCACGTTTCTAGATTTGTTTTACTGCCATCGCTTTCTCCACCTCCCACACTATTGGCTCCTACACCATACCGACTATTATTGCCGCCAGTTGGCAGTTTGGTGGCAGCTGCTGCCAAAGTTCGACTTCTTTGCTTTGTTTTGCTTGTCACTGTATTTTCTGATGTTGATGACTCTCTATTTGAGTTTGTATTGGTTACTGTTGCAATGACATCTATCAATGTGTCATTTTGTTGCGCATTCAATGTTGGCACATTGTAGGGCAGCGGTTGCTGTTCCAGCTGTTGTAGTTCCTGCTGTAGTTGCCATTGTTGTATGGGCAATAATGTCAGCGCATCTGATGTCCTCCAATACCTCGTCGCAGTACCTACAGCTCCCAATGCATTACGTCCGAAAGGTGCTTCACCATTTGTGTCCAGGAAAAATTTACCCCGTAATCTGTAAGTGCGGTAATATATTAATATTGTAAATATAAAAATAAATGGCAGGTGAGCAAATACTGTTTTCAAATTAAAAAAAAAAAGGAAATGGCACAACAAGAGTGTTGACATATTTCTCTTACGATAAAAATTGTTTACAAATGTTTTTTTACTCAAAGGATTTGATTGGTGACAGTTAGGAGGAAAGCAGAAGAAAGGTAATAAAAGTTTGCAAGCAAATTGTTTAAAGTAATTGCTCGCAGTAAAGGGGAACTACTCGCATATTTCCTTGGATGTCCTTTAAATGCCTGATGAACACTATTCTATTAGAAACCAACATTTGTATTGCAAACTAATAATATTGTCACAAGGAAACAAGGAAGAACCGTTGTGATAGCTCGGGACGTTTTGCTCCGTCCTATAAATTGAAAGCACAACATTTCAATTTGTGGATTGAAGCATAACGTTCCGAGGTATCTCAATGGTCCTTTCTTGTTTCCCTGGGACAACACTAAGCCTGTTTTTTTATTCCCTGCGAAACTAATTTTTCGACGACTTTGTATGGGCAACTAAGCGATTTTAAGCGCCACTCCATACAAAATTAGTTTGCAGGGAATAAAAACACAAGCTTAATATTATGTCATTAAAAAAATATCGGATTTCCGTCGGACAATTAAAAGACATGTAAGGCAATGTGCGAGTAATTCCAATTTGCTTGTCCCATATGGGGCTTAAAAACGGAGCTACATTAATCCCCGACGAACCAAGTACTGCCTCCAAAAAAACTGCTCAGAACACACAGCTTAATTGCGTGAATTCAAACGAAAAAGGCCAGGCAGGAGCATAGGAGATGTCCGAAGCTCTCATGATCCTTTTAAACTTCACAGCTCTTGCAGTTGTCATGAACTGCGATTCCCAGTATACACTCAAAAGATAGTCTGATATTAGGCCTGTTTTTTTATTCCCAGGTAAACTAATTATTCGACCACTTTGTACGGGAAGCTAAGCAATATTAAGCGATTGTACGCGGCTCTAAAAATTAGTTCAGCGCGAAATAAAAAATACAAATAAAATTAGCCAAATATTGATCTTAGTACAGGCTTTTGGGCAGATTGATGGCATTGCCTCCAATTCTCATACGTGGGGCAAATTAAATATATGACAATTATAATTTGTCGAATTTCCTGTCGAAATGCAAATTCAAAAAACTTTCAATACCACTGGCAATTGTACTTATTTTCAAAGAATTTCCTTCATGTCTGGCAATTTTGGTTTTCAAATATTTTATACAGTACAGGTTTATGAATTTAAAAGTACTACGAGGCAATACCTATCGAAGCCACAAATCTCTACATATAAAATACTTTAAAAACAGAATTGCCAGCAGTCAAACAAATCCAAAGCAACAAAACATTCCCATATTTCATTACAATTGGCATCCGATTCCACAACCTGCATTTGCATTACCTGAGCAGATGCATATTCAAAATTTTTTAATTGCCATTGCGAACAATTGTAATTCTTTTGAATTTGCATTAGGTAAAGTAATGCAAATTAAAATCTAACGCAAATTTAAAAAAAAAACATGTATGGTACAGTACTATACGCACTATCAAATCCAATTCAAACCAAACGTATCTCAGTTTTCATTGCAATATGTATCCTCCTGGTGCGCCAGGATCTAATGTGTGCCTCGTCTTCTGCAACATCCTGTAATTACGGGATTTGTTATCATATGGCTTGAATGCTCCTTTACTACACCAAGCCAATTTACAGGTTCAACGATAAAGATCCGTGGTATCACAATGGACTAAGTGTGTTAAAAATGACAACGTTACATAGCCTATTCCCAGCTCAGAATCCGAGGCCCACCTCCAGAGTCTTCTGTTAAAGTCAAAGTGCACATGCCTACGTGTGAAGAGGTTATTTCTCTATTTAATAAAAAACTTTCTGCAAGACTTTCTCAGGATTTGCGGATCACTGTTCCTCAACGGAGATTTCTGCTTCTTACCTCGGTTGGAACCGGTGGGGCATGTGGAGCCATGTGATCTGTTAAGAGCTGAGGTTAGAACGTCGATAAGATCGTCAACCTCAATGAAATTAATTGGTTCGGAGAGGAATAATTTTCATAATGAATTTTTATTTTGCTTGATCCCGTTTGGTTTACGAACGTTTCTTGGAAGGAACAATAAAAGGTGAAATATTGTGGGAAAATTATGATATCTCAACACTTTCCATCTTTCGATAAACTCAGATGTGTCTTGTGATACAAAATGGACATCAAGGACGTCTTTTTTATCTTAAGTAATACATGTGGGTCCGTCGCCCTTGTAACAAACGTAAAGGTTTCTGGAAAAATTGTACTCTAATAGTGTCTTCCCTCTAGCAGTTATATTGGTACGTCCCCAATAGTGGGAGCAATATTGTGAGCATGTATCCTAATGATTCCTGGCCAACGTATACAATACAATAATGTACAATAATTTTTGCAGTTAAGAATCGTAGCTCCAGATGATACAAAACTAATTTAAGAAATTTATTTTATTAAAGGAAACTGCTTTGACATTATAAACTTAAAAAATGGACATCAGATGTTGTCAATGGAAAAATGTATATCAAATTCTGATTTAATTTTTCCAATAGTGCATATTTCCATGCTGCTTTTAAACAACTCCATTTGGTATTTACTTCTCCTCCCCCTTTCACTCTTATTCATCACACGTTTTTCTTTTCCTTTATTTTCTTTTTCAACTTCCCAACATACACTCACCTCTTCTCAGCTCCCATTCCCATAAAAGCCTTGCCATTGCCACCATCACGACAAGTGCCAAACAATTTTGAAGGTTCACATCTGTTGGCTGGAAATGCTAAAGGATAACGGACAGATTCAATAAAATATTCCCAAGCACGTTGATGACTGCACCCAACTGCAAACGAACAAAAAAATACACAACTCATATTAAAGAAACAGTAAAGAAGAAGAAGAAAACATGAACGTTTTTTTTATCATTCCACATACATTTGGATGGATACACTTACTCAATATGCCCAACCAACGATTATTGGCAATTTCCTGGCGTGCACAGCCCGGCTGCAATGCATGGCCACCATTAGGATAGAAATCAACATGACCCATGGCTTCGGGATTGCCCAAAATGCCGCCATCTGTATGGATGACGTCAACGAATTGTGCATCTGAAGGGCCAAGGCGGCGATTGGCACTACCGTCCTCGAACAAGGGTAACGCTGGATCAAGGCCTAGTTACAGAATGTAACAAACATTTGCTAACACAAGATTTAATTTCAGCTTAATAACTTACCCGTTATCCGGGGCAGTTTTATGCCCCATTCCTGCAATTGTTTTCCTATAAATCCCGTGACTTCTGCACCCAAACTAAAGCCTATCAAGTGGACTTTTGCTCTGGGATGTCCCCTCTGTATGAGAAACCGTATAAATCTGGCCATATAACGGGCAGCAACGGGCAAATTCTCCACAGCATTTGCATACCAGGGCACTGTTGTCATAGGACTCCAATCAATGAGTATGACATTGTAATTTCCGCTTTTCAGGAAAGCTACACACACATACAATCATCAATCTGTGTTCCAAAGATATACGATGCATCATGATGCACTAACTTACCATCTTTCAACTCCTGACTGCTTTGCTTTTCGCCTGTGGCCGATTCAGAGAAGCCATGCAAGTATATGACCAAAGGATAATTGAAATTGAAATTGCTTTTGCGCAAACGTTTCTCATCACTCAAGTACAGATTTTGAGCCTTTAATGGATTTATCCTAGGAAAAGAAATAAGAAAAAGTAATTATATGTTTAATTGTTGAAATTAAATTTACTGTGTCCTAAAGGTTCCAAAAAGAATACAATGCAGTTAACTATAATTTGAAAGAATTTTAAGTTTTTCCACAGTGGCGCAATGAAAAAGGATACAATATTCGCTATCATACAACAGAATTTAATGGAAATATATTTTCCCAAAAGGGAGCAACGCCCACTACCATTTACGGTAAAACGCAATTGCGTGACACACATTTTACGTGTAAATTATTTTATTTATTTATTCTTGTGAAGATTTTTGTGTTATTTACTGTCAATTCCCAAATGTGAACTTAATTTGAGTTTGAGTTGAGAATGTAATCAAATTGTTTCACTTACATATCTAAAGTACTGGAATGAATATTTTGAAAATGATATTGTTACGAATTGTCCTTTTACCGTGGATTTATTTACTGAAATGAGGTTATTTTTAAACTTAGATAATGGCATCTCTAGTCTCTTTATTTACACGGTTCCGCACTTAACACTTCATAACTCTAATACTCGATAATAACTGGTATGTGTTCGTTGTCTCTGCTAAACTAATGTTTCCAACACATTCTACGAACTTTAAGTGAAGAGGAAGTTATCGCAACAACGAAAACACAATGTGCACGGATATCGTTTTCAATTCAGACTCACTCAACCGAGACAGCTGTCGACATTTAATCCTTAATATTATTTTGTTGATGTTGCTACAACTATTTCCCTTTATTTTCAATTATCCGTTTTGTAATATATCAGTATTTTCTTGACTCTTCAATTTTCGTGCCGAATTCGCTGTACTTATTACATCCAAGAAGTATGCAAGGCTAAAACTTTTCACTATCAACATTACATTACGTAGACATAAACTGCAGTGATTTTCAAACTTCTTCTATTAGTAAATCTGTTACAGCCTAAAAGTATGCAAAGGTATTGCTTCTTACTATCGACAGTACACGCAAAGATGATAGAAATACCAAAAACGATGTACTAAAGTAGACAGTCAAAATTTCTCTTCATTCTTATGCTAACAAACAAAACGAGTGAAGCGTTAATCTTTCTCTGCACTCTCTCGTACTCTCTTCATTGAATATTTCAATACACGAGTAACTTTTTGATAGTGATACTGCAAATAACTATACAAATTCCAACCATGTTGAAGTAAAATTACATAAACTATTAACAAGTATGAAATAATCAAGACACGACACGAGAGAAAAATGCGTTTGAGTGAATTGTTACCAGTTTTTGATTATCTTTTAAGAGGGTTGCCAAATTGCGCACATCTTCTGGTCGTCTACTTCTTGATCGCCTTTGGAAATACCATAGATGATGCTGTTTCCGTATGACCGTTTTTCACCCGGATGCGACGAAAAAGCGGTCAAAAATCATTGCTAAATAGTTAAATAGTTTTTTTCAATAGTTTTTGTTTTCCATTGCTGCTACATCTAGAAAATTTCCCTTCACTTTCAAGTCCACCACATAGATATCACCATCTAGGGTGTTTCTATCATCTTTGGTACAGTGCAATGTAAAACGTATGGCAGCGGACATTCAAAATCAAATGCAACCCAATAGTAATGCATTTTTTCGTACAATATGCTTCAGCCACGGATGTTGGTGTCAACCCTTAAGCTAGCGCCGAACCAATGCTGTTGCAGAGCGGAAATCGAGTCCAGTCCAGTTCCAGGTGAATAACCGTTAATCTTGGTCCTTGTAATGTTTGCGGGAGTCTACAACAAAAGGGTGGGGCTGTACTTTTACGATAAATGATATATATGTTTGGATAAACTATATGCATGCCCAAATAACAGACGAGTTTCAACAAGCAGTTTGTGGTGGATATTGCAGCTGGATTACCATACATGGGTTTTTTTAATTTGCATTGGATTTTAATTTGCATTACTTTATCTAATGCAAATGCAAAAGAATTACCATTGTTCGCAATGGCAATTAAAAAATTTCGAATTTGCCTTTGCTCAGGCAATGCAAATGCACCTTGTGGAATCGAATGTCAATTGTAATGAAATATGGGAATACTTTTAATTGTTTGAATTTATTTGACTGCTGGCAATTCTGTTTTTAAAGTAATTAAAAAATCCCATATGATATTATATGTAGAGGTTTGTGGCTTTGATAGGTATTGCCTCATAGTACTTCTTTCATATTCATAAACCTGTACTGTATAAAATATTTGAAAACCAAAAGTGTGAGATATGAAGGAAATGCTTTGAAAATAAATACAATTGCCAATGGTATTGAAACTTTTTTTAATTTTCTTTTCGAAAGGTACTTCAAATTAAACTACAAATTATAATTGTCGTATAACAAAGGCGACGAAAAAGCACTCCAACATAATTGTTATTTCGTTTCTGTTGTTTAAATTTGAAAATAGAATATAAATACTAGAAGAGCATATCGCTGTTGATATTTCTTGACAATACAAAAGGCAAGAAAGCATGGTTATTTAGCTTTTTCAATAGTTTTTGTTCCCAGGGAATTTTGTCCATATCCACCACCCCGGCGCCATCTAGAAAATTTTCCTTTACTTTCAAATCCACCACTTATCTATCACCATCTATGGTTTTTATTTATCTATGCATGTAATTAATTTGCCCAATGAACATGTGTTGATTACCTGGTAATATTTAAGCCTTAAAGTATGCCGTTCTCACAAGTTGAATAGCTACATCATACCAACTCTGCACGAATATTCGGTTATATCTCTAGAAGAGTCTGAAACAATCGAGAACCGACGTTATCTATCTCACTACTAATAATTTAGTCGATATATCGTAACTTTCAAGGACAAGCGAGAACGGACAGCGTTAGCACAAGATGGTTGTGGAAACGGCTAAAGTTGTACACCGTTTAAGCCTATGAGTAGCGAAACTGAGTCAGTCTCATTTCAAATGGCTAAAGATAGACGTCGTCGTTAATACTGTTTATTGAGTAAAGACTTATTTTAAAGTGGTACGTTCGTACTGTACAAGTAAAATAAAGAAAACTGTTGTACTGGTTGCAATTTAAAAATACCCTTATTTTATTAACGGGAAATAAAACAGCGCTTGAAAGGACAATTATAATATTCACAAGAGTATATTTTTGCTTTTGTATTTTCATTGCCATGAGGAAAGGTGGCGGCTTGTAAGACTACCTCTGCGCGGTTTTTATTTCACCTAAAGCTAGGATTTCTCAGACCGGTAAGACTCTGAGCAGAGTACAACTTTTTGTGAATTTAACGGACCTGAATTTTGTTCATCGTTGTTTTTTAAATTCCCCCTACTTCCGTTAACCAGTAATATTGTTTCATTCGGTTTATACGCACAAAAGAAATGTCTTAATAGTCAAATGAGCGTCAGAGACTATTGTCACCTAATAATCTGTCACTTTGGTGATTTATATGAAAATAAATTAATGTTTCTCTTATGTCAACTAAAGATAAATAAACACAATACTTGTTTTGATTCTTATGTTGGAATAAAACACATCTCACTTTCATTTACGTTAGCAGACCAACTAATGCCGAATAGTAGCGTCTCTATATAAACAAGTAGTTTCAATATATCATTATCTACCTTACTGTCAGAATTTAAAATCAAACGTATAGACCACTTTAAATACTCACCTTGTGTACAGCATAAATTTAATATCATCCCGTTCCTTTATTTGACAACAATTCGAACAGAATCCCCTTGGTGTGGGACTATAAAATATTGGAGAACCGGCTTTAAAAAGAAGAAGAAAATAAACAACAATTACTGCCAAGTATATATGCATTCTCAGTTTTAGATTAATAACAAAGACGGACACACGACCACATAACTACCACTAACTTGGCTTAATTGATAAGTTCAGTTTATAAGTTTAAGCACCCTGAACTTGAACGACAAAACAAGTTTGCAGCAAATGAAATGAAAATGTTTAAAATTCAGCTGGTAATACTCGTACTATGGCACTGAATCATTATTAGTTCGCTGGCTTCTTTGGAATACCCAAATTTGTCGGGAGGCAAATCTCAACCATATGTTCATAGTTTCAGGTATATGTGTGCGTATACTTAACATGCATATACATATATGCGTATATTTCATATTCATGCGTGTGTGTGCGTATACTTAATATTATATTCACACACTGTAAAAACGTGATTGAATCTTTTGTTGTTGTTTCGTTTTCATTTTCTATTTCTATTTTTATTTTTGTTTTATTTTTATCTACTTGCTGCGATCTAAGGTTGTTGTTATTGTTGACATAAATGATAGTGTTTATTGTATGGTAATTATCACTTTTGTTTTTATCTTGAAATTCATTGCACTCTCCGTGTTGTCTTAATGTTCCGTTGCATTTGCGAAACATGTGGTCTCAGCGAATGTCAGCCACAATAGAAGAGTTCATTATGCATTGCATGCAAATGACAACCGAGAGCATTGTGAGAAGATGCCTTTATGCTGGGGAGGAGGGTCTTTTAAGCCAAATAACTGACCTTGCCAATGTCATCGTTATCGACACAATGGTCGTGGTTGCTTTGGTGCGCTATTGTGCGACTGTCAGTCGTCTGTAGCATCTTATTGATGTCATTTTTGGCTTTTAGCGTGTTCGTGACAATTTCATTCGTCTCCTGCTCTTTAGTATCATCTTTTGGACGTGACCATTTGGTTTTGCTTTTATCTTTGGATCTACAAGCTGCTCGTAAACATTTCAAAATCTGTATCATGGTGTTTTGTGTTTTGGTTTTTTTTTTTACTTTGTAGTTGGACATTATTTCTGTGCTCTTTTTTACATTAATAATTAAACAAACTTAAATAAATAAAAAAACAAAACGCGGAAATAAATTTTAATATCCAATTTGTATTAAATTAAAACATTAATGGGTATGACTGATATTAACACAAATTGCGACTGGATGTGACTATCCGACGATTACAATGACATAGTTAGTGTAGGAAATTCTGAGGGTGAACTAGTTACTTCAAGTGGAGATCCCGTTGAAGTCCAGTCATCGAATTTTACCAGTGAAATAGTAACCGAATGCAGAAGTCTTTGGGCTACAAAAACCTTCAAACCTTTATAGTCGCCAGAACCGGACAATGTCTCGTCGGCGGAACTACAAGCAGTGGCTTGTAGACTGGTGTCCTGGCTCAAACAGCTCTACACCCGATGTAAGAAGCAGGCGTACATACCTTTGAAATGGAGGTAAACTAAGGTCGCCTAAATTTTAAAAGCGGGGAAACCCATCCCCTGCGGGACCTAAGGATTTTCTACCTATTAGTCTATAATTATTTCTCCTGAAACAGTTGGAGAGATTCGTCCACAGCTAACTTAGATCCAACATTGATCACAGGCAACTGTCTAATCAACAGCACACCTGCAGCAAATGTAGGTCTGCCGAAACCGCCTTGCATGATCTGATCAGCTTTATAGAAGGTTCTACCGATGTTAAAGAATATATTACTGTTGTTTTCTTAGACGTAGAGGGAGCCTCTAATAATGTAAGTCCAGTCACAATACCTGCGACACTTTCGACTCTGGCGGCTGACAGCAACATCAGGTTATTTGTCCACAACATTGATCACAGGCTACTGTCTAATCAACACCTAATTGAAAAGTTCAGCAATTAGGTGTTGATTAGACAGTACCCGTCCGTCCACAGCAAGGGTAAGTCTACCGAAACCGCCTTGCATGATCTGGTCAGCTTTAAAGAAGGTTCTCCCGATGTTAACGAATATATTACAGTTGTTTTCTTAGACATAGAGGGAGCGTCTAACAATGTAAATCCAGTCACAATACCAGCAACACTCTCGACTCTGGCGGCTGACAGTAACATCAGGTTATTTTTCCACAGCCTTCTTACAAGCAGACGCATTTCGGTTAGCTTAGGGTCAACGGACTTCTGTAGATTTTTCAGCAGAGGAACGCATCTGCTATGGAATATCTCCATAAACAGTACTCTGCTTTCTCTGGAAAAGATGGATGCCAAGGCTATTGCCTACGCAAATGACCTGACAATAGCAGTTAGACAGAAGTTTCCCAGTACTCTTAGGGACATCCTGCAACAGGCCCTTCGTATCACTGCAAGATGGGCTACGGATAATGGTATTGGGGTGAATCCAACCAAGACAGAATTAATTCTTTTCAGCAGGGGGTATAAGGTACCAACTGTTGTACCTGGTTTCTTTGGGGTATTAAAATGCACTTCTCTGAAAGAGTAAAATACTTAGGACACCGACTGATGCACTAAATGTCACAACTACATTTAAAACCACTAGTTATTGTAGCTAGGTAGCATGACACATGTACTGGTGTTAGACTTAGGGAACTGCCCCTGTGGTCAGAAAATGGCTTTGGACACAGTGTCATTCTCAACACAGTTCCTGACCATCCAGGCATTGTTAATTATACTCTAGCCGAACCACTCTTTTGTGAACAAATTTCAAATGCGATATACTTTTCTATTATTTATATTCTATTTTCAAATTTGAACTACAGAATTGAAATAAAAATGATGTTTGAGTGCATCCGAGTTAAAAATGGTCGTACGGAAACAGCATGTACCCTCTGGTGAAAATGGTGATTAAGCAAATGAATCATCTATGGTTTTTATTTATCTATGGTGTAGCCAACCAGGATAAATGGTAACCCTAAAAAGGCGAGCTTAAATTACTTAAATTGTGTCGCATTTATACCACTGTTTATCGCGCTATGCAAGCGATAAGCTTGTTCTCTAATCCTTCCCGTTTACACCAGATTAAATTGACATTTTAGGTGGCAACTTTGTGCTTAGACCAAGTCCGTGCCGATACCAAATTATCGAAGACGGCGGCATAACAGAAAAATAAAATGTACGACTCTGGGTTGTGCCAGTTTGGGATGTTTTAGAAATAACAAAACATTTAAAATTGGATCAGTCGGTCAAGTCGGGCAAGTTGATCAAATCAGATCAAATTTTAAACCGATGACAGTCAATAATATCGGCGGGGTGTGAGCTTCAAAAAATTGTTGGCGGAGGTGACGCGTCGACAAATTTTCGATCGGCCTCCCTCTGTCTAACAGTTGACTTTTTGTGTATGTTTTTTATGGTTGCAATTTTTTGGTACTATGCAGTGTTGTATCAAAATGTATACAAGTTAAAAATGAGGTAAAAAAATTTAACTTCAGTTTTTGGTTAACGGAGGTATCCTTCGAAATGTACATATCTTGGTCGGTGCAAATACCTTATTATTGCTTTTCGACAAAAAAAGGTCAGATGTAGTGGTGCCAAAACAAAATTAGCAAGCCGAAATAATCATTAGGCAGCTATATAAATACATGTTTTGTTTTCCTAAGGAAAATATATATTGAAAATGTTTTAATGCAGCCTGATTAATTTTTTTTTCTGAAGTGGTATTCTATATTGCATTTAAAGTTCTTAGTCTCTTCGTCAAATATTCTAGGGATGATGCAACCCTTATGTGGTTTGCTGAGCCGGACTGCAACATTTTTGCTCCAAACAATACCTTACTGTGTAAATAAAACCCTTGAAAATTCAAAAGTCCCATATATCAAACAAGCTGCAATAGCCGACGGTATTTAAATATTTTTAAATTTGCACTTTTAACTCTACAAAATTCAAACTAAACTAAAATAATAACTGTCATATAATCAGTTGGAAAAAAGGAACAAATAAAGGGAAAACTGCAAAATGCGCAATGATTGGGAATTTGTCGCAAATAGTGCATGTCTGAGCAAATAGACTAGTATGTACTTGAAAAATCTAGCAAAATAGTTTGAAATATGAGGGAATGTGTAAAAATAGCGTATAAAAGTATCAAGAGTTAAAAAGGGTCAAAAAGATACAAAAAGGGAAGTGCAAACACAAAAAACAAAAGAAAGAAAATTCCAATAAATAAATAAAAAAAATAAATTCAAAAGTGTTACAGGTTAAATAGTTTCATTTCAAACAAATAATACTATTCATTCCTTTTTTTTTGTTTGAATCTTTTTTAATTTTAATTACCAATTAATAACGTAAATATGCTGCATGCAGCTGACGCAGCTGATAAAGTCATTTCACTGAACACACCTCACTGAATTTTTAAAATCACCACAACGTTCAAAACTTCTCAAGAAACTTAAAAATTATTTCCAAATCATGTAAAAATCTTGACAATTATTTAATTTCCGTTAATTTATTAAACTTTATGTATGTATTTTTTTATTTTCTTTTTCTTTTCTTTTTATATTTCCTTTATTTTATCTTTCTTTTATTTTATTTTTCCTCATTTAATTTATCTTTTTTATTTTTATTTTCCTTTATTTTATTTTTCCTTTATTTTATTTTTCCTTTATTTAATTAATCTTTTTTTATTTATTTTGTTTCTTGAGTCAATTTTTATCAATAAATTCGTTTGTGAATCCTGTTACTATTTTGATCACATTTTTTCTTTTAATTTTTAAAATTTTTCAATATTTCAATTCAAAATATTTTACGTTAAGTTTTTCATTAAAGCTTTAACAGTATCTCCTTGTTGACAACCAATTCAATACGCGTTTCAATTCAAACTGATTGCTATAAAAACTTGCGAAATGACAAAACAAAACAAATAACAGCAACAGCTCAGCACCACATTGTTACTTTTGTCGATGCTGCTATTGTTGTTGTTGGTGTTGTTTGTTAAACAACTACATATTAAAATACAACAAATATACAATAACAATCCATATCCACATATGTATAAGTTATACACTCAACTTGGCCCCATAGCCAAGAAATCATTAAAATCGCTAAGGGAAACAAACGTTCAAGAAGAAGAACATACTTAGCTTGAAATCGTACTACTCGCTACTACAACAACTAAATGATGAAGAAGAAGAGGAACAAATATAATAAATACCAACAACAATAATTTAAATGGACATACATGCGATAGTTAAAAGAAGAAGAAGCAGCATTGTTTTAACAAATTTAAACGATTTCATTTATAAAGCTTTAACAAGCAAAAGACAAATTGTTTAACAGATTCTACACTTGTTTTACCTGCACGGAACGTCAAAGACCCCCCGAGAATTGGTATGTGAAAAGCAAAAGACTTAAGCAACGAACAGCCAGATCCCCGCCCCGCAACCAAAAATGATGCGTAACAAATGAATACCGACAGACAGATACAAAATATAGTGGTCAATGATTCCGCTGTTGTTTGACGTATCTACTGTATTTTAATGTCAAAGAAAAAAGCAAAAACAAAAAACGAGTTTAATTCAATTATGACAATTTTTTAAATACCACAATTATATATTAAAATTTAAGGAAATTTTCAAAAAAAAATATTTTTCAACAGATTTTAATATTCGTGTAGAAACGAGTATATTTTTATAAAATTTCCTGAAATTGTAAATAAAATGTTTGTTTAATAAAACTGCACAGATTTTTCAAATATATTTTTACTTATGTATTTCATTATTCAAGCTCAAGACAATTCTATATCTCTACTAATTGAGATAAAGCTTTTTACAAGAAGTTTTTGCAAATATTGCATTTGCATTTTCCATCACCAGGGAACCATCGGTTCCCAATAGACATGATTTTTCTTGATGCCTTAAAAGACAACACAATTCTTACAGGTAATAACAAGTGCCTGCAGTTTCGTCGAGCTCTACGTTCAAGTTCATCAGGGATGATTTTTATCTATTCGGCCATTTTATGGGTACTTTTCTATTTTATTATTCTCGCTCAAGACCTTTGTATATCTTTACTAATAGAGATATAGTTTTTTACAAGAAGTTTTGCAAAATCCATCCTCATGATTCCTGGCCAGACGTGTAATTATTTCAGATCTAACCATAAATCTTCATCAGCTGCTATTTGGAATGATGTTATTGAAAAATGCACCAAACTAAATGCAAACGAAAACTCATTTAAAATGATAATTTCCCACTATACAAGTGTTTGGAAAATATCGCAAGCAAAGAACACAATAAAACATTTGCAAAAACTTCAACCTCCAGAGAACCATCGGTTCCCATTAGACTTGGTATTTGTGTTGCCTAAAAAGACAACACAATTCTTATAGGCAATAGCAGTTGCCTGCAGTTTCATCGTGTTCTACCAAAGACGATCAAGAAGTAGACGACCATAAAGCATCTATTGTATAGAGAAGAAAATTTACTCATGGAGTGGAATGCCAACAAAGAAAACGAGTGAAGCGTGTCATTTCTCTGCTCGCTCTCTTACTCTCTTCATGCACTATTTCAATACACGAGCAGTTTTCTGATGACGTTATTCTATCTAACTATATAAATTCCAACCATATTTAAATAAAATTACATAAAGTATCTAAAAAGTATGAAATAATCAAGTTATGACGCGGGAAAGAAATGCGTTTGAGTGAATAGCGTCGACGTTCTCTTCTTCTAGGGTTGCCAAATTGCTGGGCTTTTTCTTCTCTACCTGTACATCCTTTTTGAGACGTCCGCAAAGACGATCTAGAATTAGCACTTGAGTGAAGAGAAATTTTGACTGCCTATATGTACATCGTTTTTGACGACCAGAAGATGTGCGAAAGAAAGTGGTAACAATTCACTCAAACGGATTTCTCTCTCGCGTCATTTCTTGATTATTTCATACTTTTTTAATAGTTTATGTAATTCTACTTCAACATGGTTGGAATTTGTATAGTTATATACAAATAGTATAGTTATATAGTTATACTAGCTGATCCGGCAGACGTTGTCCTGCATATTTTGTTCAACTACCGTTAGCAGGAGCAGAAATAATGGATTTTTAATTTGTTGTTTGTATGGGAGTAAACCGACCGAATAGTAAATCTAAACCACCCAGGGCGCCACCCAAACGCATGCAAAAAAATTTATTCAAATCGGTCCAGAAGTTTAGGAGGAGTTCAGTCACAAACACACGTGTAGTAGAATTATATGTATAAAAGATACTGCTCGTGCATTGAAATATTCAATGAAGAGAATAAGAGAGAGAGCAGAGAATGATTAACGTTTCACTCGTTTTGTTTCATAGTAAAAATACCAAGTAGTCGCAGTAAATACAACAACAATTGTGGGCAAAAACAACAGGCATTTTGTTTTTATTTAGGCTCTCCTCATGTCAAAGTCAACACATACGTATACCAACAAATAAATGTAAACAGTAAAGTACAAAACCTTTGAATTTGACAGAAGCGGCCAACTAAACAAGGAGAAAAAATTGAAATCAGCTGTGTACCGAGTTTACCTTCTCATGCTACCATGTTTTTGGTTTGTTAACATTCGAGTGAAGAGCAATTTTGACTGTCTACCAGAGTACATCGTACGTTCAAATTCATCAGGAATGATTTTTATTTATTCGGGCTATTTAGTCATAATTTTTTATTTTATTATTCAAGCTCAAGTCCAGTCCATATCTCTACTAATAGAGATACATGGTGATTTCGTCCCTTTGCCCTAAACGTGCGTTTTTGTATTCGTTTGTGAAAAACGTGCTACCCCACTAGAAGGTTTTGTTGTCGTTTCTGCAAATTGTGCACCCAAAACGTGCAAATGTAGAATTTTCTACGAGAGAAGGTTTCCAGATAAAATGGTAAAATGGCAACCTTTTCTGTTATTTGTCCTCGCTAAGCTAATTTTTCTATCTTTTGTGGTGGTCGCCAAGCTACCTTAATAGTTTGGCGGGAAGAATTAAAAATACGAACGAATTAGGATATATTCGACCAGTTTCCACGTACACTGGTCGAATAGCTTGTTAAGCGAGGTGATAAAAACATTCTAAAAAAGCAAAAGGAGAAAATGCAACATTAGTTGTGTTTTGGTTACAAGCAAGCGATTATCGCTTGCTAAGTTGCCTTTTTAGCGAGAAGTAATTTTATTAAAAAATATGAAAAATAGTTAAAAACGGTAAAAGATGACAAAATTTTGTTGTTTTAAACTTAGCGAAAATGAATCTCGTCGTTAAGTTCTCGCTAAGTCGTCGCTAAGTGCTTCATACAAAACAAGCGAATATATAAGCAAGCGGTGTAACCAAAACACGATTATTGCTATGTTCGTTTTTTAGTGTATATGAAAACTTAAGCGAAATTAAGCAATTTCAAGCGACTCTTCGTACATACTGGTCGAATATGTACCAATAAAATTGGCAATTTTATTATTCCCGCTAAGCTAAAAATGCCACCCCTTCTTTGAGTAGGTATGTAAGTGAATTTAACTGAATTCGCTTAAATTAGCTTTGCCACCGCAGAAAAGGTAGAAAAATTAGCTTAGCGAGGACAAATAACACAAACAAATTGACACAAATTTCGGCATTTTATCGAGCAACATTCTCCCCCATGACTCGCTGAGATGGAAGAAAATGCAACATTTTTGCACCATTTCAATGCAACATTCTCAGAAACGAACACTAAACTTTGAATTAGGGTTGCACTTTTTTCACAAACGAACACAAAAACGCACTTTTAGGGTAAAGGGCAGAAAAAATGTTGAATTTTTTTGTCACAAACGAAATCGTCATAAAAGAGACATAATTTTGAAGGGGCGATGGCAGCAATTTTCAAATGTCTTCTCATACAATGGCAACATTATTTTTTAAAAACTAAGTCACCAATAGGTTTTTTATAAGACGTTTTGCAAAATATATCCTCGTGATTTTGTAGGATTGACATGTAGGTATCCTACTGGCCAATCGTATAGTTATTTCATATATAATCTTCATCAGCAATTGTTCGGAATGGTGCTCTTGAAAAATGCAACAAACTAAATTTATTCATTAAAATAATTTATTAATTTTTTCACATAAAACTGTTGTGTTTTTATAACAGTTGTGTTTTGCAAGATGTTTTTACACACCCATAATTTTATTTTTATTACTCACCACCTCATTTGCTATTTTTGTTTGCTTCTTTTTGTCTAAACTTTATAACTTTTTAATATTCACAAGTGTAATTACTTTTTAAACTTCCGAAATTACAAATTTGTATGCATATTTGTTTTTAAAAATTTATTACTATAAATGTATGTAAGTCTCGACAAAAATTTCCTATTACCCAGACGCGTGCTTCACTTTTGGTATTGTATCATCGCGGTTCTATAAAAATAGACTCACTGCCTGACTACCGCTGATGTGTGGTGAATATTTTGTACACCTAATGAGTAGAACTTTTGTTTTGAAAATGTATCGTTGACAGTTCCGTGTAAGGTGGCCATAAATATTGGTTTGAATAATTCTAACAAATTCTGTGTCATAAAATTGTTAATTTTATTTAACAATTCTATTGTGTAAACACACTTAATATGTTGATCGTCTCGAGGAATTGAGGTCCCACCTTGTATTGTTCATATTATATGCCAGGCAACTCATGATGATTTTAGTCCTCCTTTTCTCATCTACATTTGACAATGATTCTGCAAAATATTGATTGATGAAATTTCAAAAACTTTGAGTGATGCATCTCAAAATATATTATCACATGTACATATGGACAAAAATCAGAATTTTTTTGTAAACACGTTGTAAGCCGTTTTTTGTGAGTATGTATTTATGTAGTCCCGCGTGCGGTACGCAATCTGCGCGTTTTACTCGTTTGGGTCTAATGTATGTAGTGTGTGTATATACACGAACAAAATATAACCGAGTTCCTAGTAACCGTATTTAGAGAATGTCATAAATACGTTAGATGTCATCATAACCGAATTAAATGTTGTCACAACCACATTAGATGTCACCACAACCCAACTAAAGGTTGCCACAACCGCATTAGAGATTGGCACAACCGCATTAGAGGCGTTACATCAGTATTAGAGGTTGGCGCAACTGTATTAGAGGTTGTCACAACCGTATTGAGGTTGTCACAACCATATTATACGTTGCCACAACCGGGTTAGAGGTTGTTAAAATCGCACTAGAGTTTGTCACAACCTCATTCGAGGTTGTCACATCCGCGTTAGAGGTTGTCTCAACCGCATTAGAGGTTGTCGAAACCTACTACATCTTACTTCAACCCAATTGCAGTTGTTGAGACAGAACTCTGTCGTGACAACCTCAATTCAGTTGGAGCAATTGGGGACAATAGTCAAACTGATGATAGCTGCAAACTCCTTTCAAACAATTTGTTATTTCAGTGTATAGGCAAATGCTCGCAGATCCCTCGTTCGCAGCTGGCTATAAAACGGCGAGTATTAAAACGTACCTACTATTTAGTCGTGAGGTGTAAAAATAAAGTTAATATATGGAATTCGATAACAGCAGCGAAAACTAGAGAATACAATTCATAACGCAAAAATAGACACCGACTAGATTTTCATTTCGTAACTCTACAACTAAATTGTGTCCAACGAGTGGATACGGAGCGAACCACTTCATTCTAACTTTTGACGAGCAGCTGTTGTCTTGCCAGCAACGATCATGACTATCAGTATTGCATTTGACTACAATAGACATGCGACTACAGTTAAAAAGTATATAGGAGACTGTAATGAATCAACTCTTGACTAACGAGTGACTAATAATGGTGATTTCGTTTCTAATAAATAATGTTGCCCTTGTATGAGGCGACATTTCAAAAATGTTTCCATTATCCCTTCAAAGTTGTGCCTTTTTTGGATCACAAATGTTGCATTTTCCCACAATTATATACTTCCTTTTGCATTTTTAGCATTTTTTATTTAATCCGCTTAACTAAAATATTCGAGAAAAGTACATGGAGACGACTCGACTCTTCGAACAAAATGATCGACAAAGACAAACGACTCTTCGAACAAAATGATCGACAAAGTACCAAATCATTTGTTATTTTTTTCCGCTAAACTTGTGTTTCGACCATTTTGTTTGAGAAGTTAAGCGAATTCAACTGAATCCGCTTAAATTACCGTTGCGATACCTACAAAAGGTAGAAAAATTAGCTTAGCGAGGACAAATAACACACACCAAATGACAGAAAGTTTATCATTTTATCGGGCAACATTCTGCCCCTTTTGAGTGCAACGTTCTCCACCTTTTGAGTGCGACTTTTGAGTGCAACATTCTCAGGAAAGAACAGAAAACCTTGAAGTTGGGTTGCACTTTTTTCACAAACGAAAACAAAAAGGCACTTTTAGGGCAAAGGGCAGAAAAAATGTAGCATTTTTTCTCAGAATCGAAATCGCCATAATAAGCTTGTTTTTTTATTCCCTGTTAAACTAAAGTTTCGACGAATTTGTATGGAGTGCCACACAAAAGGTATGAATATTAGCTTAGCGAGGAAAATAACACATCACAAATGACAGAAAGTGAACACTTTATCATGCAACATTCTCCCCCGTGACTCGCTGTGATTATATTCAATATTTTTGTATTTTTTGTACATTCTCAGGAAAGAACACAAAACATTGAAATAGTAGGGTTGCACTTTTTCACAAATGAAAACATAAATTCACATTTAGGGCAAAAGGCAGGAAAAATTTGGAATTTTTGCTCAGAAACGAAATACCATTAGTTTATATGGCTAACAGGTATACGACTATAGCGTTATGGAGTAAAGAATAAATAAGATAAGTAAATAGTTTCTCATAACATGCCATCAAGGGACTGGGGAGAGCCTCTCACAATCAGTGAGGTGTGCCCTTTCTAATTTTTCAAACACTGATAAATACCTATACTTTTACTTCGTCTCCGAACGGTATTTTGAGAAGCTTTTTTCATGGCTAAGTACTTGATAGTGTAGCTGTCACTAGTTATGGTAGTCAGAGCAGGGATCGAAACCACACTACACAATGCATAAAAGCCGCTCACACTACCATTGCACCACCGACGGCCATAAAACGGAAATTACCAACTAACATTTATTTCAATATACATATTTCAAGTACTTTAAAATTTATTAAGTTTTGTCCAAATAGTCTAGCTGTTTATTTGTTTAAAAAATTTACATTTATTTATTTATTCCATTCTAGCGCTAGAAATATTACTCCACTTAAAATTCATCGATTAATTCAAAATTTAAAAAAAAAACTTCCAAGCTATCAAAGTTGTTAAAGTTTTTTTGTGACTTATTAATGCATACGGACATTTCAATTCAAATCATTTGAAATCATCATGACATACAAAATCCTTTGTTTAAGAAGTTGATATGAATGTGTAAACGACTTAACTCGTTTCATATTTCACAATTTCTCTAAATATTTTGACAACCGTGCAATTGTTATTCCCATTGAATCTTAGCAGATATTTACCTAAAATATTCGCACACCATATTGAAAAACAAATATTTTATTGAAATAGCAAATAAATAAATATTTATTTTGTTTGTGGTTAAAATAAAAAACAACTCAACAGAACTATAAATTCTATTGTAAGTAACCACACACTTGAGGGGCACTTGATGTTAAGGTCTTTCATATTAACACTGTGCTACCAAAACAGATGGCAATAAAAGTAAAATAGAATAAAGCAACAACAAAATTCATATTTAAATGTTAACCGATTTTATGATTGAAATTTATTTGAAGTTCACGCTGATGTTGTTGTGCCACATTTTGTATTGCTTTTTAATAATTTTTAAATATTAATAAATAATATAGTGACATTAAATTAAGATTAACAGAACAAGTTTAGTTTTTTTTTCTGTTATATTCCTATTCGTTGATGAAGTTCAAGTTTAAAACGTTGCTTGAGGTTTAGGCATTTTATTTATCTTCCCTTGTACTTGTTTTTGAAATGGAAAAAAGGAATAATAGCAGAACAACAGAACCATTCAGTTTTGTAAAGATTTTCTAAAACCTGTAATTAAGAAACAACAAAGGTATTAATGAATTTCTTGTTGAAAGGTTACAAAGTCCCACAAGGTTATATGAGGGGGTATCTACGATATTTTAAGTGACCTATTCGATGAACTTTCAGTCAGGCATCGCAAACGCACGCGAGTGCAGAAAATCCCTCTCCCAAAAGAAAATACATCGCCAAATTCAAAGTCGTATATACCAGCACGCAAATGCGCTTAGGTGTAAGCAACGCAAGCGTTCGCAATTATAAACAAAAATTTCCCAGCTAAATTTTTTAGAACCTATTTCAACATCATATGTTAGGAATTTTCTAATTGTTATTTCGAGTGCTGTTTTATTTACCGTTAATAACGGGTTTTTCAACAGAGACGCTACAAAAGTAAATCGATAGGGACAGCAAACGATGCCATATTTTTTCCTGCTCTTTTGACATTTCTCTTCAGTAAGGTTTGCCATTTCATCATGGAAAGATATACGAGCCAACACCGAGTCGAAATTATTAAAATTTACTACCGAAATTTGGAGTCAGTGGCCTCAACTTTAAGATCGCTACGTCCAATTTATGGTCGGCATAATTGTCCTACCAGATCAACAATTGAGCGTCTAGTGGAAAAATTTTAATCCACAGGCACAGTACAAAATGTTCCCGTACCAGTGAGACAAAGAAGTGCCCGTAGTGTCGAGAATATTGCTGCCGCTGAGGCTTCAGTTCAAGAAAGCCCAAATGTGTCTCTCACACGTCGTTCTCAAGCGTTGGGCATCTCTGTGACGTCGTTGTGGCGAATTTTGCGAAAAGATCTTGGCCTACATCCTTACAAGATCAAATTGACGCAAGAACTGAAGCCGCTTGACCACCATAAGCGTCGTATGTTCGTGAATTGGGCTGAGCAACAACTTGAAAATGATTCGGAGTTTCATCGGAAAATCATCTTCAGCGACGAGGCTCATTCCTGGCTGAATGGCTTCGTCAATAAGCAAAATATGCGTTATTGGTCAGACAGCAATCCACACGTAATCCATGAGTCATCATTGCATCCCGAAAAAATTACGGTTTGGTGCGGTTTATTGGCCGGCGGCGTCATTGGGCCGTACTTCTTCTGTGATGATCAAGACCTGCACATTACTGTGAATGCGAATCGCTACCGTTCAATGATGACCGAATATTTTTGGCCCCAATTGGATAGTATGGACTTGGAGGACATGTGGTTCCAACAGGACGGCGCCACAAGCCACACAGCGAATGCCACAATCAATTTATTGGAAACCAAGTTTGGTGAACGTGTTATCTCACGAAATGGCCCAGTCGATTGGCAGCCTCGGTCGTGCGATTTGACGCCGTTAGATTATTTCCTGTGGGGCTACGTCAAGTCTATGGTCTATGCCAACAAGCCAGCGACGATTGATGAACTTCGTACGAATATCGAACGTGAAATTGCAGCAGTATCGGCCGATTTATGCTTGAAACCCGTCGAAAATTGGGTTCAGCGTCTGGACTTCTGCAAGCGTGCCCGTGGTGGCCATGCAAAAGAAATCGAGTTCCATACATAATGGCATCGAACGTACTTTCACAGGAATAAAGAATTTCATTGGTATCTAAAACCGGTTTTGTTTTATTTAAAAAAAAACTTTTGTAGCGGTCTTATTGAAAAACCCTTTCACGAATTACAACAGTTTTTTGTTTTAATCTAATGGCGATTTCGTTTCTGAGAAAAAATTCAACATTTTTTCTGCCCTTTGCCCTAAAAGTTCCTATTTGTGTTCGTTAGTGGAAAGAGTGCAATCCCACTTAAAGGTTTTGTGTTCGTTGCTGAGAATGTTGTACTAAAAATGTTGAATTTTCTGCCCTTTCAGCGAGTCATGGGGGAGAATGTTGCCCGATAAAGCCCAGTATTCAGTTATTGCGAAATTTTGTCATTTATCTGTAAACGGGAATTTTTTTTGCGGAGAGTTACCACATATCTTTGATTTACCTTGTAAAAATTTTATTTATAATTCCTCTACGCGCATGTTTTTAACGCATGTCTGTTGCTTTTGGCTGTTAAAATTATCAAAATGTCAAAATTCCAGTCCCAAACAATTATCAAACAATTGTTTTCGTACGAAGTAACTGTGGCGTAACAACCCTGTAATTGATTTTGCCTACGAAATTTTCGCAAAAAGCTGAGTACCAAACAAATGAAAAGTGAGCGGAATTTTCGGTTCATGTTATTTTTTATTTTTTATTACACGTACTTTTTATGGCCACGAAATTTCATAAAAACTGAATACCGGCCTTAAAATGGAAAATTTTCTGTCATTTTGTTTGTGCTATTTGCCCTCTCGAAGTTAATTCGACGAGAAATTAGTTTAGCAGGGGAAAAAACAGGCTTAATGTGGTCGAATTGTTAGTTACGCAGGAATAACCAAAAATACCATATGTATTGGTGGAAATTCGACCAATATCGCTTAAGTTTCCATCATAGATAAAGGAAATAACTAGATATCGCACACTCCTTGGAAAATTTCTTGTTCAATGGGATATATTCTAGATGGAGCTGAAAGCAATAATTATAACGTTTGATCCCAAACAAAACATACCTTGCGAGATGTATTTAGAAAAGGTTATAGCAGTAGGTGTTGTAAGCAACATCAAGAGACATTTTGTTTTTGTTTGGTGGGTCGATGCTGTAAAAGTCAACACAAACGAATACCAACAATAACAGTACCCACATCCCAAAATACATTTGAATTTGAAAGTGGGGAACACAACGACATGAAAAAAATTTAATTAGTTGTTCGAAGAGCACAATCTGGAAAATGATACTATTTTTGTATTGAAAAAATGTCCCACAGTGTTGAATAAACTTCAATGAATGTTATGAGAAACGTCAATGAGAGTTACAAAACGACACCACAGCACCTAGTGGTAGTACTTGACAATGCCGGTGCGGTATCTACTTATTTCCTTTATACAAGGTGTTTCAAAAGAAGTCAGCCGATGTTGTGTGGCTCTCATTTTTTTTCTAAATGAAAAACTTCGTTTCTGTTTTTTGATTATGTTTATTTGAACCTTTAGAATTTTATTGGTTAAGTTGAGAAGATGATATCGGTTAAATGGGCGCCGTCACAATTGATTACCATACGGGCTCGTTTTATAGCGTTTTTGTTCATAATGATTTGAAAATCATAATGAGCGATGATGCTCATTTCCACCTCAGCGGGTACGTGAACAAGCAAAACTATCGCTTCTGGGGCACCGAAAATCCACGAGCGATGCACGAGGAGTCATTACTCAAAGTGACTGCCTGGTGCGCTGTTCACGCTGGAGGAGTCATCGGGCCATTTTTTTTCGAGAACGCTGCTGGTCAAACGACAACAGTGGACGGTGCGCGCTATAGGGCCATGTTAACCGAGTTTTTTCTGCCGCAATTCGACGAATTAGGACTGGAGGACATGTGGTTCAAACAGCACGGAGCAACGGCACACACTGCGCGATCCACAACCGATATTCTGAAGGCGGCGTTCCCGGGTCGCCTCATCTCTCGTTTTGGCGATTGGCACTGGCCCGCAAGATCGCCCGATTTAACCGTTCCAGACTTTTTGGTGGGGTTTTTTGAAGTCCCGTGTTTACGTGATCAAGCCCGAGACCCTGGAAGCCCTCAAGGTCAACATTCGACACGAGCGCGAAAATCTGTCGCCCGAAGTTCTCGCCGAAGTGATGAAAAATGCCATAAAACGAGCCCGTATGGTAATCAATTGTGACGGCGCCCATTTAACCGATATCATCTTCTCAACTTAACCAATAAAATTCTAAAGGTTCATATAAACATAATCAAAAAACAGAATCGAAGTTTTTCATTTAGGAAAAAAATGAGAGCCAAACAACATCGGATGACTTCTTTTTAAACACCTTGTATAAAGGAAATAAGTAGATACCGCACAGGCGTTGTCAAGTACTACCACTAGGTGCTGTGGTGTCCCACAGTAGATACCGCACAGGCGTTGTCAAGTACGCGAGCTAATAAAGACATGCTAAAAAGAGAGAAAATGCCACATTTCTAAAATATAACGTTGCCCTTATATGAGGCGATATTCAAAAAATGTTGACATCGCCCTTCAAAGTTGTTCCTTTTTTGAGGTGAGCAAATAACATAACAATAAGGCTGTCTGTTTATTCCCTGCTAAACTAAAGTTTTCGACGACTTTGTATGGTGAACTAAGAGATTTTAAGTAGCACTCCATACAAATTCGTCGAAAAATTAGTTTCGCAGGGAATGAAAAAACAAGCTATATATTGCATTTTCTCACAATTGTATTCATTTCCCAATTGTTTCTATTTTTAACATGTTGTATTTACATCGCTTATCTAAAATATTAATCTAGCTTGTTGTTTTAATTCATGCTAAACAAATTTTTCGACGACTTTGTATGGGAAGCCACTTAAAATCGCTTAATATCGCTTAGCTCCCCATACAAAGTGTTCGAAAAATTTGTTTAGCATGGAATAAAAATCAGGCTCAGTATATATGCAGACCTAAGCGATATGAAGCCGTGTCCAGCGACTCTTCATACAAACTGGTCGAAAATTTACCAACACTACCAAATAAATAAATAAATAAAGGTACTGGGACCTTTTATGAAGGAATTGGGGAGAGCTTCTCGCAACCAGTGAGTTGTGCTCTTTCCAGTTTTAAACTCACTGATACTACTACTTGGCTTGTTTTTTTATTACCTGCTCGTCTAATATTTTGACCACTTTGAATGGAGAGCTAAGCTATATTAGGCGATTTTAAGCAGCTCTCCATTCAAAGTCGTCGAAATAAAACTTTAGCGGGAAATAAAAAAAAACGCTTACTATTGGCATAATTTTGTATTCCAGTTAAACTAAATTTTCGACCACTTTATTTTAAGAAGCGTCTTAGACCCCTTTCACACTCGGCACGTTACTTGCGCAAGTCTCTTGCCCAAGTCTTGGTTTGTTGATGACAGGGGTAAGGTCGGGATAGGGGAATAAATGTACAGACTTGCTTGTACTCGGAAAGTTGAAAAACTGACTTGCGCAAGTAACTTGCCGAGTGTGAAAGGGGTCTTAGCGTCCCACACAAAAGGTAGAAAAATTAGCTTGGCGAGGACAAAGCACACACCACTAATGACAGAAAGTGAGCGATTTTATCAGGCAACATTCTCCCCCGTGACTCGCTATAATTACATTCAATATTTTTGTACTTTTTGTGCATTCTCGGAAAAGAACACAAAACCTTGAAGTAGGGCTGAACTGTTTTCACAAACGAACACAAAAACGCACTTTTAGGGCAAAGGGCAGAAAAAAATGAGGATTTTTTGTCAAGATGCGAAATCGCCATAATCTGTGAAACTGTTGGAACAATTAAGCTGGAATACACATCAAAAACTGGTTGTTGACATTCTAATGTTACTTTGACATACTGTGGATTTAAATGTGAGTTAAAAGCATTTTTATCGGAACAATATGAGAAACCCCACTCTTAGTAAATCTTTTCAAAACCTTTTTAATTTATTAAAAATGTTATTTAAATTATAAAACACATGTTCCAAACCCACTGATCATCAATAACCTCTAGCTTTTTCAAAAATTCATTAATCACAAAAAGAAAAGCAGTTACAATCGCAACGTCATTCAAACCGTCAGCATTGGCGTTAAAAGCCCTCCAAAACCGCTCATATATTAGAGCCGCCTTGACATTGAAATTCGGTAAAGTTTGAATAAATTAAAACAAAGTAATTAAAATTAAAACAAAATTTGCAAAACCGCTATAACATTTTTTTCCTCAGCAACGTCTTTTGGTGTCCACCGCCTTCTCGTCTTCTTCTTCATTGAAAAGTCAAAAAACTTTTATTGCCACAAAATGTTTGATTTATAATTAAATTTTGCTTTGCTAGAAAAGGGGTGTTGCTGCCGGTTCACCTTGACCGCAATACATGATAGAGTAAGACTGGACTGTGCCCACCTAAACCGATTCGGTAGACTACCATGCCTAAGTTATCCAAAGATGGCATTCCAAGTTATTCACCCACAGCAAAGTGACGTATGTATCGGCATTTACCTATGCATCTGTGACCACAATTTTGGGCTGTATTCGAGATAAAGACATTATATAGCCGAAAGTGAATTGCATTAATACTCGTAGCGAACTGTAAACGAGCTAACAAAAGTGTTAAAGCTTCCGGCTAAGATGCTAGCAGATCTTGTGGTTAAGATTAATTGCTCGCATTCATATTCATAATTACGGAATTGTAAAGAAACGATGAAACAATGGAATTCTTGATATTTTAAGGGTATGAGCACGATAAAAATTAAAAGAAAATAACAAAACGAAACGATTAATATAATTAGCATTAAATTAACAAAAGCCTTAATGGCTGTTAAGTGAATCTGGTTATTATAAAATTAAATCTTCATCTTTTTTAGTAAAACAAAAGTAGTTTTAACGATGACACTGTGGCTACAGAAAGAAGTATGTACTTTATTTTGTATTTGAAAAATGTGCAAAGTTTTTAAATGTTCGGAAACACCCACAAAATTGTTAGTTAACAGGGAGAAGTTTGTTTTGAGGATACTTCGATAAAAATGCTACTCTTAAAAATATTTAACTCACATTTAAAATTTAAAATTTTAAACGATTTTAAAAGAATGGAGCTTTCCAAGCATGTGCCTTTTGGTATCTACAAAATTAGTCAACATTTTCATAATAATATCTGGGGACTAATTATGTAAATAGCTTGTATGTATCGTTTTTCATTATCGTTTTTTCGTTAGTGAAGTTTTATGCATGTAAGTATTTCAAATGACTCTATGCGCCAGATAAAACGATGATGGATTCGATATAAATAATAATAATTTAAGAAAAGCTTTTCCGCTTTTTTTTAATTTCGACGCCAGTTGTTTTAAATTTTTCTCTAAAAGCAAATATATTCTTAAACATATTTTTATGATTTATTCCTGTTAACGTTGTTCTATTTATCATTCATAAAACAAGGTTCATTACTAAAATTCGATAGTGTCAATAGTACAATACTTAACACTTCACAATAAGTCAATTCTCAATAACATTAGGCCTGTTTTTTTCGTGCTAAACTAGTTTTTCGGCCACCGCACTATACACAGTCGTCGACAAATTAGTTTAGCGGGAAATAAAAAAAAACACGCTTAATGCTTAACAGTTACAAGACTTTTTGTATTACTCAACGAAGTACACTTTAGCTCGTTTCAAATACAGAACTACTAAAAATGTACTCCAACCAAATATTTATAGCAGTCACAACTCTCCACAATGTGTCATTAAGCCGCTTCCATCACCATCTATTCTCAATTCTTGCAGAAATTTGTTTAGCGAATTTATCAACCAATCGTGGTATAATCGTACAGGACCCAAAACTCCTCAACCGTCGTTTTTTTTTTTAATTCCTTTGAAATTAAACTACATAATTTCATAAAATTTTTTAAATGTTTATTTGTGCCTTTTTTTATCTTTTAAAGATGATATTTGCCAATTGGGTGCCGCCATTCCTGATCACTATCTGGGCTATTTCTAATGCATGCGGACAATATCCTAGCCGGATATTTTAGCACTCACAACTCTCCACCATCTCATAGTTTGTGAAGACAGAATCAGCGCCACCTATTTCTCAATTCTTGCAGAAACTTGATTAGCGAATTTATCAATCAATCGTGGTGTAATCATACTTGATGGCCAAACACACTCACCCTATGTTGGTTTGCAATATCTTTAAAATTAAACGACCTCATTTCATAAATTTTTATTAAATGTTTAATGAACCTTTAAATTTTGTTCGTTATGTTTTAAATGTGATATCGGTCAATTCCTGGTCATCATGGCTTTTTTTGCCCCATCCGGATAACATCCCATCATAGCAGTCACCAACATCTCCTAATTTTCAGAGAGAGAAGTAGTGCCATCTATTTCTCGATTCTTGTAAAAACTTGATTAACGAATTTATCAACCAATCTGTTGAAATCGTACCCAAAAACATACACACGATATTTTTTTGCAATGTCTTAAAAGGAAACGACATAATTTCATTTTGTTTTTTAATATTTATTTGGGCCTTTAATTTTGTTCCATTACTTTTCAAGATAATATTGGCCAATTGGACGGCGCTCATATTCTAGGCTCTTTTTACCACATTTGTCATTGAGTTTCAGGAGAGCGTGAGCGTAGTTCAGACACCCTTGCAGGGAGTAGTTATCATAGATAAAGGAACTAATAAATAAGGCGCGACCATTGTACATTTTTGGCGTAGAATACGTCTTACCTTACGGTATAGAGAGTCATGCCAGATTGTTATTGTTGTAATCTTTATTTCATTGATTATGAGGAAACGGCGAGATAACTTTTTTTAAAAATATAAAAATGTAGGTAATATATCTTCCTAATATTTAAATTTCTCAAATGAAAATTGTTTAAACACATACACTCAAACATATGTGTGGTGTTTGGTTGAGTGTTTGAGTTTGTAGCGTGAACACAGACTATGCTGCTGTTTCAGTGTGGACACAAACCTTCGGCTGTTGTTTTGATTGATGAAATATTGAAATTTCGTATATTTACTTATGTATTTAAGTGAAACAAAATGTTAAATGTGAATTTGAATTTAACATGGATATATAATTATAAAAAATATAAATCAAATTGATTTGCGTCTGTTATTTATCATTTATCCTTACTCTTTTAATGTAAAAACATATTTATCCTATTTTTCCTACCATAAGCTTATGTATAATATCAAAAGTAACTATCAGATAAATAAATTCATTTGCTAATGTTATTTATCATTTATTGTTATATATGTTTTCTGTCTTATCGGATGGCGTATTCTACGTTAAACTTAATGGCCGTGTCTCTGACACAGCCTGCAGGGACAGTCCGTGGCCGAAGGCCTCGGACAACTGTCTGCTGTATTTTTTTTTTTAATAGGTGCTATCACTTTCACTGAAGTTTCCCATATTTCTCATTGACGTTTATTCAAAGTTGTGGGAGATGTTTGTGAACATAATTTAATAAAGGGAATATGTGACAACCTTGAAATCATTTGACATAATAACATTTTTTGTTTTCTTATACAAAATCTATTTCAACGCCATAAGGCCGGTGTTGGGCATACCGAGAGGAGAAACCCCGTCAGCCCGCCCAAAAGTCTGAACATGCGGGAACACTTTTTAATCTAAAAACTTCCACCGCCGCAAAACTGTAGTAACTTCTGTGGTCGCAGATGCCAAACCCGTTAGAGTGCCTGATGAATCTCAACGAAAAATGGGTGCTGAACCGGAGGAAGAACCAATTTATGAGGGCATAGATGGTGGTGACAAGGCTTTCCAATGCGATTGTCATCAGATATTCCACTTTAAGTTACGTGTTGTAATCCTGTTTTGAAGTCATATTTTCATTGAAAATTTTTTTTTTTCTTTTTTTTTGGAACAACAAAATCCCATTTCTTGCTTGCATATAGAAAATTACTCATTGCACTAAAATTTTCCCAACACTTGTGATTCATCTATTAGTTTACTTTATCTATGGTAGGTAATGGACTGCCTGCACTTTGGTAGGGAATATATTCAAGTCTTTCACCAAAATGCGCTGCTGAGACGAACGTGTAGTGGGAAATTGTGTGGAATGTCGTCTGACGACGACTCATCCGCAACATCTTCAGGCACATCGGTAATATTCTCGTGGCAACAAGCAGTACAAGGCCTTTCGGCACCTCCTACGTAACGTATTATTCCGGTCTCTTACAGGCGAGCAGCTAAACGTCTTCGTGTTTGACCAGTTGGGAAATGTGTGCCGAAATTCACATTGCGCCGAAATCACGATCAAATTGTTCCGTTAAAAAATAGTCACGATTATTCCGAGTTTTTGCGGAGAATAGCGTTCCATGGCATATATACATATATTCTGTATCTGTTTACTTTACAAATATCAAAACAAAAATGCCCGTTGCCGCCAATCGTCAGACAAATGGTGATAAAGTGGCAAACAAAACTAAACGTAAATCACGTAACAGCTATCAAAATGGCTGCTATTGATATATGTATGTATGCCATCAGGGAAAAATTATTAGCAAAGCAGTCAAAGTTGGAAAATCTTAAATTATGTCGGAAATTTGTCAGGTATTCTTAGGAAAATTACTACAAATATTTGACGTACATATCACAAAATGAACACGTTTGGAAAGCTACATTCTTCTTAATTTCAGAATCGTTTAAAAAATAAAAGTCGGCTAAAAACGAAATGACTTATGTTTTCATGAGCCCATTTGAAAACAATTTTTTTAGGATAACCTCAAAATTTTAAGGTTTTTTTTAAATTTTAAACGTTTTGTCGATTTAAAAATATATATATGCTCTTTTTAATATTTGTATTCTATTGTTCGAACTTTTCTTTATCAATAAATAATCTATTTTCTTCGAGCTTGCGGTCAGATAAAATAAATACAAGAAAAGCAAATCTGACCACAAGCTCGGAGAATATAGATTATTTATTTATCAGCTCTTTTTATTTACAATAAAGTTTTGTTTAAAAATTAGTATACAAATATATAATAATATAAATAATATTAATATATACGTTTTGATAAAAAAAAAATTGATAAAGAAAAGAAGTCAAAACCAAGGGAACTGAAAAAACTGAAATTAAAAGGGAAAATTTTCAAATATTTTTAGAAAATAATTATAAATTTGAAAATAGCCAGTCTTCTTTATTACAACCCTGTTTAAAATATAAAAATCCGTCAAAAAAAAACAACTGAGTTACGATGTCATAAGTCCTCAAATCCACTTCAAACCAGGCTCAATATTTTTAAATGTGTTGCTAACATTTACAATTTGCATGCAATTTGAAAGAGCTAAAGGCCCTGTTGTTTGAAAGAAAATTTTCTTCATAGAAAACTTTATAAAGAACGGTAATCAAAATCGAAGAAACTGAAAAAGAATAAAAACATTAAGATATTCTTAGGAAAATCATTACCAATATTTGCTGCAGATTTCACAAAATCTATACAGCAGAAAAGTGTCATACCACTTTTTTCCAAATCCGTTTAATTCATACAAATCATTTAAAAACAACTGAGTTACGCGTTCATAAGTCCTCAAACCCATTTCAAATTAGGGTTTTTCGGAGTAACTCAAAATTTTAAGTGTGCTCCTAATTTTTCAATTTTCATGCAATTTGAAAAACCTACATCTTGTTTTGTTCAGAATAATATTGTCTTTTAAACTGAATATCCAAATATGATTTCATAGCAAAATTGATAAAGAAAGGTAGTCAAAATCTAAGAAACTGAAAAAGAATAAAAATATTGGGATATTCTTAGAAAAATCACTACCAATATTTGATGCTGATTTCACAAACCTTACACAGCAGAAAAGTGTCATTCCACTTCTTTCCAAATCCGTTTAATACATAAAAATCGTTTAAAAAACAACTGAGTTACGCGTTCATAAGTCTTCGAACCCACTTCAAATTAGGGTTTTCGGAGTAACTCAAAATTTTGAGGATATTTGTAACTTTAACAATTTTTATCCGATTTGAAAGAATTAAAGCTCATTTTAATCAGAATCAAATTTGGAAAACTGTGAATTCGGAATAATCAAAATGTTGAGGGAGGGCATTTCTTACATTTTTAACACTGATGTACTCAACAAGCCCCATAACATGCACTAGGTCATTTTTCAAGTATTATATATTGACTGTAGCACCGTGTAATTTAACCAGATACAACTAGTCAGAAAAAGTAAATACATACATGTACTTTCGCAAACGAAAGAACAAAATGTCTTTAAAGAAATTGTTCTGCGTGTAAATAACCTCGCGAAAAATTGTTTTTGTTACACCCTGTGTGTTAGGAAACCACATACCAGAACCCGGATAACTCCTGTAAAACTAACATTTAGCATTCACATTTTTAATTAACATTTCTATTTTTCTTAGAAATATATAATTCTTATAATAACAAAGAATAATTAATTGTAAAAGTCTTGTCGTTAAGACAAGGGAGCAAAGTGAAAGATTTTAAAAGTTTAAACTTCAAACATTCGCCAACTTAGTTGGCTGTATGAGACACATATTTCCTTAACGACTACCCATTCATTTATTTAATTTTTATTGTGTCTTTCATCGTTTAAAACAAGTCTTTCTCTTTAATATAAAGAGTCACAATGTATATGACTCTCTTAAAAATGGTACTACACTTCTTAAGCTTTATTTAACTCTTAACTACAGCATACTTTCAGGCTGTCGTTTAAATAGTTTAAATATATACACCTCACATTTCAATTTTGCTCTTATCACTTCAGGACAAACTTCTCAGCAAACTAGAAGAAAGTGAACCAGATCCTCCCACATCCCAAGAAGATGAATGTGTCATCTGCATTAATGCCCGTGCCACCATGCAAACTTCGCCATGCGGTCATCGTGTCGTGTGTCGTCGTTGTTTCGTCAAAACCATACAAAGTGCCGTAGCTCAACGTCTGCTGCCGCTGCGTTGTGTTATCTGTCGTGCTCGTGTCAATCGTTTGACTTCGAGTTCGGGTACATGGCGTATACAAGAGTCGGCTAGTAGCTATTCCATGGGCGCCAAAAGTTGGGCGTCTGTTGGGGTGGCCGCCGGTGGTGTACCACCCTCGGCTAGTTCATATTCCATGAACGATGCTCACAGTGGTCATCATGCGTTTAATTTGCATCCCTCGCGTTATCCACGAAGTCCCAACGCCAGGGTATCCCAATCGGATAGCATGTATTCGATGAGTTCGACTGGTTCGTCGTCGGCAGCTTCGGTTTTCTCGAAAACGTCTTCCATTTCAAGTGATTTGTGTTCACCAGCCTCACCAGTGTCACCCACCACATTATCGTATAATCAAACGTCAATGGTGTTGAATAATCATTTGGCACCACCCACACCCAGCATATCACCACACTCGCCCACTTCCACCTCGGGTTCGGCTACCTCGGGAGGTTCGCTATCACCCAAGGACATTCACGTGCATTCACATCACAGCGGCTGCCCTCCGGGCTGCTCCGGAGCTATACCCAGGAAGCCGCTTAAGTCTCTGAGTAACTCCTCGTCAAGCGGTTCATGCAGCAGTACGAGCAGCAACAACTACACACAACAATATGTGCCACCGTCGACCCACACGTATCCGGGTAGAAGACACACTAAGGGGAAATTGGTAGAACTACAAAATCGTTTGCCGCCCATTAAGGAATTTCGCAGTCCAGCCAAAGTGCCACATCCCTCGCCGGTGCATAATCCAAGATTTCGGTAGGTAAAATCACATAACAATTTGCTAACCCATGTCCTAATTATTGTTTGGACTTTCAGTTATGCCTCCTATACGAAACCTTCACATACTGATAATGCCACCGCCAAAGAACCTCCCTCTCCTCCAAAACGACCTATGAATATACACATTAGTGCTTCCCACAATACGTTGGCTCCGCCGCCTTTAAAAGCTGGATGTAACATCAAGATTAGTCCCTTAGCAACGAAACATCAATTTGCAAAATCTGCTTATGCCTCAGCTGCAACAAAAGATAAAAAATCTTTATCTGCCTCGTCCTGCTCAGATAACGTCAAGAAACCCCATAACAACATTAGCAGTATCAGCAGCAGCAACAGCACAGCAAGGATTAGCCAAACAAAGACGTCTGCATCAACAAATGCTTCGCTAACCAAATCAGCCTCTTCCTCGTCCTCCTCCAGCACAGCCAGTCATAATCATCATCATCATCAACATCATAGCAGCCAAGCGTCATCCAACTTAACGGGAACATTTACCACAAGTAAAAGTTTTCCATTGTTTTGCAGCAACAATAATCACAGTAAGTGGAATTCTCCTTTTGGTCCTTGTCCCGTTGTTCGAGTCCTTTGTACACTTAATATTTGTATGTCGTTGAATGGATCATTCACGGATTGTGGAAGATGAAAAGGTTCTTGTTGAGCAGAAAATAAAATAAGGGAAATGAATTGTTTTATGATTTCTATAACAGAAACGAAAAAGATTTAAAACAAATCTATTGTTGTTATCCTCTCAGCCATCGAGAGAGAGAGAGAAACAGAACAGTGAGCACTTTATTTGTTTTTCGACAATATTTCAATCTAGGAGGAGCACAGGAACAGGAAGAGGAAACTAAAACAAAGTTTTGTCTAGATGTAATGGATGAGGAATTGAATAGAAGTCAAGCGTGACGGTACAAAATGTAACAGACACTCAGTCAATTTAGTAAGGAAATCCCACAATTGTAATTGTTCACCCTTTGAAATGAAACATTTATTAAAGGATACCATTTTGTTTCCTTTCATACAGAATTTGGCTTGAAATAAATAGGATATTATGAGACATATATTTAGGATTTCTTTAGAATATTCGAGTTGTACAGAAATCAAAAAGCTATTCATTCATCACTGGCTGGAGGTTTGCAACTACTATCATCTCAATTATCGATGGAGTGGAAAATTGTGCTTGAGTAGATGTTATTTTGGGCTAAGCAAGCACTTTAGAGATAAAGTCCTCTCTCGAGTAACAAAAATCTAGCTATACCAGACTCTCATACAACCTGTCTTGCTCTATGGCGCAGAATCCTGGGTCTTATCACAAGCAGACGAAACATCTGTAGGAGTCTTCGAGAGAAAAATACTCCGAAAAATGTATGGCCCGATAGTGCACAACGACGAGTATTGGCAACGCATGATGGATGAAGATGAATCAGCACGAAGCGTTTTCGAAACCGAAATCGAAGGAAGACGACAAATAGGAAGACCAAGACTCCGCTGGAGGGATCAAGTTGATGAATCCCTGCGTACACTTGGTATTGCCAACTGGAGAGATAAAGCAAAAGATCGAATTGGTTGGCGAAATATGTTATCTTCGTTTTGTAAGGACCCTGACGCCACGGAGTTTTTCAAGACCGAATAAGGATAAGGAGAAGAAAGGAAGGTGTGCGCGACTCTCTTGCACTATTTAGTCCTGTCTGATGCCACGGCCTAACGAGATTAATTGCTAGAAAACCCGCAGGACCTATTAGTTTGATCCAAGAAGCTCAAGATCCTGTCGACGCCTATCTGAGATAAATCTCCCAGTCCCTAAATAAGACGGATCCCATAGTAATCATCCTCCTGCTGGCTAATGCTGGACATGTGCAGAGAATATATTCAGTTGGTTCGTTCTCGTCTGTCCTTTTCGTTTTAGTTTCTATACACTCACAGAAACTAATTGTTTGAAAAGACGTTGTAGCAAACGCATGTTCGGCTGTTGCCACCAAATTCAAGTTGTCACAACCTAATTGAGGTTGTCACGACAGAATTTAGTATCCACAACTGAAATTCGGTTGAAGCAACATCTAAGAGGTTGTGGTAACCACTAATTCGGTGGTAGTGACATAAAGGGTTTTTCAATAAGAGCGCTACAAAAGTTTTTTTAAATAAAACATAACCGGTTTTAGATACCAATGAAATTATTTATTCTTGTGAAAGTACGTTCGATGCAATTATGTATGGAACCCGATTTCTTTTGCATGGCCACCATGGGCACGCTTGCAGAAGTCCAGACGCTGAACCCAATTTTCGACGGGTTTCAAGCATAAATCGGCCGATACTGCTGCAATTTCACGTTCGATATTCGAACGAAGTTCATCAATCGTCGCTGGCTTGTTGGCATAGACCATAGACTTGACGTAGCCCCACAGGAAATAATCTAACGGCGTCAAATCGCACGACCGAGGCGGCCAATCGACTGGGCCATTTCGTGACATAACACGTTCACCAAACTTGGTTTCCAACAAATTGGTTGTGGCATTCGCAGTGTGGCTTGTAGTGCCGTCCTGTTGGAACCACATGTCCTCCAAGTCCATATTATCCAATTGGGTCCAAAAATATTCGGTTATCATTGAACGGTAGCGATTCGCATTCACAGTAATGTGCCGGTCTTGATCATCACGGAAGAAGTACGGCCCAATGACGCCGCCGGCCCATAAACCGCACCAAACCGTAATTTTTTCGGGATGATCATGGATTACGTGTGGATTGCTGTCTGACCAATAACACATATTTTGCTTATTGACGAAGCCATTCAGCCAGAAATGAGCCTCATCGCTGAAGATGATTTTCCGATGAATTCCGCTCTTAAAGTTGAAGCCACTGACTCCAAATTTCGGTAGTAAATTTTAATAATTTCGACTCGTTGTTGGCTCGTATATCTTTCCATGATGAAATGGCAAACCTTACTGAAGAGAAATGTCAAAAGAGCGGGAAAAAATATGGCGTCGTTTGCTGTCCCTATCGATTTACTTTTGTAGCGTCTCTGTTGAAAAACCCGTTATAATGTGGTTGTGACTACCTCCAAATTCAGTTTCGGGAATTCGGCTATTTTTCCTGTGGATGTTGAAGCCATTTGCCCTGACCTTTGTCAATTTATCAGATAGTGTCCTGTCAAAATTGAAACAAGCATTGATTACTTAGGCTTGGCTAGAGACAGTACGTTCATGGATCTCCTCCAATACACTATCGGCCAGATTTGTTTTGTGCTCACACAACCTATGCCTCTGGTCCACGTCATCATATAATAGCTTTCTTGCAGGGTATATTTACAAGCCGCTAGGGGCATGCCAACACATTCCAAACTTTAAGGTACTCCCTAATCTTGCAAGCTCACCGCTGTGCAGTTCACCAGAATGAGAAGATATTGAGATACCAACAATTTAGCCTGATACTAGTTCCCAGGGTAGACACCATACCCTATCCGATCATTAATTTTCGACCAATTCGTGTAAAAATTTACATATCTCCCTATATCAGAAATTCCATGTTCCAAGAACCCCTTACCGGTATGAGAGCGTAGTATTTCCGATGGAACAGTAGTTACGCTTTCGAGTTCCGCTGGACTCATCGCTGAACTAAATTTCGGTCGAAAACCGTCGATCTTTTTTAAGCTTGTCAAGAGCACCAAGACTGAAATCGTGCCAATCCGGTTCGTTTCGATGCTGGAATGACTAAGAAGACTGAACAAAAAATACCATGACAGTTTGACAGTTTGATCTGTCACAAAATTCCTACTGGAAAAGTAACTCTAAATGAATCACCCATTAAATATTATTTAGTAACAAATATTAACACTACCTTATTTGATTCTCTCCTTTTACAGAAGAAAAACTGGACAATAAGAAAAATGAAACAGTAGAGCGTAGGAAGGAAGAAAAACTTAAAATTAAAGCTGAAAAGGAGGCCAGAAAGGTAAGTTCTAGTATTATTGACTTATCTGTTCCATTAAGATTTGGTGGTCATCAATATTCCAATTAAAGCCAAAATGTCTTATGTCGTTCTAGGAGGAAAAGCGGATGGCGAAAGAAGAAGAACGCCTTGCGAAGCTTATAGCCAAAGAGGAGAAGAAAAAGTGCAAAAAGGAGGCTAAAGAGCTTCTACTGGCTAATGATGGTAATTGCAAAAAATAAAAACAAAAAAAAAATTGAGATCAAAAAAATATAGGAAAAATGTCAATACAAATCATGTGAAAACGAATTTTAAAAATTAATTAAAAAAGGGAAAATGTGAAAAAGTTTTGTTGTACTAACGAACACAGTACGTAAATGGAATGACCAAAACTTAATCAAAAGTGTGTTAATGTATTCATTCATAATTACAATGTCAAAATTAATTTTGTAGCAATGATGAAATTGTTGTTTGAGCGCAACTGTTCATTACTACAATACAGTTTTTACGTTGTGGCTTTGAATTGTTTGTGTCTGCTCACTTTTTATGGAACTATTCGTCGAAATTACCATTTTTAATTAATTAATATTTTGATGGAACTAGTCGTCGAGGTGATGATTTTTGTAATTACTCTTTTTTTTATTATTTAATTTATTTTATTTTTTTATTTCACTAACTTGTGTAAATTATCATTTGAAATGTTGCTTTTATTTTTTGTGTAATTTTTGTTGTATTTAACTTTTAGTTTAAATTTATGAACTTGTCTTGCATACGGTTCGATGGCTAATTGTTCGACGGACGCCGTGAGAATTTCCACGAAAGATTTTTACATTTAACCGTATTGGTCTATAGTAAATCGTTAATAGAATTCAATTTAATTGTTTTTATTCATCAGGGATGATTTATTTTAATTGTTTTCCTTATATTTGCTTTTGGTAAAGCAAAAATTGTATACATTTTATATCATAACTCAATTAATAGTTCGTTAGCACAATTAACCGTTTTTAGTTTAAAATGTTTTTCAATACATTCGTAGTAACTTTTGTTTCTATAACATTTTATAATTTTATATTAAATATATAATTGATGCATAAAATGGGTAAATACTATCCCCCGTATTCATAACGAAAAGTTTCTCTTAGAAATGAGTGTGTTTCAGGCTTAGTCACTTGGTAGACAAGAGTTGATTCATAACATTTTTCAACCTACTGTCTAAGTCTAATATGAACATGTCTGGTATGACAGCCTTCGTGCAAGGTATAATTCCAATTCTTTAGAACAGACTGCAAACTCTACTCCGCCATTTGGAGCCATCAGTGTAAAAGCCTACATAATTCATATTGTTGTCAGTAAAGACCCGTAGTCAATTTTTGCGAAATATTAGGCAGAAATTTATACACTTATCTCTACACGGAAATCTCTACACTTATCTCTACACGGAAATCTAATTTATCTTGCAAATATTTCATATTTAAAATTTCATATTTTTCTTCTTCTTTCGAACACATGGGTCTTGGCGTTTGCTTGTTAAAATAATCGAAATATCACAAGTCCTATCCCAAACTATTATCAAATACTTGTTTTTGTACGAAACGACTTTGGCATAACAACCCTGTAATAGATTTTAAATGCGACCTTTTCGCATACAGCTGAGTACCAAGCAACTGAAAAGTGAGAGAAATTGTGGGCTCCTAAATTGTTCGTTTTTTGTTATACACATATTTCTTTTGGGGACGAAAATTTCATAAGATCTGAATATGGTGCTTAAACAGACCATATAGTAATTTAGGATAGAGTAATTTATTCTCTACATATTTTTAACGTCATAGGTATGGTTGCAAGGGAACATTGGATGGTGGAAAGCATGGATTCAATAATACTAGATAGAGCCAATAGTACACAACGTCCAACAAAGAAGCAACAACCGCATTTCGTGTTTCTATGGCAAAATAGTTGTGTTAAATACAACAAAAGTCAAGAAAAAAGTGCAAAATAGATTTAAATTTCACAGTTCTATACGAAAACGAAATGAAAAAGTTTAGTCAACAGTTCTTGTAACTCCACCTGGTGTAAGTTAATTATCCTCTAATTTGCACAAACCTACGACGACGATTTTGAAGTGAAACGTTAGTTGAGAGAATAAAATACTCTATCCTAAAATACTCTATGAAACCGACAGCTGTATCTCAAAAGTTTGCAAGTATTCGTGCGCTTCGTATCCTCTCTTTGGGCTAGTTTCTTCAAATTTTTAATCAAATGATAACCGTTTGCTAACTTTTCGTTATGAAAACAGGGTTTTTTTCCTTAATTTTTTTGTATTTTGATTCTGCTGCTTCTGTCGTTTTATCTTTTCATTCTTTCCTGTAGTTACACAAAAATAGCAAAAAAAATGGTTTTAACACTTTTTTTAAATTTAGAAAACGAATACAAAAATCTTGTTTTGAATCAGGAGAAATATCCAAATTTTTGTTACAATTTGTTTCACGAAAAACTGTTATAAAACCAAGTTTCGACCACTTTGACAACAACACCCTACCACATTTTCACACATTCACACATTTGAGTGCCAAACTTTTTATTTCCCCCTTAGATGAACTAAACGAAGTCAACGACTTTTTGCACAACTCTGTTGAGACAGAGTTGAAGACAAAAAGATATATTCAACACATTGCACATTTCTCACCACTATCACTTCACTTTAATGAATTTGTTTTAAATTGTTATAGTATATATTTTTTTTTTAAATTTATTTAATCAAATTTGTCGCTTTTTATTTTTTAATTTTTATAAATATAATATTCAAAAAATGTTCCATTACGAAAAAGGTTGTTTAAATTTAAATAAACAAATACTATTTAATAATTATATTAAACAAAACCAAAAAGCAAATTGTACTCCTTAAAGAATTTTAGAACCTTTTTAGAATTCAAATACCGTTAAACATTTATATAACATATGTTTATTTTAAATATTTTAAATTTTGAAAGAAAATTATAAAATCTTTTTTATTTTTTAACAAATTCCCTTGAAGTAGATTTAAAACAAGAGTTAGATTTTAAACCAATAACATGATTATAAATTGCGTTTGTATTCGAAAAATGTTAAATACATTTAATGGACATTTTATTTAGGATTTAACAATTTGAAAAATTAATAAATTAATACATAATTAACCAAGAGACACAACAACAACAACAAAGGAAAATATATTCTAAAAGTAGTTTTCATATTTAATCGGATTTAAAGCGGCATATTAATCCATTTATATAGAGCAGTTACAAAATTAAAAAAATTTAATATAACAAAAGAAAAATCAATTAAATTTAATTAACAAAAAAAAACATTACATTTTAAGGTGACTCAAGTTCAAGAGAAACATTACTCAAATTTTGTGTTACAACCAACCAACCAACAACTATTCAAATTGATGAGCAATGTTTTTTCTAATACATACAAAACTAAAATTAATATTGAAAAATTTAAAAGCAAAATAACGCAAAAAATTGTGAATTTAATGAAATATACATACATATGTATAAATGATATAATAAAATAATAACAATGTTATTTAGTTACAAAAATAAACTTCCGCAATGGCTTTTATTCATACTAAAGGTTGAACATATTTCATTATTTTAAAATACAAGAGGATTTAATTTGAATTGTTAAAATAAAAAAAAGTATTTTGGAAATTCAAAAAAGAATTGAAAAATATTTTATTTTGCCAATAAATTTTAAACAAGACTAACACTGTGGAACAAATTAAGATTGTGTGAAAAAGTCAACGAATCTTTGAGAAAGGAAATAAAATATATTAGATTTATTTACATCTGAGAAAAATCCTGATCACAATTAGCCCAATTTAAAAAATATCCCAAAAGCTTTAGTCAAATTGTTCATAAGCAAACTGACGCCTCGATCAAACCAAACCATTATGATTACATATCCCTGCTCGGTTGTCTTGGATATCCATACGATTAATCGTTGCAAAAAAAATTACCCGTATAAATCAAAAGGGTGCCTTTTCGATTATCGATCAACTCGAATAAATTGAGCCAATTAATCGTGAGTATATTGGAACGTGACGTCATATTACGCTCGTACATAATTTAATGGTGATTTCGTTTCAAAAAAATAATGTTGCCCTTGTATGAGGCGACGTTTAAAAAATGTTGTCATCGCCCTTTCAAAGTAGTGCCTTTTTTTATGGTGAGAAACGAACATGGAGGGGGTTGCATTTTCTCACAACTGTATGCTCCCTTTTGCATGTCGCTTAAATTTCCATATACACTGGTCGAATAACTTAGTTAAACGAGGTAATAAACTTAGTTATTCGACCAGTGTATATAGTAACTTAAGCGATATTAAACAGCGAGTCATCGTACAGACTGATCGAATGTCTACCAATACAAATGGTATTTTTGGTTATTCCCGCTTAACTAAAATTTCGAACACTTTGTTTGAGAAGGTTGGCGAATTTAACTGAATCGGCTTAAATTACGCTTGCGCCCCACAAAAGGTAGAAGAATTAGCTTAGCGAGGACAAATAACACAAACAAAATGACAGAAAATTCGCCATTTTATCGGGCAACATTCTCCACCATGACTTGCTGAGAGAAACGAACGAAACGAAAACGAAGAGAAACGAACACATAACCTAACGAACACTTTTTCCACAAACGAACACATAAAGGTACTTTTAGGACAAAAGGCAGAACAAATGTTGAATTTTTTCTCAGAAACGAAATCGCTATAAGTGAGCACACGATCACTCTAAAGGAAAACATTATATTGTGACTACACTATACATCAATCACACCCCCATACTTCATTGGACGATCCGTTCCCTAAGTACATATATATACACAACACCATCACCCACATCACACAGTTCAATCAGTGACAGTCAATCACACACCCTAACAAACATCGACAGTGTACAATAAATACACCTAGCAGCGGCGACCTGGTTTTCAACGAGCACACAATAATGATCGCTTCTCTGTAATTCTCATACACATTAATACAACCGGAGTACTTACGGATGCGTGTGTCTAGTCTCACCATCAGTCACTTTCCAGCTTCTGTTACGATAGATCATTGCACACGATCTTGAACTGTAGTACTGGTACTGAAAATGCCAAAGAAAATAAATTTGTAAGCCTGTGTTTTTCAAGAAGGAGCATATTCGGCTTCGGCTGACTGTTCTTATTCGGCGGTTTCGGTTGACTGTTCTTACCCAGCCGCTTCGGCTGACTGTTCTGAAACAGCTGCTTCTGATGGTTATTCTTATGTAGCGGCTTTGGCTGACTGTTTTTACACAGCGGCTTCTTCCAACTGTTCTTGCTGCTTCTGCTGGTTATTCTTACACAGCTGCTTCTCCTGTCCGTTTTTACACAGCGGTTTCTTCCAACTGTTCTTACACGGCAGCTTCAACTGACTGTTCTTACTTAGTGGCTTCTTCTAACTGTTCTTACAAAACGACTTCGGCTGACTGTTCCTACGCAGTTGCTCCTACTGACTTTTCATACACAACGGTTTCGTGTGACTGTTCCTACACAGCGGCTCCAGCTGACTGATGCTATGAAATTTACTCATTAATAACCGATCCGGAACCATTCTCAGCCGGACATGTACAGTTCACACCGAGTCAGTAACCCATATATCCGATCCTGACCTGTCCAGAGAATACGTGTGCAATACTCTAGGTTAGGTGTTGAAGGAAGTCGATGAACTACAAGGTTAGACTTATTAGCGCTAGTCCCATCGGACAACCATATAGTTTGCTCCAAGAAGCTTAAGCTATTGTTAGGCCTATAACTCTCATACTGTCGGATACCACTGGACAATTGCAAAGCAGATGTTGGATGTGTGGATTCTTCCTCTTCCTCATCGCTTTACGTTCTACAGAAGTCATTTGCCCTGACCTTTAGTCTCGCCGCCTGTCTACCAATCTGACAGTGTCCCGTTAAAACTGAAACAAGCATTGATACCTTGGGTCAGGCTAGAGACCGAAAGTTCATGGATATCCTGCTATCCAGTATCGACGATATTTAGTTAGTTACTACTTACATATTTAGTTACGACTGAAAATTTTACATATTTTCTTCCATAACTCGTTTGCCAATATATATTCTTACACAAAAATGCCGTACATTTTTGGATTATCTATCATTTGAATTACAACGAAAATCAGCATTTGTGCTTAATGATAATTACATATCGATAAAAAAAAACATCGTCTCTCTTAGTTGAAAGCCATCATATACGATCTCACCACGAACGGTTGATGAAAACGATAAGGCAGTTTGTGGATGAATCCACAACTAGATGGCGCTACTGAAAGATGGTTCGGAAAACATCTAATTGGTGCATAGTTAAAAATTGTGATTGACATAAATAGCAGAAAGCAACTATAGTCTACAGAAGAAAATTTACTCATGGAGTGGAATGCCAACAAAGAAAACGAGTGAAGCTCGTCGTTTATCTGCTATCTCTCTTACTCTCTTCGTTGAATATTTCAATACACGAGCAGTTTTCTGATGATGTTATTGTATCTAACTATAGAAATTCCAACCATATTTAAATAAAATTTCATAAAGTATCTAAAAAGTATGAAATAATCAAGTTATGACGCGGGATAGAAATGCGTTTGAGTGAATCGCGTCGACTTTTTTGGTTCTATTTTCCTAGGGTTGCCAAGTTGCAGTGGTTTTTTCTTGTCTACTTTTACATACTTTTTCTAAATAGTGATTAGTGTCGCATTTGAAATAAGTCTGTATCGACACGCATAAAAGTATGCAGAGTCAAGTAATAGTAAGGTGATGAATATACAGTAATTGTGAATTACTATTTAATCATATAATTCTGCATGGTATTGGCGGCACAGTAAGCATCATTCGCACAATTGGCCGAAAGTTCATGGATATCCTGCTATCCAGTATCGACGAGATTTAGTTAGTTACTACTTGCATATTTAGTTACGACTGGAAATTTTACTTATTTTCTTCCATAACTCGTTTGCCAATATATATTCTTACACAAAAATGCCGTACATTTTTGGATTATCTATCATTTGAATTACAACGAAAATCAGCATTTGTGCTTAATGATAATTACATATCGATAAAAAAAAAACATCGTCTCTCTTAGTTGAAAGCCATCATATACGATCTCACCACGAACGGTTGATGAAAACGATAAGACAGTTGGTGGATGAATCCACAACTAGATGGCGCTACTGAAAGATGGTTCGGAAAACGTCTAATTGGTGCATAGTTAAAAATTGTGATTGACACAAATAGCATAAAGCAACTATAGTATACAGAAGAAAATTTACTCATGGAGTGGAATGCCAACAAAGGAAACGAGTGAAGTGCGTCGTTTCTCTGCCATCTCTCTTACTCTCTTCGTTGAATATTTCAATAGACGAGCAGTTTTCTGATGATGTTATTGTATCTAACTATAGAAATTCCAACCATATTTAAATAAAATTTCATAAAGTATCTAAAAAGTATGAAATAATCAAGTTATGACGCGGGATAGAAATGCGTTTGAGTGAATCGCGTCGACTTTTTTGGTTCTATTCTACTAGGGTTGCCAAGTAGCAGTGGTTTTTTCTTCTCTACTTTTACATACTTTTTGTAAATAGTGATTAGTGTCGCATTTGAAATAAGTCTGTATCGACACGCATAAAAGTATGCAGAGTCAAGTAATAGTAAGGTGATGAATATAGAGTAATTGTGAATGTTACATTGGTGTAAATAATAATAAATAATAACAATAAATAAAAACCTTAAAATAGTATTAACAAATTCAAAGCATTTTTTCTTCAATTCCATTAGCTGTGTATTTTTATTATAATTTTTATTATGACCCTCTAAAACGAATAAGTATACTGATATTATGTAAAAAAATAGTTGTAAATAAAGAAAACCCGACGTTCCAACTTAATTTTCTCCATGGGATTTAAGACAATTTAGTAATTTGGTTACGTATTTGTAAGACAAATCTCCCGTACAGCCATAACCGCCCAGTTTATGGATGGCAGCATAATCAAAGCAATTGATAACGTTATCCTCATTACAGTCCTGTTTATATTTAATCATATAATTCTGCATGGTATTGGCGGCACAGTAAGCATCATTCGCACAATTGGCATAGGCTGGCGGCAGAGAGTGAGAGGAAAAGAAAAATTGAGGCAAGATTTTATTATGACTATATATTAAAGTTTAAAGAAATCATACTTACCAGTTGCAGTATCAGGAGACTCATTGTTGATGGTAAGTTTGCCACCTTCAGCCCAGAAGGCCCAGGAAATGTGGAATAGGCCACAAACTCCATCTTGGCAAAAGTTCGTTTGATTGCAGCCATTGAGGGCCTCGCATATGCAACCTAGGCAAACATCTGAAACCGGTGCCTCTAGAAAAATATAATAAAGTTAATGTTAATAAATTATAAATAAATTGCTGTTTCAGACTAAATTTGTTACGAAGTTATTCAAAAAATTTCAAATTAAAAAAAAATTAATTTATATTTGTCTTATTTATTGTAATAATACAAGATTATTGGTAATTTGCAATAATGAGTGTAGTTACTTTTACATTCATAACAAGTCTATATTAGACACTTTACTATTACTTGACATTGTGTACACAGAGTGACTTGAAATGCATCGCTAATCGTTATTTTTATTAGTCATGACTGCCTACCAAACGTCGTTCCCTATCCTTCTCTTAATTCTTTAAGAAAGTTCCTTAGCTATTTCATCAACCGTTCGTGGTGAGATCGTATATGGTAGCTACCACCTTACAGCACTGTATTTATCGACTGTTAGATGGCAGTCTAATGTTAAATTAACACATCACTCATTCAATTAACATTTATTATGCAATTTTCCGTTGTGATTCAAATGTTAGTTAAGGTAAAAGCTTCAAACCAATTTTTGGTAACAATATAATTTCAAAGTTAATATCGTACTTAAGTCATTTTCCATAACAATTTAATCTCGAATGTAATATAATATTGAATTGAATACTTATGCCCGACGCTTGTCGGTTAAATGTGATTTAATATGAGAAATGTCTGTGAGCTTTTAAATTGAGCTTTTAAATGACGAGTGTGAAACTCGCCCTTAATTTCAAATTCAACAAAACTTCACAATTATTGGAAATTAAAACTAAATTTTGAAACAACTTGTGATAACTAAGCAGAAACCGTAAAATCCTTAAACTCTTTAAATTTTCTGAATTATATTTATAAAAATATATAATCAGAAATGAATAGAATTAACAATGAGATGATGACGGTAATCATGATAATGATGATGATTTTGATGATGATGATTATGATGGTGATGATGAATCCGATGATGATCACGATGATGATTTTGGTGATAATTTTGATTACAATGATAATAATGTTGATTATGATGATGATTACATAATGTTTGTTATCACTGCCAACAAACAAATTTCGAAATATTATCGCCATTAGTGGCCTAAGTCTTATTTACGTACTTCCCAATTCTATTTAATTAAACCAATCAATTTAAATATTTCAAAAGATCAGATCACTACCAGCTTTCGATTCGGAATTTCAGGTTTTTTTTTGGAAAAATTCCCGACTGCTAAATCATAAAATATGTCAGTTATGATTTAGCAGTGGGGAATTTTTACAAATAAAACCAGAAATTCCGAATAGAACTACCTCCCAGTAAACAAAACAAGATTGCGTCGATGTCGTCAGAAAGAAATCATAATATCGATAGTTGCCTGTGACGGGAGAAACTGTTACCCATTAAGCGATGTTTCCTTTCAAGAAATACGAAATCAATACTTCTAGAAGATAATACCGCAATATTTCCCGATTAGCGCTGTGTTTCTCTAAGGAAATTGTATTTTATTTTCCTGGTTTAGTTTTCCCGAAATATGGCGGGAAAGATAAAAGGAAGGCACATAAAGAAACTTCGTGGGTATTATTTTACATGGCGCTAACAAAATGATATCGTCCCAATATCGCTATAAGAATGTGTCTTCCAATTGTTTGCTGGGTTCTATGTAGAATTTTACTAATTCCACAAAAAGAAGACACCTGTTTATTTGTTTATAAATAAATTCGGGAATTCCATGAGGATTTAATATCTGTCAGAAAACAAATTGATATTGTATGAAATGGAAGAGTATTAAATTTCTAAGAAACTTAATGGAAATCATTGAAATACAGTAGGCAAAATGGCCATAATCTGGAAGCGGAGATAGACTAGATTAATTTTTAATAATGTGTGCTGGATGACAACCGGTATTTTATACATCGTATGGGATTTTTTATTATATCTTTAGGATTCATTTATCTCTTTAATCTATAGATAAGGTATACCGCAATTTTGAAGTTTTGGGATTTCATTTCCATAAACAGCTGATTTTTGTACATATGTTTGGTGGGTTGAAATCTCGATCATTTGGAATTCGCGGTGTACCAGAACGTCGCTTTAGAAATGCCAGGAGCACAACTGTTACTTTATAAAACTAAAATCGGCATATACACAATTTTCAAAGAATCATAGTACTTGAACTTTATAGATTCTTGTTACGTGATTCTTCCTTGAGAGGAGATTTCAAGTAGTGATGTGATTTCAAAAGTATTCATTTGTTTTGGTATCGATACCGATCATTCAGATACCACCAGAGATACATGAGATGTTGAATTAACTGCTGGATTAACTCCTTATTGTTCTTGTCATTCCGGCGCCAAAGCTTTGGTTGTTAATGCATGGATATTTATTTCTAAGGGCGAGTTTCACACTCGTCTTTTAAAAACTCAATTTAAAAGCTCAGAGAAAATTTTCTAATCAAATCATAATTGTTGGTATGGATACCGATCATTCGGACACAAGAGACAACGCAGATGTTGAATTAATTCTTAGTCACAGGGATGCATTATTGTTGTTGCTATTTCGGCGCTAAGGATTTGATTAACTCTTTAGTATTGACATTTTCCCAAGTACCCCTAAATGTTTGTATCGACAATGATTATTCGGACATAAGCAAAGACGCAGCAGCTGTTGAATTTATTTCAGGTTATAAGATTGAATCACTGTTGTGGTCATTCTGGAGTCAAAGCTTTGGTTGTCTTTTTAAAAACAAAGTATGGATAGTTTTTCCTCAGTATCCATTAAATTTTGAAATAGACACCAATCATTTGGAGACAAGCAGAGATACAGCAGATGTTGTTGTCATTCCGGAGCCAAAGCGACTGTATGCTCTCTTTTGCATGTCTTTAGTACTTCGCTTAACTAAGTTATTCGACCAGTGCATATGGAAACTTAAGAGATATTAAGTAATGTTAAGCGACTCTGCGTACAAACTGGTCGAATGTCTGCCACCACAAATGGTATTTGTCGTTATTCCCGCTTAACCAAAATTCGACCACTTTGTTTGATTAGGTAAGCGAATTTAACTGAAGCCGCTTAAATTACCCATGCGTACCCCACAAAAGGCAGAAAAATTAGCTTAGCGAGGACAAATAACTCAAACAAAATGACAGAATATTTGCCATTTTATCGGACAACATTCCCCCCAAAGACTCGCTGAGAGCGCAGAAATGCAGTGTTTTTTTTCACCTTCTTAAGTGCAATTTTTTCACAAATGAACACAAAATGGCAATTTTAGTGCAAATGGCAAAAAAAAAAGTTGAACTTTTTCTCAGAAACGAAATCGCCATATGTAATTCACATTCACTTGGGCTCAGTGATGCAATGGTAGTGTGTGTGGCTCTTGTCTCTTTAGAGCAGTGGTCACCAAAAAGAGAATACTAATCAAATGTGAATGTATTGGTGTATTTGTACTGAATCCAGAACAAAGCGGCATGACCATTCTTCGTTGAAAGCTAATGTGCTACTGAATATATGATTTTTTTGATATGATTTTGATTTTTGATATGATTTTTGTTGACGTTCGTGTTGTGTACGTGTAAAAAGCCGATCGTGTTCGGTGGCCACTGCTTTAGAGACAAAGTATGGATAGTTTTTCCGCAGTATCCATTAAATTTTGGAATAGACACCAATCATTTGCCATAACTTGGTTATCTCTTCAGAGACCATGTATGAATATTTTTCCCAAGTATCCATCATTTTTGGTATGGATTCCGACACAGCAGATGTTGAATTAGGTTCTGTATAAGTTGGTAGTAGTCGTTAAACTTCACCCTTACGCTCAAATGAGCTTAATTATTCTCCAACAGAATTATGTTTGTAAAGAGATCTTATTCCAAAATAGCTTAATCTAAAAATCCGGAATTCAGCCAATCACTCAAATCGTTATTCATCAAAAATGATTCGTTGGCTCTTCATTGTGCTCTCTTTCTTTTAGTTTGCTCATAGAGAAATAGACAAGAGTCTCTATCCCTCTCTTTACGTTCTCTCGATGACGACAAGATAGTAGGTCATTTCATCGAGTTCGAGTTGCTGTTGTATTTTTCTCTTTGGTTGGAAAAAAAAGGGACAGAAATAAAATGGAATGCGTATTTTCATTCGATGCAACCAACATAAAACATCATTTAGCTGTCATTAGTATCAAACAAACACTATGTAAACTTAGTTTGCTGCATGGTTTGCTTCTGGATGCTTATCGTTCTCTCACCTATCCACTCTGTTCTCTATAATTTTCTCTATTACATAGTCCATTAGCTGTGTCATGGATACCTCCTGGTTTGCTGTTCGTTTGCCATTTTTGACTGTTTTCTGCTGCTATACTTTCGTTTGCATTTCATTATACTGCTGTTTCCTTATTATCTTCTGTTTCCGTATTAGTTTCAGCAAAGACACAATTGCAACCATGGATCGCATTGCCTTTTTTGTTTTTGCTAGTCATCGTTTTTTTATAGCTGTAATAGTAACTGGTGGACTGATTGAAAAGCATTACAATTCAAATGCTATTGCTTGCGTGTCGAATGCTTTTGCTGTTGCTTGTGAGTTTTTAATAGCAATAGCAAAAGATTGGGAAAATGGTATTTTAGTTTTCTCAGCATTTTAAATGCTGGCGACAAGAGTTTTGAATTTAAATTGAATTTGAATTTAAATGTGTCTTATACTTTAGAATCTTTGATGGCCATTTTATCTACGGCGGATTGGCCACGACTATTTTACACACATATATTAATAATATTAATAATTCAACTGTTTTATAATTTTTTATATCATAATTTTTATTGTGATTCTCTAAAAGCATAAGTTTACTGATATTTTGTAAAAAATTTGGACTTAAGTATAATATAATTTATAAAAAAAAAAACTTATAATAAAGAAAAGCCAGCGTTTCAACTTAATTTGCTCCGTAGGATTTAAGACAATTTTGTAAATCAGTTACGTATCTGAAGGGCAAATCCCCCTTACAGCCATAACCGCCCAATTTATGGATGGCAGCGTAATCAAAGCAATTGACAACATTATCATCATTACAGTCCTGGCTGTATTTAATCATGTAATTCTGAATGGTATTGGCGGCACAGTAAGGGTCATTAGAGCAATTGGCATAGGCTACAGAGAGAGTGAGAGAGGGAATGTGTTATTATAAAAGTATATTACAATTTAAAGCAGTCACACTTACCAGTTTCTGACTCAACCGCCTCATTGTTGACAGTAAGTTTGCCACCATCGGCCCAGTAGGGCCATGTGATGCGAAATAGGCCACAGACTCCACCCTGGCAAAAATTTGTTTGATTACAGCCACTGCTGGCCTCGCATATACAACCCAGGCAAACATCTGTCACCGGTTTCTCTAAAAAAAAAGACATTAAAGTTAATGTTAAAAATGTTGATAACAGATTATACTATAACAATAATAATGATTTCAAAATCAATATAATATTGAATTTGAATACTTAATTTGAAATTCAATAAAACAACAAGTTGTGAAATGGCTGATAAAGATAAGGATGAAGGTGATCACGACGGTGATGATTATGATTACGATTACGATAGTAATGAACAATGATGATTATGATGCTGATTAGAAAATCTTTTTTACCACTGGCAACAAACCCACTCCACAATGTTATCGCCATTAGTGACCTAAATCTTATTTACGTCTTTCTCAATTCCATTTAATTAAACAAATCAATTTAAATATTCCAAAAGATCAGATCACTATCAACGTTCCTTTCGGAATTTCTGGTTTCGTGTTGAAAAATTCCCCGGTACTAAATCATGGGTAATTTAAAAACTCAACAAAAAAATTCTTAAATCTTAATCAATAATAAATTTGAGAATTCTATGTGTTATTAATGCCCGTCTGAAACGAATTGATATCGAAAAAAAAATGGAAGAGAATTAAGATGCTAAGGCACTTAATGCAAATCAACGATCTACCGTAGGCAAAATGGCAATAATCTGGAAGCGGAGATAGATTAGCTTAATTTTGGATACTGTGTGATGATAAGTACGGTATTTCTAATGACTCATGTATCCCCTCAGGTAGTCTAAGAGGTCACCTGTCAGTTTATAATATGAAATTTCAGCATACACATAATTTCCAAAGAATCAAATACTTGAATTTCATAGAGTCGTGTCACGTGATACTTTGTTCCGAGGATATTTCGAATAGAGGTGTGGGTAAAGCATTTATAATTTGTGGTAGCGACACGAGCAAAGACACAGCAGATGTTCAGTAAGCTGCTAATTATAGAGATGAATCATTGCTGTGATCATTTCGGAGCCAAAAATTTTGTTGTCTCTTAGAGACCAAGTGTGGATATTTTTTACAAGTAGCTATAATTTCCCCAATTCCTTCATGGAATGTAATGGGAGACCATATACTTTATATGTATATATACCTCCAAAATTTCAGCTTTCGATACCGATAATTTGAACAAGAGCAGGGGCATTTCAGTTGTTTAATTAACTCCCGGTCATAGGTTAGTAGTGGTTGACACTTGGTTTTTAGCCCATTGTGATACCACGGGCAAAGATGCTTAGTTCGATTTATCTTGCTGTAAGAATCTCAAAATCATCTCTAAAGAGAAGCATCCCATAGCAGACATCCGTCTGCTGGGTAGTGCTGGACAAGTGCAGATAAAATGCTCAGTAGATTCGACCTCATCGCAACAACATCTGCAAATGTTATTTGGCATGACCTTCCTTATCCCCACATATCTTTCAATCACATAATGTCCCGTCAAGACTGGCACAGTATTGAGACATTGGGCCTAGATAGAGACAGAAGGTATATAGATCTACTACCATCCAATGTCGGTCAGATATGCCTTAAGCTTGCACATTCTATTCCACTCGTCCACATCTCCCTCTTCACATAGGAATGTTCACTCAGTATATGCCAAGAAATAGCTAGGGGTACGCCAGCACGTTCCAATTCCTGTGAAGCCCTAGTCTTGACAGAGCATCCACTCTGCAGTTCCCAGAAATTCCCTATGCTCTGGCACCCATACAAGTTGAATATCGCACTGCTGACTATATATGTATATCATATCATATATATATATATACATATATAGAGAGAGAGAGATATTTCCGGCAGTTCTAGGCAGGTGTTGAGTTCAGTATTATGAATTCCAGTGGCCGTCGGTGGTGCAATGGTTAGAGTGCGAGGCTCTTATTCATGAGATCCTGGGTTCGAAACCTGCTCTGACCACCTTCAAAAAAATTTCTTTCGGCGGCGGTCACCTCGCATAGTTGTCATCTGATAAATGCTATATAGCCATGAAAAATGCTTCTCAAAATACCGTTCGGAATCGGTGTAAAACTGTAGGTCCCAATCAGTGAGTGAAAACTGGAAAGCGCACAGCTCAGTGATTGTGAGAAGTTCTCCCCGGTCCCTTCATGGGATGTAATGGGAAACCATTTATTTTTATTTTTAGGGACATGATAGCCGTCTGACTATAAGAACAGTTATTGTCGTCCAACATTGCTGGAGTTTTAGCCCTCTTTGTTAATCACCAAAATTGTCGTCTGATAAATGCTACAATGATCAGGTTGTCGCTGTGAATGAGACAACCCTAGTTCTCTAGAATATATCCCATACCCTTCCCGGGCATTCAGTTTCAAACCGTTCGTGTAGAAACTCACATATCGCTCTACACCAGGAGCTCTGTTGTTTCAGCAATCCCTTTCCAGTATGAGAGTGTGTCGGCACATTCCGGAATGTTCTCAATAACTTACAACACTGTTCCACGACTGTTACATGCCCCATTGAAACAGTTACCTTAACCTGATGACAGATGTCTCAGCAATAACCGGCAGAATAGGTCGGTTTATTATATACTTGCCACCGCGTGAAACCCTCATACGAAACTGCGACAATCCGCTGGGCCTATAGGTGTAGATAGCTATCACTATCTTCTTCACCCCTTCGACTATGTTGGGTCTGAAACTGAGATTGCTGTCCAAACAAACACCCATACCTTCGTTTAAAACGAAGCTTCGTGATGTTGGGCGGGTTTACACCCAAGCCATTTTTGCCTGTCAATCTGCCTAAAGTCTGTAGGTTACCCTGGAGGGTATCTCATACGGTACTGGGATACTTGTCGCTCTTACTGCTATTGCCACATCTGTGCGTAAACAACAACTTTGTCACCTGCATTTTTGAGAGTGAATAGTATTTCGTTTAGTGGAAGATTCCACAGATGCGGAGACAAAGCCCCTCCGGGAGGTGTGTGCCGATACTAATATCCTGATGAGCATTTCGTATACACGCACCTGTAATCCTCGGCAGCCAATGACTTTTTTATGAATCCCACGGAGGTTTTTCCCGGTAAGTCTGCCCTTTCAGTACGCATCAGTCTTGCTTTAAGACTTGCTCGCAAATGTTCACCTATCCGACGTTCCAAAGACCTCAATAGGAACGATGACAATCTTATAGGCTAAGGTCTTTGAGGACTGTGTGTGAGGAGTTTCGAGCTTTGGAAACACCACTCTTGTGCTCCTGCATCCTTTAAGTATTTGTCTAAGGTTTATACACGTGTTGTATAACTTTATCGCCAATAAATCAGTATATCAGTCACATCCTGAAGTGCCGTCGGTGATACCATTTCAAGCTTCCTATAGCCCATTTAATCCTCAGATATGTAACAATAACCTTGACAACTTCTGATTTATGAGAAGTCGGGTTATGTTAGTTTGGGCTATGGTAGTTTCCTATACTACTTCCCCAAAGAAGGTGCATATGGTAGGTAGCTATCTTAGGTACCTATGGTAGGTACTTACGGCTGAGCTCAGGCTAGCATGGAGAAAGCAGATGGTGAATAGCTGAACTGCCTACGGATATGTAGGTTAGCTGCGAAGAATAAGCAGACCGCGACCAAGAGCCCGTGCCCCGTTTAATCCTAAGTTAAGTAGCAATTACCCTGACAACATCTGATCTATGAGAAGTATATTGACCTACATTGGGTCTCCATGTTCAGTGAATTGCCAGGGAAATGGCTATTCATAAAGAGATTCAGCGAGTTCCCACTGTACGTAGTCTTGCCTGACATAGTGTTGACTGGCGCCAGCATTTTCCTTAGTCTTGAGACCTCGGTTGTTCTTATCCTCTATCTATTCACAGGATACCATCGCTGAAGTTTCTTCCACTCTTCTGAGCGCAGTTTTATATCACCTTTGTGTACTTTTGACCTACCCCAGTCCTCCTTGTCTCTCAAAGACTTGGCTCTATTAAGCAGTTTACGGCATGATTTCCTCACGTCCGCAATTACTATATTCCTATAGGGGGCCTTCTTCTTCTGTTACATTTACCGTGTTTTTAAACAGTTTTTTGTCTGGGTCTCTGCTCGAAGGACCACCCGTGGGCGCCCAGCGCGACATCCCGACAAGGAAAGAACTCGACGGATTCCTCTCAAGCAGGCTGGAAGTGGTAGAGCGCCTCACGCGAAATAGAAGTCGAAAGTCTGAAGTCAACTCGCAGTTTCATTCCGGTGCTAATATTGGATTGTATCACACCACTTCACGGACTCAATTTCTTTGTAAAATGTGCAACGGTAATCACGCGCTCAAAGAATGACGCCACCCGCTCGTCAAGATTTCGCGCGATGGAATGACTCTGTGCAAGCAGAGTATTTGATCCGCACAGACTCTTTGACAGTTTCAGTGACACTGGAATCCCGTGAGACGCGGGTACGGGCGTTGTAATTGAACCAATTTATCAGTGATGTCTTGTAACTCGACCTCGAGCCGGCATTCGGTCCTCTCTTCGACTGGCTTATTTTCCAATTGAGAACAGAAAGTGACGAGATTATCGGAATCAAAAATAAATTCGTCGTTTTCCACTACTAGTAAACAATATTGTATGAGGCAGGTTGCATGCCCGTATCCATAAGTTCCATATAAAATTCTATACATATTAAAATATGTATATACAGAGTAGCCATATTTCCATTCTGAAGAAATGTTATATATAATGGTTTTAGTATGCGTCTCTTGTACATAAGAATGTGGGTTCTATCCCCGCTCAGACCACCTTACATTTCTTTCGACAACGGTCACCTCGCTTAGTGATGGCGACATTATCCAGTACTTACCCATGAAAAAGCTTATCAAAGTACCGTTCAGAACCGGGGTAAAACTGTAGGTCTGAATCAGTGAGTGTAGAACTAAAAGGCGCACAGCTCACTGATTGTAAGAAGCTCTCCATACACCAGAAAAATTAAATTGGTAGCTCTTATTTTTGCCAGTTTTATATAAAATTGGGGTGTTTTTGAAATAGCTGAACCTTCAAAATCGTATCAGTCGGTCAAATCTAGACACTCGGTCAAATCGGCTAACAGTTTAAACAGATGAGAGCCATTTATATCGGCGGCGAGGGGAGTTTCAAAAATTGTTTAGTTGTGGCGGAAAATTTTCGATCGACTTCCATATGTCAAACTGTATATTTTTTTTTTTTTTTGTTTTTTATTAGGGTTGCATTTTTTGGTACTTCGCAGTGGTGCATCAAATTGTACACCAGTTTAAAATGAGGTTAAAAATTAATCTTCAGTTTTTACAGATTAAAATTGTACGAGTAATCCTCTGGGTTAGCGTGGGTTAACTTTCGAAATGTGATAATCTTGGTCTGTGAATATGCTGCATTACACCCTGTCCCGCTATATGGTTGCCAAATTTAGGAATGGCTGTTAAAAGCAACAAAAAATGCATGAAAAAATTTGCCTCTATTTCAAACAAATATGAAGAGCAGTTAAATGGAAAAAATTTATGAAAAAGGCATGAAAATTTAATTGATAATATAATAATTCTGTAATTTCTAATTATTCTAAATTCCAATTAATGTAAGCGCAAAGCATGAACGAAAGCCAAAAGCAAAGCAAAACGCTGATCTTCGATTCTGCAAGACCAAGAAGGAACTTCTTAAGAAGAATATGATAATCACGTTCTTCTACTTATAGATAAAAGAAAGTGTGTGATGACGACGACACCGAAAGGTAGAATGACGTTAATTATGCAGATTTATAAGAGAGCCAAAGATAATTCCAGTCGAGCCGGATCAATCCTCTGTACAGCGGCCTACTCAGAATGGCATGGACGAGATATACATTCATATATCAACATTTCTATCAAATAGTCCAACGGAGTTGAAATATTTTAAATGTTGAGTTGATGCGAGAGATGAATCAGATGACAATAAAGCCGTAATGGAAGTTAAACACCAAATTGTATGAATATTATCCAGGTGTTATCTCCATAAAGAGTTTCATCAGAAACAAAGGATTAGACACTGCTTAACAAATTTGAAGCACTATTACTTACCTTGTGTCCTTCTGCATTCATTTTTCTTTATATTTTACTTATTAACTTCCTTTTGTCATATAAAGCATATTTTAAATTGCAAATGTGATCAGCTGTTTCTGTCTTGTTTGCAAAATTTGACAGCTGAAAACGCAGTGTTGCCAGTGTTTTTCAAAAATTAAAAAGCAACGAAAAATCATTTAATTTTTGGCGCTGTTAGGGTATTTATACATACGTATAATTTTATTTGGGAAAGTTATGTCATCTGCGCTGCTTATCTTCACAGTAGGTTCTGAGGGCAAAATCCTTTTTTAAGTCCTGAATACACTGTTATCGAAATCTCGTCTTTGGAGATTTCGTTTAACTAAACATCTGTTTTTCAATACAATAATCAGCTGTTCATTTCTTCGAAATCTCGAAATGAGAGAATCCTGCTGCAGTGTAAATTCAGTATTAGGTGTTTTTATAGAGGTATCAGTCAGCCATTCCCACATTCCGATGTACTAATTCAAAGTCATGTTCCAATCCAACTGGAATCCGATGTATTTATGATCAGGGAACGAAATCTCCTGAAGGGCATTCAATTCCCTGATCAGAAATTACATGTCGTCCGCTACAAAAGTGTCATCTAAACCCCTTTGCTTGGATCTAGTGGCATAAGTTGGTTCATTGCCATTACCGCATATGGCAAAGCTTGTAACCACTAGGTCCTCACTGTGATATGAATGAATCTTTACTGTGGTCACTTGGCTGTATCTTTCGTTTAGTGTAGTGTAGGCTATCCTATCTTTTATTTTGACTTACTACAAATTAACGCAATCCAAATGTCCAATAGTTTAATAAATCTAAGACTTGGGAGCTTATCGCATATAACAAAACACGTCACTTTCCCCAGATTTATTTTTTTTTTGTATCATGCACATCTTTGCTGTATCTCTCTCCCGTTAAACTCCATTTCCACTTATGCCGCATTTACGCAGACCAAGATTAATACATTTCCAGGGTTAAAAAGGCGTTGACAATAACTAGATTTTCCTATTGTCGGGATGAACGGTGTTTTTATGGGATTTGACATATATAATCCTCCTAATGCTCTAATCTTCGCCTATACAAACGCCCTCTGCCTCTCCGTCTATATAAAACTCCGTTAACTCAGAAGATTACCCATACAATCGTAATGTGTATAAGTGGTTCGTATTGGCTTCAAATATCTGTTGATTTGGCCGGTTATTAAAAGAAAAAATGTCTCACTCTTGTACAAATCCTGAAGAGCCGCCGACCTTGATAGTTCGCATTTAATTCAAACTCAACCGCCGATTTAATTTATTGGAGTGCCACTGTCGATAATTCGGCATCGGCTTCGTACTCCACTTTAATCTTATCCATAGAGCAATAGTCTCTGTCCCTCTCTTTACGTTCTCTCGATGACGACAAGACAGTAGGCCATTTCAGCGAGTTCGAGTTGCTCTAGTATTTTACTCTTTGGTTGGACATAAAACGGACAGAAATATAAGAGAATTCGTATTTTAGTTCGAAGCAACGAACTTAAAACATAATTTAGCTGTCATTAGTATCAATCAAACACTATTTAAACTTAGTTTGCTGCATGGTTTGCTTCTGGTTGCTTATCGCCAACTCGGCTATCCACTCTGTTGTCTATCAATTTCGTACTACACAGTCGATCAGCTGTGTCCTGGATACCCCTCTGTCTTAAGGCATGTGGTGTGACTTTTGTCTGTCAAAATAGTCATAATGTCAACATTTCGGCCAGAGGCAATTATCAAACAATTGTTTTCGTACGAGTTAACTTTGGCGTAACAACCCTGTAATTGATTTTGCTTTCGAAATTTTCGCATAGGGCTGAGTAGCGCGTAATTTTTGTTATTCTTTATACAAGTACTTTCGGCGAGGTGCTAATATTCTTAGTAACCACCAACTCTTAAGCCCCGTATTCAGTTCTTGCGAAATTTTCGTAAGCAATTTCGTTATTTATCTCCACCCGGAAATTTATATTGCAGAGAGTTACCACCTATCTCTGATTTACCTTGCAAATATTTGATGAATAATACTTCTTCATCATCCATTTTAATTTTAACGCACGTGGTGTTACTTTTGTTTGTCAAAATAATCGGAATGTAAAAATTATAGCATTAATTTCTTGTTGTACAGGATAAACACAATAAATAAATACAAATACAAAAATTTCGGTCACAGGCAATTATCAAACAATTATTTTCGTACAAAATAACTTTGGTATAACAACCCTGTAATTGATTTTGTTAACGAAATTTTTGTTAAAGCCCTGTATTCAGTTCTTGCGAAATTTTCATAAGAAATTTTATCATTTATCTCTAAACGGAAAATTCTGTTGCGCAGAGTTTTCATAAGAAATGTTATCATTTATCTCTAAACGGAAAATTATGTTGCGGAGAGTTTTCACCTCACTTTGATATACCATGTAAATATTTCATTTATAATTCCTCTATGCACTCTATTTTAATTTTAACGAGTGTGGTCTTACTTTTGGTTGTTAAAATTTCAAAATTCCGCTGCCAAAGAATTTACAAACAGTTGTTTTCGTACGAGTTAACTTTGACGTAACAACCCTGTAATTGATTTTGATTACGACATTTTAGCAAAGATCTGAGTACCAAGCAAATGAAAAGTGAGCGACTGAAAGCGCTAAATTTTCGAATAACGAAATTTTTGTTATTTTTTATACACGTACTTCTTAAGGCTGCATTAGACAATAACAGAAATCGCTGGATTTGTCCAAATTTTAATTTAATGAGTCAGGATGGAATAGTGTAAACTTGAGGAGAACGATTTGAAGGAAAAATTATGACAGAACTGTAAGATTTCTTTCATTATTTGGTATTAAAAAATGCGATTAGGATTGTAGTTGAAATGAAACGAACAACGTGAAATAAAAGTTATGTAAATAAAAACTTTTATTTGGTCACTCTTTTCAGATGCTTCATCTTTGTTCACAATTTTCCTTTTTCTCTATCCCATTTTTATTTTATAACTGTTGTATTTTCAGGCAAAAACTTTACAAACAAACAGTTTACAGAAAAAACTTTTTGCATTCTGCGAAACTGATAGTGCAAATTGAAAACAAAATGATCGTACGATTTCTGTCAAATGGAACAGAGTTACACTAAATTTCTCTCTCAGCGAATTTGCATTGATAGTCTAGCATAGCCTTAACACAGACTTTATATATAACACACGTTTTTTCGCACTTGGCTTGTGCTTCGTTCCCTGCGAATTACGCGATAAGGTCATTAATATAATAGTTGAACTACTGTTAATAGTTTAACAGCTGTTAAACTACTGTTCATCACAGGTTCTTGCCTTGACTAAACTCACTTTGAATTCACAATTCATTTTTCAGTTATAACAATGAAATAGCAATTAATCATTTTCTATAAAATAAAACAAAGTCATTGTTGTTGCACCTAACTACCTGTCACTACTATTGATGACAATTTCCCATTTCAAACATCGATAATAACTAATTTGAATATCAATTACACTTCCTGTCAGCATTTGAAACGTTTATTTTAATAAATGAGCATCTTTTAACTGTTGTCATTGACGTATAAAATACATACATACATATGTATAGACAATTGTCTCGTACCGTAAAGTTTAAAGCCAACTTCATGGGTTATTTAAACATGCACACACATCTCCACCTACCTACATATGTTTGTAGTTAACTGGCTTTTCCTCAATGATATTGATAACGAAACGTGCAAGTTGTTAAAAGTTACTAGTTGGGATGTTCACATTGAACGCCCCTGAACCTTCTTCAAAAAAACTGTTTAATGTTTGTCTCTGGTCTAGAGTAGAGACCGGGTATCATCATCATCATCATCTACATTAACTAAATCTACTTGTATGTATAAGTGGCTGATTTATGCTCGTATCTTCTGGGCTAAGAGGATGTGACACCAACAAGTTTTGCAACTTATCAATTCCAGATACTCAATTAACTGTATCTTTGCATTTTTCGTTGTTGGTGCATTTGTTGTGCTTCGTACCGTTGGATGGTTTTAAGACTTAATTATGGATGAGTCAATTTATTTGCCATACAATTTAAGTGGAACCTTAATGGAATTTGCCGGTAGGCGAATTTAATTTATTATATCAATTTATACGGTTTAACATTGTATTATTACAGAACCGGAAATACTTATATTAGTTCTAGCAAAATCATTTCTCAGTAAACCCAATTGCTGGAATTGTTACAATACCAATGTAATTTCAAGGTTTTAATTCTATAGAGCCATCAAATTCTTTAAAATAATCCAGCGAAACGGTATTGGATTCCAGTCAAAGAAAATCAACATTAAGGTAAATTACAAGCTTTAGAAAAGTTGAGCAGAACAACTTTTTCCGGTCTTCACAGCAAGCACTGATTCAGACGCTGCACTTATTTGTTTGAATGGTACTTTACTTTAGGTCGTCAATTCAAGTGATTGATTAAGAAGAACAAGAGAAGGACAGTACATACACAGAAGACTGACGGATACAAAAAGTGTGTAGAACAACCTGTTCAGATCTTTCTCAATAAGCACCGATTCAACAAACGCTGTAGTCATTTGCTTGATTTGTACTTTAGGTCGTCAATTCAAGTGTTTTTTGAAGAAAAATAAGAGTAAACGAGTTTAATTGTATTGTATTGTGCTGTTCTGCTCGACTTTATTTAAAGCTTAAATGAGCGCCTTTTAATAGGAGTTTATCAAGCTTGTATATCACTTGAATTTTGGCCATATTAGCTGCAGCCGTTGATGCAATGGTTAGTGTGCGCGGCTCTTGTACATGCTCTCACCACCTTACACTTCTTTCGCTTATAAGTGCGAAACTAGAAAGCGCACAGATCACTGAATATAAGATCACTTGCTCCTTCAAGGGACATAATGGGAATCAATTTTTTTTTATTTACACTGGGCGATACATTCTGTGCTTCGCGAAAATCTACTCAGATAATTCAACTTAACTCCCGAGTGTTCCTTAGAATTTAGATCATAGATGTATACTCCTACTCAAGCAAAAGCCCTGACTCGTGCAAATCAAATGACCGACGATCTCATGTTCCTCTTCAATCCCAACAACTCAGTAATCATGAACTAAAATTCCAAGTCGAGACGCGTTATTGCCTAGAATATATGTAAATATGCTTCTGTGAGTAGATAGCAAGATTTTCAAACAACTCTGACCATATCTTGCTCATATCTGCCTAGTGATCCTAGATTTTGTGCCTCCAGACTATCTCTAATTCGCCTGTCTGAGAGTTTCAGGTTTAACTCTGCGTTTACACGAGACAAGACAATGGGAATATGTATTAGTTTTCAAAGTAGAGAAACAATTGGCCTGTTTTTTTATTCACTGCTAAACTACATCAAATCATTTGCGGAATTTACTATATTTGGAAAATCACAGACAGTGACGAAGGCAATGAGAGAAGTGTGAGTGTATTAGTTAAAAAGTTTGATTCTATTGCTATTGTCTCCATAAAATTGTCTCGTGTAAATGCCAAATAAGAGTGAAATAGGTCAAATTGCCAACTACCGTGGAATAAGCCTTTTATTCATAGCATATAAGGTTCTATCAAGTATAATGTGCGAAAGACTAAAACCAATTATCGCTGACCTGATTGGACCATACCAGTGTGGCTTTAGGCCTGGAAAATCGACAACTGACCAGATTTTCACGCTACGGCAATTCCTGGAGAAGACACACGAAAAACAAATCGACACCTATCATCTATTTATCGATTATAAAGCGGCCTTCGATAGTCCGATACAGGAGAAACTCTATGAAGCAATGTCTGAGCTTGGTATTCCTGCAAAACTCATACGCCTCTGCAGGATGACCTTGACGAACACCAAATCCGCAGTGAAAGTTGGTTAGGATCTTACCGAACCTTTCGAAACTAAGCGAGGCCTCAGGCAAGGCTACACAATATCGTGCGATCTCTTTAACATCTTAATGGAGATCATTATGAGAAAAGCTGCAGTCAACATGAATAAAACCATCAGCAGCAAAAGTCACATGCTGCTCGCGTATGCTGATGATATAGATATCATTGGGCGCACAATTAGAGAAGTTACTGCGGTTTTTTCGAGAACTGAGAAGGAGTCAGCAAAAGTGGGTCTGACGGTAAATGAGGACAAGACAAAATTAATGGTTTCAACGAACAGGGCCTCCACGCGATTAGACCAAAGCGTGAACGTTGATAACCGTTATAACTTCGAGGTAATGGACGAATTTTTATACCTCGGATCTGCCGTGAACAAAAACAACAACGTCAGCTTTGAGATCAAGCGGAGAATTGTGCTTGCGAATAGATGCTAAGCAAGCACTTTAGAGATAAAGCCCTCTCTCGAGTAACAAAAGTCCAGCTGTACCACACTCTCATTCAACCTGTCTTGCTTTATGGCGCAAAATCCTGGGTCCTATCGCAAGCAGACGAAACATCTGTAGGAGTCTTCGAGAGAAAAATACTCCGAAAAATTTATGGCCCTATAGTGCACAACGGCGAGTATCGACGACGCATGAATCATGAGCTGTATCAGCTTTATCCTGACATTGACATAGCTAAGCGGATCAAGATAACGCGATTGCGCTGGATAGGCCATGTCAGTAGAATGGATGAAGACGAACCAGCACGAAGGGTTTTCGAAACCGAACTCGAAGGAAGACGAAAAATGGGAAGATCAAGACTCCGCTGGAGGGATCAGGTTGACGAATCCCTGCGTACACTTGGTATTGCCAACTGGAGAAATAAAGCAAAAGATCGAACTGGTTGGCGAAATATGTTATCTTCGTTTTGTAAGGTCCCTGACCCCCCGGGGTTGTCCGAGACCGGATAAGTAAGTAAGTAAGGTCAAATTGTCCCTAGTCTCGCTAAAATATTTGGCCGTCTCATTTAGATGTGCGGAGTAGATTTGGGTAGTTTCTGTAATCAGGAATACATATTGCAGGCATTTTACAGCAGCCTGACAGTTTATACCTGAGACCTTGATGACGTTTAGTCCCGGTCAGAGTATAACTTCTTCGACTGCCATGACTCCTGTCTGGAAGACACTATAATGATGTGATAGTCTTTGTGACATGTCCAGAGCCACCTCTCCAGACTATACTGCAAAATCTACTTTGTCATCTAGTTTACATGCATAAGCGTACTGTAGTCCACTTGTACCGCCGATTGACACAGATTCTTTAAATCGTTCCGTAACCATAGCAACAACTGATCCAACGCGAAGAATGTTTTAGTTGGAAAGTTGACTTTGGCGTCATTTTCTTGTTCAGTAAATGTAGTGGTAACTGGTAGAGTTTAATCCCTAGGTCCTTGGTAGATTTTTTTTAGTTGTAGGCTTGAAGATGAATTTCTTGTCGAGATTTAAACCTACACTCATAGAAATATTTACTGGCTTTTATATTTTGCAAATATATTTTGGGCTTTATCAACCCAAAATTCGGTTGTTGCTACCAAATTGCATTAACCCCAACCGAATTGAGATTGTCGCAATTGAAGTCAGTCGCTACAACTGAAATACGTTTCTAACAACGTCATGTCATAATATCGATTCAACTGCGACAACCAAACTTCCTGTTATAGAATAGAGCAGCATCGGCTGGACAACAGCTGTATATATATCCAGTATAACTTTTTATACGAATATATAGCCACTGTGGTTTTTAGATCCTATCCGTAGTGTTTGGCTTGTAGGTAAACTTCTTACCGGGATTTAAACCCAAACTCACTGTACTAGTTGTGTTGAAAGTGTTTGCATGATCCGAAAATTCGATTGATACTACCGAATTGAGTTAACCACAATTAAATTGAGGTTGCCACAGTTATATGGAAGGAATTCAGTTGCAATAATTGAAATTTGTTGTTTGCATCACCATCGTTTCATAATATTGATTCGGTTGCGGCAACCGAACTTCTCTTTATTTATGTTGGGTCAATCGAAATTGTTCAGTTTCAACAACTGAATTTGGCGGTTATTCGATTGCGGTAACTGTATTTATGACAAATGTGTTAGTTGCAAACGAGTTTTTCATAAATTCCCACATTCAAGATACCCCCTTTAAATGCAATGCGCTGTATTGGACTCAGGAAGTGTAGATAGGTGTAGGAGGCAAGAGGGAATAGTGTTTGCTGATGTTTGATTTGAAATTGTTGATAACATAAGTAATAGAGACTACACATTTCGAAAGCTAATTCCACATACTGCATGTTCCGGTGAAGAAACAATTCCCTCTATAATGCATCTTTCGATTTACTGGAAAATTGACAGCAAATGGATGTGAATCTCTGGACAACTGTGTTATATAGTATATAGTTAAATACACGTGCCTCCTGCTATTTCCCATAGAAATATCGACAGAACAGTGACAAATAATGATGATGTTCCCAGCATAGGTTCACGAAAGCAAACATATGTTTATTATTTTGGCAAACTTTTTTCCCATATTTCGTCAAGACTGCATACAGTTTGTTGTTATGACAGTAGATTTGCTGTAATAGCAAACAAATTGCCTGCTGATAAGTAGCAAATATTGTTTGCTGTTAGTAAAAAAATGTTTTCCCATTACATCCCATGAAGAGATTAGAGAGAGCTTCTCACAATCTGTGAGCTGTGTGCGCTTTATAGGTTAACACTCATTTGCTGTTAATAGTATATTTTATTTTTTTGAATCAATAAAAAAAATTGTATTTAAGATGTATATCTTGTTGTAGAAAAAGACAAATAAATAGATAAATAAATAAATTTATACATTTTGTTTGTAGATGAGTGTATGCCCATGATATTCCTTATGATATATTTCGAATTCAAGTACAGTGGGCCACAGTTAAAATCATGCACTTGTAATATTTTGCTTCAAAAATGATTAAATGATTTTCTTAACATTTTTATTTCTAATTTAACTTAAGTGTACTTGGGTTATAAAACAACAAAGTAAACATTAGAAGATGGAAGAAGATACATAACTCTCATATTGGGAATGGTTCCCTAGGTTCACCGTGGAGCTGCTTGACCGTGTACAAAGGAGGGAAATTATGCTAATAGGTGACAGCAGGGTGGCCAACTCTATTATCTCCTTGGAAAATCGTCGAAATGTGAGCTGTGTGTCGTTGTTCCATCGATATTTACTGCTGTGTGTCGTTGTTCTATCGATATTTCCATGGGAAGTGTTCTTCTGAGATACATAACCTCATAAAAGAGGTTAGGGTATTTAACCGTCCGACAAGGTTGTCCAGGGATTCGCCTCCATTTGTTGTCGCTTGCCCAACAGATCAAACTACGCACTACAGAGGGAATTCTGTTTTCAGCAGAACAGTTCGTATCTGAAATATACTTCCGACGAGGCAATACCATAGACGAATATAGTATAGACACATTTATTCTCTCAATAAATTAAACGTCATAGGTATGGTTGCAAGTAAACATTGGATGGCGGAAAGCATGGGTTCAATAATACCAGATAGAGGCAATAGTAAACAACGTCCAACAAAGGAACAACAACCGAATTTCGTGTTTTTGTGGCAACTAGTTGTGCTAAATATAATACAAATGTATGCCAACGATATAAGTAAACAAAAAAGTGCAAAATACATTTAAATTTTTCGGTTCTACACCAAAACGACATCAAAAAGTTAAGTGAACATATTTTGTAACTCCACCTGGTGTAAGTTAAATTTAAATTTAATATCTCTCATTTCCACAAACCTACGACGAAGAGTGTGAAATGAAACGTCAGATGAGACAATAAATGTGTCTATACTATATACGTCTATGGTATTCCCTATTACTAATGATGTCAACAAGTTTAAGTCAAACATCAACAAACACTATTTCATCTTTCCTTCTACTCCTATCTCTACTTCATAAGTCACTGCATTGTGGCGGCGCTACAACGCCGGCAAAAAAATCCTTCCTATGAACCCACTATGCAAAATACCCACCCTCACATGTAATACCATCTCTGATGAAAGTGACCCGGCAGACGACATAATTTAAAATATTGCATCATCCTCACGCATGCAACGATATGAGGATCACGCCCATGGTAAAATAAGTATGATAAACGCAGTAGGAATTGTTACAACAAAAACAGACATTTTGTTTTTGTTTGGTGTCCATAATCTGTCAAATTTGCTACATGTGTGTGTCTACTGCAAAAGTAAACAAAAAGGTGCAAAAACAAATTACATGTGAATTTGACATAAGAGAAACACCTAAGCAAGAAAATTGTTCAAATCAGCTGTTTACCTTACTTATTTTACCATGATCACGCCATTGCTCAAAACTTATAATGCATCTCATCGTTAGAGTAACCGACCAGTTTACAGATCATTTGAAATCGAAACGTGTTCTAAACCAGTCGACAGACAGTTCCCCAACAGTAAAACTGCAGTTACACCTACCAGGATTATTTCATTTTCGGGATTATGTATATGTATGTAAATGTCAAACTCCATAAGAAAAAATCTCGATAATACCGAAAAAGCGATATCTTGGTAGTTTTAACTGCAGTTTTACGGTTGGGGAATTGTCGACTGATTTAGAACATTTCGACTGATTTTAAATGCCGTTTAAGTCAACGAGTAAGTATGTATATTGACCAACAGAAGGAAAGGTTAGAAAAGTTACCTTGCGAGTGGGAAGATCCCACCCCGATCCGACGAGTTTACCAGCCCGCTATCCGCATGTCATACGAGGCCGTCCGCCCAAGGGGTACAAAAACGTAGTACAACAATTTTCAAACGTATGGCGATCACGGCTGTGACCAGTGTGAGACACTCGTTAAGTATGTTCCAACTTGGTTCCAGAAGTGTCGGTTCTGACAGTATTTATAGGGGCAACCCCTATGTGTTGGTCAAAATTTAAAAAAATTCTCGGCACGAGTATGAGAATATTGACGGGTTATTGAACCGAGATCAGGCTACTATTTGGGGCATAATAATTCAACGCTATCAAAATGATGATACGGAGGAGGATATGCTTAGGTCCAGGATCTAGTGCACCAAATTTGGCAGCTGGTGCTGAGGATCATTTGGAGGGGAAGGCTAATGCGAATACAATTCACAGTATCCTCTGAGAAAATGGATTGAAAAGTTGCCCGTAGTAGGCCATACTTATCGCCGGCGACTATAAGGATAAGGATTTTGGCTTCTGGGGCATGTTTTGTTCACTGGCGAGGCCAAATTATGAGATTTAGGTCTGTTGGACACGTGGGTCTGATGATGTGTGGAGAAAACTGGGCGAAGAACTTAAATTGGAGGACATGAGGGTAACGGTTGAAGACGCCATTGTTTGGAGGTGCAAGTCGGCGTCAGGAGTTGGGAATGATTATTTTATAGGGAGAAGTATAGACAAATGGATGTGTCTCGACCTACTTCAGTGGGATGTTGGAGAAAGTGTCACAAAACTGGGTGTACAGGGTACATTTCAATTCTACTCACACAATGATCCAAAGCACAAGGCACATATGATAGGGAATGGTTTCTCTAGAATTATCCAGAAGTCATTGGAATACCACCCCGATCAACGGATTTAAATATTGTCGAAAATTTGTGGCTTATTTTGGAGGTGGGACGAACATCACCGGCAGGAGACGCTCAGGAATCCAAAATCTGGACTGACTACGCCGAAAAGTTGTTGCGACCAATGGAAAACGTCTGGAGGATGTCATTGGGTTATTATGTATGAATATTATTGATGATTGCTTGATGGTGTATGATGATCCAAATATTAAATAATATTTTATTTAATTTTTATGAATTTAACGAACGAAAGAAAGCTTTCGTTCGAGATCCAGGGAAAGGTTGTTATTGTCTTAATTGCTTTGTAGAAACAAAATACCAGTACGATTTTCACTGCGACTCACTGTATACGAAATAAGAGTGGGCAATAGACCGGATTGGAGTTGCTTAAAAATATGACTCATATTTCAATATAACACATAAGAATAGCACACAAATTAAGATTAATACAAGTATCAGGTTTCGTTTAAATTCTTAATCGTTTAATATAAAATTTAGATTTCAATATCGGAAATTACAGTGCAAATAACAGGTTTGCATTTAAAAATATTAAATGTGAAATATTAAGTGTCAACTGTTTTAAATTTTGAATTATGATTATTAGGGCTCTACCTTAACAAAGACGGAAAGAGTAATTTCATGCACAATTTATTGAAAGGTTTGTTTATGGTGATTACACTTTTTTATTTAAATAAAGTATTACACAATAAAATAGCACAAAAGATGTTTTGAAAGGATTTTTTGTTTTTGAAATGTTATCGGCTCTTTAGAAAACTGGATTTCAAATAGTATTTTACTGACTATTTAAGTGACATCTTAATAGAATCCCCTCATCCCCAGTGTAACATAAATCTCTCATTCCAAACATATCAATACATTTTGAATGTCTGCTGTGAATATTAAGTGACATTGAAAAAACAATACTACATTTCTTTTGGTTTGTTTATTATTGTTCTTTGTTTAGTGTCATTTTGTATTTTGTCAGTTTTATTTGAATTTATAATAATTTATATCCAAAATTTGAATGTGTTTGTTTTAAAAATTATTGTTATATTTTTTACAATATTGTTATTGTTTGTTTTTTTCATTCGACATGCTGTCATGCATACAAAGTCCATATCTACTACACAACCAGGCAAGACCAGACAGAGCATTCAGATTCAATCTACAAAGAACTCACAAAATTGCTAACAAGAATATAATGATGTAGGCGTGTAAAACTTTAATTAAATAATAATTGAAATTAGTTTTTAAGCCGCTTAACAATTACGTTAGTGGGTAATGACCTATTTTTTATTAATACCGCTTTATGTACGAGGATGGTGTGTACAGAGATGTTTACACATTGAAAAAAACCGGCCCCTGTAACATTATACAGGAACCAATGTTTGGAACATTGTTTACATGAATTGAAGATCTACTGATTTTTGGTTTCTTTGCTATCAGTTTTTCATCAGTTTTCAACAAACAAAGCCATATTTGGGTCAGAAAAACATTTATTATGACATATTAATTACTGTGTCTCCAACATTAAATATTGAATAGCAAACACAATGTTTTTGGACACAAGTATACTTTATTTGCGACAACCTACAAACACGTTATATTTGCATCCAAACAACAAAAAAGACAGATTTTTCAACGTGTAGGCGTCTACACCAAGAAACTTCCTTTGTTGATAAAGCCCCGTATTCAATTCTTGCGAAATTGTCGTAATAAATTGTGTAATTTACGTCTAAATTGCTACTACAAAGAGTTGCCACCTGTCTCTGATTTACATGAATATTTCCTCTTCGTACTCCATTTTAATTTTAACGCATATGATGTTACTTTTGTTTGCCAAAATAATCGAAATGTCAAAATTTCGGTGCCAAACAATTGTTTTCGTACGCAATAACGTTAACATAACAACCCTGTAATTGACTTTGTTACTTTTATACACGTACTTCTAATGGTAACGCAAATTCCATATGAGCTGAAGACCGGGGCTCAAATCTTTGTTAAACATTGTCGAGAAAGGTAAGTTCGTACGCAATAACGTTAACATAATAACCCTGTAATTGACTTTGTTACTTTTATACACGTACTTCTTATGGTAACGCAAATTCCATATGAGCTGAATACGGGGCTCAAATCGTTGTTAAACATTGTCGAAAAAGGTAAGTTCGTACGCAATGACTTTAACATAACAACCCTGTAATTGATTTTGTTACTTTTATACACGTACTTCTTATGGTAACGCAAATTCCATATGAGCTGAAGACGGGGCTCAAATCGTTGATAAACATTGTCGAGAAAGGTAAGTTCGTACGCAATGACTTTAACATAACAACCCTGTAATTCACTTTGTTACTTTTATACACGATTCGAGATCGGATACTCGAGCTGCAGTATTTCCTCGTTCGGTCTCGAAACGAGAATTGTGTCCGATCACGAAACTAAAACGGAACCGATCTCAAAATCAAATCGGAAGCGATCGCGAAACGAGAACGGAACCGATTCGTAAATCATATCGCATGCAGTAATGAAATCATTTCGGATTAAAATTTCTTCCGGAGGTTTTCAAAATGAAATTATCGAAAGAGCTATATTTTCCACGCTTACACATTAATATTATGTCTATTGTAAACTGAAAAAAATATACATATAAAATTGAAAACGCAAATAATATGAAATATAAAAGAAGACTACTATATGGAAGTTTATATTAACTAAAAACACTAAATTATTTCTTCTTGGTTACTTGAATGGTATCAGCGAACGCGGATCTGTATCGGATGTCCAACATGTCGGACTCAAGCCGGATCTGAATCGGATCAGCGAATGCGAAATCCGACGTATCGGCCACAAACGGTAAACGAATCGGATCAGAGAAAGCGAAATCCGATACGTCGGGCCCGAAACGGATCAGCGAAAGCGTAATACTATGTGTCGGACTCAAGCCGGATCTGAACCGAATCCGATTCCGACTTTTCGCTTATTGGAATCGGACAAAAAAGCGAAATGCAAAAACAATTTCAACTACACAAATGAAGTTACACTTCTGTCGTGTGTCTTCATGACAAGCAAATTATATTTTTCTTTTAAGCTCCGGGTATCACATTATTTAGAGCAGAATCCACGGGCCGACATTGTAAAACTCAGCTGATGGGAATTGCCAAGATTTATATATTTCAGGTTATACATCCTGCTATTGTTGTAATTGTCGGTAATAACAACAACCACAAGGCAAAAAATTAAATCAGCTGATCTAACGCTTCCATCTGTACTAGATACATCTTGGAAATTGCTATAAACAACATTTGACAAGGTCGAACCACGACAAGAAAAACATTAAATCAGCTGTTCTAACGCTTCCACCTGTACTAGATACATCTTGGAAATTGCTATAAGTAACATTTGACAGGTCGGACCACGACAAGAAAAAATTTAAATCAGCTGTTCTAACGCTTTCATCTGTACTAGATACATCTTGGAAATTGTTATACACAACATTTGACAAGGTCGGACCATGACAAGAAACAATTTAAATCAGCTGTTCTAACGCTTCCACCTGTAATAGATACATCTTGGGAGAATCGAAAATTGTCATACAACCCTCGTCAATGATGCCAGTGAATGATTCATAAAAGTTGACGAAGACACACTATTCGAAAGAGATTAAACAATTTTCAAACCGTCAGAGATTCAAATTGTTGTACGTGATAATTTTTTTTTTATTTCAATACATCAAGCGACAAATTGTCAACCCACTCTCCGAATAAAGAAAACAATCATTTGAATAAAGGTTTTAAATTGTTCAATAGTTTGATAACCTCTTTTACAGATTTGTTAAAGTTATCATATGTTTTTTTTTTATTATTATTAAAGAATTATATACTTATATAGGAATTAATTAAAACCAATAAACATTTCTTTTATATGGAGATTTTAGATTTAAATCTCTGGAAATTTCTTTATATGGTACAGCTTAATTAGCATATGTTTGTTCGCTACTTGAGGGAACTATGGAAAATCCCTTTATCAATATATCTAAAGCAATCACACATGTCTCTACTGTTCGATCGTATGACGTCCATATGTCGGTTGCATGACTTTAATTTGTTTGGAAATTATCTTTTATAGAAATCTTGTAGCCGTTTTAATTATTGTATTTTTAGAAATGAAATGAGTGAAAGGGTTTTTACCACTTGATTTGGAAAATTTACATTCAGTTTTTTTTTTAAATAACACAGATCGGCAAGATAGACTTTTTAGAACACTTTTATTAAGGTGAACCAATTTGTTATATATCCGGAAAATACATTACCGGATCTGACCCACAGGTATACATATCTGACGCTAATTATCGATAGTTGCATTTACTTTGTAAATTATCTAAAGGCAAATGCTTACACTGACAAATTTCGACCCTGTGTTGACGTATCTGTTAGTGTATATGAGTGTATATTCTGGCGATTTATTTAAATTTTTCCCCCTTTAAATCTTATTTTAGTTTTCCCTAATAAAATTCCAATGGCTGACTAATGATGCCGAAGCTACGCAATGTAAACACTATATTTTACAACCTTCTTAACAAAAACAATAGATGTACGATAGTCATCTCCAAATCATGTGGGATTTTGGAGTCTATTAACACATCAAACTAACTAAATGAAATCGTTATATCCGCTATGCAGTCACTGGTTAATTTGCACTGAATTGTTAAACAAAAAAAAATAAAAATAAAATAATATTGGGAATATCTAACATGCTCATAAACAAAAGAAATTCATTTGAATAACCGACGAAACAAGTTCGATTTCATTGTTACTAATAAACGTAATACGTTTAAAATAACAATAACATCAACAGCGATAGCAACAACAATAATACGAATATTAATAATAATACAAATAAAACCTACAACAACTACACAAATCAGCAAAACAAACCGATTAAATCATAAATGCGCGGTAACAAAGAACGTAATCATCTTGAAATTAAAACCGACCCTGAAGGCCGCTATAAATTCTTAGAACTTTGTTTTTTTTAAACTGGATTATTTTTCAAATTTTTGGACTTCTGTTCTCCAACGAAAGTCATAAAATCTTTAATTTATCGTCTGTTCTTAATCAATTTCTTAAACATTCATATAAATCCCCTCCCTCATAAATTCAATGTGTTTACATACCTTGAGCCGTTACCACAGCAATTGCAGCCAAACACACCACACCGGCTAAAATCCACAGGCACAACGATTTGTTGGACATTTTTATTTTAGTATTGTCTTTTTAGAGTTACAAATAAATCACTTTACGGAAATGCAATAAATATTCTTCTCTAGGGAACAGTTATGGAACACTTTGTGCTTTCAGTGCTTATGTAGAGTGCGTCTATAGAACTTCACCTGTTGCTAATCAATTTTAAACTAATATAAAATTTGTATATTCTCGGGTTTTTTGTATGATTTTTGTTTAAGATTTAAGGCGTTGAAAGCGTTTTCAAAAGTTTGTTGCTGTTCTACAGCGATAACGTGGAATGAAAGCTTTTGTCTGAGTACACACGTTTTCAGTTGAGAAATGGAAAATGAGAAAACAAAAGACTTAAGGCACAAACAGTGGCTGAGAGCATAAAGTAAAAAGTTGCCAGATTGTTCGATTTTGGGTTAGCCAGAAAATAAGTGGTAATTTAGAAATACATACACAGAAAAAAAAACAATCGGTAATATTACACAATTTGGGTTGGTGATTTATTTTGTACACAGAAAAAAAACATCGGTAATATTGCTTAGTTTGGGTTTGGTGATTTTTTTAGTATGAGGACTAGAAAAAGATGTAAGATTACCAAAATTGAAAGTGTAAAATATACTTGTAACAATAATGCTGAATTTGCATATACGTATTGGTAACTCTACTTGTTGTTATTAGAATGCAAAGACTAGAATGTCAACAAGGCAAGTCTCATTTATTGATACATCTTGGTTTGTTTGTGGATAGTAAATAAAGGGTTTGTTCGCGAAATCCGGTAGAATTCTAGTTAAAAGTGAAAAGGAGATTATTGCTTCGGTGTATTGTGCAAATATAACGGTGGCATATCCATAAGTTTGTGGTGGACACAAATCTGCACTCCATTCGCATTGCGCTTGAGAAAAAGGTTTTGGAGCTTATGCGTAAAATATTTACCAGGTGACTGCTCAAAGATAACAAACCGGAACAACAGGACTATGTGGGTGTACTATATATATATACAATTTTAATCTTAAAAATCGGAAGTATAATTTGTACCCTCGTTTTAAACCAGTGTAAATTTTGATGCTGTCTACTTGTACATCGTTTTTGAAACGGAAGCCGATCGAAAATTTGCCGATAAATAATTATATACAAAGTATTTACGAAGATGAGTATCTAAAAACATCTTACATTTTCCTAAACTCCACCAAAATTTTTTGAAGCTCACGCCGCCGCCGATATAAATGGCTCTTGTTGGTTTAAACTGTTCGAACTGACCCACTGATACAATTTTAAAGGTTCAGTTATTTCAATAACAACCCAAATTTGTATAAAACTGTCAAAATCAACAGCAGCCAATTTAATTTGTTTGTTGTCTCGTAGTCTTCAATAAGTTGGTCTAAGCACAGAGTTGCCACCTGAAAAGCCAATTTAATCTCAAATTGGGTGGTGTAAACGGCAAAGATTAGAGAACAATGTTATCGCTAATCTGGCCGCGATAAACTGCGATCTAAATGCGACATTAGTGTCGTTTCGTGTGAATTCAATACCATTGTTCAAAAATTAAAATAAAGTTTTCCAAATTGTGCGGTCTTTTTCGAATTATCTTTCGTTTTTTTCGCAAACTAAAACTAAACTTCACCGAATTGACCGCTTACATCAACTAATTCGCCGAATTTACTATCTTTTAAAAATCAGAGACAGTAACGAAGGCAAGAATGCTAATGTTCATGCTCATGAATGACAAGTCTGTGGATGGCTTTGGAGGGAGACTAATATAATGTTCCTAGAACTTTGTTAACTACTGTGTCGAATGGCATGTACAGCATTAATTTGTGAAAAGAAAAACAAAAGAAGGAATATGGACAAAGTTTCTATGCGTCCATTTTATTATACATACTTCTGAAACATTTTCAATTTCAAAAGAATTGTAAGTGAAAATTTATTTTTCAAATGTTTTTTAACAACGAAAATAATAATTTTGTAATTGTCATTGCGAACAATGGTAATTCTTTTGCATTTGCATTAGATAAAGTAATGCAAATTACAAAATCTCAAAACTGTCATACATGGATCACATTAATTATATGACAATTACAATTTGTAGTTTAATTTGAATTACCTTTACAAATTCAAAAAAAATTAAATACCATTGGCAATTGTTCTTATGTATTTTCAAAGCATTGCCTTCATATCTGTCAGTTTTGGTTTTCAAAATTGTATCCAGTACAGGTTTATGAATTTGAAAGTACTACGAGGCAACACCTATCGAAGTCACAAACCTCTATATATAAAATACTTTAAAAACAGAATTGCCAGCAGGCAAACAAATTCAAAATAATTAAAAGCATTCCCATATTTCATTACAATTAGCATCAGATTCCATCAATATCTACTATTTAATCTATTCATTAAATCTCAATTATTGCATTAGTATAATAAATGAATTAAGTGGTAACTAACAAAAAATAAATACATTTTCAATGTATTATTAGGTATAATATATGAATGCTCCATACTTTTCCGTACTGTAAAATAATGAACTTAATAAAAATGATCCTGTTTTTATAAAGAATGTTCTAGGAACCTTCACTAAAAATTAAATATTCCGAATATTCTCATACAATGGGGGAGAACATTCCAAATTCTGGTTATTCGAACGATATATGATCGACCATTTACCGATGAGACTATACGAGGCATTGAAGTCTGAGGATTTCTTGTAGATCTACTAAAATTATAACTATGACGTGATAATGGCGGGCTACCCGATAAAGTGATACCATAAAAAGTTGGCATAATTCGAGGTGTAACGTAAGAGTAAAATGACAAACCAAGAAAACCTACCACATAACTGGAAACATGGTCATACTTCTCAATCCATAAATATAACGAAAAATGAAATTAGACAGTTTCCTTAATTCTTCGAAAAAAGTTTGTGTTTTATCAGACACTGCACCAAACCCATGATTAATATGTGACATTAAAAGAGCCGAGGAAATTCTTTGTCTTACATAACATGGCAGATGTACCGGTAAAGTATATAAGTAGTTTTATTAAAACTTTAGTGCAAACCAAACCAATATGTGTGCCAAAATCAAACTTGTCATCAAAAACTACTTCAAGACATCTTATCCTGTTCACTAATTCAATTGGAGATTCATTAACAGATACATATATTCAAATTTCGACTATCACTTGAAGAACCGAAGAACAAAACTTCCATTTTATTCGATTTCAACTGAAGATTATTTGCACTCGGCGAACGACCTAATGTTGCCAGAGTAGAGTTTTGAAGCGAGTCCAACGAACTGAAGGATGTTCTCTTAAACAATATATAAATATCATCCGCACATAAAAATAGGTCGCATTCATTGATGCGAACTGCTTTCGAAACATCATTTATTTACATACTAAAGAGTAGTGGACCGACCTAACACAGTTTCCTGAGAAATCCCACATGTAATGCAACGCAAACCGGATTGGTAGACATTAATTCCCTTATTATGGATTGACAACTAGAACGAAACTAGTTGTAATTCGAAGACTAGTTGTAATTTCGGTATTATGATTTACAACCCGTAACACAATTCGTTCGTTTTCAGTTGTGTTGTCATTTTGTAGCTATTGTGAATCACAACGGTTGTCATTCACATTTGTTAGATATTATATAAACTAACGAATTGTGTTACTGGTTGTAAATCATAATACCGAAATTACAACTAGTCTTCAAATTACAACTAGTTTCGGTCTAGTTGTCAATCCATAATAGGGGCATAAAGCAAACAGACTGATCGATCCGTAAGATAAGATGGCATTAGTTTACAGGCAGTGCTTTGAAACAAAAATGTATCCTTTAATTTCACGATGGTCTACACACTCAAATGCCTTTGACAAATCCACACCCAAGAGCATACGACAACTACTAGCATCTCGTATCTCTGATATTGTCATTTAGGTGAATCAAATGAGTCGTAGTGCTAAAAATATATCTGAAGCCATATTGAAATTGATTAAGTACTAAATGACGATCATTTAGAAAATCCAATGTACTTACATATGGACTTTAATAATCACCCCTATTCTGCGTTACAATTACGTTCCCGCTCTACGTTACGCATCGATCGAACTTTGGTATTCCAAAAAAAAACGTAATCGAAAGAATAAGAAGAGGAAAAGTGTGTTGTCACAATAAGCAGATTGGCTGTGGAACGTAAAAAAACAAAACAAAACAAATAATCATTTGTGTAAACATTGAAGTAAAAAGTGTAATTTTGTGCAAATAAAACATATTTTCAACTGTTAAAACACAAAAGAATTAAAAATTCGTATAAATTTATTTATTAAATACACTAGCGCGTGTGAAAAGTAAAAAAAAACACAAAAAGAGGTATTTGTGACCAAAGAGTTAAAAAACCAGTTGTGCCGGAGGTGACTTTTCCTTTTTTGTTAACATCATTACAGCACAAAAATACATTTTGTTTACTACAATAGAAATGGAAGTAATAGCAGCAGCATTTTTGTTGGGAGAGGAGAACAACGTGCTCCAGAATGCGGAGGCAAGGATTGCCAAAAGAGATTTGATTTGGTCTTCGCCAAAAGATTTGGTGATTTGGTCTTGCCAAAAGAGATTTGATTTTGGAAATATCCATTGCGGACGCTCCATTATCCTCCTGTGCAGCACTGACCACTCCGAAATCCTCTGCACCACTTATCCCGCTAGTGCTGGTTACCAGTCCCTTCAATTTAATTACCCTGTCTTCAAGGGAACTAATGCGTTGCAGGCGACAGTAGCCTCCTCCGGTGCTCATCATCGCCTTCTGATTCGTGGTCAGCTTCCGTTTTATGTAGCACTTCCAGTCAATCCACACCTAAAAAAAATGTTTAAAAAAAATCAAAACCAATGCAGAATCAGGGTAATTATTTCAATGTCACATACTTTCTTCCATGCTACTCCGGTTTTTGTTGGTAGCCCCATTGAATTAAGTGTTACGGTCACCTCTTCCCAAAATGCCTGCACTTCTTCTTTTGGTTTCTGATGGTACCCACCCGCAAGGTCTGGTTTTTTGGCCATTAATTCCGCCAGCTTCTCGTACTGATCTTGGTTTGTTTGTTTCGACCTGTAATAAATAAAATAAAACTCACTATTTAGTAAAACAAATTAAAAACTTTATTAAATATATATTTAAATTACTACTATACTTACATTTCTCTGAATTGTATTAAAAATTTAACTTTTTTACACACTTTATTGTAAACAACAAAGAACCATTATGTTGTTCAGTCAGACCTTTTGCAGCGTAAGAAAAACGTGAAAAACGTAACTAAAATTGCAACGCAGAATACGTACAATCGAAAGAAAAACGTAAGTGGAACGTAACGTAACGCAGAATACCGATTTCATCAAAACGGAGAAAGTTCGATTGTGATTGTAACGCAGAATAGGGGTGAATATATTCCACAACTTTAGATAATGCGGTTAATATGCTGATAGGTCGTAAATTTTCAAGTTGATAATGTCTTCTAGATAAAGGAGTAGGGGTTACTCTAGCTACTTTTCGCATTGTGGGTAAAGCAGATGCAAATGATGTCATTAATGAAATACATCAAATGACTAGAAATATACGCAAATACCATTCGCAAGAACTAAACAGGTATGCCGTCAAATCCAACTGTCATTGATTTTACACGAGTCCTTAAACAACAACTTCGAAAACACAGTCAAAAGTGAAGGCACTGTCCAAATCAGCAAAAATAGACACATCATCAAGAATTGGCCGAGTTGGTGAGGAGTGCACAAAATAGTCGTTGGCATTATCAACATCAACCTCATCAACCAAACTGTCATTTAAATAACCATATAGACGTAGAAACCTCCACAATTGTGTATTAGCCATGTTCTTATAAATAAATATTGATGGAATAAATGCGCCTCACCTTCCGCAATATGGATTTTGCTTTGTTTCCCGCAGAGATCTGGATAACAAAACAGATCTATTTTTGGTCAACTGTTTATCCTAGGAACGGCAGAACGCCGTTCCAGAGGAACAAATGAAAATAAAGATGGTACTGGGAAATCAATACAAGAAAGTTGAGCAAGCAAATGTAGAGTTCTTCTGAGTTTTCTTATATATGTATATCGATGGCTTAATATAAAAAGGGCCTAACTCGATTTTTTGTAACTTGACAGGAGAAGGAAAACATTTAATAAAATCCGTACAATTTTAGATACAGCAAAAAGTTTTAATGCAATTTGCAAAAATGTGTTACCTCTTTTTATTAAAAATTGCATTAAAACTTTTTTTGTATCTAAAATTTTACGATTTTATTAATTTTTTTCCTTCTCCTGTCAAGTAACAAAATATCGAGTTAGGCCCGTTTCATATTAAGCCATCGATATGTAGTAACAGATAAATTGACCCTGCTGTCTTTTTAAGTTACGAATGGAAATAATAAAAACTTAGTGAACATTTTTGTCACACAAAAAAGTGAAATCACTTTAGTTTCATCCATCATTTGTGCAATGAAATATTTAGGCTTAAACCTAGAATAGGTCGGCAACTCGCTTCGGCTCCAAACTATTACCATTGGATAGAACTTTTAATTTTAAGTAAAAAAAATTAAATAAAAAAATCGGGGGCAACGCCTATTTTCGGAGTTGTGGGCACCCAAAGTTCGGACATACAGGATGATACTACGAGTGTGGTGCCGTGTTATGGGACCGATTTCACAACTTTTTTGTATAAAACGAGTCGAAATAAACAAAAATAAATAAATACATTTTTTGGATAACTGCTTAGTTATCCACGTATCGGATTTTTAAAAATATCCAGAAAATATTTTTTTTTCAAGCAATCGAGTGATTTTTCGGATTTTGCCACATCGACTTCAGGTACAGAGGGAATTTTAACCCCCCTGCCTGAGCCCGGCCGGACGTCCGGGCGACTAATTGCAATATAAATTTAACGATTTTCCAAAAGTTCTACCACACGGTACGAGCAACATAGGTCCCTGCCAGGGCTACTTGGCCCGTAACTCCCAAAATAGGGGTTCCCCCCGATTTGTTTACTTTACTTTTTTTACTTAAAATAGCGATCCCTACAACCAAAAACAAAAGCAAAAAAATTGGACGTGCCGATCTATACTAGGTCTGTTCCAAAAAAAATCTTTCAAATTTTATATTTAATCAACGACACAAAAATGACTTAAATCTTGTTGAAGGCAGCAATATCGACAGATTGAACGAAATCTTCGAATGTTTCAATCTTCTCAGTCAACAAATCAATGGACACCTTCTCGTCTTCAATGACACACATGATTTGCAATTTCTTGATGCCATAGCCGACAGGCACCAATTTGGAGGCACCCCACAAAAGGCCGTCCATCTCGATGGTGCGCACGTTTTTTTCCATTTCCTTCATGTCGGTCTCATCGTCCCATGGTTTGACATCGAGCAACACGGAGGATTTGGCAATAAGGGCGGGTTTCTTGGACTTCTTAGCGGCATAGGCGGCCACACGTTCTTCGCGAATCTTCTCAGCTTCGGCATCATCTTCTTCATCAGACCCGAATAGATCGACATCGTCGTCATCATCAGCAGCCGCGGCAGCAGCTACGGTGGGTTTGGCGCCGGCACACTGCGGCACAGCGGAGCCGCTCCATGCAGCCTTTTCGCTGGCTTCGAATGAGGCAATGTGTTTGTACCAACGTTGAACATTTTGGTAGTCGCCAGCTGGGGCTTTGGCTAACGCATCGAACACAGAGATATCGGCTTTGCTAGGTTCATAACTGCAAATACAAATATAGTGGATGTAATGTTAGAATTCACTTTCTAAAATGACGACGTGTGAGGCACATAACCTCAACTCCGCTGTGTGCTGGAATGTAGAACTTACCCGCTGATGTAGCTGTTGTCGGCCAAGAAATTGTTCAATTCCTTAAGACCTTGTGGGGTTTTAACATCACCGAATGCCATTTTTGTTTAATTTATGTTAAATAAAAATTAAATACTAAATAAATCTGGTTCGTTAGCCAAAACGCTTGCTGCCTGTAAAAAATTGACAACCGGAAAGAAACGAATTGCACGTAGAAATGTCAATACCACAGTTCACAAATTTGACAGCACAGAAGCAATTGCGAAAATATGGCAACAACGTGATATAATAGAGTTGCCAGGAACTTTTACATCTGAATGTGTAAAATAATTAAAAAGTGCAAACAAAGCAAAATGAAATAAGCAGTTTTAGGGCCGTTATTATAACTTGCCAATAGCTACAGTTGGGATGTTATCTGACAGATTATTAGTTTTTCGTTATTATAAGCATACTTTAGGCTAAAACTGACCGGTAAGCTAAAGGAAGATAGTGTTTCCTTTAACTTTTAACGTAAGGTTAATGTATTTAAAATTGCCACATTTTCTGATATGTATATGCAGGAGAAGAAATTGACATTAATTTAGCTTTGAAAATAAAAAGTGAAAATGGAAAGCAGTCCACGTTTGTTTTATATAAAAGAGCTAGAGGATATTTTTGAAACTCGCAGCCTAAAAGAAGAGCCTCCACAAGATCTACGAACAGAACCTCTTCCTCTGCCAAGTAGTTTTTGGCTCGTTTTCTTGTTGTTTCCTTGTTTGGCGTCATTTTAAAATTTTTTTAAAAATGCACAAATTTTTAGATGGCTTATAAACAAACAAATAAAAGAACGTTGCACTACGTAACTATTTTTATTATAAACCAATTCATTTGGTCAAAAGTAATCGGTTTTTTCTTTGGTATTGCCACATTATCAAAAATATTAATTTTATTTTACTGGGAGGTTGTAATAACAAAAAAACATTTAATGGCCACTTTATTGCTCACTTCAGCTAAAGTTACCTTTTACTAACATTTACTTTAAAGGCATGTTATAATAATGGGCCTTAAACATTTTTCAACACCTCGCTTCTGTAGTTCTCGAATCGAAAAAGTTTTCACATTAAGCATGAAACAAAAAATTCCATCGTTTCTCGATTTGTGAGTAAAGTGTTTCTGTATATCAATGCGAAAAGAAGCAACACAGCTGACGTTTCTATCGGAATATTTCAAGTAGCTGTCAAGTAATAAACAAATATTTTAAAAAACAAAATAAGGTAGTGGGAAAAACAACAAAAAACAGAAGTAGTTTTAAGGGATTCCCACTGCTCCTTACAATTTGTGTTGGAATTTAACCCACCACATCGTCTCTTGCAAATTGCAAATTAGTTGACATATATTCAACAATATTTGCTTTATGCTTTTTTTAGATTTTTCTGTAATATTTAGGAAAAATTAATTGCAATACATAACAAAAAGATATAATTGTTATCTTCTCCATTTAAAATATAAATTTTTAATTTCTTAAAAACATTTTTAAGGAACGATTCGAGAACAATGTGAACAGCTGTCATCAGATAAATCTGAAGGTCTTCAAAATAGTTTGAAAACCAAACAATTTGTTTGGGTTATCGATAAATCAAAGAGCGAAATATAAAATGTCTGAGAGAATAAACGAAGAGAAAAGCGGAAATCTACAAATTACATAGAATTTTTGATATTTAATGTGAAATGAAAGAAGTACAAATCTTCAGTGTAATTAATTTAATAAAATAAAATTTTAATAAATAAAAATCAAACAACTGCACAAATTACACATGTATGTGTGTAAGCGTGCATAACACATGTCCTCAGCAGTGTCTAATCATCTCGTTTGCTTTCCATGCGCTATCAAGTAATTGTTGCAAGTGCAAACCGTTGATGTTAACACTGTGGCGTCTTGCATCAAATGATGACTGTCAGATAAAACTTTCTGTATGGACGAGAAATCGATATTTTAACGATAACTCCTTCAAATATGTCTGACAGATATATCTGATATTTTGAACCCCACTTTAAACTAAGTACAAAATATATAAAATTGTTCGATAACTCTTTTATTTATGAGTTATCTGAAGATGAAAATATAAAAATCGGAAAGATATTGTCAGAACCCTTGTCATGCCTCAGTACAATATAGTGTCGCCGTCAAAGACGATCTAGAAATAGACGACCAGAAGATGTGCACAATTTGGCAACCCTGGTAAAAGAGAACCAAAAAGTGCCAGAAATTCACTCAAAGGCATTTCTCTCACGCGTCATATCTTCATTATATCATACTTTTTGCATAGTTTATGTAATTTTACTTCAACATGGTTGGAATTTGTATAGTTATATACAATAACACTATCAAAAAGCTGCTCGTGTATTGAAATATTCAATGAAGAGAGTAAGAGAGAGAGAGACTAGGGTTTCACTCATTGTGTTAGTTGACATTTGAGTGAAGAGAAATTTTGACTGTCTACTTGTATATCGTTTTTGAATAAACCACTAATTAACTCTGAATTACGATTAAGTAATCCCACAGTTAACTACCCACTTAAAAACTGTCAATTGGAGCTTCAAATTGAAATCAACTTCGATTACTTCACATCAAATTCGATTTTGCCCTTACACTCTCAAAAAAGTTGACGCAATTTAATTTTCTTGTCAGATTCCAAAATGAAAGGGGCGGTTGTCTATTATACAGCTACAAAAATTAGAGAGTATTTTGTTATTTTAAATGCACAGTTTCGGAGTTATGGGCTCCGAAATTTTGGATATGTGAAAGGGTAATGGGGTTGTGGTACGGTGTAAAGCTTGTTTCTTAAACAAGTCAAACTTTTTTCTATAAAACAAGTCAAATACCACAAGACCATAAATGCGACATCAAGGGCAGCCGGATATCGCACTCTCCCCATTATATGTAGTCACTGGAATCTTTTACTTTTACGTTTATTGACTATATTACAACCTCATGAGGTCACACGTCTTACACCTATTAATTAAACAAACAAATTAAACAAATTTCTACATATTCTTCCAACTGGCTCTATGCTTCGCCTTTTCTCGCCAGTTGGTAACACCAAGTATACGGAGGGATTCTTCTGCCTGGTCTTTCCAGCGGAGTCTTGGTCATCCTCTTTTCCTGCTTCCATAGGGTACGTTATCAAAAATCTTTCGCGCTGGCTCATCTTCATCCATTCTGATAACATGGCCTAGCCAACGCAATTGGCCCACTTTGATTCGTCTAGCTATGTCCACGTCAGAATAGAGATTATATAGCTCTGCGTTCCAGCGACGTCGGTACTAGCCGTTTTCCCTAACAGGACCATATATTTTACGGAGAATTTTTCTCTCGAAAACTCCCAGGTGTTTTTCATCCGCTTGCGATATGACCCAAGTTTCGGAGCCATATGTCAAGACAGGTAAAATGAGAGTCTGACATAGCTGGACTTTTGTTCGTCGAGAGAAGGCTTTGTTCCTAAACTGATTGCTGAGTCCAAAATAACATCTATTTGCTGAGCCCAAAATAACATCTATTCTATCTCCAGGCTGACGTTGTTGTCCTTGTTCACGTCGGATCCAAGGCAGACAAATTCATCTCAAAATTATTATCGGTTGTCAACGTTCATGTGCGGACCAAGTCGAGAGGTTTCTCTAGTCGTTGACACCATCAATTTTGTCTTGCCCTCATTAACAGCAAGACCCACCTTCGCTGATTCCTTTTCGATTCTTGAAAATACTGCAGTAACCTCTCGCAAATTTCGCCCAGTTATGTCTATGTCGTCAGCATACGCCAGCAACAAATGGCTTTTCGTGTTAATGGTCTTGTTCGTATTTACTGCAGCCCTTTCTCATTATTATCTCCATTAAGATGTTGAAGAGATTGCACGAAAGTGTGTCGCTTGTCTAAGTCCTCGCTTGGTACAGAATGGTTCAGTGAGGTCTTTAACCACTTTCATTTGGTGTTGGTCAGCGTCATTCTACAGAGGCGAATCAGTTTTGCCGGAATACCAAGTTCAGATAAAGCTTCGTACAGTTTTCCCCATATGGGGCTATCGAAAGCAGCTTTGTAATCGACAAAAAGGTGGTATGTATCGATTTGCTTTTCGTGGGTATTTTCCAGGATTTGGCGTAGCGTGAATATTTGTTCAGTTGTGGACGTGCCTGGTCTAAAACCACACTGATAAGGTCCAATCAGGTTTTCAATAATTGGCTTGTCTTCCACATAATACGCTCGACAATACCTTATACGCGATGGATAAAAGACTGATACCGCGATAGTTGGAACAGACACACGGATCACCCTTTTTGAATACAGGAAATAAGACACTGAGACTCCAACCGTCGGGCATAGATTCCCCCATCCATATACCGCATATCAGTTGATGCATGTGGGCTATCAGTCCTTCGCCACTTGCCTTAAAAAGTTCAGCGGGTAGGCCATCCGCACCAGCGGCTTTATTATTCTTCAGCTGGGAGATCGCCGTTCTACTCTCGTCTTGGTTGGGGGGTACAATCTATACTATCTTCCACTATCATTACCTCCTGATCTTCGGTGGAAGAATCTAAGTGGAGTAGTGCTGAAAAGTGGTCTCTTCACATTTTGAGCACTCACTGCTTCTCAGTCACCATTATTAGGCCCGTTATTCGATCTTCTTACCCTCTGGAAAACCTTTCGGGATTCACCATTCATCCTGCACATTTCGGTTCTTTCACTCTCTCTCTGCCCCCACTGCGATTTTTTTCACCTAAATAGTTTATTTTCCTCCCTTCTCAGCTTCTTGTACCGCTCACTCGCAGCACGCGTTGTAACTGACTGTTTCGTTGCCATACGTGCAGCGTCTTTTTCATCAGTTGCAATGCGACATTCTTCGTCGTACCATGGCTTATCCTTCTGTGGTTTTTGATAGCCAAGTTCAGTCTTTACAACGATTTCCAAAGAATGGGAGATGTGCTTCCACTGCGCATCTTCGTCTGCGGGAGGGGGTATTCTGCTCCAGCAGGAGAGAGAGTTTCTATCGATAGGACATTGATATCTCCGGTACTTGTAGCTAGTCAATATCCAGCTTTTCCTGTGTTCGGCTTCGTACGTTTTTCGCCCTGCTCAATCTCGTGCGAACTTTCGCAGCCACCAGGTAATGATCCGAGTCGATATTGGCACCTCGAATCACACGTAAAGGGTTTTTCAATAAGAGCGCAACAAAAGTTTTTTAAATAAAACAAAACCGGTTTTAGATACCAATGAAATTCTTTATTCCTGTGAAAGTACGTTCGATGCCATTATGTATGGAACTCGATTTCTTTTGCATGGCCACCACGGGCACGCTTGCAGAAGTCCAGACGCTGAACCCAATTTTCGACAGTTTTCAAGCATAAATCGGCCGATACTGCTGCAATTTCACGTTCGATATTTGTACGAAGTTCATCAATCGTCGCTGGCTTGTTGGCATAGACCATAGACTTGACGTATCCCCACAGGAAATAATCTAACGGCGTCAAATCGCACGACCGAGGCGGCCAATCGACTGGGCCATTTCGTGAGATAACACGTTCACCAAACTTGGTTTCCAATAAATTGATTGTGGCATTCGCTGTGTGGCTTGTGGCGCCGTCCTGTTGGAACCACATGTCCTCCAAGTCCATATTATCCAATTGGGACCAAAAATATTCGGTTATCATTGAACGGTAGCGATTCGCATTCACAGTAATGTGCCGGTCTTGATCATCACGGAAGAAGTACGGCCCAATGACGCCGCCGGCTCATAAACCGCACCAAACCGTAATTTTTTCGGGATGCAATGATGACTCATGGATTACGTGTGGATTGCTGTCTGACCAATAACGCATATTTGGCTTATTGACGAAGCCATTCAGGCAGAAATGAGCCTCATCGCTGAAGATGATTTCCGATGACTTTCCGCTCTTAAAGTTGAGGCCACTGACTCCAAATTTTGGTAGTAAATTTTAATAATTTCGACTCGTTGTTGGCTCGTATATCTTTCCATGATGAAATGGCAAACCTTACTGAAGACAAATGTCAAAAGAGCGGGAAAAAATATGGCGTCGTTTGCTGTCCCTATCGATTTACTTTTGAAAAACCCTTTACATCCATTACACTAGAAGAGTGCCTGCCATCTATTACCAAGTGATCAATCTGGTTCTTCGTCCGTTGATCACGAGATATCCAGGTCGCCTTATGAATGTCCTTATGCTGGAATCGTGTGCTACTAACTACCATGTTCTTTGCAGCGGCGAAGTCTATCAGTCTCATTCCATTATCGGAGATGGTATCATGTAGACCGTGATTACCGATGGTTAGTCGAAAGACACTTTTTCTAATTTGGCATTAAAATCGCCTAGAATAATCTTAATGTCGTAGTCAGGGCAGCGTTCATATACTTCCTCCAGGCGCTCATAAAATGTTTCTTTAACCTCATCATCTTTATCCTCTGTCGGTGCGTGCACACAAATTAACGAGATGTTGAAATATTTCGCTTTGATGCGAATTGTGGTTGAACCTGGAAACTAGGTGTCGTAGTCTCTTGCCTACTATAAATCCGCACCGAAATTCGTGCTTACGCTCATGGCAGCTGTAGTAGATATCGAAGTTTTTCTTTCTGGTGCAACCATATCCTGTCCATCGCATTTCCTGGATCGCTGTGATGTCAGCTTTATATTTTCCGAGGACATCCGCCAGTTGGAAAATGGCACCAGCCCTGTATAACGTTCGAATATTCCAGTTCGAATATTCCATATCCTTAAATCATGGTCCTTATAACGTTTGCGAGGGTCGTCAACAGTTGGGGGGTTTCTTTGTTCATTATCTTTTCTGTGTATTTTCATTGCCAATATAACGGTGGCGGGAGGCAAACCCAGCCCACGGTGGTTTGGATTTTACCTACTGCCAGGATGATTATGTTTCAGCCGCCCATTATGGATCAGACGCTGAACAGAATGCAGTGTGTCGAAACTGGATTTTGGTTTCTTTAATTTTGATCCGCCGTTGGCCAGGGGTGTTGGCTCATCCGCCTTCAAAGGACAGAAGAATATGTCCACTACTTCGAAGAGCTTCAGTGACAAGGGCCACCTAATAATCCTGAGACGTATCAGTGATCGCATTACCACTCAGGTTGCTCATTCGTTTTGCCTTCTCACTTTAGCTAGCTATCGGAGGTTTCCGATAAGCCATTGCCCAGGACATACTGCGTGGAAGTATTGAGCTGCTTGAACTGTCCAATAAAGGAATCATTTCCGGCCACTCCCAAGTGAATGGCTATCAGAAACTTTCCACCTCCAAGGACAGTCCCCTGTCAGATATACTCAATTTCACAATTCACTATGGAAATCACAATTAGCGTGTTTTTCCTACGCCGCTTACTTATATAATCGCTTGTTTTGTAAGAAGTACCAAAAACGATGTACAAGTAGACAGTCAAAATTTCTCTTCACTCAAATGCCAACAAACAAAATGAGTGAAACCCTAGTACTTCTCTACTCTCTCTCTTACTCTCTTCATTGAATATTTCAATACACGATCAGCTTTTTGATGGTGTTATTGTATATAACTATACAAATTCCAACCATGTTGAAGTAAAATTACATAAACTATGCAAAAAGTATGAAATAAGCAAGATATGACGCGAGAGAGAAATGCGTTTGAGTGAACTCCTAGCACTTTTTGGTTCTCTTTTACCAGGGTTGCCAAGTTGCGCACATCTTCTGGTCGTCTAATTGTAAATCGTCTTTGGAAGTACTTAGCGAAGACTTAGCGACACCAATTATTTTCGTTAACTTTATATTTTTTTCGACATCTTTTACCAAATTGGCAACCCTACCAATTTGGCAACCCTAGTAGAAGAGCAAAAACGATGTACAAGTAGACAGTTAAAATTTCTCTTCACTAAAATGCCAACAAACAAAACGAGTGAAACCCTAGTACTTCTATACTCCCTCTCTTACTCTCTTCATTGAATATTTCAATACACGAGCAGCTTTTTGATAGTGTATTGTATATAACTATACAAATTCCAACCATGTTGAAGTAAAATTACATAAAGTATGGAAAAAGTATGAAATAAGCAAGAAATGACGCGAGAGAGAATTGCGTTTGAGTGAACTCCTAGCACTTTTTGGTTCTCTTTTACCAGGGTTGCCAAGTTGCGCACATCTTCTGGTTGTCTAATTGTAAATCGTCTTTGAGAAGAGAACCAAAAAAGTCGACGCGATTCACTCAAACGCATTTCTCTCTCGCGTCATAGCTTGATTATTTCATACTTTTAACATACTTTATTTTTATTTAAACATGGTTGGAATTTCTATAGTTATATACTACAACATCATCAAAAAAATGCTCAGAGGTTGGCATTCCACTCCATGAGTAAATTTTCTTCTCTATTTAAAATTCCATACTCTTTGCTTTTACCTATTCATATATTTATTTTTGCGATAATCGCTTGCTTGTAACTAAAACAGGACTAATATTAAAAAGGATGGCTTAAACCTAGAATAGGTCGGCAACTCGCTTCGGCTCCAAACTATTACCATTGGATAGAGCTTTTAATTTTAAGTAAAAAAAATTAAATAAAAAAATCGGGGGCAACGCCTATTTTCGGAGTTGTGGGCCCCCAAAGTTCGGACATACAGGATGATACTACGAGTGTGGTGCCGTGTTATGGGACCGATTTCATAACTTTTTTGTGTAAATCGAGTCGAAATAAACAAAAAAAATTAAATACATTTTTTCGATAACTGTCTTAGTTATCCAGATAGCGGATTTTTAAAAATATCCAGAAAATATTTTTTTTTTAAAACAATCGAGTGATTTTTCGGATTTTGCCACACATCGACTTCAGGTACAGAGGGAATTTTAACCCCCCTGCCTAAACACGGCCGGACGGCCGGGCGACTAGTTGCAATATAAATTTAACGATTTTCCAAAATTTCTACCACACGGTGCGAGCAACATAGGTCCCTGCGAGGGCTACTTGGCCCGTAACTCCCAAAATAGGGGTTCCCCCCGATTTTTTTATTTTACTTTTTTTACTTAAAATAACGATCCCTACACCCAAAAAAAAAACAAAAAAAATTGGACGTGCCGATCTATACTAGGTCTGTTAAACCTAGAATAGGTCGGCAACTCGCTTCGGCTCCAAACTATTACCATTGGATAGAGCTTTTAATTTTAAGTAAAAAAAATTAAATAAAAAAATCGGGGGCAACGCCTATTTTCGGAGTTGTGGGCCCCCAAAGTTCGGACATACAGGATGATACTACGAGTGTGGTGCCGTGTTATGGGACCGATTTCATAACTTTTTTGTGTAAATCGAGTCGAAATAAACAAAAAAAATTAAATACATTTTTTCGATAACTGTCTTAGTTATCCAGATATCGGATTTTTAAAAATATCCAGAAAATATTTTTTTTTTAAAACAATCGAGTGATTTTTCGGATTTTGCCACACATCGACTTCAGGTACAGAGGGAATTTTAACCCCCCTGCCTAAACACGGCCGGACGGCCGGGCGACTAGTTGCAATATAAATTTAACGATTTTCCAAAATTTCTACCACACGGTGCGAGCAACATAGGTCCCTGCGAGGGCTACTTGGCCCGTAACTCCCAAAATAGGGGTTCCCCCCGATTTTTTTATTTTACTTTTTTTACTTAAAATAACGATCCCTACACCCAAAAAAAAAACAAAAAAAATTGGACGTGCCGATCTATACTAGGTCTGTTCCAAAAGGATATAAATATATGTCAATCAAATATTTATAGTTAATCCCATATACGTCTACTCAAATCAGTAATGTGTTTGCTATTGAAATCCCAAAAGCATTCTTCCTCTTCTTGGGGAAAATCGCTAGAAGTCCACAAAATTCCCTAATATTGGCAATCCCCAACGCAATGTACACCAACTTGGCCGCACTTTTGCATAGTGGTAAAAATTTTCACAAGAAGAAGAGGAAATTTTCTGCTGTTTTGTATTGAAGAGAAAAATTGCAAAAAATATATTAAAATATATACGAAAAGTGTGATCTAAATGTAAACTATTCCGGAATCTAGCATTATCCGCAAGAATCTTTTGAAATTTACAAGAATATTTGAGAAATAAAAGAAAATACCGTGTACATTTTTTTTCGTAGTCCACGAAAAGCAGCACAAAACGATACAAGAGGAAAAAGTAGCAGAGGAAGAAAAAAGGCTTTCAAGCAATAAAAAAATTTCCTGTACGTATGTTTGCAAGAAAAATGTTAAAAAGAAATATCCAATGATATAAATGAAGTGAAATAATAAAATCATTCGATTTTTATAGTGCAAGCATTAAGTGAAAGATGGCAAAATGCCCCCCTCGTGCAAAGAGAAACAAGTTAAAAAAAAATGCAAACAGATTTCCTTGTAGCACAAGTCGTTAAAGGATATATTTCCCCTCTCTCTAATAAGTATAATTTTTTCATTTCTATTTTGATTGACTTCTTTCTCCTCCTGGAACAATCACATTTCAGCATCATCGCATTGCTGTAGTTGTAATACGACGACGAGGCTGCCTGTGCGTTTTTCTTCTTCGTTCTCCTTACAAATTTATTTCATTATGTTCTCTGATTTTCCGTTTTGTCGTTGTTATTATTTTGTGTTGTTGTTGTGTGTTTGTTTTTTTTTTATTTTGCATTTGCGCCACTTTCGTGTGAATGTTGGCTGAAAATGTATGAATGGTTTTGGCTGTAGGCAGAGATAGATAGATTTCTTCTTTTAGCATAACGGAGCACAACACTCACCTCACCACACCAGTCATTCACTTACTCACTCAGGCACGCACTCATTCGTTCGCTCCGGCAGTCTGACAGGTAGGCAGGCACTCTTGGTGTTTTGTCTGTGATGGGTTTTATATTTTGTTTGTTTGGCTGTTGTGAGTTTATCGTGCGATGTGGTGTGGGTGGCTTAAAATGTGTGATGTGGATGTGTTTGTGGTTCCTTCATTTCTATTCCGCCGTGGCAGGGATTGAGGTGGGCAAATAGGTGGGATGGCAAGCTGGCTGGATGGATGGCTGGCTAATGCTCGCATGTATCACGACTGTTATGTTTACCATTAACTTTGTTGATTTCATCATGCTGGCGTTTTGTGTAGTACAAGTATTTCCTTTCCTGCGCTCTCCCAAAATAGCTTCCTGCGTGAGTGTTAGCTCGATTTTCTTCTCTCTCTTAATATCTCGCTCACTTGTGGATGCTGTTCTTCCTTGATTTGCTGGTTCCGTGTTTTCTCAACAATTTGTCCTGCTGCGTCTAATCCTTGTGTGCATTTGTGTTTTATTTTGCTAAAACTTAAGTTTCCGTCAACATTTTTTTGTAGTACTTAAATTGTGTTTTATTGTATTGGAAGTGGTTTTGAATATCGAGTGTCACCGACATTAAGTGCTGGCAAAAATTTTGTTTAACATGGAGTGAGTGATTGATTGATTGTCGCTATACATCAGATTCAGTATGAAATATCTTAAGGGTTTATAGTAAGTGATTGTTTTTCTTGCCCTAAGGGGTAAATATACGAAAAAGAATTGTGTTAGATGCAATCCTCCAAGTGTCGACTACAGCTGAGAAAATGTTTGTAACATTGGCAAGCGATTTACATATTTCATGCGAACTGACGTGATTGTCTGTTTCCGACGTCACTTCTCTGAAAGTGCTGCGGCTATTATATGTGTAAGTGTAAAGGTTCACGCGGATCAGTTGGGAACTACTTAGATGATATGCCAGTCAGAGTGGTGTCATATGAAAGATACAAAATGTCCTTAGCAATTAACCACAGAATATAATATAAATCATTTATTGTAAGACAAAGCTTTACATGACATTCCTCGTAAATGCATCTCGCCGAGTTTGATGTATCCTTGTATCATCCTTGTCTGTAAAGCAGGGGGAAAAGGTCAACGTGTTGCAGCAAGAAGGGTATGAAGATCATAGTAATAAGTTGTGCAAACTGAAACGGAGTATTAACGGATAAAAGAAAACACCAAGACATTGTAATCGAAGGTTTGAAAATTATTTACCAAAACTTGATTTCAAATTATGTGAGAACAATGGAAAAAAAGTATACCCTGCTAAACTAAATTTTCCACAATCTAAGGCTAAGGCTTCGTCCACAAAGTGTAAGGTATTTTAAGCGGCTCCCCGTTGAAAATGGTTGAAAAATAAGACGTTGAGAACGAAAGAATTGGATGTATTTCTGAATGAATTGAAGACATAATTCAAAATAATTTTTAAAGATGCAACGTACTTGGGCTTCAAATTAAAAGGAATCCTCAGTCAAAAGTGACAAGTTAAGAAGCCCATACCAAAAGGTTATTAGTAATGTCTGATTTTTCCGAATGTAAGACTAATGACGGCAAAGTATTCAAAATCAGGAGAAGAAAATGGAGAAAATATATAAACTAATCCCCATAATTCAACTAAACTGTTTCCAAATAGTGGCCACTAAACGAACAAATTCGTATTAATTTCCAACAGTTATCGTTCTACTAATAGAAATAATGACAATCAGGTATACATTTGGCCAAAACAGACATGTTCATATTAAAAGCAGAAAAAACTTGGCCTATAGCATTAAGCCCTTAGCAAGAACTGTTTAAAATTGTTCGAATGATATCGTCCGTGTTAAAACAGTTTTGAGACACATCTCTGCTACTCCAAACTATGATATCAAATGCAATTGCGAATGAAAGACTAAATTATGGTGATATAGTAGTGCTACAGATTCTGGAGGATACACCAAAAATGGAAGATCAACATCTGGATTTATAAAAGTTATCCTATAGCAGTCTCTTGGTTAAACAAACAACATATAGTAGACGCCACATCAACGATAGGGACCGACGTAATTGGCGCCACAGAAGCCACTGGAAAAAATAAACAACGAAACAACTATTGGTTATAAGGAAATTCCCAATTAGGAAATGGATAATTGAGCTGATGTGTGGTTGAGACAGAATACAGATTAGCATCGTAAAAAAAATATACGCTCTCAACCTTATCTTTGCTGAAAAGGCAATTCCGAGAAACCTTCAAGTCAAGCAAACTACAACTGTTGATGAGCATCTTGCACACGCCTTGAATTAAATAACTATGAGATTATTTGCAAACGTCAAGACTCAAATAACTGCGAATTAAATTGGGTGTCCATGTAAAGAAGGATAAATATGATTGTATCTAAGTAGACCTAATTAGTTCTCATTAGATCCGAAACATTGATCGTATCAGACCTAATTAAATCTAATTAGGTCCGAAAAATGTTTGTATGTAATACTAGAAATTAATTTAAATGCAGTTTAGTTATATTCATGTCAGTCAATTCAATTCTCAATTCTTTTGTCAATTTAACAATTTTCTATTCGAATCAAATGAATTCTGTTCATTTCAATTTCATTCAGTTCAATTCAGTTCATTGAAATTAAATTCTATTGAATTCCATTTTACTCTGATTCAATTCATTTTAATTCAACCAATTCAATTTATTTCAGTTCAACTCAATCAGATTCAACCAGTACAACAACAAAATATGTTATTGAATACAGTTCTTGATGGACTGTCATCTGTCCAATCGCCCCAACCATTGTATTCTAATACATAGAGAAGGAATTACAGGAATTTCTTCCATCTGACTTTAAACGCAGTTGGGCAGAGATTATTGCATCAAACGGTGGTTGCAGAATCCATTAATAGATATGACCGCAGCAAAGATGCTTAATGAGCACTCCCCGGCATTTCAGGAAAGTAAAGGAGTGTTCTCAGATTCAACCGAAGAACTCTAGCTCAACTGAGATCAAAATTAAATTCTATCACTAATTGCTACTGTTCAGAACTGCTACCGTATGCTGAACCCTCATAACACTATTCATATTTTTGACTGCCTCCATAGATCCACTGACTTGCTTCCGATTGATCTACGGCTCGGACCCATGGTGGTTGCACTATTTCTGTAGCTTCCCACCAGCATCCCACTGGTTCACGCGATAATACTAACAATTAATTATTACATTTAGATACAGTACCATTATAACAGTATGAGATATGATAATGTGTAATCATTTTAACACTGAGTCTAAATTTGAATTAAATTTAAATAATACAACCTAATCATGGTAGATCACATTCAGCTTGCCTAATCAGCTTCGAGGTCAACTAATAATGGTTGCGGTGTCCACTGCCGTAACTCTACACGGAATGAAAACGCATTTAAAGACATCGTTTTACAACCAACATTTGTATAGAGATGTCCTATAACCAGGGGTTTCTGTGGCACAGCTGATCGAAATGGTACTGGGGAAATGATGTAGAATGAGAAACCAAAGAAGACAGGAACTAAATTTAAATAATGTTTATTGATACTAATGACAGCTAAATTATGTTTAATGTTGTTTGCATTGAACGAAAATACGCATTCCCTTTGATTTATGTCCGTTTTATGTCCAACCAAAGTGTACCAATCGGTAAAATACAGCAGCAAATCGAACTCGATGAAATGGCCTACTACCTCGTCGTCATGAAGAGTCAGCGAAGAGAGTAATAGAGTCTCTTAAGTATTACTCTATGGCTTAACACGATTCCACTAAATCCTTAATCTGTAGCCAGTGAAGAAGAACAACCTTCCTGCTTTTCGAATGTAACGTAATGTCAAATCATAATAATTCCCATATAAAATCAAATGTTTACGTTAAGTGTCCTGCCTTCATTTGGCCGGGAAATAAACATTGTTTATTTTAAATTTTATTCAATAGACAAACATTTCTAAATCGACTCGACTAAGAAAATATTTAGCCTATTTCATGTACATGGAATGCTGTGGTATTCAATACACTCAATTTATATTCTGTCATCAATTTGAAGTGTCCTTTTATCAAAATAGAGAGAACAATTTTCCGTTGAATCACCCCTAATAATCACAAATAATTATCTTGCACCTCCCCTCCCCCAATGAAATAGGTTCCGTGAAATATCTTAGTATCTGGCATTAAATTATGATTCATTAGCGCAGCGTAGTTTATTTCTGTGGCTGACATTCGTGTAATAATCTTCATCATAGAGTAAACTTTTAAATAACTTTTCTGGCTTTCAACCCCAAAAATATCTGTTTTGTGGATGCTGGCTCTTTCTCTTGGCACCCTGTCACTCTAAATGCGTTCCTCAAAACATATATATGTATATTGTCTGGCAAAATGGAGAAGAACGACAATAAACCACAGCAAAAACAACATAAAATAATGTTACGTCTGATTTAAACACATCCGTTTCCGTTTATTCCTTCATGTTATATTCGTAATTTTCACAACAACTTATTGTGAAATATTACAGTGCTTTTTTTTGGATTTTTGTTTGTTCTTTCTTTCGTCATTTTGGAAATCATCGTTGAACGAATTTCATAATAAGAACAAACGGATATAACTACACAGGATGTATGGAAATAATAGTTATCCTGTTGCTTTCGCATGATGTCCACCAATAAACAAAGGGGATTTACTTTGTTTGTGTGGGTAAAACCGCTGATTGTCCCAGTTAACAATTGACCAGCAAGTAGTACGTCCGTGTCGGTAAACATTATATTTTTAGTTTATTATCGAACTCATTTGTTGCCGGTCTATTTTAGTATCGTCCCTATTATAATTATTATGATTATTCCTGGTATTTAATGATGTGAAAGTGTTTCCCTATTAATTTTACAGTCTTAATTTCTTTTTTAATTAGTTTTGCTGACAATAATTAATAATGCATAGTAAGCAATCATGGCAATACCCCCTCCTTCTTGATTTCCGTTCAATCCATAGCCTTTCTAGTAACTTGCCTGACTGTCCTTAAAATCACAGTCAAACACACTGGGTTGAGTCATTTTTATCGGTTGTTCACAACAGCACAACATTCTCTAAGGCAGCAATCAGTGTAGCGATGCCTCACCACCGAACACACTGTGACAATCAGGCATTAGACTCCAAACAAGCCATCTCAATTTCCTTGTACTAGTTAGTACCTTTAGGCATTGAAGTAGAAACAGCTACATAGTCGATTGAGGAGGACAAGCGCATGAAGGGATGGCTTCGATTTCACTGTTGTCAGTATCATTGTAAACATTTCCACAGCATCACAACCATTGAGACACAGACAGGCAGAGGAGAAATAAAGGGAGGCGAGTTGCCATCTAATACCTGTGAGAATACCTAAAGATTTGTACAAATTTAAATTTAAATGAACACAATAGAAAGACTTTGCTTCAGATTGCTGGCAATCAAAGGACTTTTTAAGTAATAATCATGTTAAAATATAAAATTTAAGCAGATACGAGTCTCACAAATGATCAAGACATTTATAGTTAGGTGGCAAGGGGATAAATAAGCCAAACACTTTGGAGAATATTTATGATGTAAAATTTGTATCATAATTCACGCAAGATTAAATTGTAATTGAATTGTATCTCGGGATGTATGGCATGTGGCACCGTCTTGTTGAAATAACATATCGTGTACATCCATATCACACTCAATTTAGAAACCATAAAACTGGAATATCATGTTGCAGCAGATCACCATTAACTGTCCGACCAGCCGCATTTTCGGAGAAAAATGGTTCCATGATGGCTCCAGCCCAAAATTTAAGACAAACAGTAACATGTTGTTAGTGCATTAGTTTCTCAGCAATCACTCTTGTATTTTCTGAACGCTAGATGCGATCATTGTGGAAATTATCGATGCCATTTCGGTCGAAATCTAGATCGATGTACAAAAACCACTATCATATTCCTTTCAAGTAGACATAGGAAACAAGCATTTCCACACCCACTCTGAATCCATTAACCAGTATTGTTTTGGGTAGTTTGGTAAAATGGGATCACATCTCTCGACTTTGTAGAAATATCTGGTAACTGCCTTTCAGTACATATTGGTTTTACTTGAATCATTACTTTGACAATGTGTTCTCTAATGAAATGATGCTTTACACGTTTACTTTTGTAGCTTATACCGAAACATTCCCTATTGTGTTCATAAAGGTTTATTGTATAACTCGTATCTATATAATGCGGATCCTGTAGAAATTCTCTTAACCGTATAGCTTCTTCTCTTGATAGACTGAGGGCAACGTTATCGACTTCAGAGTATGAAGTAGCCACGGTTTAATGGTTTTTGATGCACTATGAACCATATACTGTCAACTTAATGGCAAACATTTTGAGCCGGACGCCCAATCTGAATCAGCTTAATATGATATCGGCTCCATGTTTTTCTTATCAAATTTTAATTTCTTAGAAGTTTTACTTTAATTTCTTGCCATCTGTTCTCGATTGTTTCAGACTGTTATTGTGATTTTATCAAACATTCGAGATGCATTGGCATAAGGAAACTTTTCAGCTTGCAACGACGGCATACATTAAAAACTGTTTGTTGGCATTCCAATGTTATTTTGACAAACGTGTCTTGACCAGATTGCAGTCTGATAGTCCAGATTAATGTATATTGCATTGCTTTATTGTATAATCATCAGGTTATAATTTTTTTCAAGTTGTCATTACAAGAAAATGCTTTATTGGTCTACAATCCGACATTTCAAACACTGCCAAAACTAGATTTTAACCTTGTTATTCTCAGTTACCAATAATGAGAATAATGTGATTGTCAAAATCATATGGTCCTGACTACAGGTTAACCAACCAACGTTGGGTGAATAAATCATTGTTAACCATTGAGTGAAAAACACAGCTCGATGTTTAACCACAATTTAACTAAGAAACGAAAATGGTCATTAACCGGAAAATTGACCGTAAATTATCGTTATGTAATGTGGCAACAATACTCGGGACTGTCTGTCGTGGCATCCGTCTCTTAATTGGGGGATTCAATGCATTTCTTTTGTGGCGTCCATAACCTCTTGTACCTTTGTGAATGTACAAGAATAAAACACTTGCTCCTATATACATAACGAAAATCTAGTCTCTGGATTGATTCATAAAAGTTCCTGCCTACTATCTAACTCTAACATGAACATGTCTGTTTTAGCCAAATACAATCCTCATTGTCATGATTGTTGTTTGTAAAACAACAACTGCTCGTCGAATTTTTTAAATTAAATTGTTTATTTACAATTTATCCTTAATATAAGGACAATAGGCTAATTATATGAAATTTTAACATTATCGTACATGTTGAACTCCACTGAGAACAACATTCAAGTTTATAAATAATTTATGATCTACATATCCATGTACATTTATTTTTTTATTTAATTAGATAAGTTTATTTATGAAAAGATATACCTAGGATACTTCTAATGTGTCATCCAAGACAAATGTGGTTAAGAGATTTGAGTGGCTACTCCAATCTTTCAAGATAATTGGTATGTTGAGATCTTTATGAATGATTTTATTGGATACAAACCATGGTGCGTTGACTATTGAGCGAGCTGTGCGCGTTCTAGTTTTACACTCACTGATTGGGACCTACAGTTTGACACAGGTTCCATGAAGCTTTTTCATGGCAAAATACTCGATAGTGTCGCCGTCACTATGCGAGGTGACCGGCGCCGAAAGAAACTTAAGGTGGCCAGAGCAGGGATAGAGCTCTCGTTCTCATGCACAAGAGCAGCGCACACTACCATTGCACCACCCACAGCCACACCATAACTAACAGACTAACAACAGATTTTTTTCAAAAAGCCGGTATTTAGAACCAGAATCTTTGTCTCAAACAAATCTCAAGATTATTTCATTTCATTTATTACAACTTTACATGTACATATGTAATTCAAACCCTTATGGCCAATTTAAAGTAAATTTCAATATGCATAAGGAAGAAGAGAAGCTCTCCTTAAATCCCATCATAGGATGTTACGGGACACCATTTGTTTTTTTATAAATTAAAATATAGCAGCTAGAAACTACACAAAAAACAAGTTTTGGTCTTTAACTTTGAATTCAATAGAACAGTCAATAAGTTCAGGGAATCCAGATGACTATTCACCCGCAAATGCCAATCATCTTAACTAAATTGTGTGATTCAAAAAGTTTATTTCGTATCGGCTAAAACTTCTTGTCACTTAGGGTATTGCCAGTGAGTACGTACAATAAGTTGAGAGAATCCAGATGAGCTTTTATGCGGATCTGTCAGTCATCGAATCTATATCCTCTAATTTGGGGGATTCCAAGCGTTTCTTTTGTATCGCCTATAACCTCTTGTACAGATGTGGAAATAGATGTGGATTATTTCTCTCTTCGTAATCGTATTTACCTCTTTGTGTTGTGCACAATTTTCTATTTGTCCCAAATATCGTAACATTTAGTTCTTTAGCCAATGTCAACATGTGTTATTTAAGTTGTTTTTTTTTTTGTTTTTATGTGATTTTTGTTTCGATTTCGTTGTTGTGGTTCATGTAAAACCACTTTTTATTTAGTCTTTTTTTCATAACAACTTTCGATGTGTTTACTGTGGTCGTCCGGCGATCTACGTTTTGTTTATTTGAATTTAAAATTTTGTTTTGCATCATAAGTCCTTTACCAAGAAATAATGTTGGGGCTGGTTGGTGGCTGGTGGGTGGCTAAGTAGGAACGATTTTCTAAGTATTTACATTTTAATACTTTTTAGTATTTTAATTTAACTCAACGACTTTTATTTCATTTGGTAAAACTAAGAAAAAAGTTTAAAGTTCGAAAGCATTTTGGTCACCTTCTCTATAATCTGTATAAGAACTTTCGTTTTCTATAAAAATAAAAACTGAACGCTGCAATTTAGTTTGTCATTGTTTTTTTTTTTCTAACACCATGGAACTCAGATTTGTGTCTCATCATCGTCTTTTTTTTTTAGACACAACAGAGAATTCTTCCAAATGCTGTAATTTCAAAACAGCCTATTTTACTCAGTATTTACAACGCGATGAACTTCTAAATATAGTTTAATAGCCAGGGTGCCAATTTAATCACTTTGGTTGTAAAACAAATCACAGCATTTGTGCACAATATTCATTGGCATGGAAGCCGGTTTTGTGATTGTATCTAAGCAAACTATTAAACATTGTTGGTAACGTGTTATTTTATTCTTTTCTAATATTCCATTTATGCACATAATTTGCTTAACATCAAAAGCTTGTCCCAAAAGTGTTGCCGCTGAAACCTGTACTAAAGTTGCACATCCAGTGGCAATTCATATGGAATGCACACACTGCTTTATGGATGCAAGATAATAGTTTCCTTGTTATCTGCTGGTTGAGTCAGTGAGTAAATTATCCTACATTGTGGTCTTCATTCCAGTCAACGCACATGTATCCCCCAAATCGTAACCCTGACTGAAAATGTATTTTAAAATTGAATGGTTTGATGTTTTTAAGCACTTTAAAAATAGCAAAAGAAATATGCAACAAAAACAGAGATAAATGAACGAAAGACACAAGAAATTGCAAATGAAAACATTGACATTTGAAAGTAAAATTTATGTAATTGTCTTTTGCTTTGAAGATTTTTCTCGCGTTTTCATGATTTCTCGATAATAATCAAATACACTTTTTGTTTCTGCCGTTTCGTATCTTTTCAATTTGTTTTCTTATTTTTTTGTGATTGCAATTACAGATACGAGGACAGACACACTAATTTCTGCCAGCAGAAACGCAAAATCGAACGGAAAATCAAATCCTTCTAAGGCGGCGAACTCAATGGAATTATAAATTGAGAAAATAAAACCCAAAATCCTAAGGGAGGGTAAAGATTCGTAACACAATTACTGCTATTTAAATAGTAAATTAGATCTCTTTTATTGGAAGAATATCCAAGAAAAATATTGTTTGTCAACAGAACAACCAACAATATTTGATATTACTTACTCTAGAGTATGTATTTAAAAGATCCTGTAAACATAATACAAGGATCAAACATAACACAAAAAAGAACAACAGCATCAACAACTACAAGAAATTACACCTTGGCACACGTTCAGTATCAACGTAGAGTAAGACATTGGATTTAAAAATAGCCACCGCTCTACAAACAAAACACCGAAAACGACAAGGAACAGAAGAAGAAAATCACATTAAACCATATAGGAGGTTCGGTGGTTAAAGATATCTACGAAATTTTTTGCGTGCTCTAATTACAAAAGCATTATCCCATCAATATATATCCGTATATATACAAATTGCTAAGTAATTATACCCTCCAGGTCCCCTTACAAGAGAAAGATATAAAGAATTAGCAGCGGCAACGGATATCAACTTCATTGCCAGCAGGGGAGACGTGGTACCTAAGCAGCGGCTCAACCACCACCAACACGGAAATATTTCTTCAAAACTGTTGTTTTTATAAATTGGAAAAATTACAAATTTCAAAATGAAACGCCGTAATGCCGATTGCGGCAAATTACGAAGGCCCATAAAACGTAACAAAATAACAGAGAGCATGTACGGCAGGTAAGTAAAGCTTTTACATATGTCTATTTAATTTTTGTATTGAATTCGATCTGAATTGTTAAATTAGAAGTTACAATTTCTTATGAGCTAAAGTATTACAGTTTTTTTTTGATAGTGGAAGATTTGTCGCAAGTAGGATTTCAACTCATATTGCCGAACGAAACACCACCTTTATCGGCTTATGTTCTAGGATACCTAAAATCTGTTCAAATGTTTATGTTATAAGTTGTTGGATAAGTTTCAACAACTTGAAGTTGACATCAACTTATCGCTGAGCTAGTTGTATCCATAACGAAAACGTAGCCAAAGCTGTCATCTACTAACGATATTTAATTCAAAACATTTCGACTAAACTGTATGCTACAAGTGGCTACGAAGCGAACGAACACATGATATCTTTTGACGAACAGCTGTTGTTTTGCTAACAACGATCAGGACAATCAGGGTTGCATTCGATTAAAACAGACTGGACTTATGGTAGGTAGGAAACTTATGAGTAGTCAGTCTTTAATTAATCCTTGATTCATAACAGTTTCCTATTCCTTCATGGGCCGTAATGGGAAACCATTTATTTATTTATATTACAATTCAGTTGTTATAATTGAATTAGAAGTGAAGCAATATTTTTTTCGTAATATATCGACATATCTGCTTTAATTTAAAAAATATACGACCTATGACACACTGGCTCTACAGAAGCGTAATCAGGCCTGTACTAACATATGCTTCTGTAGTATGGTGGACGGCAGTTGAGAGGAAATGTAACATCGCAACACTGCAGAGGGTTCAGAGAATGTGCTGCATTGGTATCAGCGGTGCAATAAGGACAACCTCGACAAGAGCCATGGAGACTATTTTATGTATCCAGCCAATCGAGATTAGAATCAAATACGAGGCTGCCCTTGCGGCAAAACGCCTACAAGCTACAGGTGAATGGATCAACAGGGATCTCACGTCAAAACACCAACGGATAAATGGGGCCTCAGTCGGGTACACTCAGGATACGTGTGAATCTGACCGAATACCCGAGATAAGGGTTAAGGCGAACTGCGTGACCCTAACGCCAACTAGAGACGCCTGGCAGAATGGGACCCTGACACCAATGCCAAATGGGACTTACTGCTACACGGATGGCTCAAAGCTAGGAGAAAAAACGGGTCTAGGATTCTTTATTGAAAATCCAGCAACCGAATCCCACCTACGGCTCCCGGATCATAATACGAACTTTCAGGCGGAAGTTCGGGCGATTACGGAGTGTATCAAATGGCTCGGCGATAATACAATCCCAGCCGAGGCAAATATATTCACGGATAGCCAAATGGCAATAAACGCAATATCATCAGAAACGGTAAAATCTAGAACGGTCCTTGACTGTAAGAAGGTGATAAACGACTACTCTATGCACGGCAGACTCAATATCATCTGGGTGCCGGGGCACAGCGGGGTATTCGGCAACGAGAAAGCGAACCTCCTGGCAAAGAAAGCCAGGGAACTCCAAACGGTAAGCCTAGATGGAGCGAAACCCTTTGGGGTGACGAAGGCTGAGTTAAATAAATGGGCGGAGTCGGCACATATAGCCCAGTGGAACCGGGAATCAGTAGGCAGGATGACAAAGATTCTATGGGGAGACCCAGATGAATCGAGAACAAAAGGTTTGCTGAAACTGGGAAAAGCCGAAATGGGCAAAATGATGGGAGTCTTAACGGGGCATTCGGGATTACGAGCCCACCTATACCGTATTGGACTAGTGGCGAACAGTGAGTGCAGGGCATGCATGGAGGACGATGAGACGTTGGAGCACTTCTTATGCCACTGCCCGGCCTTCACACAAGCTAGATCCAGATATCTTTCGGATAGTACGATACCGGACATGACCAAACTTATGGGTATGGACTGGAATAAACTAAGGAATTTCGTGAATAGCACCGAATTCCTATAAGGGACATAGTGAAGTGAAGTAGTAGGATAATCTTAGAGCGCACAACAGGTCGTACTTAGCGGCTTAAGTGTATGTCTTTACTGACATGGGAAGGTTTAGAGTGCTCCTTCTGAACACTCAACACCACGCCCCTCTTTTCGAACTAACTAACTAACTAACTAAATTGAAATATTGCTGTGTGAATATTTTTGTCCGTCGCTGTAAATGTTCGTTGAACCAAATAGGTAAAGCATTTATCTTAATATTTTTTTCCGTTTTTTGTGTGTATAGTTCAGTTTCAAGTCTTTTTAAAGAGATGAATTCTTGAATTGTAGCGGGATTTGACATAAACACAGCTTTTGTCGGGGATAGCTTCACATTTTGTGTAGTTTTGAATCCGGTAGTATTGTCATCCAGGTATCTTTTGTTTATAGTGGCTTTCGACTCATTTCACTGTGTCCAACTGGGTTCGCTAGGACTGGTACTAAAACGTTCATCGCATAGAAAATGTAAGGACGCGTTTGCTGGCTCATATGACACTTTTGACATTCGCTCCTTCATATGAATAATTCTTGATAATAATCCTCGAGACCTGATGTTAGATTATCACAGTCCTATATCGCGAGCCGAGACAGAGCATCATAGTTACATGTACTTCGTCTGTTCTATCGTTATTCCGCCATTGTTTATATCATGTATCGTTTAAACTTCATCTATTTTCTTCATTTTAAGTGTACGCGATGCCTTGCGCATTCAGAAAGATTTGCTCGGCTCAAAAGGCCTGATAGCCCTGCAATTAGAAGAATCGAATGTTCAACGCAGCTGGAAAGAAAGGAAAAATGAAACTGATCCTAACGCTGGAGCAGGAGGCAGCCACCACTCTCGAATCTAAGCCCAAGTCAATATAGTTTGAGGCCCCATGAATTACACTAAAGCCTGTTTAAATCCTATCAGCACTCAAATGAGCCAATTCGCTTAGGTTTCTAAAGAAGAAGGATCCAATAACCTTAGACTACTAATATCTTCCTCAATAGTTAGCATACGCTCTAAAATTATAACGTTGACTATCTTTTGCTTTCTTTTCCAGCACCACCGTACTGTACATGAAATTTTTGGTACTATGGGCGATTGTGATAACAGCAGATTTTATGTTTATGTTCCGATTTGAGTTTTTATGGCCATTTTGGTTACTGCTTCGTTCAGTACACGATTCATTTAAATATAAAGGATTGGTAAGCGTTACTAACTAGCAGTCACACATAATAATATAATAATACAATTGAATTCTATCTAAATTTTAGGCATTTTCGGTATTATTTGTATGCATTGCAATCACGTCCGATTTGGTATGTTTATTCTTTATACCAGTTAATTGGTTATTATTTGCAGCCAGTACATATGTTTGGGTACAATATGTATGGCACACAGGTAAGATATGATTACATTATGATCAAATGCCACTCACTAACCATCTTGATCTCGTATGTTTTACTTGCAGATAAAGGCATTTGTTTGCCCACTATAATATTATGGATGTTATTTGTATATTTAGAGGCTGGCATACGATGGAAAGATAGTAGACATATGCCTCACTTAGATTTATGTAGGCCATTTGCAGCACACTGGTAAGCATTATTTACACTTGAGGGCCGAAAGTTTGTAAATGCTGGTTTTTTCTTTTGATTTCTTTACGTAGCATTGGCTATCCTGTGGTTACTTTAGGCTTTGGCTTTAAAAGCTATGTCGGCTATCGCATGCGTCAACGAAAGCAGCGTGAGGTAGCCAAAGAAAATGAATTTTATATGCAACTATTGCAACAAGCACTGCCTCAGGAGGAACCAACAACAGCGGCAGAAGAAACCCAAACTGTGGTTGCCACACATACTTCCAACTCGAATGCGGTTGCTGCCATCTCCTCGGCGATTCATGGTGCACAAAATCATCACAACCATCATCAAAGCAATTCCCTGGCAACGGGAGCGTCACTGGCGGCTGCCCATACGCAAATATCCAATTCAATAGCTACAGCAAATGGTTCGGTGGCTTTGGCACAAAGTAATCATCACCAGGAGCACCACCAGCAACAGCCACATCACAGCAATCATAATGGTAACTGTTTTACAGCAAATGGTACCGCTTCAATGGCTTCATCTGCAGCTTGTCATGTAGCGGGTGTTGCCAGCTCCAACTCCAATACCTTCTCATCCTCAACTTCTTCCTCTTCTAATAATGCAACATCTTCTTCTACATCTACGTCTTCAGCCTCATATTTATCTACTACGCTAACAACAGCAACATCATCATCCACGGCAAATGATGATAAAAGCTATGTACAAATTGGTGGCGGTAGTGGTGGTAAATTATTACAATGTAGGCTTAAGAAAAAAACTATAATAATCTGCAAATACATATGCATATTAATTCATATATATATGTAGTTCAGGTAGTTGGGTAGTCTAAACATTTGTAAATTGCCAGCTAATTCTTTTCTAGAGGCATACGCTATTTAAGGCGAATCAAAACTTCATTCCTTATTGACAAATGTATAAAGGCCAAAAAGTATTAATGCATGTTGCCTAATATGATTGTATTCTAATTAGATATGGTTACTAATATTCTATATTGCACTATTCCAGTTAATTCAAATGGTCATATAGGTGGTAAAAGCAATCGACGTAGTGTCGATAAGGACAATAGACACCGAGGAAATTCATCAGCCAACCAGTTGAACAATACGACAGTGGATTCGGGCGATGTTCAATCCACCAATAAACACAATAAAAACAGCAATTATCATCAATTGAATCATAGTAATGAAAGCAATAGCCATCATCACACTAACAACAATAATAATAAGGATAAATCCGACTGGGATAATAACAATTATCATCAGCAACATCAGCCGACGGCTAACAAGGAAAAGGACAAACATGGTAAGATCCTCACCCCCATCGCAAACGCAAAGAAATTGTTAAAATCGTAATGTTAACTTTTGTGAAATATTTTCAGAAACTCAAACAAAATTGAATAAGAAGTCATCAAATGCTTCCTCACAACAACAGTCATCAGCATGTAATGTTAATGGCAATGTTACCACACATTTGGACTCTGATGAGGTGGTGGTAAGCGTGGAACCGGTTGAGAAAATGAAAGGTTAATTTGATTTTGTGTGTGAAAATAATACTAGAAATTGTAACATTTGTTCTGTTTGCAGGCCGTCGCAATCGTTCCAAAAAGGAGAACGCTTCCAAGGACAATCATCATCACCACAATAATAATAATATTAACAGCAGCAACAACAACAACAACAATAGCAGCAGTACCAACAATAATCATCATGTTCATACTAAAGACTCCAACAAGGAGAATCAGCAGCAGACACATAATAATACATCTAAAGACACTCATCATCATCATAATTCGGATGCCTCGTCCGTTTCTTCGTCGTCATCATCTACATCATCATCATCGGCGAAATCTGGCAACTCAGCCACCTCGACCATATCTCATTTAGCTTCTAAAGTTGTCTCAAAGATCTGTGAATCGTGTTTGAAACTCGAAGCAGACGTTAAAAAATACCGCTCCGAAATCAGCCACATGAAACAGATCGAGAATGAGTTGCGACAGAAACTGGATACTAATCTGACAACTAAATCCTGTTTGCAGGCCAAACAGAAGGAATGTGACGAAATGGAGAAACGTATACATGAGCTGACAAATGCACGCCACACTGACATGCTGCAGTTGCAAACCGTAGAACGACGCTTAGCCGAAGAGAGGCGGCTGAAACAATCATTGGATGCTCAGCTCAGCAATGAGAAGAAGGCGCGAAAAATTGCAGAAGACAAGGCGGCACGTCCAGAGTGCAGTTCGCAGTGTAAGCAAAGAAAACAGCAGATTGAGGAGGAAATCAAACAGCTGAGACGTGATCTAAAACTGGCAGAAGATGCTAAGCAAATGGCTGAACAGCATGGACGTAAATGGGAGCAAGAAGTAAGGCCTACAAGTAAAATATAACCTCATAGCATGTGAACACATGTTGTTTTCTTTTAGCTTCGTATGTTTGAAGCTGAAATTCGCAATCGTGATTCCATACAACCCGGCACAGATGTGTTGATGAATGCTTTGGCAGCCATGCAGGACAAAAATTGTACTTTGGAGAAAAATCTTTCAGCGGAAACGAGAGTCAAGCTGGACTTATTCTCAGCACTGGGAGATGCCAAACGACAATTAGAGATATCTGAAAGTAAGTTAAACCCATTAAATCTTTATGTACAATGTATTAAAACTCAGTTGTATCATTTACCAGGCTTAAGACGCTCCAAAGAGGATGAAGTTCATGACCTTAAAGCAAAAATTGCACAGCTTCTGGCAGTCATGCCAACAGATTCGTTGTGCTTACCAGCTTGCAGTTCTACTGGTGCCAGTTCGATGCTACGTATGAACGACACACCACCACTGCAGACAGGTCCTGGACCAGCTTCCCCGATGCTAACCAGTATAAGTGCAGCCCAAGCTCAACAGCAGCTGAGTGGCCGTGTTGTATCCAGTTCAGCGTCTGAATATGTACAGCAGTCTATGAACCAGGAATATCAGCACCAGCAGCAACAACAGCATCAGCAGCAACAGCATCAGCAGCAACAACATCAGCAGCAACAGCATCAGCAGCAACAACATCAGCAGCACCAGCAGCAACAACACCAGCAGCAACAGCAGCAGCAACAACAACAGCAGCAGCAGCAGCAAAATCAGTGTCCATGTGTAGTCCCTGTGTCGGTGGCCACCTCTGTATTAGTAACCGGGCCCCAAGTTTCCAATGGTGTGACAAATACTAACGGTTCCAATCTGGATCCCAATGCAACCGTCTATACACCCAAGGGTCCCAATAACACCTCCGGCAGTGTTGTGGTCGTTGGTGGCTCTGGAGATGCCTGATGTATACTTAACCATATGTCGAATAGCAGACGTCATGTTTGAGATTACTTTCTAATTTATTTTAAAATGCAAAAATGCAACTGAAATCGAATGTATTAATGTGACTTCCTTTTTCCCTATCCTTCCGCACCAGGTCCAATGCTACACTAATTCAATCAATTTACATAAATAGTGTGGCATTTGGACTGCAGGGAGTAGACATATTTGTCTGTCTGTGATAGCGAAAGAGAATGTCATCGTATTAATAACAGAGATAAATTACAATTATTATTAAAACTTAACAAACAAAAAACACATGATTACAACAACATGAAAAAGCAAAATATCTTATTGAAATGAGAAAAAAAACACACAAAAAATGAAACACAAATTTGAAAACAAATGAAATAAAACTGCATTAAAAAAAAATGGTTGACGATTTGGTTTTCTTATTTAATTGAAAGTTAAAAGTAACACCAAATGTAGGAATTGAGTCTTCTAGTTCTAAGCGTACTAGTCGAATCATAACGCTGCAGCCTTCCAACCTGTCTGCGTTTAGATAGCGAAATTACATTAGGCTGAATAAGAATTTCTAAAACCGTACGTTAAGTCTAAAAATAACTTTAGTTCCAGAGTTATTTTTCTGGTACATGAGGACCACCAAGTTTAGTGCTAAAATCTTTATTTAATGTAATCTTTAAGTTTTCAATTACATTTTTTGAGACAACATAGATTGAGTGCTAGTCATCTTCCTATTTTGCCCGTTAGTGATGGCTATTCACCTTTCGCCGAATTTAAAGACGTGTTCGTATTCGAATACGAGTATATACCAAAATGATTATATTTATTATCCTATTTGTTCATATTAGGTATATTGTTTACAATGCTAATATTTAAATGGTTTCAAATACTATAACTAAATAGTACATACTACTTAACTTATTATATCCACATCAATAATGTTAGTAAACAAAGTGTTTCTGTTAAATAAATATCGCTTTGGTCTGTGTCAATTAAGGAAATTAGGGTGGGAGGTGCTTTAAAGCAAATTGTATACTGTAAAATGGGATTAGACCATCAAACATAAGGTACAAATAATAAACAATAACAAACAACACGTAATAACAAAATAAAAGCAAAATAAAAAATAAATCTATGCTTGACTAATGTACATGTATGTCTACATACTTAGAAGCGACATAAATACTTTATGCTATAAAAATCAAATACTCATTCAAAATGTCTGCCTTTGGCCTTCACGCACGTCTTACGCCACACGTGCATTTTAAAAGTGACCACAGCACGAATCAACGGTGACTTACGAGAATATACATAGGTATCGTTTTGAAAATGTCGACGTTTTTCCTCTCACACTTAAAAAGCGCTATAACAGCGATGTGGTTGTCATTGTCTGACAACTCCATGGTGAAAAGTGAAACAATTTTGAATTCCCGTTACAGACTACAGTTTTTATGAAATTTGCGTTGCCATAAGAAGTACGTGTACAAAAAATAACGAAAATTTCGCTCACTTTTCATTTGCTTGGTACTCAGCTCTTTGCGAAAATTTCGTAGGCAAAATCAATTACAGGGTTGTTACACCAAATTATGTCGTACGAAAACAATTGTTTGATAATTGTTTGTGACCGGAATTTTGACATTTTGATAATTTTAACAACCGACAGCAACACGAGATGCGTTAAAAATAAAATGGACAGCGTAGACGAATTATAAATGAAATATTTACAAGGTAAATCAAAGATATGTGGTAACTCTACGCAAGAAAATTTTCCGCTTAGTGCTATAGTGGCAACGCTATAGTGGCAAGCTTTCATAAACTATGTTGTAATAACCGGTTATGTTCAATTCTAATATTGGAATGGATGTGTTCAATGTTGTAACAGTATTTATGTCCCTACTAAGTATAATTTAGGAATGTTGCAGAGACGTATTAAAAATATTCTCCAGCTGCTTTATAAACTCGCGGACAGTGTTGAGCGGCCATGACGCTGTACGCACATTGGGTTCCAGCTTTAATTTGTCGTTGAATTGAATGCTTGTTCCACACATGAGCCACAAATGAATTCTTTGTACGTGCCATCGTTTCTTCGAGTAAATGCGGTTCAAAGAAATTAGGCCACTCCAACCAGGGAATGGCATAGAAAGCCTCTATGGGATACACCTTGAAACCCATGCAGCGCTTGGTGTTGTCCTGCATTATCTCAATGTTGTTCGTTTGGCAAATACGCTTCATTACTCGCGTAATAACACCGGGACCATTATTACCCCAATTGTGTCCATCGAAATTTCGCTGAAAATCCAACAAACACTGTTCTGCAATTTCATGGCCAAAACCGTCGTGTGCAAAATTCATGACTCCAGCAGCGAGATGAGTATTTGATTCGGCTCCTGTATAATTAGGTGGTACATCTTCCATTGACCGCAACATGACAATGTCCATGTCCAGATAAGTGCCACCCCAGCGCCACAAGGTGAGATAACGCAAAAAGTCGGATATGTGGGATAGGACATAACTGTTTGGAAGATAGATAGAAGGTGGCAAAATAAATTATAGAACAACAATCATTCTACAGTTGAGAGAAATTTTAAATTATATTTGTTTTAAATTTGTTTAATATAAATTATTTACAGGGGTCGAATGATCGCATCCGTTTCGTAACATAATCCGTATATTGAAAGCGCAATAAAATGGGATCTGAATACGAAGTTTATATTTCTATTTATCAAGTCAATAGAGCAATAACATGTTATATCTAATATCTATGGTTACGGTTATGGCGTTATTGCATGTCAACAATAATCGAATACATACATTGTAGCCCAACAGATTGGTTCGAACAGCTGTTTTATGTGGTTATTCCAATTGGTTCGAACAGCTGTTTTATATGGTTATGGCACTTCCAACTGAACATTAACTCACTGAATTTACGTTAGATATAAAAAAAATGTAGGATCCTAAATCGTTGTTATGTCAATGTCACTTCGTGTCAACCTCGTCATCCCATCAACGCTACTTTGGTATTCTGTAACTGTATCGAGACAACGTCGACTGCTTATCGATAACTTATTGAAAACATAAAGATGGATACATTTTTTAGTGAATGAAAGTAGGAAGAACATTTTCCATTTGTACTTATTGTACTTCTTTCATTCGGTAAAAGTTATTGAATTTCCTGACAAGTATTTAATGTTTGCAATAATATGGAGTCCTCGTGAGAGAAATATGCTTCTTGGTCTTGGAACCGTCAGATTCCCACCACTCCAGCTTGTCTGTACGGAGATAAACGAAACGCAGATCAATCTGCACCACTGCGATTCTGCCTCCGCCAATCTCCTACTCTTCGTCACGAACCATGAGATTGACATTCCTCTGGTATAATTTCCCTGGATCGACCGCGAAAACAATGTGAAAGGACTGGGCAATGTCAACGTGAATATCTTTGCGGTCAGAACATCTGGCAAGGAACAACATCAAACTTATCCTTTCTTCTAACGTTAGTACGGGCAATGTTGCAACGGTGTGCGTGGATTTTGAGACTGGAACAAATTTGATACTTGCGTATGTGAACTTGCCGCATGAGGAGTATGATCCGCCTGGTAGGACAGTTCTTGAATTAGGGCAGCGGTTTACTATGGGCAGTGATGCAAATACATAGCCCATACACAGTGGGGCAGCGCTGGGATAAATTATAGAGGTGAGTCTGTTTTTGATTTTATTATTCAATCCGGGCTCAAGATTTGTAATAGGGGAAACAGGGCCATCACAAATTGAGGGAGACTGCCATTGACATAACCCTATCTTCTGAGGAATTGCTTGTAAAGGATTGGAGGGTATCGGATGACTACTCCTTTTCCGACCATAGTACAATCATCGACTTCGTGGCGGGATCGCAAGGTGCGTTTAGGATTCCTAGGAGAACTGAGTGGGTTAAATTTCATGAACTTATCACTAGGATGTCGGGGTTGGACTCCAATCCCTGCACCACAAGAGATGATGTTAATAGGAAAGTTTACAAAGTCAGATATTCTCTATAAATGCTTTATTGATACATGCCCGCTTACCATCCCGGGTAAGAGGTGTGGTGGGCACTGCAGTTGCGTGCTCTGCGTAAATGCACTAGGAGACTCTTCAATAAGACCAAGAAATCGAAAAGAGAATCGTACTGAAACAGTTTAATCAAAACAAAAAACAGTTTTAATCAGTTGAAGAATAATATTAAAAAGGCAAAACGGGCCGCTTGGATCAGATTCAGTGAGTCCATAACCGAGGTGAATGACGCTGCACGATTTCGACGCGTGTCCAAGGACCCTAGAGTCCTCGGCGACATTAAGAAATCCGATGGGTCAGGTACCAACTCCAGAGCTTGAGCTTCTTATGGAAACTCACTTTCCAAACTGTGTGGATATGGACCCTGCGGACAGGAATCACCTGGTGACTTCTGGTGATTTCGCAACTGGGAGTGATTGAGGACATAGTTGACGAATCGAGGTTGCTTTGGGCTATTCATAGATTTAAACCCTTTAAATCTCCTGGTTCTGGAGGGATCCTGCCGGTTATGTTTGCAGAAATATGATGTTTTTGTCACCCCTCATCTTCTGAGTATCTATAGGGCTTGTCTCAGACTTTCCCTGATACCAGACAAATGGAGTTGTTTTTATTCCCAAGTCGGGAAAGACTAGTCATGACTCTCCTAAGAACTACAGACCAATCAGCCTCTTATCCTTTCTATTGAAAGTTTTGGAGATAATGGTTGACTTGCATATTAGGAATTGAATTAGCCCGTGCTACTTGAGTTGGAGACAACATGCCTACCTCAATAAATAAATCTGTGGAAACTGCTCTGCACGATGTTGCGGGTTATCGTGAGCGCAACTTGAAGATTGGAGAATTCACTTTGGCTGCCTTCTTAGATGAATGAATGTGTTTGTACCAATGTGTCATCTAGCGCTATCAGGGAATCTCGAGTCCGCTGAGGTGTCTTCACTTCTTGTCGAATGGATTGCGATCATGCTTAGAAATTGGATTGAAAATTCGAACTTTGGGGTGAGCTCAGTTCGGAAGCTGACTACAAGAGGCACGCCGCAGGGAGGAGTGATATCCCCTCTGCTGTGGCTTTCAGTGGTTGACGGCATACTTTAGGACTTTGAGTTGAGAGGACTTAGAATTGTTGACTATGCGGTTGACGTTGTTATTTTAGTCGGTGGAAAATCTTTGCCTACGATCAGCGACCTCATGCAGGATGCCCTGTGGGACTTGTCAGCTTGCGCCAGGCACTGTGGCCTGGGTGTTAACCAGACAAAGATGGAGCTGGTTGTTTTTACGCGCAGGCGAAAGATTAGAAATTGTAGGAAACCAAAGTTAGAGGGCGTAGAGCTATTTCTATCTTCTGAAGCGAAATATCTCGGTAAATTCTTGATTAGAAACTGAACTGGAAGCGAAATACTGAGGAGTGAATGAAGAAATGATTTAACGTGTTCTACGCCTGTCGGAATACGATTGGCAAAAGCTAGGGTCGTTGTCCAGAAATCGTGCATTGGCTTTTCCAGCTAGCGTGCACCTAATTATCTATGGCTGCGCAGTCTGGTGGAACACATTGGGTAACAGCTACCAGTCGAAAATCCTGAGTAAGGTTTAGCGCACTGCGTCGAAGTGCATCAGTGGGGTGAGGAGTAGTACTCCGATGGGCGCGCTGGATATCATCCTGAATTATACTACTCTTGATGTCTATGCGAGACAGTGTGTTGTTAGACCCTTCGCATAAGAGAATTGGGTATCTAGAGGCATGCTGCTGGGGGACATGCCAACATTCTCCAAGAGTTGATTGAGAATCAACCGGACGAGTGTTTGAGGCGGTTACTGACTACATGCTGCCAACTGTAGACTTTGGGCGATGTCCGGAAAACATGATGCCAGGTAGGAATGACTGGGTGGAAGGTATACCTTCCTCACTCTCTGGTCATATGATCTTTACAGATGGATCCAAAAGGGAATCGGACACAGGAGCGGGAATCTTTAGTCAGGACCTTCAACTCGGGCTTTCGATGTGATTGGATGCGAACTGCAGTGTCTTTTTTTGCGGATATCGTGGCGATTATGCGAGCTGTGACTGAGATAATGAACTCATGCTTGTATCCATCGGGAGAGTTCTTCATCTGCGGTGACAGTAAGTCCGAATTGGTTAGGGATTGCAAGCAGATTTTGATCAGTGTAGTGCCCGACAAGCTGAGACTCTGTCCTGCTAGAGCAGAATGCACTTGTTGATTTGAGATAGAATGCCTCTGCAAATCCATCGATCTGTTACTTGTATGGCTTGATCGATCCCTGGTCACTGGGCGAGATCAACGCTGCCTGGCTGGTCAGAGTAGATTGCAGGATTTCAAGGGAAATATGGTCGGCAGTGGACTCAGGGAGGGCTAAGCCTCTTCTACGACTGGGCAAGGCTAACTTGCAGCTTCTCATTGGGGTTATCACGGGTCACTGTGATGAAGGAAGGTGGAGACCTTCTCTGGCAATGCCCAGCCCTACAGCGAAGACGTCGCCGTTGCTTTGGATGGTTCCAGACAGACGGCCTGGCCTCTTTTCGTGATATGGCCATGAAGGATTTGATGGAATTTTCACGGGATGAGCCATGAATCCGAGCAGGCGAAACCATCATCTGATGATTTTTTTATTGATCCTTTCTACCCCACTGGTAATCTGGAATGGTAAACCTTGATCTGTACGTGTGGATCCTTATCTTGGAATGGTATTGATTTTATTGGCTTATCAGGTGATATATATGTATATATACTGGGAACATAATTGAGTGGTTCTTCTGTTTGTCCTACGTCTATCTATCTATCGGAATATTCACTATTAGTGGGGCTCGTCCCCTTCTCTTTTCCCACTTCACTCTATTCTTTTCAGATTATATGGGTAATCACAATGGGTCGACCGACCTCCGAGTCTAGTGATGATAATGCAGTTGTAAACTTCCTCTTATTGTCACGTGTCATAAACCAAACCATGGAGTCCGACATGGGAGTTGTTGGCTCTATATGCCTTATATTACCAGGACAAGCGCATGGACACAATGAATCGGCACGAGAACTCGAGGGAACACGCAACCTTTACTGACCCAAGATCTGGATGTTTCTTTTTAAGTAAAGGACGAAATTATGTGCAAGAAACGGACCATACGGATATGTTAAAGGATTTCAACTGTACTTTTCTTTACAGGCCGCTTGTTCGGCTAATTTGAGAGTAAATTGAATTTCTGGACAGAACACGAACAGATTCGGCGTGTGTGGTATAACAAACGGACATCTGTCACCGAGGACAGTGTTTCTGAGTGATACCTGACAGTGATATCTAATTTCTGAGTTATATCTAATTCTGCGCCATAAAGATTGTATGAGTCTGATAGAGTGGAACATTGTTTCTCGAGGAAGGGGTTTACTTGTGAAGTGTTTGTCTGATATCCATGTTGACGTTATTGCTTTTGGTAACGGCAGATCCAAGGTAAATCAATTTGTCCACTACCTCGAATTTATGACGGATATCAACGTACACCCTTTTCTCCAATAGAGTGGATGTTTTTGTACGTCTTTCCCTCAAACCCACTTTCACAGCTTCGTTGTCGAAATGCTACAGTAACTTTGCGCAAGTTTCATCCAATGATGTCTAAACCTTCTGCATACGCAAGCAGTATGTGCATTTTCTTGCTGATAGTTTTATTCGTGTTGAGTGCAGCTTTTCTCACAATGATCTCCATTCAAATGTTGAAGACATCGCACGATTGGGTGGCGTCCTGTCTGAGATCTTTATCAATCCATACTGAGGATTTCGTGTCGGTCGGTGTTATTCTACAAAGGCGTATCTGTGTTGCAGAAATACCAAGCTCCGACATAGTTTCGTACAGTTTTTGCCGTATTGATTTTCGCCTAATAATCTACAAAAAGATGGTAGGTAGTTGTCGGTTGGTTTTCCGTGGCGTTTCTCCAGAATTGAAGTAATGGTAATATTTGGTCGGTAGGTGATTTTCCGGGTATAAAGCCACACTGATAAGCTCCAAACAGGTATGCAACAAATGGCTTGTCTATCGTAAATTACGCTGAGATGGCCTTGTATGCGATGGATAAAAGGCTTATTCCACGATAGTTGGTACATACACTCAGGTCACCTTTTGCCAATCGTCGGGCTTGCATGCCATTTTGCATACGAGTTGATGCAAGCATCGTTTCAATCGACAGCCTTGAATGTCCTAGTCGGTAGTCCATCAGTACATGCGGCTTTATTGTTCTTAAATTGAAAAAATGTAGTTCTAACCTTACTTTGGCTAGGAGGGGACAGTTGACAGTTTGCTCAACTTCCTCATCTGTATCAGAGATCTGCATGCGGTTGTGTTTTTTTCGACTGGCGGTGTACCCGCTAATAATGCGGTATAAGTATGTGCAGCCACCGCAACTTCCCAACACCGCAACTTCTCACAACCGCAACTTCTCACCACCGTAGCAACTACCAATAGATCAATTTATGTACTTTTTGACACTTTTAATACTTTCTAGTCCGTCTTGAAAACGTAAAATATTTAAAATTTATTTAAATTAAATACTTTGAAGTAACTAATTTTGTAATATTTGAATATTTTATTTCAAGTAACAAAACAAAAAACTTATTTATTATTATTAAAATAAAAAATAAATAATTAAAAAGATATTATAATGTTATTATTTTTACTTCCCATGGCAGGTAGCGGTGAAGGGAAGTTGCGGTGGTGGCAATCGCAAGCAAATATGCGGTGCACCGCTGCTGGACTCTGATCTGCACTGAAGTCTTCTGGGACAGGTAAAGCAGAGAAGTGGTCGCTATATGTCCCCAGCAAACTCTGCACATCGGCGACTATAATCCCATTCTTATCTCTACAAAAGGGGCCCTGTTCCATGGCCGTTTGGTTAACTTTTTACTTTCCGGTAGAATTTACGAGCCTCATGCTTCCTTCTGTATGTCTCAATTTAGTTACTCTCGCGCTTTCTCTACAACGGTGTTCTTATACAGCTCTGTTACGGCTCGCGTTGCAACTGACTGACGCACTTGTCATGCGACAATCTTTATCGTACCATGATTTCCCTGCAACAATTTCCATAGAGTGGGAATTGATGGCGTGTGCAGCTGGTGGAGCCGCAGTAGCGCTCAGAGGTGGGGCGCCGACCTCTTTGATGGTTTTCAATGTTTGCGCCGCCGCCTTTGATTTTTTTAAATGTTTGCTACGATGGCAACGGCTAGAAATAAGCCGCTGTCATTGGCTTAGATCGGCTGTAATTCAACGTTGAACGTCGACATAGAAATAATCGTATCGTGAGTTTGATAAGGAGAAAAGCCTCCAACATGAAAACTTCGTGCCGATTTCAGATAGCACGATTACGAAATCCGCCTACCCTCAATTCGATATCTTAGTTTTGGAGAACATTTCAAACTAAGCAGGTAGTTTTAAACTCCATAATTTTTTTGGAGTTATTACTTCACCCAAAACCACTTTAAGCACCGGAGATATTAAGTGTAAAAGCTTTATGCAGCTGGACTTAAAAACGCTAGTTTTCAGGCTTCAATAGTTATTTATTTATTAAAGCTTTCAGCGTACCAGGCTGGGTCAGCTCTAATACCGGCTTCGGCATAGTTTCTTCAGATCTACAGTATTGTAAAAATGGATTTATCAAAATTTAAACGTCCGATCTCGAAAACTAAGCGAATTATCGACAAATTTTGTTGAGTTTGTATGGCTGCTTTGGATCGAGAGTCCTAGGATATCAAAATCTTTTAAAGACAGTCGCCAACATAACAACTTCGAGCACATTTCAACCGACGCGCCATCAACGCCGACCATCAATTAGTTACGCCGCCAACGGCGCCGATATTTGTCACGTCGCCTTTATTCTCTGGGCGTGTAGACCAGAGTCCGGCAAAACCACTACGCCGCGTTTTTGGTCTCACATAGTGCTCACACTTATTGTCCACTCATATTGCGTGAGAGCAAAATAAATCATTTAATCTCGCTCATGGTAGAATTATCCATTAGGTAGTTCCATTAGAAATTTCGTGGTTAAGCTGTGAAAATTAGTTGAATAATGAAAAACACTAACACAAGTTCTTGCTTGATACAAAGTCTATTATATAAATTGAATTTTGGTTGAAATTCTTTAAATTTTATTAATAAACAAAAAGAAACAAAATCAAATTTGACATCTTACCCACGGAAAATATGAAAAAAACAACCAATCAGGTGTGCTGACGCGTTTACCCGATAGATAATTTTACCATGGTCGCGATTGAGCATGGTGCTTAGCGTACACCTAAAAATGAGTAACAAGTGGATTAATGAAGAGAGGGAAGGGATCAACTCACCCATGGTAAAATTATCTATCGGGTAATCGCGTCAGCCCAGCTGATTTGTGGTTTCTTCATCTTTTCCGTTGGTAAGCTGTCAAATTCGATTTTGTTTCTTTTTGTTTGTTAATAAAATTCAAATAATTTCATTCAAAATGCAATTTAATAGCATAGACTTTGTATCAAGTAAGATAATCTTAATAAATTTTTCACATTTTGTGTACATAGTGTTTTTCATTATTCAGCTAATTTTGACAGCTTAACCACGGAATTGCTAATGCGACTATCTAATAAATAATTCTACCATGAACTCACCCATACAAACTCAAATTATGGTTGTACACGGACCCCTGGTGTAGACTGAATTTACCGAGGGTTGGTTCAGACATTTTCCCTGCCGACTTGAGCATTAGACGCTCATAGAACATGTCCTTGGTGTCGTCGTCTTTTCCTTCTGACGGGACATGTACACAATTTAGCGATGAGTTAAAGTATTTTGCTTTTACACGGATGGTGGCTATGCGTTCACTTACGGGGTTACCAATAGAAACTAGATGTCACAGTCTTTTGCCCACTACAAATCTGCAATCAAATTCATGCTTTTCCTCATGTCAGCTGTAGTATTTGCCACAGTTTTTCTTCCCTGTACAGCCAAGTCCTGTCCATCGTATCTCCTGGAAAACAGCAGTGTCAGCCCTATAATTCTCGAGGACATCTGCCTGTTGGATAGTGACACCGTAGCTGCATAGTGCTCTAATATTCCAAGTGTATATCCGTAAAACGTAATAGGGGCGTCTTATGTTTTTCATATTGTTTTCGTATTTGCACTTCCATTAAGAAATGGTGACGGTAGTCAATCCCATCTCACCGTGGCTTTGCATTTTACGTACTGCCAAGATGTACTCACAGCCATATTGTCTGTGTCAGAGGCTGACCAGGCGGAGCTCTCTATGAGTTTGTCAGACATGAATTTTGTTTCTCCCTTATGCTCATCCGCCGTTGACCCGTAATGTATGCTTATCCGACTTCTGCATAAAACATTTCATAAAAAGCACAGTCAGGTATAGCCATAGGTGTGTTAGCAAACGATTCATTTAATTCATCAGGATCAATAACAAGATCAGAAATGACATCATGTTCTCCAATTCAGGTTTCCCTAATTGTGTTCCATGTTTCTCTTGCACTTATAGAACTACTGAATCGGTTTACATAATATTGAAATTTCGGCCGCCTTATAGCAAAATTTACATTCTTTCCAGCTGTATTGTATTCAACCCTTAGTTCAGCTGACTTAATCGTTTCCAAAGTGCATGAGCCAAATCTCTGCGCTGTCTTAGGTATTTGATGTGGAAATTAAACCACGGTCTGGACTTGGGTCGAATTGTTAAAGCAATATCGTAAAGTTTGTTATTGTTAGCATACATTTGTGTTGTATTTAACACAAACTCAAAACGAAATGCCGTTGTTGTTATTTTGTTGGTTGTTTTGAACCATTGCCTCTATCTGGTATTAGTAAAGCAATTCTTTCCAACATCGAACGTAAATATCACACCAGGCCAAATGTCATAAATTTAGTGAGAGAACTAATAGGTCTACTATAAGTATTAGTCTGTGGTTTCATTGCGTTGCACTGTTGATGATTAAAATGCTACATGTTAATGCTGTGTAGCTATTACCAACATGTTAGTCCCTTATAAACACGTCCGCTAAAGCTAAAGGCCATTTCCCATACAAATTATAACAGATTTTAAACCAGTAGCGTATAGATTAGATATACATACATATGTATACGCAAAAATATAAAAAGTGTATAAGTAGAATCTCAAATTCCAATATTGTTGATATTTCATTCATGAGTGTTCTTATCATATATTTTAAAGCAACCACACCTACAAAAGATAAGGCAACAGATACTAAACACAATTGATATCGAACTACAGACATATATACATAAATGTTTATATTTACAATAAGTATTTTTGTTTAAATTTCTCAAATATGTAAACATTTGATTGAAAACTTTTTGCAGTATGGAAGAAAGAAATATCTTTTGAAAATATCTCAGATATGTGTGTTCTATTATTGAGCAATATCTTGCAAAAAAAAGAATTATCAGCAGTTTTAGAATTCAATTTTATTATTTCAATAACCAAGCCATTGACCACCTTATGTGGTTATATATTTCTACTAAACATTTCTTCTAATAAATGATAAATCATTAATAATAATATTAATTAATAATGAGTATTATTAATTTGAATTGTAGTATTTTAACTTGAGTGTATTAATATGTGTCCACTTACGTTTTGCATGTTTCAGGACACTTCACGTCATAATCTTTCAGTTATTTTAACTTTGGCTAATATAAGCTATTGCTCCGTGTCACAACTCAAGCGCTTAACAAGTGAATATCTTGTATTGTCACTTGTTCTTTAAATTTTACGTGTATTTTTATTTAATACTGCTTACATTTTTTGTTTGGGAACCTGAGTCAGTTATCAATATCATCAAAATAATCTGTTATCTATATTAATTGCTTTATAATCAGTTACGAGCATCTAGGTTACTATGTTTACTCTGTTTTATTGAAGTCTGTGTTACCATTATTATTTGTTTTTATTATTTATATTACTATTACATACATATTTGTTGCGGTAGTTTAATGCATTAACTTTATTTTTAATTTTGATAAATTTTTATTTGAGTAGAAATGTGTTGCAAAAATTTTATAACCAAACTAGCTGACCCGGCAGACGTTGTCCTGCATAATATTTCAAGCGAGCAGAAATAATGGATTTTTAATTTGTGGTTTGTATGGGAGGTACCACGCCCTTTTGTCCAAATGGACCGAATAGTAAATCTAAACCACCCAGGGCGCCTTCCAAACGCATACAAAAAAATTTATTGAAATCGGTCCAGAAGTTTAGGAGGAGTTCAGTCACAAACACACGTGCAGTAGAATTATATACATATATAAAAATAAGGCCTTATTGGCTCGGTTATGGAACTATTTGGCCGTCGGTGGTGCAATGGTTAGTGTGCGCGGCTCTTGTACATGAGATCCTGGGTTCGAACCCTGCTCTGACCACCTTAAAATTTATTTCGGCGGCGGTCACCTCGCATAGTGACGGCGACACTATCGAGTATATAGCCATGAAAAAGCTTCTCAAAATACCGTTAGGAATCGGGGTAAAACTGTAGGCCCCAATCAGTGAGTGAAAACTGGAGAGCGCACAGCTCAGTGATTGTGAGAAGTTCTCCCCTGTCCCGTCATGGGATGTAATGGGAAACCATTTATTTATTTATTGAACTGTATAAAATAAATAACAAATAAACAAAAATAATCTAAACTAAAATAAATGGAAAAGACCTCTACTAGTTTTGGTTGGTCCAGCATACTTTGGCTAAAGAAGCCCATTAAATGGGCACAAATCAAAATATTTTTAAAGTACATGAAACTTATTTAATTTTCATATTTCTTTTCTAATTTCAAGATTGAATTTGTCCATGGTTTAGGAATTTTGGATTACGATAAAAGGAAAAAAGACTCACTACACGTGGGCGATAACTCCAGTATTTGCATATCACTAACCAATACAAAGTTAAAGGCGGCACAAAATTGAAAACTAGTATCAGTTGTATTTATAAATTTTGCTATTATTTGACTACGAAAAGTACTCCTCCCCTTGAAATAATGAAATTGAAATTGTAGAGCTGACAGACAATGGTATTATCTACAGTTCAATGATGTATTAACAGTGACGATCTAGATAATGACACATGAACAAGGACGTGGTACGAACGCACTGTAAAAGTAGCGACAATTAGCGTGAATTTCCCAGTTCCCAGACAGTCTTTGGCTTATGTCATTTACAATGCTATTCGAAATAAGCCAGAGTACCTGTCTATGCTGAGTGTATTGCTAATTAGCATCGCTGCGTTGGGTGTTGGGGTCTCAACATTTGAAATTACAAAAATGTTATAAACTCTGATGATACCATGGAACCATTAAAAGGAAAATAATGTTTTTGAAAAAAGTGAGTTAACGCCTTCTTCAACCAGCGGCTTCAATTGGTTTGATAGGAAAGAAAATTGACTGATAATACTGTTGTAAACAAAGATTTTCGATTTACCAAACTCATTTTTTTTTCTTAATTTCAGCTTAGAAATATTGCACTAGTTTCTGCCCCCCGATGTTTCGCTGTGAATTTGAAATGAAGTCTGAAGGATATGTCGGAAGACTTCAGATAAAGTACCTAATTGTGTGGCATCAGATAAAGTTTGAATATTTCATTTGCTGGGTTGTTATAAAAGTTAACCTTAAATTAAACAAAATTCCAGATCGACCAATAAGCAATAATTACATTATATTTCGTAAGGTTTTGAGAAAATTTTAAATGTCTAAACCCCTCATTGGCACGTGTTCTAAAATGTTTAAAAATTCATTTTCAAAAATAGTTGGACGTTATAGTCCTACTAAATATTCCTAGGAATCGAATGAAAGTTAATAGATATTAATGCAAATATAGAACGTATTGCCGCCACAAACGTGCGCTCTGAAATCTATTGAAGAATAGGCACACATTTTGCTGAGTTCTTAGTCAGCACTAAATTCATACTAAATACTCTCAAAGTAGATGTCATAATAAGCATAAATGAAAGAAATTATAACAATAAAACTTGCTACCAAAGACCTTTGTTTTTTTTTAATGCAAGCCTTATCGCATGGTATCGTCTCTTATGCCGCTGATGGTTAGTATTGTAACACATTTCATTTCGCGAATACAGGTTGATAACCTATAATAGTTTATATGACTAAGGAATGCACAATAAATTACAATAGATCAGATTGGATTTTTAATTGTGCTACAGATATGTTAAAGTACTTTAGTATATGAGTAATAAAAATTTGAACTTGTGAAGGTCTTGCCCCAGCGAAGGTTTTGCTCATTCCCATTAAACAAATTTGTTGCATGTACAATAATGGAAGTAAAAAACAGAATAGAATTTTGATGCATTTAGATTGATTTTTATTTTGTACAATCAAAGAACCAGCAGTACAAGCTAGTTGATTGCAAACGCCCTATTTAACTCTATGGGGAATATTTTGTACGAGAGCAAATAATAGTTACAAATACTTCTTATCTGTTAGCTTAGATTACGATGACCTTTGTAACACGAGGGAAGTTTTTCTTGCAATTATCACTGCGATTTTTAGTTTGGTGCCACGAGGTGTAGAGAAAGAATCATTTAAGAAGCTATAGTCGCATGTAACCCCCCCTTCTGTAACAGTTTACTCTGTTTTCCTAAATTAAATTTAATTCTACTGGATTTCTTCCAACTTACCTCGACTTAAACAGAGCACCGTCTTTGAGTAACTCGTATACCGGTGTACCGGCTGCATAACTCCATAAATTAAGATTCCTTAAGAATACATTGTTGTATGATAGAATAGCCTCAATGATGGGATCAATGGTTGTATTCGAACTCCTATAACGAGGACTAGCAAACAATACAAACACTTTAAGCAGTGGATTGTTTAGGGCGGCTGATTCGACGGCACATGCTTGTCGTGCATTCAATTTGACAAGATTCAAGTGAAGACCTTCAGGTGTCGCCATCAAATCTGCACTTGCTAGTGCAGACATTTGAGGACACGATGTCTCATGAAAAAATATACTTCTCCCCGGCTCTGGTTGAATGGGGGCCATCAAGACATCATCCAATTTCACCAATGTATGATTTTCCACGCCCACTCTGTCCAGCAGGGCAGGGTAATCCATGAAACATAAGCTCACGTCCGTCCTCCGATAGAAATTCACTATTACTCCAATTATACACAGGATGAGCAGAAGCAAGAACATAATTCGCAAATGAAAATTGACTAGAGTAAATTTTCCAATAAGTTTTTGTAATCGAAAGAAACTCATTTTCAACACTTAAGGGGCGGCGTTGTGATGGCGACTTGGCCACAGAAAACAGCACTGAATTCTGATAACAACGGGGGTTGATGATGCTGTTGTGTAGCGGAGTTCATATAAAATTTAAAACTTATCAGTGCAGTGACTTGATTAGCACTCTTCTTTCGCACTACGGTTGAATTAATTTAGTTTTTTACATTTGTTCTAATCGCTTCGCCATGGATCTACTCTCATATGTAGTTCGTGACTACTAGGTAAATGCTATTAAATCTACTGTAAACAAAAGTATGTAATAGTACGAAAATATCTGAAATACATATTCGTCAGACGAAGAGAGGGGCGCCCGGGAAGATTACTGTCAGATGCAAAAAGATACAAAATTATAGCAAAACAGAGAGAAAAATACGGCACCAGCTGGTGCAATGTTTGTAAACAAAACGAAAATTATAATGTTTAACATTTTGTTCGCTAATTATTTTCCAGGTTTCTTCTGTTCCATGACAACATTTTATTAATATTAGTAGCATAACGGAATTAGTGAATTCTTTTATATTTCGTGTGGACTCCAATGAATTGAATTAAAAAAAAAAAAAATAGTGAACTATGACACACAAATTTTGTTTTCAAATATCCATCAAGTGTTGGAAAGTACCAACGAATAATTTTCAAGTATCCAGTGTTGTCAGGAGCTGAAAACAAGATTATTCTAAATACTTGAAATTTTCATTAAAAAAATGCTAAAATATATAATCTGAATTATTACACATTTTTAATCTTAAAGCCCCATTTTCAGTGCCTCGTTTCTGTAGCTCTCGAATCGAAAAGATTAACATGAATTTTTGAATTTTTGACGTAGAATACGTCTTACCTTACGGTATGAGGAGTCATGTCAGGTATTTATTGTTACACATACACTCAAACATATGTGTGGTGTTTGGTTGAGTGTTTTTGGTTGCTCAACATTGCTTAGGAACATGTATCAAGTAAAAAGTGAAACGAACAGCAAGCTAATGTTGCTTGGCAACATGTATCTAGTAAAAAGTGAAACAAACAGTAAGCTAACGTAATAAAGCTTTTTTGCGAAAGCTTCAATAAAGCTGTTGTAACATTAATTTTGAATTGTAAAGCGTAAAGCTTTCACACAACGCTCGAATGCTAATGCGAAGACTCGATAAGGTAAACCTTTTTTAATATTAGAGCGGCCCTCTCAACATTCGCAGAACTTATTTCAATAAAAATATTAATTAAAATACATAAATTAAATTAAGTTTAAAAAAATTGAACATAATATTTTTTTTTTAAACGGACTTGAATCAAATGCCGTTGGTAAATATAAAAATTACAGCAGACAGTTGTCCGAGGCCTTCGGCCACGGACTGTCCCTGAAGGCTGTGTCAGAGACACGGCCATTAAGTTTAACGTAGAATACGCCATCCGATAAGACAGAAACATATATAACAATAAATGATAAATAATATAAGCAAATGAATTTATTGTTATATATGTTTTCTGTCTTATCGGATGGCGTATTCTACGTTAAACTTAATGGCCGTGTCTCTGACACAGCTTGCAGGGACAGTCCGTGGCCGAAGGCCTCGGACAACTGTCTGCTGTAATTTTTTTTTTAATATTACTCCAAATTAAAACACTTAAATCTCGGCTCGCCGATATCGGATCGTCTTAATTTTTGGCCTAAACTCTTCGTCGAAACCCGCACTAGCTTTTTAATCCAAAAATTAATAAAATCGGCTATGAATTTCCGGAGAAAATCGCGTGGGAAAATTATATGAAAATCGCCCAATAATCACTTTCAATACCGACTGCCAAGCACGAACAAACAAACGATGATTTACTCTTACAAACCTAACACTTGCGTATGTATTAAACTGATAGATTACTGCCTTAGAGGCGCGCGTATAGATGTTAACACATCAAAAATCATAATCTTATGGCTTTTTCTTACAGAAAGTACTTATGCTTAAAAACAGTATCTTTTCTTTAAAAAACATTGGCTTTTATAAAAGAAGTACCTCTCTTTAAAAAGGGACCTTTTCGGGAAAATATAATACAAATTCTTAAAAAATTACCTAAATATATAATAAAAGAAGAATACATTCTATAAAAATAAATTCTTGAAAAAGTTTATCACTTTACAAGAAGTATCTTTTCTTAAAGATCGATTTAAATTATGGTATTTTTCAACGGTGTTGGAACTAACTAGGTCATAATATATAGCGAAAGGAACTTTGTTCCAACCGGGTGTCCCCTGACACCTGATGTATTATTTTCAAGTAAGTACTTGGAGAACTTATAGAAAAGATGATTTCAATGAAGAAACGGTGTTAGGGTGACCGGGTTGCTACAAAACACATCAACTGAGAGTAAATTTCGCCAATTAAATCGATTAAAAAAAGGAATATTCAGTGAAAAGAACTAAATGTTGTGAAGTGTTAGAGTAAAATTATTTGTGTAGATTCCAATTAACACACAGATGGTTAAAATTAAAGATTTCTCTAATTCACTATATGTTTTCCAAGTCTTCCACGAACTTTTTAGAACATAAAACAGCGGTTGCAAACTATTGTTAATATAACTCTGTTTTTTCATACTTATTGGAAAAATGCGGAAAAATCTGATCTAAAAAGTAGGGAATAAATTTAATTTTTAAAATTCAAAAATACTCTCAAATTTAAACGGTGCGAGATTCTGATATTGTTATTTTAAATGGAAAAGGTAATAATTATATAATTTTGTTATTTATTTCAATTAATTTTTACTAAATATTACAGAAAATCAAAAAAACAAAAATTAGTTGAATATATAACAATTAATTTCGAATTTGCAAGAGGAGAATTTGGAGGGTAAAATTTCAACACAAATTATAAAGAGCAGTGGGAATCCCCTAAAACTGCTGTTTTGTCTCAGGTTTACCAGGTTAGCGAGCTATAACCTTGTTCTCTAACCTTTGCCGTTTACGCCAACAAATTTGAGATTAAATTGTCTTTCAGGTGGAAACTTTGTGATTAGACCAATTGAGAGCAACTCCGTGCTGAGACAAATTATCGGAGACGGCGGCACAACAGGAAAACTAAATTGGCGGCTCTTCGTTTTGCCAGTTTTGTGCAAATTGGGGATATTTTTTGAAACAACTGACCAGTTCAAATTGGATCAGTCTGTCAAGTAAATCAATGAGGTGGCGGCGACTCTTCGGAAAATTTGCGATCGGGTTTTGTCTGCCAAACAATTGATTTATTGTGCATGTTTTTATTATGAAACTTAGCAGTGGTGTATCAAATTGCACACCAGTTTAAAATGAGGTTTAAAATTAAACTTGAGTTTTTCCAGATTAAAATTGTGAGCAATCATATGGATTAGCGTTGGTTAACAGACTTAACCTTCGAAATGCCCTTATTTTGGCCGATGTAAATGCCGTATTATATTTAAAGGAAAAATTACAAGATCCAAATGAAAAATGCTAGAAATGCACTACAAATTTCAAACTGGTAGCATATTTGCATATTTTGCCAACATGTGGCAACAATGACAGCTAAAACAAAACGAAAGAAAACAAAACACAAACTGGCAAAAAGAAGAATCCCACGTGCAGAGTGCACGCATTTGTCCATAGCGAACCATTTACTGAGTTTTTAACTAAAAAAATAAACAAAAGTGTGAAATTTGTGTTGCAATTAAATAAAACGTGGTGCTTTTTAACTACTGTGTACACAAACACCGGGAAATGGCTATAGAGGTGAATAAACGCAAAAGAAAACATGTCGATGAAAATCCAACAGCAGACGAGGGCGCCGCTGCAGTACCAAAGAAACGGGCGAAAAAGTCCAAAACTCCCAAAATGGAAAATAAACCAAAGCACGTACCAGAGGACAATATGGAGGATTCCCAGCAAGATTCTGGTTTCGAGCCTGTAGAAAAGCCATTAAAATTCTCAAAAGATTTCAAAATGATGGAGTTCCGTGCCAAACTCAGGGGTGACAGTTTTATAACAGGTGCGTGTATGGCAAAGCAAAGTGGAGCTGAAAACAAGAATCTTTTCGTAAATCAACTTCGAGTGTATTATTAATAAGAGACGGTCTGGTCTGTTTAAGCAAATTTAAAGTCGTATTTATGTGACTTCTGGTGCAATAGTTTTTAGGAAGAAAATTGGCGGAAAAGTTATCTTAACTGTCAGGCACCGTATGGGAAGAGTGACGGTGTTATTGGAATCGTTAGAAAATGTAGTTTTGTTTGAGTAGTTGTTACATTTAATTGTTCTTTCCCGATTTTTAAGGATTGAGGGATAATTTCCCTTAATCGGACAACTTGTTTCTAATTTGTGAGGCCGAACGGAACAGAGTGCCATTTTGAGATGTTTTATTTAAGTTCAGTTGATCTTTTAAAATTCGGCAAAATTAAAATTTTAACCCTAGCGCTATTTTAACCTTTTGCATTCTTACTGACATGGCCTATCCAGTGAAAGCCTTAAATCTCCTCATTATTTCGATTTCGGGATACAGTTCTTACTGCTTGTGGTTCATACAAGGTCCACATTCATATACCTATATATTTTTGCACATTTTTCTTCTTATTGGGCTATCGAAATTATCTTTATAGTCAACAATGATACGGCTGGTGTCGATTTGCTTCTCGTGTTTTTTTTTGTTGAGGATTTGGCGTAAGGTTGGTAATATAATTTATAGGTCAAATACCACACTAATAAAGTCCGATCAGGTTTGAAACAATTGGTGTTAGTTTTTCGTATATTACGCTCGAAAGGATGTTGCATGCAATGGACAGTTTGAAACGTTTGGAACAGACAATTTTAATAATTTAATTTCTACTTCCATTTTATTTTATTCATTTTACAGAACTGAGACACTTCTTGCATTTGTGCCAGACACGACCCAAAACTGTTGCGAAATATGTCGAAAAACGAGGTAAACCTTTGGAATTTGCTGAAGCCTTGGAGCGTGTCGACAAAAACAATATCTTGCATGCCGCCTATGTGTGTGAGGCACTGCACTTGGTACTCATGGAAATATTGGGAAATCAACGAAGTCACATGGAATCGGCCGAACACGCTTCACGTTATTTTCTAAGGTCGCATGGTCCCATTGTGGAGCAGCTCTTGAAGTCTGTCCAAATTAGCCATCGCAAGATTGCGCTAAAACTTCTAACGGCGATTGTTTGTGTCGAACCACAATTGGGTAGACAGGTTCTGTCATCCTACGATATTTTGTCCAATGTGAAAACCATCAATCAGTTCCTTTCACACTCGCAATTCGAAATGCAGGAGATGCTGGCCCATAAGAACGAAGATTATGAGACAGTCCGCAAATGTTTCATTCATTTCGTACTCTCCTATCTGGTGGATGGTAATACTCTACTTATACGTAACATTTTGGATCGTGGTCCATTGATATCGGCCTTGGCATATGGCCTGCAGTATGATGATTCCGTTACGGCCTGTGTGGTCTTGAATACCTTAAAGAAATTCGTTTTGGAGTGCCCGGAAATATCAAAAACCAAGAAAATCCATGTATTTGATGTGTCATGTTGTAAATCATTCGCTTTGCTGTATGACTGGAAGGGACCGAGTGTATTTGTTAAAACTTGCTCCAAGAAAAATGCATCCGTCAAGGAAAATATTGATGAGCTAATAAATCCCCATGAAAAGGAGGCGGTTTCAAAGGCCGCGCACGAGTTCCTTATGGAACTATTGACTTCCAGGAAGTATGGCCTTACATTTGACTCCATTAAGTTCTACCGTCAAAAACATAATATCATTCAAGGTAGGTAACTTTTTGTTATTAATATCTTTAGTATTTTAATTCCTTCTCTGCCTACAGGCCAAATAATTGGTTTCCTAAAATATCCCTGGCAAGATGAACGTAAATCTGAGCTGGTCCTTAAGATACTTGAAACGTGTCCTGATCTTTTTCGTAACACAGTACGCCATTATGGCGGTATAATAAACACATTGCGCACTCCGGGACGTTATTGGGTACAAGCTGCCAGCTTCCTAATCGAAGTCATAAACGCTTGTAATCCAGAGCGACTTAAAGGAGCTTTGGACAAAATTACTCTGACCGATTTCGCTTTTATGATCAAAGAAATTTGCCTTCCCATTGAGACGTTAGTGCACATTGACGGCGCCAAGCTATTGAGACACAAGGACTTCGCATTTCGTTTGGCCACCAATCGCTTGCTCTACGCCATGTTCACACAGTATACCAAGTACATGCAGACCATTATGAAGCGGGAACAGGCAAACAAGGGATCCAACTCATTGAGAAAATTCAAGTTTGATATTTTAAATCATCTACTCGTGCACTTTCCCACCATGGAGGCTATACTAACATCGTTAGATGTGTCGATTGGCGCATCGTCTTTGGAGGGTGTCGACGTGTTGGCCCATTTAGAAGTGGCTTTGGATTTGATATTGATTTTATGCCAAGAAAATCGTAGTTTTGTCAACAAGACTTCTGCTATTTTGAGTTATTTAGAGGTTTTAAGGCCTCTTTATACGGGAGAGGAGGAAGAGGGCGAGGGATCCAATGGCAATATCCAATTAGAAATGAAAGCTATTAAAACAATCTTGTGGATTTCTCCCAAAGATTTGCAACCGGAAAAGGAACGCTTTGGCAGTGTTCTAACATCCTTCATTAAAGCTTTCGTTTATGGGGAACCGGAAATAAGTCGCGAAGCTGGAGTTCTTCTTAGAGGTATTTTTAAGAATACCGGTATTTTCGATTCTGGTGAGCTGGAGATCGATCTGTGGTTGGAAGCTTTGAAGTTTGCAAAACCAGACACGGTTAGTCTTGTCAGTCAGGTGTTCAATGAAGTTTTAAAGGTACACAATTGTAATTACCACATTTCATAAATAAATCTTAATACAACTCTTTTACATATAGGTTACTAAAGCCCATACTGAAGGCCCTACAACTAAAGAGACTTTGACAAACGCACAGAATTTGCACGCGCTGTTTGACAATATTGAGCGTGGACTTTCCGTGCAAGCCTATGTGGAGACATTGTCGGTAAGCAAGTTGATGCCACTGATCTTTAAAGGTGTAGAGATCGAACCACCGTTAAGCGACTACTTGGAGACCGTGTGTCTTCTAATGTTCCACTACTATCCATCGCCGGAATACGTTCTGAATTTATACGAAATGAACTTCAAAGAGTTTACTCCTTACATGAAGAACTGGCTGTCTTACAAGGCAACAAAACAAAAAGATTTGCTTCTGGCCATTGAGCAGACAAAGCATATAGCTAAATTTCAAGATATACAACAACTAGTATTCGAGGGCTCATGTGATTTTGAAAAGATTTTTGAGTCCAAATCAGCTGAAGACTTTTGTGAGTTTGAGTTTAAAGGCAACATCAAAAAATTCTCAACTCTCGTACAAAACGAACGCCTTTTCATGATTTACATACAACAAGTATTATTCCAAGTGGATAAACTGGTGGAAAAGCAAATGTTAACCGAACAACAAGCATTACGGTCGGCGGAATTCATCACATGTTGTTTGGACATGATGCTAAAGTCGCAAACTGTTGGGGAAATGTATCTTACGGTCGATGTGGAGACGGATACTGAAACCTTTATAAAGAAATTCATGAAATATATGTACGGCGCTAGGTTCAATACCATAAAATCTGGAGATTTAATTAGCTCATCAAGAGACAACTCTTCGTTCAGGTACTATCTGCTATTCCTTAAGCAATTAACAGAATACTGCAATAAATTGGAAAACTTTGATGTGTTTGCGGAAAATTTCAAACTAAAGTTGGTGAAAGCAGTGGCGATTTCGTTGAATTCAGTGGAGGAGACAAAGGCAAACAGCGACCAATTGGAAGAGTTTGTAAATCTCGTTAACGTTTTCAATTTGTCCTCCCATCAATGTGTGGAATTACTGGATAATTTGCTAACAAAAATTAGTTACAAGGACCTTTTTCACCAACAACAAAAGACAATATATTACTCTTTAACTTCGTCCGTGCTGCAAAGATTAGCTGAACTTAAAAAGTCTGTGAAAACCGCCAAATTTATAAGGCCATTTTCAAAACTCTACTCGGCCCTCTTTAAAAAACAAGAAGGTGACTTTAATGTAGACACACTCGAGGAAGCTTTCTGCAATTTTCTCATCATCAATCACCAGTTTATCGACAGCCTAAGCCTGAAGTTCTTCGAAGCTTTCTTCAAAGAACGAAAACTATCAAAAGCCAGTATAAAATTATGTTGTCTACTGTTCGAACGTAATCCAAATCTTAACTCGGTGTTTTTACAGCATTTAGAATCTAATATTGATAAAAAGGAATTGATGTATCCACTGCTGTCGTTGGCGTTCACCAAAAAACTACACATCGAGCCTTCTCTCTTACAGAAGGTCTATCAAAATTATAAAAATGGTTTCATGCGTTGCATAGAGAAACCCCTCAAGGCTGGTGTGATATATAAGGAACATGTCGAGTCCAGCATAAAACTTATTGAGCAGTGTATGCCGATCACTGAATGCCGCGATTTCTGCAACAAACAGTTCAAATTTGAAAACATTGAAACCTATCAGATGCAACTCATATATGCCATTTATGAGAAGGCGTTTAAGAATGCAGACATAAAAGGCAAAGCTTTAATTTTTGTGAATTTTATTACACTAAAGGTACAAATGTTATCTTTGGATATGAAAATGCAAAAGCTAAATAAAGAAAAACTGGAATTGATGGCCTTTGAAATACAACAGTGGTTCAATCAAGGTTTGGCTTTGAGCGAAGCAACAGTAAAAGCAGCAGAAGATGGCAAGACAGACACTGAAGACCACAAAGAATTTTCCCCTGATTTCTCGAAACTCTTGAAATCCCAACAATGGTTGCAGTTCTGTAAAACGTGTCTAAAGACCGGCATGCATATTAACGAAACCGAAGTGGAAGCAGACCAACAAGATCCCTTCAATGGTTTGCTATTAAAATTGTTGGCCTACCTGTGTGAACATTTGTATCAGGAGTACACAGAAGAAATGTCTGAGTCGGAAGCCTCACATGAACCGGCCCAACTATACGAAATGATTTTCACTCACTCGAAGTTTTACGATATTATTCTAACAAAAAATCACCAGTCCAATGTGAAAACACAAATCATGCATTTGCTCTTTACGTTGGCAAAAAAGACTCCTTCCTGCTTAAATGAAAAACAAATTCCTTTCATATTGGGATCCTATCAGGCTCGCCTAAGTGATGCCGATCGTTATGCTTTGGCTTTGTTAAATCTGTTCGAATACTACGACTGCGGTTTGCAAAAATATCGTCCCTTTATCTGGGGCGAAAGTGCTATTTCATTCTATTCCCTAAGGGCTGGAGAAGAGGAAAGAGCCCAGTTGACTCAACAGGAAACGTCCATTCAACAAGTCATGTCTTTGGTAGATCGCCACTTGTGTGAATACACCATTGATAATTTTCCCATTTGGCGCAAATTGGATACTTTACAGCAATTGCCAGAAGTGGAATTTGAGAATCCCTACAGCAGAGCTTGTCTATTTGGCGCCAACGATTTGGAAATGAAATTAGAATCGGGCATAACCGTTATAACAGAACAGGAATTGCGTCTTTGCCCCAAAAGGAAGGATACATACGAGCAATGCTACGATCCATCGTTCTTTGTACCTCTTATGTCAATGTGCTTTGCCCCAGAAGCATTTGCCCATCCTGCACGACCCGTGCAAAATGGCTTGCTTTCGCTGATATTCTCCGCCCTGTCGTCGCAAGATAAAGACATGAGACTGGCTGCCGGTTGTGTACAGTTGCGTTACCGCAGCCATTTTGAAAACAGCAAATTCTTCGAGAAACCTCTGTGGATACAAGCTTACGAAAATATACAATCGGGTCTAAATGATCTAAGGAATTCCTGGATGAAACATAAATCTAATAAGGGCACACCAAGAGTTCCCTTTATTTCGGGGTTGTTTGTGGCCAAGACATTTAACCTGACCACCGATCCTACACACTTGTTGTACAAACAATTAACCATGTACTTGAGGCTGAAGAGCAGTTTCAACTTTGAGTGCATACCCGAATTCAATATATTGTTCTATTCCCCGGAAGTTGAACATCAGGAATTCCGCAAGTTTATTGTGGAAGTTATACGCAAGGGTGTGAAATCCAGCTCTGACCTATTTCTGTTGGTCTCAACAAATACATTCAAGGTATTGATGGGATTCTATGGCAGTACCATGTCGACCTTGGAACAAAATTTGTTAGTACTGTCCGTATTCTCGACATGCGTGAAGATCCCAGCTTCCAGCAAGATAATGATAGATCATGTGGGTATTATACCATGGCTATGTTCTATTGTCTCGTCCATAGAATTCTACCAGTTCGATGTGATTGAGGGTTTGATAAGTATAATCAATAATTTGTGGTACGCTCTGAAAGCCAACGAAACAGAATTCCATAATTTTAATCATATAATTATGGAACTGCATAGAGTGATACTGCAACTACTGCCTTTGATGTCGCCACGTATATCTGTGTCGCATTTCTCGAAACTTACAAATATTTTGAATAAAACTGCAACAGATTGTTCACAATATTTGTCGGTCACATGTGATCAGTTGCATAAGATTATCACTTGTGCTGGAAAACACTACGGTCCGTTGGTATCCAGTATTGAATCAATATATGAAAATGGCGGACAAGGTTGTCCTTCCACGCTGAATTTTTGCAAGGAGCTATATGCCGCCGGCGAAGAGAGTAAAACTATTTTAGCATTATCCAGTCTCAGATCATACACAATTTCTTGGTGGTTTGCAAGGAATGATCAGGCGGCCAATGTGGAGAAATCGAAAGAAAGCCAAGAGCTGCAAAAGGTGAAGTAGTTCTAAAGTTGTTACTGTTAAGTTATGTTTTTGTAAAGCTTTATAAGCGAATGTTACCCACCCCCGAAATATAGTATACAAAATACATATTGTTAATTTTAATTTGTAATACAGCATGTAAAGTTTACTTTTATTAAATACAAATTAATTAAGATAAACAATTTGAATTTGAATTTGAATTTTTCAAGGAGGATGGTTAGGTAGGAGTGACTGTTACTATGGACACACTTATTCCAATGATTACCGTTGTGATATCACGGGTAGCCTTTTTTTTATTCCGTCCCCATCGTTGAACCTGCAAATTCACCTGGTGTGGTTCATTTCATATAATACCTCATACTGATATTCTATGATGTGGCTGAAGAGGAGACGTACATTGCTCTCTGGTGAACCTATTAGTACTCTGCAGAAAGGTCCAAAGATCATTCAGTTTAACTTCCTGTATGTCTGTCAGATCCCACATGAAACAAGATCCTAGATATTTCCTCCTACTTATACAAAAGGCCGGGCAGTAGTATATGAGATGTACGACGCTTTCCTTCTCTTCATTCCCACATCTTCTGCAGTAATCATGAACTGAGACTTCAAGTCTAGACGCGTGTCTGCCTATTAAACAGTTTAGAGTGATCACAAATACTAACAGAGATATCTTGTGTGGGAATGGATACCAGGTTTAGCGTACGATTTCAGTCATAACTTGGACATACTTGCCTGGTAATCTTGCAATTCGTTCCTCGATACCCTCTATCATTCGCATGTCGGAGAGCTTTAGATTTAAGCCAGAACTTACATGGAGAAAAGACATACCCACATGCTCCATATCCCGCGGAACAGGTAGGGTATCCCCTAATCTTCCCAGCTCATCTGCTCTATGGCTACCTGGAATGTTCCTGTGCCTCGGCACCGATGTAAGGTGAATATCGAACTGCTTGTCCATCTCATTTAGAGATGTGCGGACAGTTGTTGAATTCAGGAATACAGATTACAGAGATTTTATAGCAGCCTTGACATCTATTTTGGAGCTATCAGTGTAGATGCGTAAATACCTTCTATAACCTGGTATGCGTCCCATCCAGTCCTGTCTCCTTTAAAATGATCCCATGATCATATCAGCTGGTGGGTGATTCATTACGAGGAATGTCTTAGGGGGATTGCTGGCGTTGCACCCATTTTCCTTCCCAACATTTCGAATGGTGACAGGTGGAGGATAAACCCCAAACCCTCGGTACCGCTTGTTCAAAGGGTACCCGTAATACACACCATTGCCATTGTCTGGAGTTTTGTCAACAGACTTAGGTAAGTGGATTTTTCCAGTACCAGCCACCAAACGACAATGCCTTAGCACAATATTGGCCGGACCCCAGTTGTATATACCCTGTAAATTATTCTCGTATATAGGCCCCATATTCCTGTAGGTAAATGGATTTCTATATGAAGCTCTCTATAGCATGTAGAGTGGTTTTCATTGATTTGCCCTTGTTGTTGGCGTGCTGGCAGGTGGACAAGTGAGAAGTACCTATCGTCGTGCGCAGATAGGGGTCAATCATACTCTCCAATGCCTTCAGAAGGAAAGATGAATGGCTAAAAGACTAATATGCGATGATTTCCCCGCCTTCGGAATGAATAACACCTTGAACTCTCTCCATTTAGGGGGAATATAAAATTTCAGTAGCCAGGGTGACAACATTTATAGTCCATTTTGTGATTTGTAGGGCTTACAACTTTCTATTGCCCAGTGTATTGTTTCCTCTGTCACGATATTACCTGCACTGTGCGAGATCCCGTGGGTGTACGAGGTGTCTGACCTTATGTCTTCGGACCAGTTTCCGGGAAAGTGTGTATTATGCCGGAGGTCTAACGATTAATCACTCAATGTCGTCCATCGCCCGATTTGATAAGTTGAGAGAGTCTCAGAGAGTTGGGAGTTGTCGAAAGGACTTTGTGCAGTCTTGAAGTCTCAAACGTATTTTCAATGACTGCCCAGAAATGTCTACAAGACCTCCTCTTTGAAGATCTTAATATTCTCTGAGCCTAATTTTGTACGTATTCCAGGCTCACACTCTGTCCTTGAGGACTTTGCCCTAATAAAAATCATTTACGGGTCCTTTTTCTACCACGGAGGTTTCTTCTTACCTCGGTAGGTTCCAGTGGGGCACGCGGGATCGAGTGATATTTTAATAGCTGAGGTAAGTTCGTTAACCTCAGCGGTATTAGCTAGTTCAGAGAGAGAGAAATATTTTTCATAAAACCATCCAGACTTTGTACATGTTTCAATTTATTTTACGAACGTTTCTTGGAACCGTTAAAGTGGCGATGCTCTGCAAGGCAAAACTATATCGGCCATATTCCCGTTGTCGTCGACGTCGTCATCAGATTTTTGCCAATTTTAGAACGATATAAATGTATTGTCACATCGACAACAACAAAATTTTTGGTGTCTATGATCCAAAAACAACCCTCTTAACACATTACGCAAAATTTTTGTTGCCCAAATGCCTTCAAGTCGCCAGTAAAAATGGTGTCGATATTGTATTGACGTCGACGACGACAACGTGAATAAGGGTGAATGTAACGATAGTCGGAAAACGAATGCCCACTCGACACCTTCTTCTATCCTTTTATTAACTCAAAGGTATACTGGTGACATCAAGGATCTCTTGTCTATATTTAGTAAAAACTAATATAGTATTACGCATAAGGGTTTGTTCATAATAAAAATTGTTGGAGGAACCCCTTTAAATTCCTTATAGCTCCAAAGACCTGTTGAACTGATAAGCGCTGCACATTTCTCACTCCTTTAAGACTGAACTCTAAGAGGATAAACTCTAAACCTGCGTCATCAGTGCCCCTCAAACAAACATATCCTTTCAAATACTTATCTTTTTGTTTTAAACTTTGAGTAAAGTATATGGTTATCAATAAACTTGAAAATCCTACCATTTAAAAGCTCATACAAATATATTTCACACGTATACATACACAGATAAATACTCGAACAAAATTGGCAATATGCAAATCTTTCCAATAAGTGTTATGAGAACACACATTCACACAAGCTCAGTATCGCAAGGACCCCCCATACTATGGCACAAAAAATCCCTAAACGGCATTAACGATTTGAAAAAGTATGTGAAAATACCCAGATCCTCGGCTCACCACACACACACACACACACACGTACATTTATATGATATGACCCAGAACAGCACTAAAGCAGCCAAGAGAACCACGTGGCGCGAGAGTTACATACTACATTTATGCACAGAGATATAAAAAGGCACCACCACCATCATCGCTATAAAAGCTTTACAATGCATGGCACTGCAATTGAACATCAGCGGAAATGCACGAAGCGAAAACAAACAAAAACATATCATACAATAGGGGAATATTTTATCGAAAACACATGGATTCCCGCCATACAATACCGCATCTAAGTACCATAAATGGTGCAATAACTTAGAGTGGAAATTGGCTTAGATGAAGAAAATGCACACTGAAAAATACTCGTATATGCATGTGTAGTTAGCAAATATAGCAAGATTATGCGTATAGATTTTCAAAGAAACAAAGTACGAGCAATTAGTTGTAGACACTTAACGTATGAGTAATATTAATACACACGAATATGGAAAATTAATATTACTCATACGCTAAATCATAAGAAAATACTTTCTATAGCTTTTGAAGCGTTTGATCTTTTTTTATTTTCTCTTTAAGTTAAAGCCTTGCAAGATGAAATCTGCGAACTCACAGTGCATTGAAAAAAACAGTTCAATATTAAATATATCTTCACGTAATTAAGGTCAAATTCGCTAAAGCAATTTAAACATTATCCACTCAAAACCAATAAGACCATTAAATATTGAGAGAAGAAAGCAACAATAATCGATGCTGACTGTACCACACTTAAGGATAAAGTCCCTAACATCACGGTGACCCGTGATAATCCCAATGAGAAGACGCCCATCAGCTTTGCCCAGTTGAAGTAGCGAACCAATAAGACCATTAAATATTGAACGAACATCTGTATTGCAGAACTGGGCATTGACAGAGAAAATTCGATGGTCTCGAATTCCTCTTGGAATCCAAAAAAGCAACAATAATCGATGCTCACTGTACCACACTTAAGGGTATGGTCCCTAACATCAGAATGACCCGTGATAATCCCAATGAGAAGACGCCCATCAGCTTTGCCTAGATGAAGTAGCGACTTGGTCCGGTTAGTGCCAAGAATCGCCCATATTTCGTTTGCCGTCAATATTCGTCAGTTAGGCAGTATTGACCATACGTCTGGCTCAACGATCAATCAGGCCATACAGGTACGAAATCGGTGGACCAACAGAGGCATACAAGTTCAGCCTAGTAAAGCACAAACTTTTCTAGCAAGATACAGGCAGGAAATTGGAGTACTAACAGAGACATATGAGACCAGCCTAGGAAAGCACTAACTTTTCTATCAAGATACAGACAGGAAATCGGAGCACTAACAGAGACATATGAGTTCAGCCTAGGGAAGCACAAACTTTTCTAGAAAGCTCAGAGTCGTTCCATGCAATATTACAATGGCCACTGTCAGCGTGTGGGGTGCTATATTATTCAAAACACCTTTACATTCCTTAACCAGTTCATATTTATACGAGTTGGAACCTGATTGCATTGAATGCCATGATGAAATCACTGGGTACAGGCGAGTTTAAGTTAATCAGATCCTTTGCAACCCTCAAGATGGTCAGGATTTAAGCTTGGAAGATACTACTGTTGCCACCCAGTCTCAGGGACAAGTTGAGTTGGGGGTCGTTGCGAAGGTCTTTGCTCCTGTAACTATATAGATTTTGAAGGAATCAGTAAAGAAGAATCTTCCCTGCAGCCATTTGTCCAATCACTGGCATTCAGTATTATCTCGGACACCTTACGAATTCCAAAGTCAAAGTAGTATAAACTGATACCCGATTTATGTATATACCCGTACCAGATCCCCACTTCCCAAGGACAATATTGGCATGACCCAATTGAGCATGTTTCCAAAACCCCAATTCTGTTACTTGAAGTGCGCTTGTTGTCCTGCACTGTTTCCGTAAACATCCAGTGTAGTAAGATCAAGTATATGTAGAAGTCTGGCTGAGCAGTACTCGTAGCTCCATAGATGCGTATGGCAACAGTCCTTTGAACCTTACAAAGAAACTTCAGTTGGCACCTCTTCCCTAGATAATACTTGGGCGAACAATTGTAGTGGACGGTGTTTGTACAGTGTTTCCAGCTTTTACCTACTGAATTTCAACAGACATATCGTAGCTTGGTGGAGAAATAGCCTACGCTAACTTTTGGTTAATTTGATATTTAAAGTCCAATTGAAAGTAAAAACACCGTTATATTGTATGCAGAAGTATAGTAAGTCCATCTTTACAACTAGCGCTCATATCGGTCAAATCTCGAACTAGCCTGTGTTCAGTGGCGCTGTTAGTTTTAATGCAGAATCAGTCTATCTACATGCGACGCAGATCGTGACTAAGTGACTTAGGCTACTTCTGCAGCCAAACTACGATATATAACAATCATTCCCTTCTTAATACGCTCCTCAGAGTTCCGTTTCCCGTTCAACATCTTATCAAGGATAAAACATAGATATTTGTCCTCCATAGAAACGATAGCTCTACACTACTAAGTATTCGATTATTTTTCGCCTAGGACCGAAACAAAATAGATCTGTTTTCAGGGGGTTTACCTCCAAACCACAGTCTTTTGTCCCTTCTTCATACGCTGCTCAGAATTCCGCTTCTCGTCCAACATCTTATCAAGGATAAATCATAGATATTTGACCTCCATAAAAACGATAGTTCTACACTACTAAGTATTCGATTATTTTTCGCCTAGGACCGAAACAAACTAGATCTATTTTCAGGGGGTTACCTCCAAACCACAGTCTTTATTCAAATTCAAACCAATTCAAATTGTTACACTTCATAATTTTATAAAACTTATATTACAACATATAAGAAACAATTACACAGCTTTACTGAACTCTCTATTGAAACGCAGTGTAAAATAATAAATAACACTCATACGTCAACCTATTCAATATCAATCATACGTCATGTATACAATATATAAAAAGGCGAACAACTTTTAAACAATAACACGATTTAACTAAATTAAAAAAAACAGAAAGAAGTTCTAATAGTTCATTGTTTTCTTATGAACGAGTATGAGAAATAATAGCTGAGAAATAAGAAGTGGAAATACAAATTGTGAATGTATAAGTATTTATGTACATATATGTACTTTGTAATGTGGTATGCGTGTGCACAAATGTATACAATATCATTGTCATGTATGTTGGGTAACATCATACCCATTTAATGTTTTAAAGATTTTAATTAATTTCAAACAAAACTTTTAACAACAACAGTTTGAAACAAACGATACGAGGCGAATGATTTGAACAAAACAATTAGTCAAATCATAGGACACACAATTACATTCACAGAATATACGATTTATGTACACACACATACTACCACGTACAAGTGCATGTACGAAGAAGGGCATACAATCAGACACATGTGTATGCGACCAACATAATGTATTCAAAGCTACACTGATGCAGACAAAGTTGTAGGAAGGGAATTAACAAACTTTTAAGCAACACTCTCAGACTTCCGCCTATTGTGTTGGTACGTAGTGGGATACAGTAGTACCAACTCATGTGTATGTGTGTATATTTGTCGCACGATATGAATCGTTTAAAAAAACAGAGTTTCTCAACAGGTTTTTTTGTTTACACCAGTTAATTTGCTTCAAGAAGCTCAAAATCGTATTCAAGCCTATCTAAAATAATTATCCCCGCTCTCTAAATAGGTAAGATCCCTTAGCAGTTATCGTACTGCCAGCTAGTGCTGGAGATAGACATTTGATTATTGGATTCTTCCTCATTATTACAGTTTATAAGAAATCATTTGCCCTGTCCTTTAATCTCGTCGCACATTTACCAATCAGACAGTGTGCCGTCAAAACGGAAACAAGTATTGATATCTTGTGACTGGATAGAGACAGAAGGTTACTATTGCTGCTGCTATCCGCTGTCGCCCAATTTGTCTTGAGCGTAAACAATCTATATACCTCGCAAATCTCCAAGTGGAAATCTTCAACATATAAGAAGTCTTATTGCAGGATATTATTACAAGTCACTAGGGACAAACCAACACATTCCAACTCCTGTGGAATTTATAAAGTAGTCGCTAGTCTAACCAGCTCATCTGCTCTGCAGTTAGCCGGAATATCCTTATGCCCTCGAAATCTTCCAGTTTATTTACTTGGAGTAATACTTGTTGTATGTAAATCATGAAACGGTGTTCCTTTCGTACAAGAGTTGAGAATTTTTTGATGTTGCAATCTCCAAGTGGAAATCTTCATCATAAAAGAAGTCTTCTTGCACGATATTATTACAAGTCATTAGGGACATGCCAACACATTCCAACTCCTGTGGAATTTGTAAAGTAGTCGTTAGTCTAACCAGCTCATCTGCCCTACAGTTAACCGGAATGTCTCTATGCGCTGAATATCGTACTGCTAGACCATCTCGTTCACAGATCTGCAGCAGTCCTGGGCAGATGTTGAACTCATAAGGGTTGTCCCTTCTCGTATACTACCTGATCATTGAAACTTGTATCAGGAGGAACTTTTGCTGTTAGGGTAGTGGCCGGCTGGCTGAGGGATAATGGTCCTGCAGTCATTGGGGCCAATGTCTTCTCTGACAGACAGGCGGTCATCAAGACCCTGAAATCAGTATTAGCTAGGGACTGCAGAGCTGATAAGCTGACCAGACTAGGGACTACATTACAGGTCCACAGGAATTGGAACGTGTTGGCATGCCTCTAGCTACACAGAAGCATGTCGTGCCAGAACGCTCCTATATGATGATGCATGATAGATGGAGGATAGGCATAGATTATGTGAGCGCAAGGCAAATCTGGCCGATAGTGAACAGCAGGAGATCCATGAACGTTCTGCCAAGGCTTGAATGCTTGTTTCAGTTTTGACGGGAGTCTGTCTGATTGGTAGACATGCAGACAGAGTAATGGGCTGAATATCTTCTCGGAATGTATCCAGCACTAGCAGTCAGGAGGATGTCTACTATGGGGACCTATATATTTAGGGACCAGGGAGAATTATATCAGATAGGCGTAGACAAGAGCTTGAGCAAACTAATTGGTTGTCTGGTGGGGCTAACGCCTAAACTCATAAGCCAGTGGTATCGCAATGGACAAATAAGTCTAATCGACTGCCACCAACATCCATCTAACCTCACCTAAACTGGTGGAATATAACTCGTTTGTGTTAAACGAAAGAGCAATTAAATTCTGCGTTTCTCATAGAAGTTTCGATTAGGTTGGAGTTACTATAATATGTTTGCGGTAACCGAAAAATAGTTAATGAAAAAGATTTTCGAATGTTGCAAGGTCTGATATATTTTTGTTAGTAAAAAATGATTAATTTTCCCCAATAAACATTTGTGTTGGAAATCAAGTTGAATTCAACTTGAATTCCAGCCATATTTTCCAATTTCAAGTGTTGAATTATACTTCAATAACACTGTAAAACAATGGCAATCTTTTTAAAGTGTATTTTAAAGTGAATTTTAAAGTGTAATTACAGTTGAATTGAAGGCCCGAATTACAGTTGAATTCAAGTCAAAATAAGTAAGTCCGTGCACTGGAATTCAAGGAAGGAATTACATTTTAATTCCAGCTTTAAATCAGTATTAATATACTCTAATTCAAGCCGTGTATTTTATTTGCAAAATTAGAAATACATATATTTATATACATAGATTTAAATTAGGAAGAGCGAATGGATAACTTGTAAATAAAAATTAATTAAAGATATCAAATTTTATGAGTTATGCAACTCGGCACCTGATGGAGCTGCAAATTTGTCCTTTGATTATCTGCAATGATAGAATTAGTATTAACATAATCAGGTCCTCGATATCTAGATATCTTCTTACCTATTTTATGGCTCGTTTAGATTGGATTCTGGGCCGTTTAATGGGAAATAGCAGTCAATGTGTAAATGGTATATAGCTCTTCCACTTCTTTGTCCTATAAATAAGCGCTGCAAAATGTTGTTTATTTGTCAATTGAAATCAAAATCAATACTTACCATATTCCTATGTTCCTATGTGTATGTACATACTTATGCATATGCATGAAAAAAACTGTAATTTTAAAATTGTTACTACATACAAAGTGTCATAATTTCAAAACCGAATAATAGGCGCGTTTTTCATTATTATCAGAAAGTAGTCAGTTTCTGAGATGTTCTCTCTAAAATGCTCCAACACACGAAGTTTCATCAAAATCTGACATATTGACCGTTTTTTTTTTGATTGTTGAAAATGGAAATTCTCATATGCCAATTGGTGTCGATCGAAAATTCCTCAGTACCAACTCAACCTGAAAGACAATTATCAAACAACATGTTCTCTTTTCCTTGTTTGGATGCAACCAACTATAACGTGTGTTTGGAGCTTGCCGCAAATATAGTATACTTGTGACCAAACATATTTTGTTTGCTATTCAATCTTAAATGTTGGAGACACAATGATTAATATGTTATGATATATGTTTTTGTGACCTAAACATGGCTTTGTTCGATGAAAACAAAAAAAAAAACGTGGCAGACAACAAAGAAATAAAAAAAGTACATGAGGTGTCAGGGGACACCCGATTGGAACGAAGTTCCTTTCACTATATATTATGTACTAGTTAGTTCCAACACGCGTAAGGCGCCCGTTGAAAAATACTATAATTTAAATGGATCTTTCAGAAAAGATACTTAAAAGATTAAGAAAAGAAAAGATAAACTTTTTTAAAGACATTTTTTATTTATTGAATGTATTTTTTTAAAAAAGTATTTTTTTACATCCTTTTTGTAAGAATATGTATTATACTTATTCTTTTATTAAAAGCTAATGTTTTTTTTAAGCACAGATACCATTTTTAATAAGAAGTACATACTTTCTGTAAGAAACAGCCTATGGGTTTGAATTTATTTTACAAAGAAGTACTTTTTTTAAGAACAGGTACTTTTTAAAGAAGTGGTACTCTTTTTAGGAAAAGGCTATTTTTTAAGAAAATGTACTTATTTTCAGAAAGGCTACTTATCACGAGAAAAGAAAAGGTATTATTTTATTTTTAAGAAAAGGTACTTTTAAGAAAAGGAATTTTTGTAAGGAAAGGTATTTTTTTTAAGAGAAGATATTTTTTTTGAAAAAAGTTTTTTTTTAAGAAATTGGATTTTTTTTAGAATTGGTCCTTTTTTCAAGAACAGGTACAATTTTAAGAGTAGGTACTTATCTCATGAAAAGTTATTTTGCTGTACATAACGGGGGTTTCAATAAGAGCGCTACAAAAGTTTTTTTAAATAAAACAAAACCGGTTTTAGATACCAATGAAATTCTTTATTCCTGTGAAAGTACGTTCGATGCCATTATTTCTTTTGCATGGCCACCACGGGCACGCTTGCAGAAGTCCAGATGCTGAACCCAATTTTCGACGGTTTTCAAGAATAAATCGGCCGATACTGCTGCAATTTCACGTTCGATATTCGTACGAAGTTCATCAATCGTCGCTGGCTTGTTGGCATAGACCATAGACTTGACGTAGCCCAACAGGTAATAATCTAACGGCGTCAAATCGCACGACCGAGGCGGCCAATCGACTGGGCCATTTCGTCAGATAACACGTTCACCAAACTTGGTTTCCAATAAATTGATTGTGGCATTCGCTGTGTGGCTTGTGGCGCCGTCCTGTTGGAACCACATGTCCTCCAAGTCCATATTATGCAATTGGGGCCAAAAATATTCGGTTATCATTGAACGGTAGCGATTCGCATTCACAGTAATGTGCCGGTCTTGATCATCACGGAAGAAGTACGACCCAATGACGCCACCGGCCCATAAACCGCACCAAACCGTAATTTTTTTCGGGATGCAACTCATGGATTGCGTGTGGATTGCTGTCTGACCAATAACGCATATTTTGCATATTGACGAAGCCATTCAGTCAGAAATGAGCCTCATCGCTGAAGACCATAAATTGGACGTAGCGCTCTTAAAGTTGAGGCCACTGACTTCAAATTTCGGTAGTAAATTTTAATAATTTCGACTCGTTGTTGGCTCGTATATCTTTCCATGATGAAATGGCAAACCTTACTGAAGAGAAATGTCAAAAGAGCGGGGGAAAATATGGCGTCTCTGTTGAAAAACCCTTTAATAGGTACTCTTTAAAGATAATGTACTTTTTCAAGAAAAGGTATTTATTTAAAAAAATTACTTTTTTAAGAAAATTTACTTTTTGTAAGAAAATTTACTTTTTTAAGCAAAGGTACTTCTTTAAGATAAGGTATTTTTTTTTTAAGAAAAGGAACTCTGTTTAAGAATATGAATAGGTATTGTGTTTGAGAAAATTTACTGTTTTTAAGAAAACGCACTTATTTAAGAAAATATTATTTTTTTAAACTTTTTTCACTTTGGTTTTTCTAAATTTACCTTTTATTCGGTTCAAAACAGGCTTCACCTAGAAAAATTCCCAGTAAACAAGAAATATCTCTTTATATGTTAGTCTAGACACAAACCAAACCAAAAGTATGAGTGTAAGAGTAAATGTGCTGCCAAATGAAATTCCATTCACAGGGTTGTATTTCATAGATTTGCCAGTCTTGCACCTTGGCTTTTCTAAATTTACTTTTTATTGGGTTCAAAACTGCAATATGTAATAAACAGGCTCAACCTGGAAAATTTCCCATTCAACCAAACCAAACCAAAAGTACCCAATATAATTGACAATAATGGGTTGTAATAAAGTAGTTTAAAAAAGTTGTCTACAATTTTCTTATTTATCCCCCATACCGCAACGTGCGATAAGGAACTTCGTTCCAAAAGCGGCAGATCTTGCATTCATATAAACAATGCTTGCACGTAAGTTTATGGATGTTCAAAACATACACAGGGTTCCTGCATAATGTTACAGAGGCCGTTTTTTTCAGCGTATACATTCTCGCTGGGTTGCAGTTGTTTTGAGGTTAATTTGTCTATAAACACACAGTTGCATTTTTGTTGTGAGACAGCTTTAGGGTCAGTTAGGGTCCGGGCTAGGGTCAGTTATTTTCGAATTTTCTGTTTATTGTAAATGTTTCGTTTATTGCAAATTATATTTAGAGTGTAGAGTTAATAGGTATATGAAGTATTTCGGTTCTCGTAAATGATTATATTGATTTATCACAAAGGAAGCGATATGGTTGAACCAACAAATGTTCGTTTGCCGCAAAAAAGAAAACAGTAATAAGTTTCTTTTAAAACGTAAAGTTCACGAGATATCGTGTTAAAATTGGTTACTTAAATTTCACATATATTTAGGTTATTTTATACCAACGCAAATACGGTAGTTTGAAGCTAAGACTGTCCTTAATCCCTTAAAATATATAGAAAAATTGCAACCCTTTTGGGCAACTCCCTCCCTTTGGGAAACACGGACTTTAAGCATTTACATACTAATATGTATGGAATCTATTAAAAACATTTACCCTAAATGCTTATGCATAAGAGGAAAATGTCTAAATAACTTCTTCCTTCATAACGTGGAGAAACTATCGTTTCTAGTATTCCTACACAACAACAAGCAGCAGCAACAGCAGCAACAACGACGACATCGATAACAACATCAGCAACAACATTAGCAACAACAACTACAACAATGGCAACAGCAAAAAGAACAAAGTGTCGCATTGTTATTTTATATTCTGTCACATTGTTATAATGTTATGGTGATAAAACTAAAACAAAACATAGATATACACACGAACTTACTCTCTCACTCATACAGTTGTATGTCTATGGATGGGCGAACATGTAGGTATGTGTGTGTGTTACTTGGAACACAAGGCATGAACTATAAATGGAGCATGAGTTTCAAATCAAAAAAATTGCCAACAGCACAATTTGCCATTACGTTGAGTATGATAAAATATCGTATGTATGTATGTGTAGTTAAGAGAGGAGTAATGGATTCATGTTGATGTTACAAATTAAAATAAATGTACATATCATTGGCTATGTGTGTGTGAGTGGCTATGTGTGTTCGATTGCAATAGAACAATGCAGAGGCGCAATTTGCAAAGGCCTTATTTGCCAAGGAAGTCTTTGTTTGCCAAGCGACATGATGAGCATAATTACTTACTCAGCTACTTAGGTGGCCTCAAACAACCCAGAGGAATCAAGGGTAAATGAGGATAACATCTATCTCCAACCGGCACGATCTTCAGATTTTCTCCTCCAGTTTGTATCAAAAAGATTTCGCAGACATTGTTCCACCTGGTATTTTCAGCGAAGTCTTGGTAATTATATTTCTCTATGTCCTTCGAGTACGTCTTCGAATACCTTTCGTACTGGTTCACTTTGCTCCATTCTACTGACATGGTCTAGCCACCGTAAAAGCGCTATTTTGATACGCATAACTATGTCCATATCGGGATACAGATTATACAGCTCTTGGTTCATCGGTCGTCGATACTCACCTGTTTCTCTTATTGAACTCCCAGTGATGTTTCATCAGCATGCGATATGACCCAGGATTCTGCGCCATAAAGCAACACAGGTTGTTTGAGAGTCTGATATAGTTGGATCTTCGTTCCTCGAGAGAGGGTCTTATCTTAACACATTTTCGCAAGCACAGTTCTCCGTTTGATTTCTAGGCTGACGTTATTGCTTCTGTTTACGACAGATTCGAGGTAAATTAATTCGTCCACTAATTCGAAATTATAACGGTTATCCACATTGACCCTTTCATCCAATCGGATACATGTTCTGCTTGTCGAAACCATTCATTTTGTCCTGTCCTCGTTTACCTCGCCAAACCAACCTTTGCCGATTCGCTCTCAACTCTGCAGTAACTTCTCTCAGATTTCGCCCAATGATGTGCAGCATGTGACTTTTGGTGCTGTTAGTTTTATTCGTGTTGATTGAAGTTTTTCTCATAATGATCTTTATTAATACATTGAAGAGATCGCATGATAGGGTGTCGCCATACCAGAGGTATCGCCTCGTACTAAATGGTTTGGTGAGATCTTTACCAATCTTTACTAAGGATTTCGTGTCGGTCAGTGTGATTCCACAAAGGCGGGTAGCTTAGCAAGAATAGCTTGGTACATTTTTCCCCGTATCGGATTTTCGAAGGCAGCCTTATAATTTATAATGAAGTGGTAGGTGTTGATTTGTTTTTCGTTCTATTTCCATAGGATTTATTGTAATGTAATATCTCGTCGGTAGATGACTTTCCGGATCAAAAGCCACACTGATAAGGTCCAATCGGGTCTGCAACAAACAGCTTTTTACTTTTGCACATTATGCTCGGGAGGCCCTTGTATGCCATGGATAAAAGGCTCGTTTCACGATCGTTGGTACATATACTCGGGTTGCCTTTTTTGAAACCAGGTCACACTATGCTAAGGCTCCCATCGTTGGGCATGCATTCGTCTAGCCCGACTTTACATACCAGCTGATTCAAGCATCTTTCCAACTCATAGCCGCCAGCCTTAAATAGCTCAGCCGGTAGTCCATTATCACTAGTGGCTTTGTTGTACTTAAGCAGGAAAATTTTCGTTCTAACTTCGCTTTGCCTAGGGAGGGGGCAGTCGACGCCATCGTCCTGTATGTGCTCAACATCCTCAACTACATTGAAGTCTCCTGGGATAAGTAAAGTATAGAAGTGATCTCAACATATTCCCAACATACTCTGCACATCAGCAGCAAGATTATAACAATCCTTATTTCCACAAATGGTGGCCCTGATCCATAGACGTTGATTTGGCTTTGTACTTTGTACTGAAAATGTACTTTACTGCGCTTCAGGATCATGAGGTGAGGGTGTGTTTTGCACCAGAATCTGAGTGAGTTTCTCTGTATAGGCCGTGGCTATTCCGGGTAATTGCAGCTTTCCGATGTTCAGCTGTCTCTATGTCTGCTTTCGTACGACTTTCGCTCTGCTTAATCTTGTGCGAACCTTTGCTGCAACCAGTTAGTGATCCGAAACCATCCATCCATTACGCTAGTAAAGTGCTTTCCATCAATCATCAGGTAATCAATTTGGTTCTTCATCTGTTGATCTGTTGTCTTTATGTTGGAATCTCATACTACTGACAATCATGTTTTACGCCACGGAAAAACCTAGAAGTCTCATTCCGTTGTTGGTAGTGATGGCATGTAGACTGAATTTACCGATGGTTGGTTCAATGACATTTTCCCTGCCGACTTTAGCATTAAAATCAGCTTGAACAATGCTAATGTCATGGTCAAGTCAACGGTCGTATGTTTCCTGTAGGCGCTCAGAGAACATGTTCTTGGTGTCATCGTCTTTTTCATCCGTCGGGGCATGCAACAAATTATGGAAATATAAAAATATTTAGCTTTTCTGTTGATTATACGTTTACTAAAGGTGTTGAACCTTGAGACCAGATGTCGCAGTCTTTTGTTAACTACAAATTCGCAACCAAATTCATGCTCTTTCCCATGGCAGCGGTAGTATATGCTACGGTTCTCCTTCCTTGTACGGACATGACCTATCCTTCGCTACTTCTAGATAGTAGTAATGTCAGTCTTATAATTCTCGAGGACATCTGCAAGTAGGATTGTGGCACCGGATCTTTATAGTGTTCTAACATTCCAAGTTCTTCATTACCATTTTATATTCCTAATGTCAATGTAACGTTGGCTGAAAGCAAGCCCAGACCACCGTGATTTGGTATTTTACCTACTGCTAGAATGATTATGTTTCAGCCGCTCACTATGGATCAGACGCTGCCAAAATCCAAAGTGTCGAAACTGGATTTTTGGTTCTTTACTTTTGATTTGTCGTTGGTTGTTGGTTCATTCGCCCTCAAAGCACAAAACAATATGTCCACTGGTTCCTTTTTAATGCCTTCTTTAAGAAGACCTTCTCTAATGCCTCCTTAAGGTAGACCTTATAGGTTGCATTCTTTATGAAGGCCTTCTACATGGTCTCCGTATAGAAAGCGAAGCTAAAATGTCCTGCCACCCAATGTCGCGGAATGTTAAATGGAAGCAGTAGGTAGTGTGTCGGGAATTCCTACCGGATCCTATAGCAGGCCTGAAATAAGGCCTTCCATCTCCTTTAATACCGCCTTTGTGTAGTACCGGATTCATGGTTATATGTATAAATGTTTGCGTGTGTGTATGTTTAGAGTTATTAGCATTTGACAACATTTTAGAGCAAATTCTTGTAGGCAATTTATGTTTTGTTAAAGATTTATTTACTTTATAAAGAATTATTTATTTTCTTATCCATTTTCTATACATGAACGAGGATAGTATAATAATAAGATAACATATGCCATGTAATTTATAGCTGTGACAGATAATAGCAGGATGATGCTACTGCTAGTTCAAAATGGAAGTTCGGACCAGAATTATAATATAATTGTTTAAAGCTATTTGTGCTTTATACCAGGGAGGGATTTTTATATGGAATTGTGGAAAAATAAAATAGAAGACTTTATAAATTTCAATTTTAATATTTCATTGTGTCCAAAACTGTGTGATTGTTAATCATTTTGGGAATGACCAGAAGGGATTCCTTTGGGAAGTAATGCAATTTTTTGGACTAACTTCTTAATGGTAGCTAAAGTGAGATCCCAGATTCAGAAAGTTCTAATATTCTGATCAACGGTTAATCGAGATTCAAGAAGGAATCTGATAATGCCAGGACTAAGCGGTATACGTTGGCTTAAGAGTAGTAAAGCCCAGTCAGCCTCTAGTCACATCCTAATATATATTCCGCCAATGACAAACAACTAAGGAAATGAATTGTTCTGTTTCCTTCACCTAAGTCTGGAAACGCTCTAATCGAGTACAAGGCAACATCTGATCATATCGCTATTGCGAGGTTCAATTCTAAATCCTCCAGGATACCTGTGTTACAGACTTATACCCCACTGACTCTGGCGAAGACAGTGCTAACGGTTTTTATAGTTAACTTGATTTTGATTACGACTTGCAAATATTTCTGAGAGATTTCAAAGCCAAAGTGGGTAACGACAACAACAACTTACAAGAATTTATGGCCTTGTAACTGTACTCGCGATCGTCTAAGATGTTTTTGGGTTCCCTGCTGAAGGTCAAATCTAGACGTGGTGCTGATGTTGATAGTGACCACCAAATCTTAGTAGGCAACTTCTGCTTCCGGCTGACCATCTCATTTAGAGATATGCGCGGCAGTTGTGCGCAGTTCTTGAAGTCTGGAATATAGGTTGCAGAGATTTTGTAGTAGCTCGACTGCCAGAGTAGATGTTGATACTCCAGGCGGGGATGACGTTTAATGCTATCACTTCTTCCTGAAAGACACCAACTACATTGGTCTGGTAGTCTTTGTGCAAGGCCTAGACCCAGGTGTTTAGAATGTACTCCTTTGCCATCTAGTTTGAAATCATAAGTGAAGAAGCCTAAATACCTAATCTAATCTGGTATGCATCCCTTCTAGTCATGCCTGTCCAGGATATGAGAGTTCTTCTTCCCCACATCTGTTGTGGATTATCGCAAATCCCTTAACATCGCGAGGAATGTTTTAGGCGGATTGCTGACATTACAGTCATTTGTCTTCCGATGAAATCTAATTGTAACTAGTGGAGAATATCCCCCAAACACTCGGTAGGGGTTGTGCGAAGGATAGCCGTGATACACACCATTGCCGATCTTTGGGATTTTGTCAACAGTCTTAGGCACATGGTTTCAGTATGGCAATGTCTTTAACCAATATCGGGCGGACAAGAGCTGTATATATCCAGTAAACTATTTTCTATTTTCCAGTAAACTATAAACTACTACTGCACGCTGAAAAAACGGCCTCTGTAACATATTCTCCCAAACATATTCTGCACGAACCATGTATGTGTTTGGAACACACTTCAAACATTTATATGTTTACAAGTTCCAAACTCGGGTGTATTTAAATGCAATCATTAGCAGGTTTACTGACAAATATGTATACTTTTACGTGGAAACATATGCGTGCTTCATCCCAAACATCCATATACTTACGTGGAAGCATTCGTGTGTTTCCCCAAACCTCCATATACTTACGTGGAAACATATGCATATTTTCTCCCAAAGATAATAATATTTAGAGACGAATTATTCTTTCTTTCTTCATTTATTATAATTAATTTTATCAATATACTATATCCACATTTACAAATGATGAATACAAAAAATTAAAATATTTAAAATTACCTTTTTACATTTACTTGCAGAAGGTTTACTTTTCAGAAGGTTTCAACTATGCCTTGGTTATCACTATGCGTTGGTACATAAACAATTAACAAATCTAGTTCATGCATGACAAGCGTGTATTAATTACTTGTGTTTTTTTTTATTATATTTCACAAATGTTCTGCCATTCCGATTTTTTCAGTAGGGGCTCGGGCAGAAAAAGGGATTCATCATTTTCACTTTGGGTGCACACATACATATATTCGAAACAAATACACAAAAACCAAAGCAACATCACAAACCATTTAACCGTCCTAGCGTTTGTTTATTCTTTTTTCACTGATCTAGCGCTTTTGATATCCTCTGTCCGATGAACCATTGACTACTGAATATTGACTATTTATGAATCAGAACAGATCCACATTTATAAGATATACACACTCGTTGCCCCTCTTTTATTCTCTTGCTCTCGAGAGAGCATAAACAGTGCAACAAACACGGCTGTATTTATATCACAAACACAGATATATTTGGGTCGCAAACCCATATGATAATCATTGTGTTTCAAACATGTAATATTGAATAGCAAACACAATGTGTTTGGGCACAAGTATATTATATTTGCGACAAGCTCCAAAAACATGTTATATTTGCATCCAAACAACAAAAAACGACAGATTATATCCATAGTGTTTGACACGAAACTAAGCTTTCTGTCGATCACTACACCTAGGTATCTTATTTTATTCTTCAATAAAACTTCACATAGAGATAATGGCTGAATATACCGAATATTCCGCTTCCTGTAAATAGTTCGAGCTCGGGTTTCTCTGGATTTGCACCCAGTCCATTCTCCGTGACCAACTTGGAGAGTTTCCTGATTAAGTTCTGGAGCAAATCTCTGCACGTAGAGGGGTCTTTTGCCTACTCTGCAATTACAGATCGTCAGTATATGCTACGACTGTGCAACCTGATCCCTCCACCTCTAACAAAACACTATGTAGTGTAAATTGTTTGTAAGCACAATACACCGTTTAATTTCTAGTCTAACGTTATGGTTTTTGTTTATTGCAGATCCAAGGTAAATGAATTCGTCCACTCTCCCGAAACTGTAAAGGCTATCGACATTCACCCTTTCCTCAAATCGGGTGGCAGTTCTGTCGAAACCATTAACTTTTTCTTGTTCACATTTACTGACAACCCCACTTTTACTAATTCCTTCCCAATTCTCGAAAATAGTGCAGTTACTTCTCGAAGATTCCGCCCAATGATGTCTATATCATCAGCATACGAGAGCAGTACGTGATTCTTTCTGCTGATAATGAACTGCAGATTTTCTCACGATGATCTCAATTAATTTATTGAAGAGATCGCCCGATAGGGTGTCGCCGTGCTCGTGGCCTCGCCTCGTGCTATATAATTCGCTGAGATCTTTATTGAGGATATCGTGTCGGTCAGTGTCATTCTACAAAGGCGTGTCAGGCAATACCAAGTTCCGACATAGCTTGGTTCACTTTTCCAGCCTTATAATCTGCAAAGAGGAGATAGGTGATGATTTGTTTTCGTTGGATTTCTATAGGATTTTTTGTAATGCGAATATCTGCTCGGTAGATATCTATATACTATTAATATTACTCATACGACCCTTTATTATAAATATTATTATCAATTAATTATTACCACCGAAATATGCAGATATTATTACTCTGTACATAAATTTGTTTCATTGAAATCTTAGAATTCGATGCGGATATTAAATAAATTTCTAGTATTTTACAGAGCTGTCTTAAAAACTGTCACTGCTATTATTGGGAAAGTTTAACCAGAATTTGATCAAAAATACCTTGTGTTATACTTTGTTCTACGGCGGGCGGATCTACGTATGTATACGTATGTACATGTTGGTCATAAGGGGAAGGATAAACTCTTTGATTTCCCTTTTTCAACCTATCCCGAACCTAAAACATTTTGAAATAATATATTTGCAATTTGAATATTGAAACTACAAGTTTCGTGAAATAATGAAATATTTCTTTAGAAAATCTTGTGTTTTAAAGGTGTTTTAAACTAATAAATGTCCCATTCTGTTTGAAGGCAGATTTCTATATAAATATTTTTATATTTTCCGCCATTTTGTGTTCATCCAACCAAACCAAACACTAAACATTATTAGGTTACAACAAAAAGATCGCTGTTCCTTTGATTAAACTTTTCCCCCAAAAAAATAGTTATACTGATGTCTACCATAGATAACAGGCAATGCTTTATTTTATGTTTTCATAACTCTCAAGAGGTGTGAAATTTCAAAAAATTATTACAAATTTGTAGCAAAATGGAAATCCTTGCCCCAAGCGAGGATCTGTGCTGTTAGTAAATGCTATCCCTCAACCATTCATGGAGGAGGCACAAAAGGACCAAGGAAATTTCTAAAGGACAAGAATACAAGAATTTTCAAAAGAATCCACTTTCACAGAGAGAAGTTCGAATCATGAATGGGAAGCGCACACATCAATGCATTCTTTTTATCATGTATATATAGTATATGAGAATATTAAATGTGTATTTGTGTTACTGAATGTATGTTCATAAATAAGTCTATATGTGTGTGTGTGTGTGCGGTAAACAAATTCATCATAATAAGCTTCGAGTGTGTGACAGTCTATTACACACACATTCACACACCAGAGGCTGTGGAAATATCAACAACAACTACAACAACAACAATACCACATTGTAACAGCATTTTGTATACAATATTTACATAACTGGCTCATTTTGTCAACACCACTCACACACATGCATACATACGTACGAAGCAACATTTACATGTCCGAAGGCGTTACAGACAAACACATCCGGAACCGGCGGAAATAAGCCTTGACACATTCAACCACAATGATGTGAGTGCGGCCCGTAAACAAATGTAAGAGTGTAGGGTATTAAATGCATATACTATGTATGACACATTTTTGCGGTTCTTAGTTTAGCGGAAGTTTAAAAATACAATAACCGTTTGTGTTGTGTGTAAATAAATGGGTGTGTGTGTGTGTTTATATATATGTGCGTATGTGTTGATGTATTATTTGTTTCCATTTTATTTGAGTGCGTTTTTAAAAGTTACTCGGTAACTTTTTAACAAGAAACAAAATTTTGCTTTATTTTTGTTTCGCCAGACATTTGTCAAATATTTGCAGGATTTTGATTAGTTTCATCTCCTTTTTTTTTTGGGAAACTATGCCAGAGGCTTTATTCTAGTTTCCCTTAATATGTAGATTAGATTTTGTTTTTATTTTTATTTTCTGTGCGAAAAAAATATTAATATTAAAAAATATTGCCTAAAGGATAACAAGATGATGTAGGACTGTTAAATGTGTATATGAGAAAATAAAAATAAGTAAATAAATAAATGTACATCCCATGAAGGGAGAGCTTAAAGCATCTCACAAGCAGTGGGCTGCGCTTCTTTCTTCTTTCTTCTTTATTATATTTATTAATTATTCGATAGTATCGTCGTCACTAAGAGAGTTGACGGTCGTCGAAAGAAAGGTTAGTTGGTGAGACCAGGGATCGAACCTAAGTTCTCATAAAAACGGGCGTCCCCATAAAAGTGCACGATGTCAATTTTGTGTCATTTGTTTCAGTGTAAGTGACAGCTCTGAAATTTGACACCAATGGCCTACAATTGATCTGATTATTAAAAAAGGAGCGCTATATAAAGGAAAACGCGTTGTCATTGTGAAAACCCTTTATAAAAATGGACAAAGTTGCACCGAGACGGCTCGCAAACTTCCCGTAATTTTCGGTCGTGGATGTGTGTGTAAACAACAAAAGTATAAACAATTCGAAGAGTGAATAACAAATTTGGAGAAACTGGAAACTGACAGTAAGTCTCTAGTGCGCCGACGTATCGGAAAGTATTGCTGCTGTTAGCGAGAGTGTCCCCGAAAACTCAGAAACATCAATTCGACATCGTTCACAACAGTTTCAAATTTCCCAAAGCATCACTTAGGAAATTTTTACTCAAGATCTTGTAACATGATGAAACCATTCGTCCGTACAATGAAAAATGGATTGATTTTCAAATATTGTAAAAACAAAAACAAAAAAAAAAGAATTTTTTTCCGCCTCCAACTGGTGTCTTGCCATGAAAAAAAACATGAATTTGGTTGCGGATTTGTGGTTGGAAAAAGACTGCGACATCTAGTCTCTAGGTTCAATCCTGTGAGTGAACGAATAGCCAAAATCCGCATAAAAGCGAAATATTTTTATATTTCTCTAATTTGTGTGCATGCCCCGACAGAAGAGAAAGATGATGATGCCAAAGACATATTCTATGAGCTCCTAGAGGAAACGCATGACCACTGCCCTGGCAATGACATTAAGATTGTACTGGGAGATTTTAATGCCAAAGTAGGAAGGGAGAATGTGTTTAATCCAACTATTGGCAATTTAAGTCTACATGCTGAGAGTTCCGACAACGGTATGAGACTGATTGACTTTGCCGCGGCAAAAAACATGGTCATTAGTGGTACAAGATTCCAGCATAAAGACATCCACAAGGCTACTTGGGTATCCCCTGATCAAAGAACTAGGAACCAAATTGATCACGTGGTAATTGATGGAAGGCACTCATCCAGTGTAATGGACGTACGAGTGATCAGAGGAGCTAACATCGATTCTGATCACTACCTGGTAGCAGCAAAGGTTCGCACAAGATTAAGTAGAGCGAAAATCGTACGAAACCAGAAGCAGAGGAAGCTGGACATCGGAAAGCTGCAATTACCAGAGGTAGCCACAGCCTACTCAAGGAAGCTCTCGCAACTTTTGGCACAGAACCCACTCCCTCCCGATGACGATCCTGATGCGCAGTGGAAACCCATTTCCGACTCTATAAAAACTGCTGCAACAACCGTACTTGGTTTCGAAAAACCGCTTCGCAATAAACCGTGGTACGATGAAGAGTGTCGCATAGCAAATGACGAAAAGATCGCTGCACGTATGGTAATGCTTCAGTCAATTGCAACGCGAGCTGCAACTGAGCGGTATACGGAGAAGAGAAAGGAGGTAAACCGTCTCTTTAGGCGTAAGAAACGGCAGTGGAGAAAGCGCGAGAGTTAGAAAATCGAGACATACAGAAGGAAGAACGAAGCCCGAAAATTCTACCAAAAAGTTAAAAACGGAACTAATGGACATGGTTCAGGGCCCCCCTTCTGTAAAGACAAGACGGAAATCTCGTCGCAGATGTGCAGAGCATGTTGGGAATATGGAGAGAGCATTTCTCCGCGCTACTAGTACCTGAGATATCCGATGACGATGGGACAATCGATCACAATGTGGACGACGACGTCGATTGCCCCCTCCTAACCAAGACGAGGTCAGAACAGCTATTGCTCGGCTTAAGAACAACAAAGCCGCAGGAGCCGATGGATTACCGGCGGAGCTGTTTAAGGCTGGCGGCGATGAGCTGATAAGGTGCATGCATCAGCTCATTAGCAAAATTTCGTTAGATGAATGCATGCCCGGCGATTGGAGTCTCAGTGTACTATGTCCCATATTTAAAAAAGGTGACCCGAGTATCTGTGCCAACTACCGTGGAATAAGCCTTTTATCCATAGCATATAAGGTTCTATCAAGTATAATGTGCGAAAGACTAAAACCAATTATCGCTGACCTGATTGGACCATACCAGTGTTGCTTTAGGCCAGGAAAAACGACAACTGACCAGATTTTCACGCTACGCCAAATCCTGGAGAAGACACACGAAAAACAAATCGACAACTATCATCTATTTATCGATTATAAAGCAGCCATCGATAGTCCGATACGGGAGAAACTCTATGAAGCAATGTCTGAGCTTGGTATTCCTGCAAAACTCATACGCCTTTGCAGGATGACCTTGACGAACACCAAATCCGCAGTGAAAGTTGGTAAGGATCTTACCGAACCTTTCGAAACTAAGCGAGGCCTCAGGCAAGGCGACACCCTATCGTGCGATCTCTTTAACATCTCAATGGAGATCATTATGAGAAAAGCTGCAGTCAACATGAATAAAACCATCAGCAGCAAAAGTTACATGCTGCTCGCGTATGCTGATGATATAGATATCATTGGGCGCACAATTAGAGAAGTTACTGCGGTTTTTTCGAGAATTGAGAAGGAGTCAGCAAAAGTGGGTCTGACGGTAAATGAGGACTAGACAAAATTAATGGTTTCAACGAACAGGGCCTCCACGCGATTAGACCAAAGCGTGAACGTTGATAACCGTTATAACTTCGAGGTAGTGGACGAATTTATATACCTCGGATCTGCCGTGAACAAAAACAACAACGTCAGCCTTGAGATCAAGCGGAGAATTGTGCTTGCGAATATATGTTATTTTGGGCTCAGTAGAATGGATGAAGATGAACCAGCGCGAAGGGTTTTCGAAACCGATCTCGAAGGAAGACGAAAAATAGGAAGACCAAGACTCCGCTGGAGGGATCAGGTTGACGAATCCCTGTGTACACTTGGTATTGCCAACTGGAGAGATAAAGCAAAAGATCGAACTGGTTGGCGAAATATGTTATCTTCGTTTTGTAAGGTCCCTGACCCCCCGGGGTTGTCCGAGACCGGATAAGTAACTGGTGTCGAACACACGGCCATTGATATGTCAGACTATGCACTATCATCATGCTATGGTATCATAAGGTAGCGTCCGAGTTAATGATCTCTATGCTGGTACCCAGACACAGACCATCATATGTTCACAATCGGAGCGGCTCAATGATACATCGTACTAATAGTGAAAGTACTAATTGGGTAGGAACAGGCATTGTATGATGTGAAAGGAAAAGGGCAAATATACTGCATATAAGAGTGTGGCCGTCAGTGGTGCAATGGTTAGTGTGCGCGCCTCTTGTAAATGAGATCCTGGGTTCGATCCCTGCTCTGACCACCTTAAATTTCTTTCAACGGCGGTCACCTCGCATAGTGACGGCGACACTATCGAGTATTTAGCCATGAAAAAGCTTGACAATATACGGTTCGGAACCGGTGTAAAACTGTAGGTCCCAATCAGTGAGTACAAAACTAGAAAGCGCACATCTCACTAGTCTGTGAGAAGCTCTTCCCAATTCATTCATGGGATGTAATGAGAAACCATTTTTTTTTATGAGAGTACCAAAGATGATATTTGACATGAAATAGAGAACATGACGGATATTACGATAATCATAATACATAGATTGAACTAAAACATGTTTAGGTTAGGATAGAGTGACTGTGACTAACCTCAAGAAAGCTTAACCATGTAACGGTGATACCGTTTTGAATACACGCTGAAAACAAACAGCCCCAGGAACATATTGAAGAAACCATGTACATGTTTGCCAGCATTTTTTTCATGGGTTGAAGATCTGTTGATTTTTTGTTTCTTTGTTGTTCGTAGCGTTTTTGTTTTCAGCAGTTTTCAACAAACAAAGCAACAAACAAAATCACACACAAACATATTACAACCTATCAATCTTTGTGTCTCCAAAATGTAATATTGAATAGCAAACACAATGTGTTGGACACAAGTATACTATATTTGGGACAAGCTACAAATACGTCATATTTTTATCCAAACAATAAAAAAACAGATTTTTCAGAGTGAAAAGAAAACTAAGGAAAAGAAAAGAATGTGCCAGTAATAAATTGTGGCTGACTACTTATACCCAATAAGTACTGATAATGTGTTCAAGTAGTCTGAGTTCAATTCTCAATTTATCCACCTTATATGTGCGAAGGTTGGGCACTGTAGGTGATAGTGTTCCGCTGTTTCCGCCATAAGCTCGTCGTCGCAACTGCGACAATAACGCCTGTGTTGTATTCGAATGTTAGCAGCTTGTGTATCAATCGTCCAGTGACCGATTATGACAGCTGTCATTCTGGCTATTGTAATCCTATTCAGAGTCATCAGGAACTCATTTCTCTTACCGTCATACCTAGACCGTATATCCCGTGATATGCGACAGGTAGTGACTACTCTCCCGTATTGTCTGCCTCGTGGTAGAAGTGACGATCAATCACATTGCCCACCACTCTTAAAGTGGCTTCTTCCATCCGCTTTTACACTTGAACTTTTCCTGGCTAGTTCGTCAGCGGCTTCTTTTACTTGGAAAATGTTTGTCGTGGCGCCGTTCTCGTCTAGCAGACTCTTCCATTCACGAACCAGTACCGATCTATTCTCCATTAATGATACAGTCATTATCGTCTCTTGACTCTCCGAGAAGATTCAATTCCCTACTATAGCGTGATTTAGCAACTGACGACACTCCTCCGATATTGCCACTACTTTTGCTTGGAATTTAGTGCCAAAAATAGGGAGATCGATTGATGGTGTTACCACCCAGCGAAGTTGAGTAAACCCCACTTGAGTAAATGATAATGATAATGATAATTTTACACTCACTGATTGGGATCTACAGTTTTACACCGGTTCCAAACGGTATTTTGGGCAGCTATTTCAATTCTAAGTACTCGATAGTGTCGCCAAAATTAAGCGAGGTGACCATTGTCGAAAGAAATGTAAGCTGGTCTGACCAGGGATCGAACCCATGTTCTCATGTACAAGAGCAGCGCACACTATACACTGCACCACCGCCACCGGCCACGAACTACTACATTGAATGCAATAATATTGTATCTATCCTCTCTGCTCCACAAAAAGTACAGTCATGCCATATTTGCCATCCCTGTCTAAAGATATACGGCCATACGTCGTATCACAGCAAATTGTGCGTTTCAAAGCGGAAAGTTTTATAAGTCGTCGTCACAATTCTCATTTAGTTTACAGTAATTATTTTGTAAGTATTTAGCACTTTTTTGAAATATTGGTCGGGTTATCACCCTGGAACGAAATTCAACGCCAAAGTTGAGGAAAGCATATCCGATCACAATAGTTCTTTTAAGAACTCCACGAAAACTTTGCTCTTTTTTCCTTACGTGGACTTGTTTCATTGTTCGTTTGAAGACTTGTTTCTTTGTTCGTACGAAAGCATTCCGCCGTTGTTCTTTCGAATGCTTTATTCCTTTGTTCCAACGAAAACTCGATCCTTTGTTCCTGCGGTGGCCTTGCTCCTTTTTTCCTACGAAAATTTGTTTCTTTGTTCTAACGAAGATTGGTTTCTTTGCTCCTACGAAGTCTCGTTTCTTTGTTCCTACGAATAATTGTTTCTTTGTTCGTTTCTTTGTTCCACCGAAGATTGGTTTCTTTGCTCCTACGAACACTCGTTTCTTTGTTCCTACGAAGAATTGTTTCTTTGTTCGTTGTTCTTACGAAGACTTGTTTCTTTGTTCCGACGAAGTCTTGTTCCTTTGCTGCTACGAGGGTCGTACGAAGGCTTTGCTCCTTTGTTCCTACTGTGATTTTTATCTTTGCTTGAACGTAGAGTCGTTCATTTGTTCTACAAAGGTTTTGCTCATATGTTCCTACTGAGACGTTTTCTTTGTTCCTACGATGACCTGTTCTTTTGTTGTACGAATGCTTTGCTCCTTTGTTAATACGAAGATTTGCTCTTAGTTCCTACGAAGACTTGCGACTTTGCTGCTACGAAGTATCGTTCCTTTTCCGTACGAAAGCTTGTTCCATTGTTCATATGAAACCTTTGCTCCTTTTTCCAACGAAGACTTATTTTTTTGTTCCTACGAAGTCTCGTTCCTTAGTTCCTACGAAGGTTTATGCATACAAAGACTTTAACTCTTCGTTGCCCAACTATTGCAATCCTAATCACCATTGCGTATATTTCCAGAACCAAACTATTCCGATTAGCATAGAATTCCAGCATTCGTGTAGAGCGCGACACCCACGTTCATCGTCACCACATCTGTAACATCTGTAAATGCAGCCGATTAGAACCGAATTTCAGCACTCGTGTAGACGGCAGCAGCCAGTTTAACCGCCACTGCCCTTGTAACCCGAACGCTCCCGATTAGCGCCGTACACCAGATCTAGGCTAAAAGATAATATACAGATCTGCCGTCGCCAGTCTTGTAATCCAAACGCCCCCGATTAGCACCGAATGCCAGTTCTCGTGTAATAGATAATGCACAGTTCCAACGTCGCCGTATCTGTAACCCCAAATAGAACAGTACAATAGAAGACACGACGTAAAAGGTCTTCTATAAGACTAAAGGTGTTGACAGGCTGTCTTATCAAATCCAACGATTTGCGTTGTATCTGTCAAAATCAGCATATGTGTAAAGCATTAGTCTAGACGGATCCAAAGACTAAATCTGATTGTTGGCCATGGCCTTAAATAGCAAACGAAATATTTTTGGGACAAAATAAATACTTTGGCGCCAAACAATCTCGTTTTCTTTGCGTGTAGGTTAACGAAATTCCTGTATAAAACAATTATTTACTCTACATGGTTTATTTAATGAAACTAAAGGAAAAATGTACATAAAAAATAACTGTAATTTAGCCGAACTCCTGCAGAGAGTTCAATCATCCTGAATCTTGAACAAACAAGAAATTATTATAATGTTACAGAAATGAAATCAAGATAGACACACAGAAACCCTCATCAACAAATACAATAATTTAGATTTTTCCCTGGCTGCTTGCTTGGTAAATGACCAAAAAATAAATTAAGCCAACAATCATATATAAATAACCTCCAACCAAAAAAAACAAAAACCAAAGAAAGAGAACAGAAGAAAACAACATTTGCATACGCAGTCAATTTGGCCTATACAATTTTGGCCCATACAACAACTTGGTTGTTTCTGTTAAGTTACGTTCGTCCTTTGCAGGTTTTTTTTTCGGTTAAATAAGAACAACTCGTAATTACCATCAAATGGTCATTTGTCAGACTGTCAAAACGGTGGAAAGACGGCAAGACGTTGAAAAAAAACCTACAACAATAATTTTTCATATTGTTGCATGATTTTCTTTATTGTTGTTGTGATTATTGTTAGTGTATGGCAGCACTCCTCTATAGTTTGTGGCAGAGAGGTGAATTCTTGTACCAAACAGTTAAGTGAGCGTGTGTGCGCGGGCCTTTGTGTGAGTGGTGTAAAGCGGAAACGGAAATGTTACCCCCACTTGGCAGAGATTACACGAAACAAAAAATGAGCACTAACGTTTAAAACTGGCCTTTGTGTGTTTGCAACAACACCAAGAAATCTAAGAAAAAAGTATGATTGCCGCTGTTGGCTGTTGTTGGTCAGGACACGCATTAAAGTACTTTAAGAAATTAAATATAATTCCTATTCCAAGTCAGAAACGGAAAATTGCCAACACCCTCTAGCCACCAGCCAAGCAGAGCTGCCCGCCCATACCCTTGGAGGACATCGCCGTGGTCGTTGTCCAAAATTGTATATAATTTATTTGATATGCCGTAAAAATGGTTGGTGTTTATGTTAAGCAATTCATCATCGACAAGACCAAAATGAAAGCCCTTTACAAAAGGCCTTTGGCGTTGATTACTCTCCAACTGGCAAAATAAAAACATTTGACTTTCCCTTAAGGATTCCTTAAAGGATGTGTATGGATGTGTGTGTTTGTATTTATGTGTCTGTGAAAAAGCACTTTAGAAAATCATTAGGTTGGTGTTGGCAACATTATGTGATTATGTTTGGTCATTTATAATAAGCGAGTAACTGTTCGAAAAACTGATATGAGCAATACAAGTTAAGGATACAGCTTAACGTAATTTTTTTTATAGAAACACAGAGACTTTGACACACATTTAATTTAGCGCAGAAAAAATGACAGATTTTTATTCAAGGTCTCTTGACAAGCTACCTGATTGATTATGAGGTAAGCGAAGATAGTCAGTTTTTGATATTGTAGAAAAAAAATTAATTGTACCTAATTTAAGATAACATTCCAACGTCAGCAGTCATTGTGATAGGTTTGTTATAGAGTTTGACATACCAAGTGTAGGATTTAAATTTAGTGTAATTTTTTCTGTGCAAGAGGCAGCTGTCTGAAATTTGACAGCTGTCATCTACGATTGCTGTGATTATCAAAAATGAAACGATACACAAAGGAAGAATGCATCATCATTGTAAAATTTCATTACAAAATTGGGGAAAGTTACGCTGATCGTTCGCAACCTTAGCGGAATTTATGGTCATGGAAGTGCATTTAATGGGCCAACAACACTAGCCGGAGAAAAACATGATCACTTAGCCTTAAAGGAAATTACAACTTTAAAAATAACTCGGATCCAGGACAACTAAAACTCGAAGAGTGATTAAGACATTTAAAGGAACTCTTGTGTATCGATATACCGGTCCGTCTCTTGAAAAAAATTACTGCTGTGAACGAGGGTGTCCCCGTACATCCAGGAACATCAATACGGCATCGGTCACAACAACTTAAAATTTGGCGAAGAACCACGAAGCGAATTTTGATGAAAGACCTTCACCTTCACCCGTAAAAATTTCAACTCACTGAGGAGCTTAAATTAGCAGACTATGCACAGCGCTGGTAATTTGTTCAATTGGTTACGGAGCAAAGTCATGCGATTAGGGATTTTACGAATCAAATTATCTGCACCTACGAGGCGAATTTTTATTTGAGTTGAACAAAATTGTCATATTTGTGGTTCAGAAAATCCACGTGTGATCCATGAGAATCAAAAGCATCCACAACGGGCAATTGTCTTGTGAGGATTTTAGTCAGGCGGCATGACTGGGCCTATAAAAAAAAGGTTTCCTATTACATCCCATGAATCGATTGGGGACAGCTTCTCTATACCAGTGATCTGTGCGCTTTCCTGTTTTACACTAACTACCTACAAATTTACACCGGTTCCGAACTGTACTTTGAAAAGTTTTTTTCGTGGCAAAATACTCGGTGGTGCAATGGACGTGGATTCTATCCCTGCTCTGATCCCTGCTTCGTGGCAAAATACTCGGTGGTGCAATGGACGTGGATTCGATCCCTGCTCTGACCACCCACCTCAAATTTCTTTCGACGGCGGTCACCTCACTTAGTGACGGCGACACTATCGAGTACTTAGCCATGAAAAAGCTTCTCAAACTGCCGTTCGGAACCGATGTAAAATTGTAGGCCCCAATCAGTGAGTGTAAAAAACTAGTTCTCCCTAATCTCTTCATGGGATGGAACGGGAAAACATTTATTTATTTTTTAAATACTCGATAGTGTCGCCGTCACTAAGAGAGGTAACCGTCTTCTAAAGAAATGTAATGTGGCCAGAACAGGGATCGAACCAAAGTTCTTATGGACTGGAGCCGCTCACACCACCATTGAGCCACCGGTTTGAACTTACTCTCTGAAAATAAGGCCTGAAATGCAGTGACTGTGAATGACCTTCGACACAGGAACATGATAACAAAGTTCTTGTGGCCTCAACTGGATGGTACGGATCTGGACGACGTGTGGTTTCAGCAGGAGGCACCTGCCACACCGAGCTTGAATCATCTGCTGAAATTCGGATGCCAACTGGCCACCAAGATAGTGGGATATAATGCCGTGCGATTTCTTTCTTTGCGGTTTTGTGAATTATTTGGTCTATGCGAATAAACCACAAACAATTCCTGAGCTCAAGGCCGAGATCTAACGTGTCATCCGTGAGATAGGGCCACATCTTTGTCGACAAATTAAACTTCATTTGCCGGAAGTTTTATTTCGTACTTTATCAGGGCATGCCCTCTTTACAATGCAATACAAGTATCACCACTCTGTCAAAAATGGCTGTTCTATTTTCAAATTAAATCGTGAACTTTTATTGGTACACCCTATTACCTAGAGGAATGCAATGGGAACGTGTACCAAAGATGATAGAAGTACCATAGACGATTCATTCGCTTATTCACCATTTTCACTAGAGGGCACATGCTGCTTCCGTACGACCAGTATTCCCTCGAATGCGACGAAAAAAGCATATCGCTTTTGATATTTTTTGAGAATGCTAAAGGCAAAAAAGCATGGTTAAATAACTTTCTCAATAGTTTTAGTTTCCAAAAATATTTTCCCATTTTCACCATAGAGCCGCCATCTAGAAAATTTCCCGCGACTTTCAAATCCACCACATAGATTTCACCATCTTGGGGGGTTTCTATTATCTTATTGTATACGTGATGATAATAATTAATAAACCTTGCATACTTTTTGGCTGTGGCGAATATAACGATTAGATGATCTCACCACGAATGGTTGATGTAGTCGCTAAGGAACTTGTTCGAGTATTCTGTAATTGGATGGCGTTATTGTTCACTTCCATAGTGCCCCAATTGAATGGAATGTTGACTGAAGACACGATGTTCTAAGAGGACGGCGCCACATTCCATACAGTGTATCACACAATCGACTTATTGAAGAACATATTTGGAGAACGCTTTATTTCTTGAAGTGGGTCAGCCAATTGACCATCGAGATCATGCGATTTATTGCTTGTAGACAATTTTCTCTGTGGTTACGTGATGTCATTGCCTTATGCAAACAAACTGGAAACGTTGGGCACCTTGGAAGACAACTTTGTGCAAACCATTGTCGAGATACGGTCCCCATTGCTTGAAAAAGTTGGACTTCCAGATTGCACCACTTCCAAGCCAGCCGGGGCACGAACATGCCCCAACTTATATACAGGCACTAATGACATAAAATTATCTTTCTAATGAAGTAAATTGTACGTTTGATATTATGTAAACTCATTATTCTATTTCAATTTTAAGTTGTACACGCTAAAAAACACCCTTTACTTTTGGATCCATCCACGGTGGCAAATTTGTGGAAAACGGGCTGAGCCACCAGAATTCTACTAGTCGCCTATCGCTCATTCGTCCATCCACTATATTCTCTACCAATACTACAACTACCAAGTCGAACAGCTGTTTCATAGAGACCCCTGAAGAGAAGATTTCGGATACTACGAGATGATGTGGAAGCATTGTGAAGGGTTGTGACTGCTACAAATAGACGACTGGCAGCAAATTCCGAATCAATCTGATTTCAAATAGGGACATAATAACTTTCGGGTTTAATACGAAATCACCGTTCAACTTTTTTTTGATCTGGCAATATCAAAACGTTTGTCAATATTTATATTTTTATAATGGTAAAGTTCATGGTGAAAGTATCGAAATCTGAGACAGTGGCTACAACTTTAAGAGCCTGAATATCATCGACAAATCTTTTTCAGTGATGAAGCTAATTTTTGATGTAAGGACTTTGCCAATATGTCCTTCAAGAGACTCTATTGCATCCACAAAAAAAGTGACGATTTACTGAGGATATCTTGCCGCAGGTATGTGATTGGTGCGAATTTTTTCGTCGATGAAATGGATACAGGTGGTACTAAAATTCAACAAAGACCAAACATTGCCATTAATTTAATGTTTTTATTTCTGAATACCAATAAAATTCGCCTCAGTGACCATGATTGTGATTGGTGCGTATTTTTCCGTCGATGAAATGGATACAGGTGATACGGAAATTCAACGAAGACCAAACATTGGCATTAATTTAATGTTTTTATACCTGAATATCAATAAAATATATATTCGTTCACGGTTAATTTTCTTAGTATTTTAGTAAAAAACAGTATGACAATGCTAATATTTGCTCTTTGATGAATTTCAGTACCACCTGCATGCAATTCACCCACAAATCTCCAAATCTTCAATCCTTGACTCTTTGGTTTTACAGAACTTTGTAATATTTACTAGATTAAGAGATATTGAATTTTGGTTGATGGAAATCAATTCTGTACCACAGTGCATCGTCGAAAGAGAGCAGGTCGGTGAAGGCATCGAACCCACGTTCTCAAGTTCAGTAGTCGCGCATACTAACCACTGCACCACCGAGGGCTAAAGAATAAAATATGTAGGACGACAAATTTGATACAATAGCAGATGATGGAGTCAAATGCCCATAATCACCCAATCATGAAGATGTTAAAAGATCTGATTACTTTAGTTAAAATTCTTGGCCAGCAGAGCGATCCAAGGCCAATGGTGATGGTTTAATAGGTGCTGGCAACGGGTTATTTGCTTGACAATATTTACACAATGTTATCCTTGATTCATGGAGTTTAAGCGCACCCTTTGTTTTAGTACAGAGGTGATCTCGAATATAATACCTCCCAAAATCCCAGGCACCAAATCTTCTAAATCTCTGATTGATTGCAAAGTTCCGGCCTTTTTTTTGCGATTTGTGACAAAACCTTTGCATAAAGTGCAACATTTCAGGCAGGGCAACTTAACAAATCTGTCATCCGTAACAAATAAATATGTTTAAATGAAAATTATGCAAATACACTGAAAGAAATACTGCAGCCACAACAGGGAGTAGGTATGAATTTATTAAAGTGATGCTGTGACACTTCATGTGACATTGTTTTCCATGTGGCCGCCGTTGATGATGATGATGGTTGTATTGTGTTGTATTGTGTTGTTTGCTTTGGCTTTGCAATGGCTGCTGGCTCATTCACTCGTTGTGGCTGATTTGCTTGCAACTCCCAGCCACTGCCGGTAGTTGGCCGGGTGCAGCAGCAGTTGTACGCAACTATAAACCCATTTCAAACATTAAATGATACAGTGTTACGAGGAGGATGCAAAATAAAACCTACAACTGGACTATTTGTTAGTGTTTCCTTTAAACACTACAGCTCATTGTCAAAGGCATTGGAATGACAAAATATTATACAGCCGCCGCCAGTAGTCAGTCGTTGTTAACATTGTCAAAGCTGGATAATACCAGGACAGCAACAGTACCACCAGCAACAACAACAACAACAACATGAACAACAATTGGAAAAAGAATCTAAATAAAACTATAATGTTGTTGTATACTAGTGAGGAAAATGGCATCCACTCCTCTCAACTTTGTGAGACAAGCAATCCAAACAAGGGGGAAACGGAAAGAGTTACTCAGCTGTGGAGTAAATATGGACACTGTACCAAACAACAACGATATTAGTGACAGACAACTAAACAAATGTCAGCCTGACAGGCGCGCGCTCTTATACAACGACAGAGACTTATGTACGTCATGGTTTGTGGACACCAAAGTGTAGAGTAGTTTGTTGCATAAACTCCTTCTAACGACAGTCAGACCGGCATTGAGACAGATAAGTGGCTCTTTTGCAAATATTGTTACCAGTTTGGAATACAGGAAAAATTATGTATTTCCCTGCTCTCGAGAAGCAAAATGAAATATCTGGCCGGACAGATAGAGCGTGGAGAGTGATTTACATTTAAATGACGGTAATGATTAGATGGTGACACATGCAATGTGGATTTGCTTCAGGACGTGGTGGAAGGCGTCCTTTTATGATAGTGATTGATTGGCGCCGTCCAAGGAGAAGCTACAACTCAAGTAATGTTGGCTGGAACGAAAGAGTAGGATAAAATAAATTTATTTTTTACACAAATTGAATGCTGCTGTTTTTTATAGTTTCACATTTATAACATAAGATTTTCCAAAAAGGAAGGACACGGTTGAGAAAGGATTTGTGAATAACCAATTGCTCAGAAACATGTACAAATATTGTTGGTACTAACGTGAACATCTTGCATGTCCGAATAATTCGAAAAATTTTAAAAATATCCACCGCAAACGCTTTCAAGAAACCAGTCCTCAGACTCCTTGATCGCCTTAACTTTTCACCACAAATTCCTGGCACTACCTATTTTTAATTCGTATTATGGTAAACACCTGCAATGAAATTGTACTTGTCTGATAACCAGTGTGGTGTTAACCATAGGACAATAATCTAATTACCAATTAGAACTACTATGCTCTTCCTTTTGGAAGATGTTCAAAAACCAGGAATGCGGTTTGGAATTCCATGAATTTTAGACAATTTGTTTAACTCCTAAAAGACTTGAAAGGGTTTTAATGTCATTGAGAACACAGTAAGAGATGCACATCTATGCACATCCTCCTAAAGAAAAGAATAACTCTTTCCGGAGTGAAGAAACATGTTAAGACCAAACTAACGAGCAGGGAGAGAGACCTGTCCAACCCACACATACGCATACGATATACACAAAACATTGCATCCAATATGTTGGGGAGCTTAGCTGGCATTCATGGTATTCATTTCATTTCAGCTTTCGTTTGTGTTGTTGTCCTTTGTAAGGCCAGAAGAAATCTTAACACAAACATCCTTTAATCACTATGCAGTGTGTGTTAAGTTGGAACTAAAAATGTTGTGGGGACGAGTGTGCCTGAATGTTTATGCACTCTATGTGGCCATTGATTGCACACAGCTCGTTTTGTTCTCATCATCATCAGTATCACAGTAAACATCTTCATCGCCATCGTTCTAGTTCTCCTAAACCTGCTGGTCCTGCCGGCCTTCCAGGTCCTTCTTTCCAACTTATCCTCCTGGCCCTGCCGGTACGTCTGGCCCTCCTTGTCATCCTTGTCCTCCTTGCACTTGATTGAAGGAGGAAGAGAAGGATTACACTTGCAATGGATGAATGAATGATTCCTAGCAATGTTTTGCCATAAACATCATTTCATTGTCAGCCAAAGCAATAGCAACAACGGCAGCAGCAACAACATTAAGCTTAGTTGTAACAAACTAAAGGAAGACGAAAATTCGTCTGTAAAGAAAGGTAAATGGACAAAAAACAACATTCCGGATACATGCATTTTAATAACCTCCTTTGTATAACAAGTTCATGTCCTGTTTTACTCTATTCCATTTGTATGCATATCCATGCATACATTTGCGAACATGCACCATATCCTGACAGTGTGTCCGTGTGGTTCATATGAGTGCCCGTGTATTTCATACGAGTGTGTTTGTGAATGAGTGAATACCCCTACTGCTTTGGAAATATGAATGGTGTGTTATGTCGTTTCCTCTAGGTTGCATGTTGCTGGTATTGTTGCATGGCCATTTTAACTAGACCCTTGTGTGTGTGTGTGTGTGTGTAAAAGAGTCTAGTTTATAATCAATCATATTGTTTACAATGCACAATTGGCCAAAAATGCTCGTTTACAAGCTACTAGCCCTTTTGCAAATCTTCATGTACCCATTGTTATATGCATTATACTGGTTCAATAACCAGCAGGGCAGTATGATAAGTGTGGTGAAAAATATATAATGAAAGTGCAGGCAAAGATAGGAAGAATCAAGGTAGCATAATGCCGTATTTTCGCGGACCTTTGATGACCACAGGCAAGTATGTTTGCCCTAGAATGTTGAACACCTATGTATAATTTTTGCGGTAGGGAATAGAGCAAATGTATCCATGGGCGATTTATAGAAGAGGGTAGGAGTAACAATAATGTCTAATATTAATCTCTAGATAATCCGATTAAACCCCTAAGAGCCATCAAAGTGTGTCAAAAAGTGGTTTTAGTTCAAAGGGATGCAAAGGGTCGAACAAAGGAGAGCACATGGGGGAAACGTCAGATACAGTTTGAGTCCATACCTTAGCTTTTAAAAAAAGTAAGGTTGAATATCAACATGTTTACATGGGTCGAACTAATGTTTAACAAGTATGTTCGCCTTTTAGCCAAAATGAAAAAAAAACGGTAGGAAATAAAATTGTTGTCCCATTTTTGAGGCGTAGCTAAGGGCGGATCAAGAAGTCCGTGACTTTTTGAATGAAACACTTCTTTTTTGCAAAAAAAAAATTATTTTTCAACTAAATACACTTAGTCCAACTTTTCTCCGATTTTTGTATGACCCCCAACAAATAGTGGTTTTCGAGGTCCACAAAATAGGGGTTTGTTTGGTCAATAATTTCATCGTTAGATCTAAAACTAAAAAAAATAGGAAATAGTCACTGGGGGCTAAATCCGGAGAATATGGCGGATGAGGTACCAATTCGTAGTCCAATTAAACAACTCCAAACAATCCTTTGAAGTTGTCACACGATTACGTTTATGGTCAATTGAGAGCAAACGCGGCACCCATCTTTCAAACAGCTTTCTTAAACTCAACTGATCATTTTAAATCGCAACCACACTGCCATATGAAATGCCTATGGCATCAAAAATCTCACGCAATTTTACTCTTCGATCGGCCAAAACCATATTCCAGTTTTTTTAAAAATTTAGAATGTATTTGAAATAACTGAACCCTTTAAATTGGATCAGTCGGTCATATCCGATCTGTTGGTCAAATCGGCACACATGAGAACCAATAACATCGACAACGACGTGAGCTTCAAAAACTTTTTGGTGCTGATGACGCGCCAGAAAATCTTCGATTGGCTTTCGTTTGTCAAACAGTTGATTTTTTGTGTATTTTTATATTATGGTTGCAATTTTTTGGCAAGGAGCAGAGTTGCATTAAATTGTACACCAGTTGAAAATGAGATTACAAATTAATCTTCAGTTTTTACAGATTAATACGTACGGCATTTACACCGACCAAGTTTACCGCTAAAAAATTGCTAAAAAATGTTAGAAAAATGCTTGATAAAATACTCCTAAATAGTACAGAAATCAATCAGTGTGTTTCTTTTTTAATGGCGAAGTGTGAGCAAAAAAAAGCACAGAGCTGCCACCTGGAATACCAATTTAATTTCCAAGTGGGCCTTCTAAACGGAAAAGGTTTGAGAAGGTTTGAGAACGTTCAAGGTTTGAGAACGTTCACGCCGCAAACTGCGGTCGAAGTGCGTCATTACGTTTACTTTAATTGGCCATATACATACAAGCCCTTCAGATGAGGTGCCATATTGTTCTAGCCTGTTCGATTCTTCGCATTTTCTTTTCAGTAGGTCAATGGTAGTGTACGCGTCGGTGGTGCAATGGTAGTGTGCGCGGATCTTGTACATGAGACCGTGGGGATGATCCCTGCGGTTACATTGCTTAGTGATGGCGACACTATCGAACATTTAGCCATGACAAAGCTTTTCAAAATTCTGTTCGGATCCGGGGTAAAACTGTAGGTAACAATCAGTGAGTGTAAATGTAGAAAGCGCACAGCTCCCTGGCTGTGAGAAGCTCTCCTCAATACCTTCATGGGAAGTAATGTAATGATATTATGAAATTAGGTTTTTCATTTTAAAGATATAGCACAAGAACATCGGGGTTTTTTGGGCCACCTAATTTCCCCAAACGAATTGTTTGAAAAGAGGTTGTAGAAACCATTAAATCGGCTGTTGTCTCGCATCTTTGCATTGATGTACTTGCTTCGTCAATCACAGGGTGGCCTAAAATATGTCACCCTATCGGAAACTGTGGCAGCTGGCAGATTTATTTTTACATTTGATACAAACTGGACCTCGACAGGCCATGGAATACTATACTCAAGCATGCGGATTACTAGTGACTATTCTTTTACGGAATAACTCTTCAGTGATTTTATTATCACCGAATTTCAGTTGTCACGACAGAATGGAGGTTTTCACGACTAAATTTAGTCCCCACAACTGATAGTCTGTTGAAGCAACTTCTAATACGTTTGTGACAAACTCTAACACGGATGTGATGACATATAGTGTATTTGTGGCAACCTCTAAATTCCGTCAAAGCTTTTTCGGCTGTTTTCCCTGTGTGTGTAGTAATAAATAAAATTTTTTAAACAATAGGAAATCCCTCTAATTATTGAATTATGCACCCAGTTTTTGCTCAAAAATGCACGAAGTTAATTTGTTCGTTGCCACAAAGAACACTGAGTTGTTGCAGCAAAACAAAGAAGATCTGGCAACAAAGAACATAGAGTTGTAGCAGCAATGCAAAGATGATTTAAAAAAGGAACAAAATTGATAAGCCCTATTTCGTGACTGCAACGTTCAAATTGACAAATGTACGTAACTTTTCATTGCAGCAATGTTAACACTTTAACGAACATGTTTCATCAGTGCTACGAAGCGATTTTCTTTCAGTCTAGACATAGAGCTGGCGCCTAAACGTTTTACCAAAAAAAGGGCTTAAGGTCATTAAAGATCATGTGTACATATTCTTTATTACCAAACCTCGTTACTGTTTGCTTAAAGGCAAATACCTCCTCCTCAGAAAACTCGTTGTATCCTCTTTTTGTGTTTCACTTTTCCTTGGCTCTTCCAATTTTATTCGAATTTTCAATGTTAAGCAGACTAAATGTTCCGAAAGAAGGCAACACAACACAACACAATACAACAACATCCACAACCTTTGCTGAATGTCCGTTTAACAAGTGAAAACTTCCGGTTCCGTTTTGTTGCCAGTACTCAGTGTTTGCTTACCTAGTGGGTGCTAAGAAAAGTATTTGTCGCACTCTGTTTTTTTTTCTCTCCCTGGTCATCTGTATCATCTGTATATAACTCCTTCTTGGCGGTCGTGTATTATGATAGGGGTCTTCGTTTAATACTGTTATCCATTCCCCCAAATGACCACTCTTGACCATTATACTCCCAGGCACAGGCAGATTGAAAAAAGTTCCAGTAGTTTGAAAACGGACGTACGTTTTCTTTCGTTTCGTTTCGTTCATTCGCTTAGTACACTTTGTGGTTTCACCATGTGGTTTTAAGTGTTTTCTCTCTGTTCTTTTTTCTTCTGTTGTTGCTTCCAAACAGTTCTTGCTGGTATCTCTCAGCGGGAGTTTGTCGATGTGACTTTGGTTACCTTATGGACTAGTTGGACGCTTTTTGTCCTGGCGTTGTTGTTTAACGGAAGTTGTCGTTTTTAACTTTAAACTGCAACTGTAAACTATAGGTAATGAGTATACCGGAAGTTTACAGTTTTTTTTTCTAGATCCTTTTCTTTACTTGTTCTTAAAAAGTTTGTATTTTTTAGGAAAGATGTGGGTTGGGTGGAACTGTACGTGGTTGCCAGTATAGTTATGATCGTAGTTATATACTACTGCTGGTATAGGATGTCCATAGTTGTTTATATGTAATCATGTTTGCTTATACTTGTGGCTTTAACGGACTTCTCTTGAATGTTCTAAAGCAGTAGAAACTATTGGTTACTTGCACACAGTCTAGGTGGAACAGAAGTTTTGCTCATTTTGTTTCAGAGTTGAAAGAGTTTTTGAAGACTTTATTTTTATTTGATTTTCTTCTTCCATTTAGTGAATGTTTTTAGTTTCCTTTTCTGCTTTTCGGAATTACATTTAAAAGGAGTTACCAGAAGGATTTTTTAAGTTTTAGTTTCTTATTAAAAAAAAATAGAAATTGTACATTTTACTTGATTTGTTTAGGGGTTTCCATGGGGGTTGAGGAGGTAGATGGTTAAGATGATGGTTGCGGAGGAGCCAAAGTTGAAGTTTGTACATAAAACTCGTTAAAAAGTATATCAAGTTTTTTTTCGTTCAGTTTCTTCTTTAGTACTTACAATTGTTTTTATTATCTGGGGTGTTGAAAGTAATGAGGATTTACTGTAGTTAAGAAATAGTAGATTTTATTTTCGGAAAATATAAATTCTTTGGACGAATTAAGGTCAAATTTGTCACTGTAATACAGTTGTCAACTCACCACTTTATTTGGAATACAAAGTTGAAATTTCTACATAGAATAAGAATTACTCCAGTGCATTACATTCTTTACTGTATCAACTGATATTAATGGGTGTCCCAATAAAAGTGCACGATGTAATTTAAAAATAATTCCCATATGTCTTGACCGAGTGGTGAGATTTGAATTGTATTGTAAAATAAACATGTTCCGTTTAAGTATGGAGGAAAACTGCTGGCAAAAGCCCTGGCGGCTTTGTTTACAGGTCCTTGCTGTTTTCATGAAAGCAACGATGCCCATTTTTGGATGAACGGTTACGTCAACAAGCAAAATTACTGGATTTGGAAGGATACCAATCGCTCACGTGTAGTGTTTTCAAGAACCGGTTTGTCAAAAATGTCGGTTTTCGGATTCTTCGAATATTCCGATTTTGGCGAAACCGGGTCTCGGTTAAATCGAGGTGTATAAAGTATAAAACAAATATAAAACAAAAAATCATTGATATCTAAGACTCAACTTGGTTTCTTTAATTTTAACTATCCATAGAGGAAACCCCTTTATATGGACCTATAGTAGACGACGGTTAACATCGACGTCGAGCTGTATTTTGGCGCCAGCTGAACAAACTGCATTCCGAAATCGACGTAGTTAAGCGAACCTACATAACGCGATAACGCTGGCTACGCGTTTCCAGTAGAATGAATAAGGATAAACCGGCACCAAAGGTAAATTTTGTGGTACCCACCGCAGAGAAAATATGTTATCTTCGTTTTATTAGTTGATGGGAATTGCCTGTAATATGTTAGTCTATGATTATTTATGAGAATATAGGAAATTAATTGATCAATTTGACAGTCAAAAATTCTCACTAAATACGTTTTTATTTAATAGAAACACATTTTGGATATGGAAATCAATAATACGGTTATGACAATCTCTAATACGGTTATGACATCCTCTAATGCGGTTGTGACAACCATTGATTCCATTGTGATAAACTCTAGCGCAGCTGTGACAACTTTTAATTTGGTTGTGATAACCTCTAATGCAGTTGTGTCGGCTAACCTCTAATTCGGTTGTGTTCATCCCTAATTCAGTTGTGATATCCTGTAGTTCGATTGTGAAAACCTCTAATTCGGTTGTGACAACATCTACCTCGGTTGTGGTGACCACTAGAGTGGTTGTAACAACTTCTTAGTTTGGTTGTTACAACCTCTAAATTCGGTTTCGGATAATTCCCTTGTCTCAGTTGCATTTTGGGTGTAGTTGGGCGAATCAAAATAGCGCTAGGCCATGTCAGTAGAACAGATAAGGATGAACCAGCGCAAAAAGTATTCGAAGACAGATTCGAAGGAAGTCGAAAAAATAGGATGACAAAGAATTCGTTGGAAGGAGTGGGTAAATGAAACCCTGCGAAAACTTTGTGTTACCAAACGGGACAGAAAGGCAAAAGATTGAGCCAATTGGGGAAATATGTAATCATCGTTTTTTAAGACTCTACAGTCACAGGACTAATTGTTTGAACAGAGGTTGTAGTAACCGTAAATTCGGATGATGCCACCGAATTGAGACTGTCACGAATGAATTTGGTTCCCACAAGTGAAATTTTGTTGGAACAACCTCTGTTAATCATTGATTCGGTTATAATGAGTGCATTTCCTATTCATTTCATCAGCTAAATTTCCTCTAAATCTCTATAATTTCTATAACTTCGGTTGTTACATTCAATTTCGATACCAATAATATGACATTAATTCAGTCGCAACAATTGAATTTGTGTTTAAGTCGTTTGCAACAATCGAATTTGGCGTAAATTCTACGCTCTTTTTGTTTCTTAATATAATTATTGTGTTTGGAAGAGTAAACGTCATGTTTTAAATATGCAGCGTTATATTTCGGTAACCGAATTGAAAATTAATTCGCTTGTACCAGCAGAAATCGTGAGAAATTTATTTGCAGCAACCTTATTTTCCATTCCGTCTGGTTGTTTCAAACGAATTTCTTATGAATTTCGATTGAAAAGAGGTTGCAGCAACCGAACATTCGGCTGTTACCACCGACTTGCGGTTGCCACAACTGAATTGGGACTGTCACAAATGAATTTGTTTTCCACAACTGAAATTTAGTTGAAACAAACTTCTTTCATGATTGATTCGGTTGTGACAACTGAATTGACAATTTCATATTGTAAAATTGTCGTTGCAATAACCGTAGTTGCAATCACTTCGGATGTAACAATTAATTTTGATATCAAATGCGGTTGCGACAACCGAATATGGCATCAATTCGGTTGGAATGAACGAATGTGGCTATAAATCGTTTGCAACCTTCGAAGATGATATCCACTCGGTCGCAGCAATTGAATTCGGTTTTTTTTATTGTTTTGATATAATAATTATGTTGAGAATTTTAAACGTCATGTTTAAAATATATAGAATTATGTTGTGGTAACCGAAGTGAGAATGAATTCGGTTGTACTAACAGAATACGTGAGAAAATCGGTTGCGGCAACCTAATTTTTCATAAATACGACTTTTGTTACCGAATTTCTTATGAATACTGGGCATAAATACACTTTAGTTACTATTCTCTGATCTAGACCAAAATTTCACCATTCAGAAAAGCTTTTGCGCTGAGTCCAAAAAATGTTGTTTTCCCCGCTCGGTCCTATTTCTTGAGATATACATAGGTCTTTACAGCTTGATTATATAATCGCTCATATCTCAGGTATTTATAATCCGATCTAGTTGAAATGGATGTCATTACAAAGGTCTTTGGAAACTCTATAAGAACCTATATAAAGATATTTTTTTGTTAACCCATTAAAATGTAATAAGTTAAAGTGTATTTGTTCCGAGCTTTTCGAAATCAATTAGGTGTGCGCTTTCTAGTTTTACACACACAGATCGGGAGCCTGAAATGTGGAGAAGCCTTTTCTTGGCTAAGTACTCAATAGTGTAGCCGTCACTAAGTGAGATTACGGCCGCACAGTGGTTCAGAATCGATTTCCATCGGCCAAAATGCAATATCTTTTGATCTAATAATTAGTTTTAAGTTCTGTAAAAAAATCGATTGTAGGCAAGGACTCAGAAAAATTTCCAAAGTTGACTACCTTCTGCTTTTTTTTCGAATTCCAAGAAAACAAAAATTTTGAATTTTTTCTTATCATATTTGGTGAACATTTGAAAGCTGAGACTACAAAATCGGCGGGTTACTCTAGATAAAGTAAATTAATTTCTCGTATTGTAAATATTTATGAGAATTTAGGAAATTGAATTACATAGTGCAACACCAAAAAATATAACCATATACGGACACCACTACGAGATAAAAGACCAAAAAAAAAAAGACCCGTGTCTCCCAGTTTTGCACTTTTGTATGGGCCCCCAAAGATTTGGGGCCTCGGTGTAATTTTTGCAAGAAAGTGATAATTTTGTCAGGCTCATATCTTGGAAACCGTTAATCTCTAAATTCGTTATTTATTGAGATCTTAGGTACATTCTTGTAGTTCATTGTTTCCTTGAATTTTGAACGGTTTGCTACCTACGGACCTGAACAGCGGAAAAAGGTAAAAAAAGTCAAATTTTTTTAAACTTTTTTTTTTTGCGATTTTGACCTTGAAGATGAAGTTTCTTTGATCTTATAAGTTCAACATTATTGACAAGAGCTACAACTTTCCCTCAGAAAGTAAATAATAATTCCGAACGGTTTGCAAGATATGAGCCTGACAAAATGATCACTTTTTTTTGAAAAAATAACACCGAAGCCCCAAATCTTTGGCGGCCCATAAAACAAGTGCATGACTTTGGACAAAACTGGGAGACACGGGTCTTTCTTTTCGTCTCTTATCACGTAGTGGTGTCCGTATATGGTTATATTTCCATTACATAAAAAATTACACACAGTGTTATCGATAAAATATTCAAATAAAATTCACAGAATGTGTTTTTAATTAATAGAATGCTGGCTATGTTGCGATGATGTCTAAGTTGTTATCAATAAAATATTCAAATAAAATTCACAGAATACATTTTTTATAAATAGAATGCTGACTATGCTGCGATGATCTCTAAATTCGGTTGTGACAACCTCCAATTCGTTTGTGGAAACCTGTAATTCGGTTGACCCAATCTCTAATATAGGTATGACAACCTAAGTTCGATTATGACATCCTCTAGGCCGTGATAACCTCAAAAATCGGTTGTGACAACTTCCAATTCTGTTGCCAAAACCTCTAATTTGGTTGGCACAATATGGCTAATATGGGTATGACAATCTATAGTGCGATTATGACAACCTCTAATGCGGCTGTGGCAACCTCCGATTCGGTTGTGGCAACCTCTAAATTAGTTGTGATGACCTCAGCCTCTACTTCGGTTGTGCCAACCCTTAATTTGGTTGTGATGACCTCTCGTGTGGTTGTGGGAACCTCTTAATTTGGTTGTGGCAACCTCTAAACTCAGTTACGACTAAGTTCGTTGTCTAAAATGTATTTTTCCGTAATTTTAGTTAAGCGAATCACAATGACGCGATAATTCAGACTAAGCCATGTCGTAGAATGGATAAAGATGAACCACCGTGAAAGGTATACGAAGACATAATCAAATGAATTAAGAAGATGAAAAATAATTCGGCCAAGATTTCGTTGGAAGGATCTTGTAGACTAATCCCTGCGACAGATTAGGATTGTACATTGAAAACATCGATCCACTTGAAGAAGCATTTGATCTTCACTTTGGTTGATCTCCAATAACCCGTTAGTGTTATTTGGGGTAATTTAATTACTTTAATTACTTAAGCTAAAACCGTATTTTATAGAAGTATATGAATTATATTTTTATAATATTAAATGCCCGATATTTAGCATTTAATATGAAAATTTCTAAACTTTTAAATCGAACTTTTAAATTACGAGTGTGAAACTCGCTCTTAGTGTTTTTAGTTTTTGTTAAAAATGCTTAATTATTGGATTCGTTGCTGCAACGAAAATTGAGCTGTTGCAGCAACGTAACAACAAAAGTACAAAATAAGTTTAGTGTGACATATTTCATTACAGCAATGGAAAATTAGTCAGATGTACGAAACATTTCATTGCAGCAATGTAAAGACACTGACCATCAAAATGGATGCCAGATTCGTATAAATTCAGATTGAATAAAATACAAATTGTAACTTGTTTCAGCTTTAAATTTTAAGGGGCAACTTCATTTAGTTTCTGCACTTTGCTTAGCTAATTAATATGGGTCTCATTTTCACAACACTATAAAGCAATAAATATCCTTAGGCTTTATATACCATCTGCAACGACCTAACATTTCCACGAATTTTCTTTTGCGGTTTCTTGAAAAGGAAGAAAAACACACAAACCTCAAATTCACGCAGGCATGACAAATCCTTGAAATATAAGCAGGTTGTCAACACCACAAACGAAATCCAAAAAAAGAGGGAAAAGTTTTCCAACTTAAAAAATTTCTTTGCCAATTTTACAGGATTTCTGTTCGGTTTTTTGCAATGTCAGACAGAAAACAATTTCTTAACTGTTTGTTAAGATTTCTATGCAATGAGATAACTAAACCAAGGGTAATTTAACATTGAAATATTTAAGCAACCATGAAATTAAAGAGCTCTTCACTTACGCTGCTCTTGAATAATATTCAACCAATGCCACCCTCCTCAACCACCCCTTGTTGCTGGGAAAATTCCTCCAGAAAATGGCGACTAAGGACGAACACTCTCAAGTAAAAGCTGTGTGTAAACGAATGCCCTCAAGGAATATGGAGTAGTGTAGCAACGTCCGTAGACGCTGGCAAAAACGCATAAAGTCAAAAAAAAAAAAAAACAAAACGGTGAATAAAGCCGCAAAGTCATTGTGTGCATTGACTGCGCACTAAATTTTCACGAAATTCAAGAAGCAAATTAGCAAACAAATCTCCATGACAAAAAGTTTGCCATTGCTCACACCAATATAAACGAACGCAAACAACAGGAGCTCTTTCACTCCCACACACACACATACTCATAATACAGAAAGGCCTTTACCGGGTATTTAAAACGCAAGACCAACGTGAGCTTAACCCCAAAGCATATGGCGGAAATACTGCTGTGAACTAAGGGGCTCGTGTCGGCTCGGTTGGTTTAAAGGTGTCGGTAAGGCTGGAAAGCGGAACTGCTTGCTGCCACAAAGCATATGGATGGTATTAATGTGTGTGTATAATAGAGATGGGCACGTGAGTAAGTTTACAGTCACGTGCACGCACGTTTACGAAAGTAAAGCGAACCACAGACTTGTCATTCATGAGAATGAACATGAGCTGTAGTTGATTTTTTTGGTCGGTTCTTGATACCAAATAGGAATGTAATCGACGTTGTTCGCATCACAATCCCGTTTACAAAATTGTTTGGTAATATTTTTTGAAATTCATCAGCTGGATAAAAAGTTATTGACCAAGCTTAAGCTCATGAATGACAAGTCTGTGGTTTGCTCAAGACGTTGCTCACGCACGACGATTTATTCGATACTCAGGAAAGCGCGCTTGTACTCTTTGCTGGGAACCAGAAGGTTCTGTATATTGAGTGATTGTCTTAAGTGGTAGATAAATTTGGGGATGACATGAAAAATTGCACAAAACAAAATTGCACAAAAAAAGAAAAATAATATGAAAATTACCGAAATTCAAAATCTCTCAAAATATATGAAAAATTACCCAAAAACACATTTAGCCCAAAAATTAATAAAAAAAATTACCACGTGAATTATAAAAAATCGCCAAAAATATGGCCAATACTTCATGGCCATATTTTTGGCGATTTTTCATAATTCATTTCCTATGTAAGAAAAAAAAATTGTACATATGAAAATTCACCCTCTTCTGTTGCAATAGAAACATTACTTACTTAGGTGGCCTCAAATAACCCAGAGGGGTCAAGGGCCTTACCAAACGAGGATAACATGTTTCGCAACACGGCTCGATGTTCAGATTTTATCCTCCAGTTAGTAACACCAAGCTTTCGTAGGAAATCTTCCACCTGGTCTTTCCAACGAAGTCTTGGTAGTACTATTTTTCGATGTACTCGAACGTCGTCGAATAACTTTCGCCCTGGTACATTCTGATCCAATCTACTGATATGGCCAAATCAGCGTGAACGCTCTATTCGTTGTTTTCTATTATATGACCATACATTATTCATAGTATTTTTCTCTCGAAGACTCCCAGTGATGTTTCATCAGCATGCGATATAACCCAGAATTCTGCGCCATAATGCAAGACAGGTTGTATGACAGTCTGATATAGTTGGAGCTTCTTCGAGCGACGGTCTTATCTCGGAAATGCTTGCTTAGCCCGAAATAACACATTTTGCAGGCACAATTCTCCGTTTGATTTCTAGACTGACGTTCTTGCTTCTGTGTACGGCAGAGCTGAGGTAAATGAATTCGTCCCCTTCTTCGCAATGATAACGGTTATGAATGTTCATCCTTTCCTATAATCGGATAGATGTTCTGCTAGTCGAAACCATTATTCTTTTTTACTGGTGAACCCACTTTTACTGATTCGTTCGCGATGCTTAAAAATACGGCTGTAACTTCTTGCAGAGTGCGCCCAATGATGTTTAAATCATCAGCATACGCGAGCAGCATGTGACACTCGCTGCTGATAGATCTGAATTAATATATTGAAGAGATCGCACGATAGGGTGTCGCACTGCCCGAGGCCTCTCCTCGTACTAAATGTTTCGGTGAGATCTTTAACAACCTTTACTGAGGATTTCGTATTGACCAGTGTCATTCTTCAAAGGCGTGCCAGCCTAGCAGGAAAACCAAGCTCCCATATAGCTTTGTACAGATTTCCGTGAATTGGGCTATCGAGGCAGCCTTATAATCCAACTTGTTACATTAATCCAGCTCAGGCAGTTGTCCATCGGCACAAACGACTTTGTTGTTCTTAAGCCGGGAAATTGCAGTTCTAATTCGCTTTGGCTGGAATGGGGATAGTCGGCGCCATCGTCGCCATCATAGAGCATAGCTGCTCTAATTAGGCAGTTACTACTGAATTGCTGTTGCCACAACCGAATAGACGTTTTCACTATTGAATTTAGTCCCCAGAACTGAATTTCGGTTGAAGCAACCTCTAATAGGTTGTAACAACTTCTAATGAGGTTGTGTCAACCTCTAATTCGGCAGTTGCCACCGAATGGAGGTTATCACCACTGAATTTAGTCCCCATAATATAAATTCGGTTGAATTAATCTCTAATAGTTTGTGGCAACCTCAAATTCGGCTGTTGCCAGGGGATTGTAGTTGCCACAACCGAATTAAGGTTGTGAGAACTGAATTTAGTTCAACCTTGGGTTGTGACAACCTCTAACTCGCCTGTAGCCAGTGAATTGGAATTATCACAACCGAATTGAGGTTGTCCCAAACTCAATATACTCCCCACAACTGCAATTCGGTTGAAGCTACCTCTAATGCGGTTGTCTAATAGGCTGTGATAGCATTTACTGCGGTTCTGACAACGGCCTATTCGGCAGTTGCCACCGAAATGCAGCTGCCACAACCGAATTCCGGTTTCACGACTGAATTTAGTGTCCACAACTGAAATTCGGTTGAAGCAACCACTAATAGGTTTTGACAGCATTTACTGCGGTTGTGACAACGCCCTATTCGGCAGTTGCCACCGAAATGCTGTTGCCACAACCGAATAGAGGTTGTCCCGACTGAATTTAGTCCCCACAACTCAGTTTCGGTTAAAGCAACCTCTAATAGGTTGTAACAACTTCTAATGAGGTTGTGTCAACCTCTAATTCGGCAGTTGCCACCGAATGGAGGTTATCACCACTGAATTTAGTCCCCATAATATAAATTCGGTTGAATTAATCTCTAATAGTTTGTGGCAACCTCAAATTCGGCTGTTGCCAGGGGATTGTAGTTGCCACAACCGAATTAAGGTTGTGAGAACTGAATTTAGTTCAACCTTGGGTTGTGACAACCTCTAACTCGCCTGTAGCCAGTGAATTGGAATTATCACAACCGAATTGAGGTTGTCCCAAACTCAATATACTCCCCACAACTGCAATTCGGTTGAAGCTACCTCTAATGCGGTTGTGACAACCACTAAAGCAATTGTTTTCACCGAATTGCACTTGCTACAACCGAATTAAGGTTGTCAGGACTGAATTTAGTCCCCACAAAGGACATTCATTGGACGCAAACTTTAATATGTTGTGACAATATATATTTCGATTGTGACAACCTCTAATTCGAATGTGATGACATCTAAAATGGTTATGATAATCTCGAAATTCGGGTACGTATAATTGTGATATTTCGGTGATATATAGGTGGGTGGAATAGTTTTTGCGGAACAGAATATGCTTCGGCAGGAAATACTATACCTCCCATCTTGGAACACCGATATGGCGTATTATGTGTCTTGAACGCCCCATAACCATACCAGTCTAGTATAGAGGTTTAACGCTTGGAAACGGAATATGACGTCCCGTTGATTCGCAACGATCCTCAATAGATTAACGGCCGTATTTATAAAAAGCTAAGAGAGATTTGAGAGACGATTTACTACAAAAATGTCTCTCAAATCTGTCACAACTTTTTATGATTAAGGCGGTAAGTGTAACAATAGTGACAGCCACATCTATCAAACCTTATTCACATTCACGCGTGATGTGCAATCACGAGACTCGTTCCCATCTCTTGTATATGTTAGGTATAGATGTGTGCGTGTTGGTTTTCCTGCCCTCTATTTCATTCTGGCAGTCTAGGATTTTTCCTATGGCATTCGTTAAAATTACTGCACCCAAAGGTGTAATTGAATCAGCGATAGCAAGAAAAATGTAAACGCAAATAAAACAATAAAAAATAGAAAATGTTAATAACGACGTCGTTTGCTAATTTGATTTAACTTTGTGGAAGCCGGAAATAGACTTTAAAACAATTTAGCATTTGCGGAATGTTTGCCAAAGGCAGAGTAGGTTGAGACACGAGATTTATGTCAATGCCAGGCGATGCAAAAAGTTCAAATACGTCTGCAGTTAATTAGCATTTATTGGGAACACATTTTAAATATAAAAAAACATTTTGAATTTAAAAAAAATTTAACCTAAACTTCGTGAATTTTCAAAACAATTGGCAAAAAGTTTTGTTCAGGTGAATTGTGGTTTCTTATGGAAAACTTCGCCTAAAACATTTTAAGGGATACGTCTGGTTTTATGTCTCAAATATTTATGGTCTACATCCACAGTTATAAAGGGGGATTCAGGTACATTTTTAAATAATTTAAAATAATTAAATTCCAAATTAATCAAGTAATTGTTACTATCATGCAGGAAAACCATTCTGCTAATTATATCTTTAAAATGTTGGCCGTAACTGGGACTAACAGGGCCCATTCTGAGGTTGTAAATTTCGATGCTATTTTGCGTGATATTTCCTAGCCGTCTTATTCATGTAGATCTAGGACTTTACGTAGCCTTAAAAGAAATAGTCTAAAGGTGTGTTATCACATAATCTAGGTGGCTAATCCACCGATTTGAGGCGTGAAATTAGCTGCATTCTGAATTATTCTCCCAGTAATACCATGATTTCGAGGGTTGTGGGGCAACTAGTGTCATCCTGTTGGAATCAAATGTCCTCCAGTGCAGGCAGCAAAACGAACGTTAACATGGCGCCATTAACATGGTTAACAAGCACCATTCCCAATTATCTTCCGGCCGGATTCATTTTCCAAGAAATTTGGACAGATGATCACACCAAATGGACAAATTACACCAAACCGTGGTTTTGTCTGGATTTAATGACACCCGTCGGTGTAACAGTGGTTAGAGGGTCTGACTCTTGTACATGAGAATGTAGGTTCGATCCCTGCTCAGACCACCTTACATTTATTTCGACGACGGTCACCTCGCTTAGTGATGGCGACACCATCGAGTACTTAGCCATGGTAAGCTTCTCAAAATACCATTCGGAACCGATGTAAAACTGTAGATACGTCCCAATCAGTGAGTGTAAAACAAGAAAGTGCACATCTCACTGATTGTGAGAAGCTCTCCCCAATCGCTTCATGGGATGTTACGGGACACAATTTTTTTAATCTTCCACTGTCCTTTAAGAAAATTTCTGTACCACATATAGACTAGGGATGGATATATGGAAAACTCAGTTTTATCAGAATTTACATCCAGCCTTTTTCCGTGGTTCCATTGGAGAGTCTTCTGGTGTACTCCCTGAGCATGTATCTGCAAATAGAAGTATATTTTCCCTACACTGGAAATGACAGGTCGATAGTGTATGTTACGACTAAACGGTCTGATCTCTGCAGCCCTAGTAAATTACCACTTAGTGCTAAATTTCAGAGAAGTGGATATAAGACTCCTTCTTGGGATGCTCCTCTAATCACATTTAGGTTTAAAGTCAAGTGAGTCATGGATGAAGTTATTGCGACCAGATTGAATTCCGTTAGGTAATATAGAATTTGTATGAAGCTGGCTATAGCGTGAAGCTGGCTCTGCTGGTATGCGGACAACTGAGAAATTCTTATGGTCGTTTGCTAATATGAGGCCGACAAAGCCTTCAGAAGGAAAAATGAAATGCTGATTGGCCTACGGTCTTTTGGTGTAATATGAGCTGATGTCTCCGACTTCGGAATGAATGCAGAATGAATTTTGGATTCTCTACATCAAATGGGAATATATGGCAACTTGATGCAGCTCGTATAAAGTACCACTAGTGCTATGCCACCAGATCCAGGTGATTTGTAAGGCTTACAACTTTCTAATGTCCATTGTTGTGTTTCATTTGTCACGATATGTCCCACAACATGCTAGATGACATGGTTGTTCGGTGAGTCCTACCTTCGAACCAGTTTCTTGGAAAGTGTGTGTTAAGCAGGAGCTTTAATGATGAAATTCGTCCACCGCCCGTTTTTTTTCATTCAGATATCCCAGATATGTGAAGGCCGTCGAGTGCATACACGGGGTTTTTTAATTTGCATTGGATTTTAATTTTCATTACTCTATCTAATGCAAATGCAAAAGAATTACCATTATTCACAATGGCAATTAAAAAATTTCGAATTTCCATTTGCACAGGCAATGCAAATGCAGGTTGTGGAATCGGATACCAATTGTAACGAAATGTGGAAATGCTTTTAATTAGTTTGAATTTGTTTGGCTGCTGGCAATTCTGTTTCTAATGTATTTTATATGTAGAGGTTTGTGGCTTTGATTATTGTTGCCTCGTAGTACTTTCAAATTCATAAACCTGTACTGTATAAAATATTTGAAAACCAAAACTGCCCGATATCAAGGAAATGCTTTGAAAATAGGTACAATTGCCAATGGTACAATTGCCAAAGGTTGAATTTTTTGAATTTGACTTTGTAGCGAGTAATTCAAATTAAACTACAAATTATAATTGTCATGTAATTAATTTGCCCCATGTATGGTCGAGAGGACTTTGTGCAGTCCGGAAGTCGCAGACTGGATTGCAATGCCATTACAGAAATGTTTCGAAGATCTCCTCTTTGGAGATTTTAGTTCTTCTTATATTCTTTAAATTTTATTTGAACACATTCCAAATCCGCTCCGCCCTTGAGGAATTAGCCAAATTAAAAAGTTTTCTAATTAAGTTGTCTTAGATCCTCGTTATTTTTAAAGTTGTAATTTTCTTTAGGCTAGCCTAAAAGTATACATCGTTGAATATAATAAATTTGTAGTGACAGTTAATAATCGTTATTGAACAATGACTTACTGGCGAATGTTAAGCTTATGTAAAACATGAGGACAGTAAAGAAAGGGCAATCAGAAATATTCCTAACACTACAAACGATTAAACTGCATTACCACAATTCCCATTAGGAATTGAAAAATCACCCAAATTGCACCAAACCAATTACCAACATTCAAACAATCCTTTAAAAACCAAAAAGCCCAATATGCAAAATAAATTTTTAAATAACATTTAAAACTTTTGGTCATGCCACAGCCAAAATGTACCTGCTCCTCTGACAAAAAACAGTTCCGAGTAACGAACTAAATACTCTCGTAAACCATGAGGAAAATGCCCTTGAGTGTAGAAAGTGGAGGGGTAAAAAAGGCCACGATATTTAAAAAAAAACAAAGGAAAGGAAAGAAAAAAGTTTTGTTGTTCAACTCAACATTGGCAACAATTTTATAGCTTTTATCTTGTTATTGTTATGATGCAGATTGTTTTTGCTATTGTGTGTGAGTAAGTTGCAGGCAAGCTATTGTTGCCACTACTTGCATACTCTGCAAGTACTATGTAGAAATGTTGGCCATAATGCCCTCCAATTGGCAATTGCCGAAGGCAGTCAGTAATAGGCGGCTGGAAAGGCAGGCAACACTATAGAAACAACTATAACAATACCACTAACTACAGCTCAATAGGTTTTGACATAGACGTCGCCGACATCCTCATCACTATCCTGATCATCACCATCATCATCATCATTGGCAGTAGCGTCATCATATTGCTTGCGATGTTGTGTTGCTGCTGTTACCTCGTAGTTGTTTTTTTTTGTATTAGTTGCAAACAAAACTTAAGCACTAAAACTACTTATATGCTAGATATGCATGCTAGTGTGGCGCGAACATACATGTGGCACATATGTAAGAAAATGTAACACAAAGTGAACTACCTCAACAAAAAACCAAACAACAAACCTTTTTTTCGCGAGTATTTTGGGGCGAACAAAATGGTTTTACGATCATAAACTCATAAAGTTACTATTGTGCAACACTTTACCACACAAAAGTGCAACAAAGTGCAGTAGCAAAAGTGCCAGCGCCAGTGGTAGTGGCATCAATGGCACAACAGCAACAACAACCAAACCAAAGTGCCACAAATCCAGCTACTGTACCCAAAATATCCACGTATATATACATATATTTTTTAAGCTAAGACCATAGCTAAACATTTTCCAAAGTTTTTAGGCCAATTGGGTTAACCCTTTGTTCATTGCGCGTTCCCTTATGCCGTTTGTGCCTCAAGCTCTTTTGGCGCTTATGGCTGCAACAAATATCCTTTGCCTGTGGTTACAAAACCAGCAAAATCGCACAAAAATAGTTTTATTGCATTTCGGGCATTAAGAGGAGAATGAACGCAGGCAATTCTACTCTTTTGAACGCATTTGCCAGCTCTAGCTCCAGCTCTTTTGTGAGGTTTTGCAATTGTTTTGTTTCAGTTTAGGGATTTTTTTTCAGACAGACAAATTATGGGATTTATTGAGTGTGTACAGTTAGGTAGGAAGTGGGTACAGTTAGGTGGGAAAAATGGTCGAGAAGGTAATTTAGATACAACAGTATCCATCCAGCATGAAACGGTGGAGCTAAATCGAAAAAAAATTCTACCTGAAATACACGCTGAAAAAATACGGCCCCTGCAACATTATGCAGGAACCATATATATTGTTACGAATTTCCTTATTCGTCCTTTTTACGTTGTGTTATTCCCAATAATAAAACGTAAAAAATAAAAAAAATAAATGGTTTCCCGTTACATCCCATGAAGGAATCGGGGAGAGCTTCTCACAAACCAGTGAGCTGTGTGCGTTCTAGTTTCACACTCACTGATTGGGACCTAAAATTTTACACCGATTCCGAGCGGTATTTTGAGTAGTAGTCGATAGTGTCGCCGTCAATAAGCGAGGTGACCGCCGTCGAAAGAAATTTTAGGTGGCCAGAGCATGCACAAGAGCCGCGCACACTACCATTGCACCACCGACGGCCATTGCAACATGGTTCGTTTTAAATTACGATAATTACAACAATTTAACTAACTTTACTTATATAGTACAACGGTTTACTTTATTTACACCATTTTACAATAAGTCTTATGTTTTACTATCAAATCGCGTTGCTTACTTTTCGGCGGTTAATCACAAACTGACTCATAATGCCAGAAACCTTCTCTATTTATACAAGATAGTTTTTAAAAGTAACGTACTTGTAGCCGACTCGTCAACTGGTTTGTGGTAAGAGTATACTTTTAGGCGCAGCATTAGTTGCACTGTTATTTACATAATTTTATTTGGACATTAATAGCCAGTTTCACAGTTGAAAATTCTCCATTTAAATGTACTTTAAATGCCCAATGCTTGTCAGTTAAATGTCATTTAATATGAAAATTTTCAGTGACGTTTTAAATTGAGCTTTTAAATGACGAGTGTGAAACTCGCCCTAAGAGTAAGTAAAAGATTTTACTTAATCGTAACAATATGTTTGGAACCTCTGTATAATTACGTGCAGATTGTTTTCATGATTTAAAGATCTGCTGCTTTTTCGTTTCGTTGTTGTGTGTCATGTAGTTGTTTTCAGCCGTTATCAACAAACAACATCACATTTGGCTCACAAAACCATATATTTTAAAATATTAATCATTATGTCTCAATCATGTAATATTGAATAGCAAACACAATGTGTTTGGTTACAAGTATACTATATTTGGGACAAGCTACAACTACGTATAGTGAAATTGTAACTAGTTCCTGTAGCATTGTGGCCGTCAACTCAAAGTTGAAGAACTAAAAAGGAGTTGGGCATATTTGATCAACCAACAGCTGGAAATAGGGTAGAGCTACAGAAAAGACTGATGAGGTATTTAAACGCCGAAACATCGACAGTTTGAGTAGCAGTTTGAGTGAAGGTAGTCGTCCAAGAACCAACTGGTAAAATATGGATGTTTCTACAATGTTGGTTGCCATGATGGCGACACTCGACGAAAGATCTATCGCTATAAATGCAATTATAAACAAGAAATCCAATGAAAAGTCTAGAGCTATAGACGAGAAATTGAACTAGAATTCTAGAATTATAACGAGAAAATTATCGAATAATGAACGCGCAACTTGAAATGAGATTTAACGAGAATTCTACATTCATGGACGAGAAACTAGAAAAGATGTTTGGTGGAAGTTCAAGAATTATTCAGGAAACATCAAATGCTACAAATGTGAAGCTGCTGGAAATCTCGGAAGTTGTGAGCAACTTGGAGATTCAAGTGAACGAACAGTTCGGGAAGGTTGAACAAAAGTTCAAGGAAATAAGGCAGAACAATTTAAGAAGTCGAACATAAGTTCGAGGAAGTCAAACGGGAATTAAAATATTGTTACGAATTTCCTTATTCGTCCTTTGTGCGTTGTTTTATTCCCAATAATAAAACAAGGTTCGTTTCAAATTACAATAATTACAACGGTTAAACTTTCTTTTATTTTACTTATATAGTACAGCAGTTTACTTTATTTATAAAACTTTAACAAGTCTCATATTTTACTATCAAATCGCGTTGCTTACTTTACGGGGTTTAATCACAAACTGAACTCTCCATTCCAAAGACCTCCGCTATTTATACCAACTCACCATACTCAAATGACGTTATATCTAGCGAATTCAACAACCTTCTAGCCATTGTTCTTGTTACTTATCTTTGTAGAATCATCTCGAATGGTGGACTGGTACTGGTTTAGCGAGCTGGTACGTTGTTACAATGCATACTTTCAGGCGCAGCACTAACTGCCTGTTATTTAAATAATGTTAGTAGAGTCATTAAGAGCAAGCAAAAGCTTTTACTTATTCGTAACAATATTATGTGAGTGAATTCCAAAGGACAATGAACAAACTTCAGTTCCAAGACGGCCCAGTGCGAGTAATTTCCGAGGGTTCTTGTAGGCTGCAATCTCCCAGTTTCGATGGATCTACACCATTCGACGTTTATATAATCCAAGTCGGAATTAAAAACTTGTGGAACAGCAACGATAAAGCCATAGAGCTGATTTTGGCACTGAAAGGCAGCGCAGAAGAAGTTCTTTTTGTCTAGAGCGTTAATAGCTGCGCTACGACTGTTGCGATTAAGTAAAAGCTTTTACTTACTCTTGACCAAATTAACATAATGTAAATAACAGGGCGATTAATGCTGCGCCTGAAAGTATACCCTTACCACAAACAAGTTGACGAGTCGGCTGCAAGTACGTTATTTTTAAAAGAGCTACTCTACAGGTTCTGGAATCGGGTAGAATCTAAAAGCTTGTAGAGCCCTTGGTGACGAGAAGCATAACTCGTACAAATAGCTGAGGTTATTGGCATTTTGAGTGAATCTGTGATTAAATGCCGGAGAGTAAGTAATGCGAAGTATTAGAAATTCTGAATGTTAAGTTGTGTAAATAAAGTCAACGGTTTTATGAGTAAAATAAAAGGAATTACAACTGTAGTACTTATTGTAATTTAAAAACGAACCTTGTTGTATTAGTGGGAATAAAAAAGCGCCAAACGGACGATTAAGGGAAATCTTAACAAGGTATTTAAATCCTAATTGAACGTATTTCTTTATAATAATATTTTATTACTCTTATACTTCACTTTCAATTAATATGTATTTTAATTTAAAATCTTTGTTGAAGTTAACAATAGAAAGTTTATGCAAAATTTTTTATCTCCTCCATAAACTCCTCCTACATCCTTAACCGTGATAGTCATGGGCATCATCATTATTATCATCATCATAATAACAATATTTCAAACTCAAAAATCAGAAAAATATTCCCCACCCCCTTGTGAACAGTACAACTTTCAAGCTGACATATCTTTTAATTGTATGGCAACCGAGAAGGAACTTAACCACCACACACTAAAAAGTGACACACGTTCTACATGATATCACTACCCTGGAGTGAAACGGTAAGGGGGGAAAACAAATTTATGACAGACACCCAAAATGATCTCAGTTTCGTTGCAAATCATGCGAGCGAATGAATACTCGTATGAATCAATGGAAACGGTACGAGCATGAATGAATGATTATAAAATGATGTGGAGTAGTATAACAATGTTGCAGGAAGACGACGAAAAGGCCAGAAGGATGAAAGCAACCACAACAACAACAGCAACGGCGACAACAAGAAACAGTTGAAACAATTTTTGAGATATGAGATGAAGTTGTCGTTGTCGTTGGATCCAACAGATATGAAATGGTTGTGGAATATTCACATTTTTCCTTCTGGTTTACAGTTTAGTTTAACCACAATTTCCCAAAGCAATAAATCATTGACTTCAATTTGTAGTTATGACACCAATGCCGGAGTTGCAGCTGTGACTGTTATGCTATTGCTGCTGCAGCCACTGTCACTGCCACTGCTGCTACTGATGTTGCTGCTTATGCTGATGCCGTTACTGATAGTTGGCTGACTTGGAGTATAATGGAATCATGATGTTCTTGTTCTCATTCGCTTTCATGTGATTTGTTTTTCTTGGCTACTCTGGCTGATGATAGTCTTCATTCATAATGTCTTGTGACAAAAAATTGGAACAGACCTTAACACGAGAAACAAAAGGAGTGAATGGATATGAAGTTAAAGCTGATATCAATGACAACAAAAAAGAAAAAATCAACACACCAAAAACACTGCAGTCACATGTACAAGGAAGGTGTATATGGAGGATTAGCCGGGATGTGAGATTAAGATAGTCCCAGCAGTGCAGAGTGTGACATCCACCACGCTCTCTTGCCATTCCATAAGTCTTTTTTAGCAGCAGCATCAGCATCATATGCTGATGCTAAATGCTTAGCCAGTTGCTGATGTGACCATTAAGCTTTCAATAAAATAACGATGATAGCAGCAACATGAACATGAACAGCAACAACATCGAAGACAACGCCAACAGACAAAAGGAACAAGCAACATCATCAGATGACCTTAGGGGACAAGCAACATGATGACTTTTACTCGCCTCGTCAGATATCGATTATTTATCGTCTTTTAGATTGTAATACTCGTACATGGAGAACATTTGCTTAAGCTGCTGCTGCTGCTGCTGCTGCTGGTGGATGTGACGTTGTTGGCATTGTAGTATGGAAATATGTAGGAGTACACTCGAGGAAATTACTGTAACAAAGTGATTTAATGAGAAGTTCATACTATGTTAGCTAATTGCCAGGGCAATATTGGATTTTGTTCGGAGAGATCAACAGAGCTCATGACTGGATCCCAGTCAACCCACCTGACGTGCAGGAAAGTACTCAAGTACATTCTTCAGGATAGTAATCCCGAACTTCCAACACACAATTGGAAAATCTGACCACTGGAATAGGTAGATGGTGTTCGTAGACACGGGATGTACATTTGAACAACCAGCCACTGCAACTTCTAAAAAATCGTGCAGAGACCGTACTTGGTTCCGAATAACCGCTTAACGACAAACCATGGTTTGATGAAGAGTGTTTGCATGGCAACCGATGAAAATAACGCTGCACGTATGGCAACGCTTCAGTCAGTTGCAACGCAAGCCGTGACTTGTTTATTGGAGAAGAACAAACGGTTGTGGAGAAAGCGCGAGAGTGAGCAAATAGAATCTTACAGAAGGAAGAACGTTAAGCCCACGCCTAACAAAAGGCAAAGAACCCTAAACCAAGAACCCTGTACTGCTTACGGAAGGGTTTGTGGCTTGAGAATGAAGGGGTGTAAGAAAATAGCCATACCCGTCGAAAGCAATCCCAGAGCTGGTACTGTCAACATAAACGATCTGAATATGTTCCTGTTAAGGTCTATAAAGCTACGGAGACAATGTTACGTTTAGCCTGATACAGAACATACCCAATATTTGATTGGTCCTATCTTACATTCGCCATGATGACAAGGGGCCACGAACATCTGTCCAGGGGAAAATAGACCTTAAGCCATATCCTGCAAGTGCGCTCCTATATAATGCTGTAGGAGAGATGGACGAAGGGCATAGATTGTGAAAGCTTCAGACAAACCTGGCTAATAATGGAGGGCAGGAGATCCATTAGCATTCTGTTTTTAGGCAGACCCAAAATATCAATGCTTGTTTCAGTTTTGAGGGGACACTGCCTGATTGGCAGACATGCGGCGAGACTAAAGGTCAGGTCAGATTACTACTGTAGAAGCTGTAACGATGAGGAAGAGGAGGAAGAGGAAGAGGAAGAGGAAGAGGAAGAGGAAGAGGAAGAGGAAGAGGAAGAGGAAGAGGAAGAGGAAGAGGAAGAGGAAGAGGAAGAGGAAGAGGAAGAGGAAGAGGAAGAGGAAGAGGAAGAGGAAGAGGAAGAGGAAGAGGAAGAGGAAGAGGAAGAGGAAGAGGAAGAGGAAGAGGAAGAGGAAGAGGAAGAGGAAGAGGAAGAGGAAGAGGAAGAGGAAGAGGAAGAGGAAGAGGAAGAGGAAGAGGAAGAGGAAGAGGAAGAGGAAGAGGAAGAGGAAGAGGAAGAGGAAGAGGAAGAGGAAGAGGAAGAGGAAGAGGAAGAGGAAGAGGAAGAGGAAGAGGAAGAGGAAGAGGAAGAGGAAGAGGAAGAGGAAGAGGAAGAGGAAGAGGAAGAGGAAGAGGAAGAGGAAGAGGAAGAGGAAGAGGAAGAGGAAGAGGAAGAGGAAGAGGAAGAGGAAGAGGAAGAGGAAGAGGAAGAGGAAGAGGAAGAGGAAGAGGAAGAGGAAGAGGAAGAGGAAGAGGAAGAGGAAGAGGAAGAGGAAGAGGAAGAGGAAGAGGAAGAGGAAGAGGAAGAGGAAGAGGAAGAGGAAGAGGAAGAGGAAGAGGAAGAGGAAGAGGAAGAGGAAGAGGAAGAGGAAGAGGAAGAGGAAGAGGAAGAGGAAGAGGAAGAGGAAGAGGAAGAGGAAGAGGAAGAGGAAGAGGAAGAGGAAGAGGAAGAGGAAGAGGAAGAGGAAGAGGAAGAGGAAGAGGAAGAGGAAGAGGAAGAGGAAGAGGAAGAGGAAGAGGAAGAGGAAGAGGAAGAGGAAGAGGAAGAGGAAGAGGAAGAGGAAGAGGAAGAGGAAGAGGAAGAGGAAGAGGAAGAGGAAGAGGAAGAGGAAGAGGAAGAGGAAGAGGAAGAGGAAGAGGAAGAGGAAGAGGAAGAGGAAGAGGAAGAGGAAGAGGAAGAGGAAGAGGAAGAGGAAGAGGAAGAGGAAGAGGAAGAGGAAGAGGAAGAGGAAGAGGAAGAGGAAGAGGAAGAGGAAGAGGAAGAGGAAGAGGAAGAGGAAGAGGAAGAGGAAGAGGAAGAGGAAGAGGAAGAGGAAGAGGAAGAGGAAGAGGAAGAGGAAGAGGAAGAGGAAGAGGAAGAGGAAGAGGAAGAGGAAGAGGAAGAGGAAGAGGAAGAGGAAGAGGAAGAGGAAGAGGAAGAGGAAGAGGAAGAGGAAGAGGAAGAGGAAGAGGAAGAGGAAGAGGAAGAGGAAGAGGAAGAGGAAGAGGAAGAGGAAGAGGAAGAGGAAGAGGAAGAGGAAGAGGAAGAGGAAGAGGAAGAGGAAGAGGAAGAGGAAGAGGAAGAGGAAGAGGAAGAGGAAGAGGAAGAGGAAGAGGAAGAGGAAGAGGAAGAGGAAGAGGAAGAGGAAGAGGAAGAGGAAGAGGAAGAGGTCCTGAAGTAACCGACAGAATGTTGTCTACTATGGCATCCTACCTATTTAGGAACATTGGAGAATTGTCTCTGATAGTCATATACAAGATCTTGAGCTCTTGGATCATACTAAATGGTTCTAGGATGGGGCTAATGCATAATCATGTTATCCCATGGTATCATAATGGATTAATAAGTCTACTGCCAGCAAAACCTAACTTAATCTAAACTCAACTAAGACATTTGGGTCTAATGAAGAGATCATCATTGAAAGTTAGGCATATTTTGAGGAGCTTGAAGTTTTATTGGGAAGGAATAAAGAAAATTAAAAAACAGGCGATTAAATGTATCGAGCTAAAAGGATATGTTGATCTATAAAATGGTTTTTTGCCGAAAAAACATCTTTTATTCAAAAAGTCACAGAGTTGCCGAACTGCTGTAAAGTAACACCCAGCAGATAAAACTTTACACATTGAACTCATTACAACCACAGACGTTTTGGTCAAAAATGAAATGTATCTAACAGTTATGTGTCATTATCTTCCCTTAAAAGTTTGTGAATTCAGAACAAACAAACTATCCCCACTGTTATTTTTACTCGAGTGTATGTAAAACATCACTTCATATCGAGCAGTGTTTTCCAAAAATACCTAGTATCATGTTCTCTGTTTTTTTTTATATTTGCTCTGTAACATTCCATTTACTTTTGTGTTATGTTTGACATTTTCTTTTATCAGTTTTTCTCCAAAATATTTATTTTTTCATTCCGTTTCATTACACGATTTCATTTAAATGGAAATTATTCATAAGATTGGAAATGAGTAAAGTAGCTGAACTAAAAACAGAGATGCCCATAAAATATCGGTTAACCATTTAATATTCATTTGAGCAGTTCAATCATTTATTCATGACGGCAATTCGTGTCAACTCCTCCTCCCTTTATCCAGAATGGAAATCAATTTTGTTGAGTCTTTGCTCTTTGATTTTCGAATGCAGACGATTTTAGTACTTGTTATTGACTCCAAAGACAACAGTAAAAACACAAACAATTCGAAATTGTCAATCAGTGATGATTTTTTGTTTTAGTTTGCAATAAAATATTCAATATAATAATAAGCATGTTCTTTTATTTCCCGCTAAACTAATTTTTCGACGTCTTTGTATGGGGAGCCACTTAAAATCGCTCAGCTCCCCATACAAATTGGTCGAAAAATGTGTTTAGCAGGGAAACTAGACATTTGTTGACAAGTGTTGTGGCCTATCGTTGCCTTTTTCCCCTTTCAACTATTTTGGTTCTGAAACTAAACTTGATGTCGAAAATCAAACCCAGGTATTTGACACACCCTGCAGGATTAATTTCAGACCTGGTCAAAGGGAACGGGTGAGAATTCTATACCTCGGAGTAAAAGAAAGCAGTTCGATATTGGCTGTTTTTACTCTCAGAAAATTGTCAGGTGCACATTGAGGCACAGTCTGTATGTTACCCTGGTGGTAGTCTTTTAGGGTACTGGGATACGTTGTTATTACTGTCATTGCCACGCCTTCCACATGAGTAGCAATATTTGTACCTGCACTTTCCAGACTGCCCAATATCCGAGATTGGCGACCCTTTATCCCACTGAAATTGAGTAAAATTACAAAAAAATTACATAAAATTTCAAAAAGTGTACAGAAATGTACAAAAGTGTACTGAAGACGACATAAATGATAGTTCAAAAAATGGATTGATCGAAGAAAATATTTCATACCAAAAATATACTGAACCCATTACAAATATTGAGGCAAACAAACCAACACTCTTATCTTAAACTAGCCAGACACGTACAGTAGTACACTTCAACATATATAGTAACTTCTTATAAACGTACGAAATCACTCACCGTACAAGGCGAACGATAATGCTAGTTGATACAAAACTTATTTGACTCCCAGCGGTTTTAAACCTTGGCCTCTCGGCTGCTCCCGTTTTCTAGTCAGACGTTTTCCAGCTATCATACGTTTTTCGTTTCTCATAAACATAAATCGTCACCTCCGTATTGGAGATCACTCACTGTACAAGACGAAAGATACTGCTAATATTTGATACAAAATTTATTTGACTCCCTGCGGTTTTAAACCTGGGCCTCTAGGCTGCTCCCGTTTTCTAGTCAGACATTTTCCTGCTATCACACGTTTTTCGTTTCTCAGAAACATAAATCGTCACCTCCGCACTGGAGATCACTCACTGTACAAGACGAACGATACTGCTAGTGTTTGATACAAAACTTATTTGACTCCCTGCGGTTTTAAACCTGGGCCTGTCGGCTGCTCCTGTTTTCTAGTCAGATGTTTTCCTGCTATCAGAGGTTTTTCGTTTCTCAGAAACATAAATCGTCACCGTATTAGATATTGCTCACTGTACAAGACGAATGATAATGCTAGTGTTTGATACAAAACTTATTTGACTCCCAGCGGTTTTAAACCTTGGCCTCTCGGCTGCTCCTGTTTTCTAGTCAGACGTTTTCCAGCTATCATACGTTTTTCGTTTCTCATAAATATAAGTCGTCACCTCCGTATTGGAGATCACTCACTGTACAAGACGAACGATACTGCTAGTGTTTGATACAAAACTTATTTGACTCCCTGCGGTTTTAAACCTGGGCCTGTCGGCTGCTCCTGTTTTCTAGTCAGACGTTTTCCAGCTATCATACGTTTTTCGTTTCTCATAAATATAAGTCGTCACCTCCGTATTGGAGATCACTCACTGTACAAGACGAACGATACTGCTAGTGTTTGATACAAAACTTATTTGACTCCCTGCGGTTTTAAACCTGTGCCTCTCGGCTGCTCCCGTTTTCTAGTCAGACGTTTTCCAGCTAACAGATGTTTTCCTGCTATCAGAGGTTTTTCGTTTCTCAGAAACATAAATCGTCACCTCCGTATTAGAGATTGCTCACTGTACAAGACGAATGATAATGCTAGTGTTTGATATAAAACTTATTTGACTACCTACGGGTTTAAACCTGGGCCTGTCGGCTGCTCCCGTTTTCATCAGAGGGTTTTCGTTTCTCAGAAACATAAATCTTCACCGTATTAGATATTGCTCATTGTACAAGACGAATGATAATGCTAGTGTTTGATACAAAACTTATTTGACTCCCAGCGGTTTTAAACCTGGGCAACTCGGATGCTCCCGTTTTCTAGTCAGATGTTTTCCTGATACATTTGTAATTTGTAATCATAAATCCCTCCAAAACCCAGGTGACGAAGTGTCAGTTTGCGGCAACAAAATCTTCCCCTCGATCGTCTACAACTTCATTTGTGGCGAACGAAATTTGTCTGTACGTGTTATTTCTTTACTATCTCACACCTCCGAACCACTGTGCGCGCTGTTATTCTTTAGCGAGACATTAAAGTGTTACATTCCATTACAGATCATTCACCTTTCTGTATGCAAATAAGACTGGATTGATGGACTTGATAAACTATAAAGACCTGCTTTTTCCATGGATACATTGGCATTCACGTAAACAGTTTTTGTTATTATAAATTACTTTATAATTTTCTATAAATAACAAATTATATAGAACTCATTTGAAATGCTAAAGAGAATGCAAAACAAACAAAACGTGCCAGTGATTACTAATGATAACACACCGGCAAACGACGAACGAATGCATGTACAAAGTGAGGAGCAAAACAGCGAAACATAGAATATGAAAAAGCGCAAAAATCCAGACACGCACTGCTAACACAAACAGAACAAACTTGACGTATGAACATTTGCAAGGGCTGACAATTGTTCAAGAAAAACTGTTGCTACTGTTGCTGCAACATCAGCCAGCTATGGCAGTCAGTTAGTAGGTATTAATGTTGACAGTTAAGATATGGTAAGTTACGAAAGACGAAGGTAGTATGTAAAGGCAGGAATGGAATGGTAAGTATCGTTATGAAAAATATTAGCTCAAGAGTAGATTTCAAAATTGGCACTATTTCCGCTACACAATATTTAATTTGGAAATAGGAATTTAATATTTCAAAATTTTGTTCAAGTGTGGTTAGTGTATCACTTTCAAAAGCTTTTAAAAACTGTGTTATACGCTTCAACGAAAACTAATGAGTCCGTTGCATTTGAAATCCACAATCGAACAAGTATTACCATTATGCCAAATCGTATAATTCATTGGAAACTATTTTTTTAGGATTCAGTTGTGGCAACCATATTTGGTGCCGTATTGACGGAATCGATTGCAAACGAGTTTGCGGTAACCAACAAAATCGTTTGTCGCAACCAAACTTTTTTACTTAGTCTGAATAAAATAAACTGTCATTGGTACAAATGCTTTGATTATGATGGTGTAATAATAAACAATGTAATTTGGTTGTGATATCTGAAAGATAAGAAAATTCGGTTGTAGCAACTGAATTATAAATAAATTTGGTTGATGTAACTGAATTCTTAAATAATTTAAAAAAAAATAATTGAATTATAAATAAATTCGGTTGCTGTAACTGAATTCTTAAATAATTCGGTTACTGTAACCGAATCAATATCAAACTCCGTTGGGGTAATTAAATTTCGGTCAAAAATCAGTAGCTGCAACCGAATTAATAATAAATTCGTTTGATTGAACCGATATATTGGAAAACTCCCTTGATGTAACCTAAATGATAGAAAATATTGTTGTTGCAATCGAATACATTATGAAATGAGATTGTGACAACGAGATTTCAATTGAAGCGATCGAATTCAGTTGTGACAGTCTCATTTAAGTTTTGGGAAGCCCAGTTCGATTGCAACAATCGTATTTATGGTTGCAACAACTTAATTTCATACAAATAATTCTGTGAGCGTTGTCCCAAGGTCTCAATGTTTCTATCAGTTTTGATAGGCATGGAGCGATGCTGAAGGCCAGTGCACATGACTTTTTAAAAACTTCGTTTGTCGCAATCGAATCAATTACGAAATGTGGTTGTTACAACGAAATTTCAGTTGTAGCCGCCGAATTGAGTTGTGACAACCTCAGTTAGGTTGAGACAATCGAAATTCGGTTGCAACAGCCGCATTTGTGGTTGGAACAACTTCTGCTCTTAGATATAGATTGGTGAGTGTTGTCGCAAGGTTTCAATGCTTGTATAAGGTTCGTGGGATGCTATCTGATTGGTACGCATGCGTCGAAGCTGAAGATCAGGACACATGACTTTTAAAAATCTATAGAAAAGTCGTTTGTCACAACACAAATAGAAGTTGTTTCAACAATATTTCAGTTGTCTCACTGGAATTCAGTTCTGACAACCCCTGTTAGATTGAGGCAAGCTCAATTAGCTTGCAGCAGCCGCATTCATGGCTGGAGCAAACTCTTCAAACGAATAGTTCTGTGATTGTCTCAAAGCTTCTATCAGTTTCCATGGCACACTGCGTGATTGGAAGGCATGCGAAGAGGCTAAGGGTCCAGGGTACATGACTTCTTAGAGTGGTATCGACGAAGAAGAGGAAATGTCTACTGAGCATCTTGTACACTACTAAATAGGGTTAAGATAATGTTGACGATGTGGATCTCTTGTGTTCTGCTACTCACTGATGCAATGATTTTAATGTTATATTTGTTGGCGGTGGACATTATAGAGAGGCAGATTGATTCTATGTGCCATCAGGTTAAGGCAACTCTCATAAATTGAGGCATAGTCAGAGTCGGGCATGGAACAGTGCTGAAAGGTGCCATCAACTTTCCGGCATTTGTTTACTACTCGGAAATAGATTTCTATACTAGATTAGTTACTGGTATAGAGGGATAATTGAATTTCTACAAGTATGGGTCGTAGTAATTTTTTTATATAGGACTGCATTCATTCTTGTAGACTGCAGCACCATTGCCGGCGATACCGGCAGAAATTTTTGGCGATTACGGAAGTGACTGGCTGGCTGAGGAATAAAAGTTCATCAGTCATTTGGTGTTAATGTCTTCTCTGACAGTCATGGGATCATCTAGTATCTGGCGTCAGTATTCCTGAACTCAACATCTGCCCAGGATTGGCGCAGGTCTTTTAACAAGATAGCCCAACAATATCATGTGGCTGCCAGGAATATCATGTGGGTATATTCCCAGGAAGTGCAGATTGGATGAAGTGCCGAGACTAGGTTACAGGTTCCACATGAATTGGAACGTTTTGGCCCTAGCAACTTGTATGCATATTCTCCAAGAACGGTCTTAGCTTATGCCAAATCTATGCGATATTGAATAGTTGGAGATCGTGGAGGAAGAGTCCCTTGTATTACTTCTCTGCACGTGTCCAGCCCTAGCCGGCAGGAGGATGTTTACTATGGGATCCTGGTTATTTAAGGGTCATTGAGAATTATCCCAGACAGGCGTAGAAAAGATCTTGAGCTGCTTGGAGCGAACTAAGTGGTTGTTCGGTGGGACTTGAGTTAAAACATGTTAGCCCGTAGTATCACAATACCCTAATATGTCCAAGTGAATCGTTCATCTATCACAATCATTACCTAACCTGACCTATCTACTCCGTTCGAGTCCTGCACTAACGAGTAGAAGTATGTGCACTGTTGGGCCATACTTCGTTAGGTGGCTGGGAGAATTATCTCAGATATACGTTGGCAGTATCTTGAACATACTCTTCGTGGTATCACAGTGAACTTAAAAATCTAAGTGTGCCGTTCATCGACTGCCATTAAAACCTATATCAACTTATCATACCACCCTCCATCCTTGCACCAATGACTACCTTGTTCTCCAGCAAATGACAAAGTTTTGTCGCTTGATTAAAACCTAAGCTTGGCAGAATGCAATGGAGGAAATAGATAGGATTTGATATACAACAAGTGACACAGAAAAGGCTTTAATAAAGAGAAACAAAAGCATAAGAAAAGCAAAACAGGAAAAAAACAACGCCAGCAAGAGATGATGACAAGTGTTGGACTGGTAGCTTAAATGGCTGTGCATGTATCGGCTTTGAAATGCATTGGAATTCTTGACAGTGGCCATGTTTGTCCAGAGCAAATAGGAAACTCAGAAATACTGCATTTCAGAGTTTAGTAGAGTGAAGTTGATTGTTACAAAAAATATTGAGCTGTTTCTTTAAAACTCCAACGCCTATTGCTTCCACATCCATTCGCTTGTTGCACATTTCCATACTCAACTCAATCCGCCATTCATTGGCCACCACTGACTGACACAGCTGTCATTGTTGTTATCACAATTGAAACAAAACAAAAAAATCTAAACATTAATGTTCTAAATTGGCTCAATTCCAACAGTTTGGACGGGTGGGTTTTGCTGTTAACTTCTCTTATTAGCCATTGTTAGTTGCGGGTCTTTTTTCCCTAACATTTCTTAGCCATTACATGAGTATTTATATGTAAATATAAGATATTTTTTTGTATTATCTGTGTCGTTTTTTCATTTTCTAATTTGTCTTTATTTTGCTTATTTATTGTCTTTGTGTGTGGTTTGGTTTGTTGGTATGCAAGAAAATTTTGCTAAAAGGCGTTTGTCTTTGTCGTTCGTAAAAAGGCGTTGACAAATAGATAAAACGTCGTTGGCATTTTGTCTGCAATTTTTATTGTGATTTCTCAGGCAACACTGGTGGAAGAATCCAATTTTCCACCCAAACTTATGTAAGAATTTATTGTGGAAAATGCAAATGGAAAGTGGTTGTGTTGATAATTAAAAGTTGAAAGAAATTTTGTTTTGTTTTAAAATGCTGTACTAGGACAACCGAAGAACATATTTTGGCATAAACGAATTCGAAATGGGAAAATTGATCTAACCAAGCAAAGATGCCCTTAGTGGACAGATATAGATGAACAACAGACTTTGAATTCATTAATAGTGTTAGGTTAAAAATGCTTCTCATTTTTGGCTGATCTAACCTTTATATCTGCAGTATGTCAGAGCAAAATCTCAACAAATAGTTTGTGGTGTATATATATGACAGCTTGATTGTCTAAAAGTTTGAATTCATATGTTAATTACGCCTAAAACTATACCTTCGCTACCACATACAAACTCACCACTAGTGTTTGATGTTACTGCCAATAACCCCCCAAAGATGATACATAGATAAATAAACAAATCGTAGATGGTGAAAGATGGATGGTGGGTTTGAAAATAAAGGGAAATTTTCTAGATGGCGCCGGAGTGGTATATATGGGCAAATTTCTATTGAAAAAACTATATAACCATGCTTTTTTGCCTTGTGTATTGTGAACAAATATCAAAAGCGTTATGCTTTTCTATTATTTATATCCTATTTTCAAATTTAAACAATAGACTCGAAATAAAAATTATTTTTGAGTCATTCTTCCTCGCATCCGGGTGAAAAATGGTCGTACGGAAACAGCATGTACCCTCTGGTGAAAATAGTGATTAACCAAATAAATCATCTATGGTTTTTATATATCTATGGATGATAGAAACTCCCTAGATGATGTATTTGATTACTCAACATTTTCACCCGATGGCAAAAGCTATTTCCATATGATCATTTTTCACTCGGATACGACGAAAAATCACCCAAATATTATTTTTATTTCGATTCTGTTGTTTGAATTTCAAAATAATATATAGATTAGGGAAAGGCTTATTGGTTTTGTTACATTGTGACAATACAGAACGTAAAATAGCAAGGTTAAATAGTTTTTTTGATAGTTCTTGCTTTTAGGGAAATTTGTTCATTTCAGAGCCATCTAGAAAATTTCACTTGACTTTAAAAACCACCTCTTGTATTTCAGCAACTAGGGTTTTCTATCAGATGCGATGTCAGCACTAGATGCGATGTCAGCACTAACACTAAAGTCACTGTCGAATTCACAGGAGCAACCGCCAATAGATGGCATTTCTTCGATATGTTTCCGGAAAGGGGTTAGCGATAACCAAAAAGTGATAAACCGATTGGAACCAATCTTGGGATAGTCTGATTTCGAACATATAACAGAGTACACTGACGACCAATAGTTTTATTGAATACAGACTCAAGATTTGCTTATTGGGCCTCAAACAACACAGCAGTTATCTCCTTACAAAACCAAGATAATATATTTCTACAAACCTTCCAATCTTTGTCTTGTCTCCGAATCCAGGAACAGCAAGTTTCCGTAGAGGTTCGTCCACTGGAACCTTGCAGAGGGGTTTAGTAAGTCCTCGCTTCCTTCGAAGACGTCTTCATATACCTATCGCATTGGTTTATCTTTATACATTCTACAGGCATGGCTACCAGCTACCCGGTTTGCAATTTGCTAAAGACATTATCAGAGTCCCTGCTGCCTTTTCGATCCGTTTCCATACAAAAAATATTCACCTGAATATTCACCTGGAAATATTCGCCACCTGAAATTTTCATGCGTTTAGTTAAAAGTCAGCAAAAATCTTCCGCAGTCCGCCAGTAGTGGTGATCAGCTTATGAGATATTCTTAAGCCACTATTCTTCAGTGGGTCAATTGACCAAGATATCACCGCTGAATCAGGTTCATATTCTTACTTTATTTACATACATATTTGACTTTTCAGGTAGGAAAATAAAAAAACAACATACAACATAAACATCATAAAAAATTAGCACACATGCAAAAAAATGGCCCCAGAAACATTTTCAGGAACCATGCATATGTTTGCAAGCATTGTTTTCATGAATTGAAGGTCTGCGGCTTTTTTGTGTCTTTGTTGTCGGTCTCGTTTTCGTTTTGAGCAGGTTTCAACAAACAGAACCATTTTTAGGTCACAAAACATATTGTTACGAATTTCCTTATTCGTCCTTTTTGCGTTGTTTTACTCCCAATAATAAAACAAGGTTCGTTTTCAATTACGATAATTACAACGGTATCACTTCCTTTTATCTTACTTATTTAGTACAATAGTTTACTATATTTATTTACACCACTTTAATAAGTCGTATATTTTACTATCAAATCGCGTTGCTTACTTTACGGCGAATAATCACAAACTGAACTATCCATTCCAAAGACCTCCGCTATTTATACCAATGAATTCAAGAATCTTCTAGTCGTTGTGCTTCGTTATCTTTGTAGAATCATCTCGAATGGTGGAGAATTATCTTAACTGTGGTGAATTCATGCTGCTGGTTTATCGAGCTGGTACGTTGTTACAATGCATACTTTCAGGCGCAGCACTAACTGCCTGTTATTTACATAATGTTAGCAGAGTCATTAAGAGCAAGCAAAGGCTTTTACTTATTCGTAACAATATTAATCATTATGTCTCCAACATGTAAGATTGAATAGCAAACAAAATGTGTTTGGACACAAGTATACTATATTTAGGACAAGCTACAAACAGGTTATATTTATATTTTTTAAGAGTGTAATGACCAAGTGTGGTGAGTGTTGCAGTTTGAGCGTTCTGCTTTTTTTTTATCAGGTTAGTCAAAATTAGTGCCACCATCTCGAAAAAAACCTAAGCGAACGAAAACTAGTCACTCACATTCGTCCTTCGCCTGGTTTTAAATGTTATTGTTATCTATGCAAACGAACATGTCAAAACCAGTCACTTGTCTTTTGGTTGTCACATAGCTCTTGTCCCAATCTTAATCTGAAATCTAAATTCTGAAATCTTAAGTTTATTATATCTGAGGTCACAAACAATAACAGCCTAACTCGAGTTAGGGTAAAATTGGAAAAACAATTTTGAGAAGTCACCGTGCTCAAATAAGCAACTCTTTTTTGTTAAGAAGTAAGTAAAAGAATTCGTTTCCTTATTATCTGTAACAAAGTTATCACAAAAACTCCGACTCCTGATTTCCAGAAAAGATATTAAACTTTAAACTGCTCTCCCTGAAAATTTTTAAAATCGACTTAGGCTGTTATTGTTTGTGACCACAGATATATCGCGCTAATAAAAAGTACTGATAATAATAATAATATTAGTATCAAAAATAGAAACTAATTTAAACCTAATGATTAATAAATATACATTATATTAAGATTTTCATATTAAAAATAAATTAAAAATTTGTATTTGCGATACAAATAATAAATTTAAATTAAATTAAACACATAATATTTGTACCGAAAATAATAGTGAAATTTGATTGAAAAGTTTGTAGCACCCTGTATACCTGGAATCTTGTAATCAGCACTTATTTTATATTATCAATTAAATTATGAAAATATTTAAATTAAATATTTAAATTTTTAAATTATGAAATATCTTTTTTTTTTAGAAATTATAATATTTTAAACGAAAAAAGACAGAATATAATTTTTGAAACGAAAAAAGGTACGAGGGCGGATCAATAAGTCCCTGACTTTTCGAACTTCCTTCGTAGTTATATGAAATATGTACAACACTGCTCCCATCAAATACCACCTGTTAATAGACTACTGTCAAATTTTGAGCAAGTTCCGTCATTTACTTTGCGCAACCTCGTGCATTTTTTTAAAAATGAAAAAGTGAATTTCGAGTGGTCATTAAACATTATTTTTACGAAAAAAAAACCGTCAATTAAACCAAGGAAAAGCTTGATAAATACTATGGGGACTCTGCAACATCGATTTCAATGGTAAAAAAGTGGTTTACTGACTTTCGTTATGGTCCCACAAGTACAAATGACGCTGAAGGTTCTGGACGGCCAATTGAGGTCAATACACCCGAAAATGTCGAAAAAATACACCATATGGTGTTGGCCGCTCGAAGAGTAAAAGTGCGTGAGATTGTTGATGTCATAGGCATTTCATATGGCAGAGTGGTTTCGATTTTAAACGATCAGTTGGGTTTAAGAAAGCTGTCTGCAAGATGGATGCCGCGTTTGCTCTCAATTGACCATAAACGAAATCGTGTGACAACTCCAAAGGATTGTTTGGAGTTGTTTAATTGGGCTACGAATATATTTCCTTATATTTCTTCCTTTCTATTCCTTCGCCATATTTTCTGGAATTAGCCGCCAGTGACTATTTTCTATTTCCAAACTTAAAGAAATGGCTCGGTGGAAAGAGATTTAGCTTCAACGACGAAATTATTGATCAAACAAATGCCTATTTTATGGACCTCGAAAAATCCTATTTTTTGGAAGGATTACAGAAATTGGAGAAACGTTGGACTAAGTGAATTGAGCTGAAAGGAGACTATGTTGAAAAACAATTTTTTTTGGAGAAAAAACTGTTTCATTCAAAAAGTCACGGACTTATTGATCCGCCTCGCAAAACCATTGTGCAGCGGAGGAATCCTCTTCAATGCGAAATTTTTTCGCGGTACAATTTTTCTTCCAGACGATATAGTAGCGATATCGCCCGAATATTGTTTTGTTTTTTGGGGTATTTTTTATACTATGTTAACCTATATATGAACATTTAACTACCAAAGGACTTTATTGCAAAATCTACATTATTTTTATATAAATTTCTTGTTGCTTTGTAACTTCAAAGAATATAAAGAGAAATGGAACATTAATAATATTAGAAAAAAAAAACAAATAGATAAATCTGAAACAAACAAATGACAAATGTTCACTTTCCACTCGATATGACAATATTGAGAAATATTTTATATTTTTTTGTTAACGAGACAAATTCAGTCAGTGCTTAACAAGCACATCGTCCTTTCTGTTAACAAACGAAGTGGAATGAAAACTTTGTTGAGATGTGAAAACAAATCATAAACGAAATGACTTTTCAGTAACAGAGTACAAGTATAAACCAAAATTTATGTGAATAGTTAACAAATTCAAACAGGCGATCAAAGTGTGTGAGCGCCGGAAACGAAAATGGCAACAAAAGGTCGAGGGGCGAAAATAAAGGACGAGGGACGAGGGGCGAGGATGAAGAACGAGGGACGAGGATGAATGGCGAGGGACGAGGATGTATGGCGAGGGACGAGAATGAATGGCGAGGGACAAGGATGGGAGGAAGGACGAGTGGTGAACAAAAATATAAAACAAGACGAAATATAAGAAATTATTAAAAAGTAAAAAGGACGAGAAACAACTTACGAAATGTTATATGAAGCATTTGGTTTTAAGAAAAATATAAAAGAAATAAAAATGAGTATGAAGAATCGTACTTGACTAAGTAATAAATTACTTTCGATATCTTGAAATTGCTGTTTTATTCTTAAGCTCATCTTGATATCCTCGCTCTTCATTGTGGATTCCCCAGCATAGCAATATAACGTTATAAAGGAAAACAGCTTGAGCAAGCAATCTGAACAAAAAAAAAACAACAACACACCGGTTATCCTAAATGACATTTCCCACAAACGAATTGAAATGAATTCCAAGAAAATCATATAAATTTATATACTCCTCTGCAACTGCCAACACTTGTTACCAAGTGCCAAGGTGAGACAAATTGGAATGTGTTAGTGAAAATATTTCACCTGCAAATGAAACCTTATGGAAGCCAATAGAATGAAGCAACACATAATAAGGAAACATTTGAGGGAATACTTGTATAAATAACGAATTGGAGACGCTTGATTTTCTCGGCATTATGAAGTACAGAATTTTATTTGATAGGAACCCAAGCAAGTCCATTAAATGAAGAATGAATAGTTTAAGCTGCCTACAACTGGATGTGGGATGTAATTTAACCGCCAAGGTCCTTTAAATTTAGTAAGTATTCACGAAAAGACTTGTGTGTCATAAGTGATATAACATATTGAGATCCGGGTCAGCAATCTTTTCAGATATAGAGTGGTTCTTGGTAGATTCTATAGAGTGGTTATTGGTAGATTCTTGGTTACCCAAAGTCCTTTAAATTTTGCAAGTTTCCAAAAAATAACTTCTGCTTCATAAGCCACTCTGAAGGGAGGATATTGAAATGCGGATCGTCAACCTTTTTGTGTGACAGTTCGACTGATGGCTTGCTCAGATGGACGATTATGTGCGCCATAATCACGAAGTCGTCTATAAGTACTAAACCACATACGAAGACCGAGGATGCGCATCAGTTGTGGACAGTCTTGAAGTCAGGAGTACAGATTGCAGAGATTTTATAACACGAAGATATGCAGCAGTTGTGGACAGTTCTCGAAGTCAGGAGTACAGATTGCAGAGATTTTTTAACAGCCGGACAGTTAGAGGCGATGTTGATTCTCCAGGCTGTGATGACGTTTCGTGCCAGCGAAAGAGCATCGTCTGTGATTGTCCTTAACTTCAGCTTGAACGGCACTATAATGGTTTGGTAGCCTTGTGCAAGTTCTAGACCCAGCTCTTTATAATAGATTCCTAACCCTACTTTGCCATCTAGTTTGAAGCCATCAGTGTAGAAGCTTAAATACCTTCTAAAGGGGTTTTTTATGTGCGACAGAAATTGTAATTAAAAAAAAAAATACAAAAAATTTAATTTTAATCAAAAAATTTCTTTTTTTCCCAAATCCAATACATGACATTAGAATTTGAAAATGATTTCGGGCATATCGCCGTCGCGGCGGTTCATGGCGCAGCGCATTCTGGATGTCCAATTTTGGGTCATATTTTTGAGCACTACCCGCCGTATGTTAGGAATAACACGAACAATTGCGGCCTGCCTGCGACCGACGACGAATCGATAAATTTGGATCTTCTTCTACACATCCGTTTACAGAGGCGATATTCACTCAGGTACGGATATTCCTTCGACGAGTTGCTGTTATTGTATCATTTAGAGAGTATGTGGTATGAAATCTATCTACAGTTCGACGGTTGGCTTGATCACAACGACGATAATGTTACTTACTTACTTGTTCGGTCTCGAAAAACCCCCGGGGGATCAGGGACCTAACAAATCGAAGACAACATATTTCGTCAACCACTTCGATCTTTTGCCTTATCTCCCAGTTGGTAATATCAAGTGTACACAGGTATTCGTCAACCTGATCCCTCCAGCGGAGTCGTGGTCTTCCTATTTTTTGTGTCTTAATTATAGTTGGATGTCTTGCACAGATGGACGATTATGTTTATCAGCATAATCCAGTGACTTTATGTAGCCATCGATGAATCGATGAATGATTTTCAAAGCAAATTTGGATAATTTGGTAACGTTGTTCAAGCACGAATCTATTTAAGATGATTTGCAAGGATATACTGATTATAAATGTCGAAAAGTGAGCGCAGTCTGACAGTTCGATTGACAGCTAACATTTTCGTAACTTTTATCCAGGCAAGAAAAGCACCCTTTACAACCTGGTATGCCTCTTTTCCAGTCCTGTGTGTCCGGGATATGAGTGGTTTTGCTGCAAATCCCTTAAAATCGTCCTGTTGACCTGAGGTTGCAGCCGTTTACATTCGCAACAATCTAGTAGCAAAGGGTGAACGATAAGCCCCAAACCCTTGGTAGGATTTGTGGGAAAGGCATCCTTGATTCACACCCTGACCGTTCTCCAGACTTTTGTTCACAGTCTTTGGTAAATGGATTTTTCCAGTATCGACCACCAAATGGCAAATACCGTAGAGCAATATCGCCCATACCCCAGCTGTGTATATCCAGTAGCTTATTTTCGGGGATAGGCACTATCGTACTCCCATGACCTTTGCACATGAATATAGGGTCACTGTGGTTCTGCTTATAATATCTACAGTGTTTGACGTGGAACTAAGTCTCGAGAATCCAGAATGTCATCTCGAGAATCCAGAATGTCATCTCGAGAATCCAGAATGACATCTCGAGAACCTCGAGAATCCAGAATGTCTCGAGACATTCTCGAGAATCCAGAATGTCTCGAGCATCTCACGTAGATATCTAGCACTTTGCTTTAGGTAAATTTCTCCACCAGATAGAGATAATGACAGCACGTATTTTTAGTACTTTATTAATACAACAGCCAAATAAGCGTATGATTGATATTAATTTCGATGTAGTATTAATTTTTTGCAAAGGGGCTCTATTATCTTCTACTCTGTTATGTAGTCAACTGTCTTAAGTTACATAAATTATTCTACTACTGTTAATTTACAAAAAGTTTATTGATATTTCAATATTTTCAACAGTTTATTAAGAACAAACAATTTATATTACTCATACGTTAAGAGTAATGAGCTGCGATTTGTCTTGAAGTCTAAAATAACTAGGATAGAATTTACATATGCTATTCAATTATTTTATATTTACAAAAGTTAGATATAATAATCTCTATAGTAATGTAGTAGATATAGGTTTTCTAATATATTTTTAAGAAAAAATAATTTGTATTACTCATACGTCAAGATTAATGAGTTGCGACTTGGGTGGAAGTTTATAAAGATTTGGCTTTGAAACTACCACTTTTATTCCTATTCTACAACAAAGATATTGATACACAAATATATATGATATCTTCTGCTTCCTGGTAAATAGTACGAGCGCGGTTTTCTCTGGATTTAGACACGGCCAATGTTTCGGGGCCAACTAAGAGAGTCTACTATTTTCCGTTTGCTCTCGTATAAACAGTTGTTGCCAACATATCGTCTAGCCGATCTGAGTTTAATGTACGCCTTACATTATAGCTGACGAGATGACGCGCGTAAATATAGTAGACGTCATGAGAATCCAATGCTACGGAATGAAGTGATGATCATAGAGCATAGAGCGCATGTATCCGGTAGGAATGTGGTAAACCAACTGGGATAGTACAGTGAAAAGTAGATGGATATTTTCTCTCATCCCAATGTACTTATCAGTGTGGACGCAGAGCCGGCATGGGGACTTAAACTACTACTTGACCCAATTTTCAACTGGGTACTGGTGCATTTTTAACTGGACAGATTCTGGCATGACAGCTGACCTACATGACTGGACTGAACGGATCAAGATGGTGATGTCGAACACATTGTATTTAAATGCAGCAGGATTGAATACTATAACTGACCTGCGATTTGATATAAGACAATGCAAATGGATGGAACGACGTTGGGGATGCTGTCATGAGTGTCCTTAAGGAACTTTGTTGAATGGAGAGAGAAAGAGCTGAAGGCAATGTCAATGATGGCGTTGCGAATGTTGCCATGAGTGTCCTTAAGGAACTTCGTTGAATGGAGAGATAAAGAGCTGAAGGCAATGACAATAATGGCTAGGGGATATTCTATGAGGTGATTGCATAAAATGCTACCGTCCGCCAAGAAGTAATTATTATCGATAGCCTTTTGGGGGAGATTGGTTGGAGAGTTTGGGGGTGTAGTTTAGTAAGTATACACCAGAAATGTTGAATCGTGTATGTTGGTGGTCCGGCCCATTCTATGAAGATTCCACATAACCGGGTCGCAAACAAAAAATCACTGTACAAAACGAACGTCAATTATCAGAAATAAAGTTTCAACTACGAAGACGTACAAACGAACGATTATACTTGTTTAATCACTCATAAAAAAACCACATATACCTATACGTATGGAAACACATATATAGTCATGTTTATAGTCACCACACAAATACGAGAATTGTAAAAGCAATTTAAGTCCTTGAAGTTTCATGTCTATCGCGTGTCTTTATGACATATCGATGTTTTTTATAGTAAAAAATCTTGTCGGTTAAGTTTTTTTTTAATAATTTGATTATGACGATTTCTTTAAAAAGATTTCAACATTTTTTAAATGACAATAAATTTGTGTTTTCAAATATTATTTTCGAAATCCTTTTTGAATATTTGAACACATTTTTTTACATATCATTGACTTTCATTGAAATCCTTTAACTCTTTAAGACCATCCACACCTTTTTTATGATAAAATATTTTTCAATTCGAACCCAAGGCGTTAACTGTATATAGTATAAACGTTACAAACAAATCACGACCCTTGGTCACCTAAATATTTCACACTTTGATCTTAGCCAATAAACACCTTTAACGGTATTTTACACAGGAAGCTTATAACATATGTGAGTGTGTGTTTGAGTGTGGGTGTATATGTGTTGAAAGGATATTATCCATTCTTGTCAGAGAACTATTTTTCCACTTGATTAAATCTTAAAATGTTTGATAGATTGCTTAATATAATGCTGAGGTTGGCATCGATTCCCTTAAATGACATTGGGGAGCAGGTGTATGAGAGGGTATATATATATGTGTGTGTATCTTGAGTCCTGTGCCATAAGGATGATGTTTTTATATTTCATTCTATGATGTGGGTGTGCGTGCGTGTGTGTGTGTGTGTGTGATGTTTAATGCATGATTGCTTTAGATTATCTATAATATTGTCATCCTTTATATATTGCCTTGATATTCGTACCTTTTTCTCTCTATCTCTTATATCCTGGTGCGAGACAGATTTATTGACACTTCATTGAATTGTAAAATGACAATTTTACAGGTCAAAAGAAAGAGTAGAAAAAAAACCCTGAAATAGGATTTTCAACCTGTGCTCAATAAAATTGTTTTTTTGTGTGTGTTATATTTGTCTATAGTCCAGCAGGGTTGTTGCCTGTTCCTCCGGGAATGATGGGACAAACTTCTCATTGTTTAATCATGAACTGGAAAAATAATATCTGTTTTCTACACACATGTACGTGTGCACACATCACGTAAGGACTTGCAGTCAAAGGGATAACATGGCCTATTTCAGATCTATTTAGCTGTCCTTTGCATAATTCCATTGTAATTTCTGTTCAATGTGTTGTGTGAGCTGTCCATGTTGTTAAATTGTCATTAGTTTTTCCAAATGCATTGTCAGATTATGTCCTGTACTGAAGTTTTAGAAGCGTAATAATGGATTCAGGGAGTATAAGTAGTTACGGGAATGGTTGTTTTATTTATTTGCATATGTAAGGACATTTGAAATTATGGTTGTGTTTATTTTCTTCAGAATTTTCTTCCAGGTTCTTGATACAACAATAATGTGTATTTGACAGCGTAAATGTGACATGCACAAGGTGAGCTTATTATGTTCATCGGAATATAGAAAGTTTTGTACATGAACGATTTTAGAGTGAGCTGGTTTTTCGTCAACAGTTTTCCTTGTCTTCGGTTATAATTTGAATTTTAAAAAATCCTAGTCTGCATAAACTGAAGGATTGTAGTAGCAGATTTTTCCGAAAGTTCCTTGGAAATCTATATATTTTTTAGATGTTGTCTCGTCTGCAACCAACAATTTTTAAGTCGATAAAAAGGCTGTTGTTACTTTATTAAAATTACTTATACAACGTGTAGTCTTTTCGTCGATCCACTTGATTTGCTGTTGTTCTCCTTGCGTATGAGTAATTTTATTTTTCTATTTTAAATATTGTTGTACAACGCAGTTTGACAATTAGATGAATTTTTGAATAAAATACATTTTCTGGGCAAAAAATATTTTGTTTTTCAATATTATTACCGTTTAGCTGGATGCACTTAGTCCACCGTTTTTCCAATTTTTGTTATTCCTTTCAAATAATAGGTTTCTCAAGGTCTCCAAAATAGACATATTGGAATTTTAGAAGCATAGTAATGGATTCAGAGAGTAGCTGCTGGGGTAGATGTTTTATATATGTAGATATATAAGAATATAAGATATATAGCTTTGGCTGACTGTTCTACTACAGCCGATTTTGCCTGCCTGTTCTTTCACAGCAACCTCGGCTGGCTGTTCTTACACAGCGACTTTTGCTGATTGATCTTACACTGCGACTTCGGCTGACTGTTCTTAGATAGGGGCTTTGGCTATTCTTACTATTCTTACACAGTGCCTGTGGCTGACTGTTATATTACATCAGATTTTGGTTGCCTGTTCTTACACAGCATCTTCGGCTGACTGTTGTTAACCAGCAATTTCGGCTGACTGTTCGACTACAGCGAGTTTTGGTAGACTGTTCTTTTATAGAGGCTTTGGCTGACTGTTCTTACACAGCGACTTTGGCTCACTGTTCTTTTACAGCGGCTTCGGCTGACTGTTCTTACGCAGCCGCGTTGGCTGACTGTTCTGCTACAGCGGCTTCGGCTTGGTGTTCTGTCAGAGAGGCTTTGGCGTTTCTTTCACAGTGGGTTCAGCTGGCTATTCTTCTGACTGACTGTTCTTGTACATCGGCTTTGCCTAACTGTCCTTATACAACGGCATCGGCTGACTGTTCTTACGCAGCCCGACCGTTCTCACACAGCGGCTTGAGCTGCCTATTTTTACACAGCGGCTATGGATTTTAATTTAGTCATTATTAGCCGATTACTAACCGCACTCACGTTGTAGCCGCAGTGTGCGCGGCTCAGAACGTCAGGTTCGATCCCTCCTCTGATCGCCTTTTCGACGGCTCTCACCTCGCTTAGTGACGGTGATACTATCCAGTATTTAGCCATGAAAAAGCTTTTCAAAATACCATTCGAAACCAGTATAAAACTGTAGGTCTGTAGGTCCCAATCAGTGAGTGTAAAACTAGAACGCGCACAGCTCACTGAGTGTGAGAAGCTCTCCCTAATCCCTTAATTGGATGTAATGGGGAACCCAATTGTTTTAACCGTTCTCACCGGACATGCATAAGTGCATCCGAACATCCGGTCTTGGCTTACCAAGTAAATCGGACTAATAGCGTGCGCAGGACACTAATTTCCCGGTATTATTAAATCGACCAGTTGGAAAAATATCGGAGACGGTGACGTCGGATAGCTGTTATTAAACAGCGGTTTGGGTTGAATATACCTATCTACTTTACTCGGTAATATTGATACTAAATCGGTCTCGCCGGCTATGTAAAGTCAGAACCAGTAACCCAAATATACGATCCTGAACTGCCCAGTGAATCTGAATAATCGCGTGTGCAACACACAGAGTTCCCGATTATCTTTAATCGACCAGTTTGAGAAGTATTTGGAGAGTGTACCAGCCCAAGACAACTGCTTCCAGACGAGTTATGTCAAGCCTAAACAAGTATTCCCAAAAGAGTGTTAGTCAACCCAAGACTAGTATTTCCAGAAGAGTGTTTGTCAGGCAAAGACAGGTATTCCCAGAAGTGCGTTTCCAAGCCATGACGAGTGTTCTCAAGCTGAGACGTGTGTTCTCAATGAGTCAATCAGTTGATATTATTGTTCTCAACGAGTCAATCAGTTGATATTAATTCTATAAAACCAATTACTTTGTAAATTACAGACAAATAAAAATCTGATTTTGGACCACAGAAGTATGTTCATTTCTATTCTATTCTTATTTCGAAATGTTTGGTGGATCCTAACGTGGCTTTGGTGGCCTTCGTAAAACCCACGTTACAAACTGTTGTTACTTTATTGAAATTAATCATACGATGAGTAGTATTTTACTTTCTCCACTTGCTTTTCTATTATTATATTATTTTGAGTGGATATGGTAATTGAGTTATGACTTAAACAGGCATAAATATATCTTTGCATATTTTGCTTTATTTCTATGGAAATAATAACCGTCTTTTCATCGCCTTGCGAACAATGCCCTATAGCGTATAATTAATGTCGTTCTAATGTTGGTATCATACATACGCTTCGCATGGCGTATAATTGTCGTAGTATCATTAACAATTTCCCCACACACACACACACAAAATTGCTACTCACACAAATCGTTTAATTATTCTATAATCCACGACAAGTGAGATGTTTTCTCAGGAATCTGGAGCCAAGGAAGGCAACATAAAAAACAAGAAAAGTAGGGAATGAATCTCACAATTACTATCACATGACGCTTTTGAGACCTTTAAGCCCTTTACAAAGAATAACAAAATGACAACACACATAGATGCTAACGCATACTTAGTCAGCCCCACACACACATGCACGCACCCAGCCGCGTGTAAGGCAATTTGAAAGCACTTAACCCAATGCTTAATAGCAATTTAACTCTAATGACATTTCTGTTGCTGCTGCGAGCTGCGATGTCGCTCGATGTTGCTGTCATTGCTGGCGTCATCAGTTTTGATATCATTGGGTAATGCTGCCTAATGTTATTTGTTGTTTAACTATACATAAATATATTAAATTAATCTAATTTACGTATTTATTCTCAATTGCTTTTGATACTTTTGTTGTTGTCTCTCATTTGTGTCAAGTGTAACAGATGATTATTATAGAAAAAATCCTATTATTGTTGGCAATTTGGATATATGTACACTTTTTAATGTTGTTTTACTGAACTTTGTTTGCTGCATGTGACATGATTAGATTTTTAATGTAAACATGTAACTGATACTTGAGAGGTAAAAGGAATATAAATTGTTATTGAATGAGTTGACAAATTTTCCTGGAGCTGCTTGATTTTGTTGGAAAATTTATGTATAAAATTTGTTATGTTCCTGGAAAATATTGAAAGAATTAATTTACAAGCAGCTATAATTCGCCTTAGCGTTATTACAAAAAGTACACGGTAGCCTCATGCGACGAGTCATATCGAGACTTGTTTCAAAGGTGAGGGAATTAAATCCAGACAGTTTCAATTTCATTCAAAACCTAATCAGTGGAAAATTGAAGGGAAATATCATTTCACCATCCTTAGCGTATCAGTAATATAAATTGTATGTTCTTGGGGAAATATTGGAAATTCGTTTTTAAAATAAACTTTTTGTAAATATATAATTCTAAACTAACAGTGATAGATTTAAACCCAAATAATTATAAATTTTAAACCAAATTGCAAATATTTAGCCTGGACGTATGAGTAATATAAATTAGATAGATGTTCCTAATTTAATACCGGAAATACTTATATAGTATTAAACTTACTTTAAATATATTTAAAAAGAGTACCAAAGGAAGATAAATCCGCACACTTTTAATTCCATTCAAAACCTAATCAGTGTAAAATTTAAGGCAAATATCAATTCAGCATCTTGAGCGTATGAGTAATATAAATTATATATTCTTGGGGAAATAATGGAAATTCTTATTTAGCAATAAATTTTTTGTAAATATATAATACTAAACAAACAGTGATAGATTCAAACCCAGTTTATTATAAATTTCAAGTTACAATTACAAATTACAAATATTTAGCCTTGACGTATGAGTAATATAAATTAGATGTTCCTAATTTAATACTAGAAATACTTATATATTTATACACTTTTTGTAAATATATGAAAAGGGTACCAGAGGAAGATAAATCCAGATACTTTTTATTTCATTCAAAACCTAATCAGTGGAAAATTCAAGGGAAATATCATTTCACCATCCTTAGCGTATGAGTAATATAAATTATATGTTCTTGGCGAAATAATGGAAATTTTTCTTATTTATTTAACAAAAAAAAAAAACATTTTGTAAATATATAGAACAAAACTAACAGTAATAGATTTAAACCCAAATTATTATAAATTTCACGACAAATTACAAACATTTAGCCTTAACGTATGAGTAATATAAATTAAATATTCTCCATTTAATACCGGATATACTTATATAGTAATAAACTTTCTTTAAATATATAAAAAAGAGTACCAGAGGAAGATAAATCCGGACACTTTTAATATCATTCAAAACCTAATCAGTGGAAAATTGAAGGAAAATACATATCATTTCACCATCCTAAGAGTATGAGAAATATAAATTATATGTTCTTGGCGAAATACTGGAAATTCTCTTGTAACTGTTTTTTTAAATATATAATACTAAACTAACAGTGATAGATTCAAAGTCAAATTACTATAAACTTCACGATAAATTGCAAATATTTAGCATTGACGTATGAGTAATATAAATTATATGTTCCTAATCTAATACCAGAAATACTTATATGTATATTAATGCACTTTTTTAAATATATAAAAAAAAGATTATCAGCGGTACATTGATATGATCGTCTACATTATATATTTGTAAAATCTATCGGTATCATCGTATAAGGTGTGACTGTAAAATTAATAATACACCGGAAATAATATCAATGATACGCTTATTTAGAATATTGTGTTATACTTAACCTGACCAAGTATTTTGGAGCAAAAAGCGGGATTTTGACACAAAAGGTGGAGTTTTTTGTTTTTAACCAACGAGTTAACATTTACATAAATAAAATATAAAATATAAAAATAGTTTAGATTCGATTTAAAAATAAAAATATATTCGGAAGGGTGTCTAATTCATTATTAAGGCTATTTTCGCTCTTCAACGCCTGCAGAAAGATGCATTTAATACTTACTTACTTACTTATCCGGTCTTGAACAACCCCGGGGGCAGGGACCTTACAAAACAAAGGTAACCTACTTTTTCCAACGAGTTCGATCTTTTGCCTTACCTAGACATTACCGTCGGTGGTGCAATGGATAGTGTGCGCGCCTCTTGTACTTGAGATTCTGGGTTCGATCCCTGCTCTGACCACCTTAAAATTTCTTTCGATGGCGGTCACCTCGCATAGTGTCGGCGACTCTATCGAGCCATGAAAGTGCTTCTGAAAAATACGGTTCGGATCAGAGTGTAGGTCCCAATCAGTGAGTATAAAACTAGAAAGCACACAGTTCACTGGTTGCGAGAAGCTCTCCCCGATTCCTTCATGGGATGTAATGGGAAACCATTTATTTATAGACATTATAGCTGGGAAAAATGTCACAGCTACTGCTATTTGACTTAGGGAACTGTCACTGATGGCAGAAAATGTCACAGCTTCTGACACAACACAATGCTTCTTCTCAACACATTGTCTGGCCCTCCAGGTATTAATGATTACACGTTGGTATAACCATTCTTTGACAAGAAGTATCACACTCTTACACCTGATAGATAAGAGTGGAATGGACGCATTAGAGATTCGTGAACTTCTATACAAATGGTTGAAAACTTGTCGATAAATTAGGCTTTGATGTCTTTTCTAAAGAGCTCGTGGTATTCATTGCAAAACGCCTGCCTGCCTGTAGTGTCTACCGGTCAAAAATTTTAGCTATTAGAGAAGTAGCAGAATGGCTGAGAGATAATGTTCTGACTGAGGTCAGAATCAATATTGTATGTGATTCGCAAGTCAAGCTGCCATTAGCTCCTAGGAACTGTCTTCCTGAATACGGGAACTACCGTGGATTATCGAAAATCTCTTAATGAGATAGCTGAACTGTTTACAAATCACATGATTTGGGAGTCGGCCAACGAGGACATACCAGGGAACTAAAAGGCCCATAAACTTGCTAGATTGGTGACTAGCTTATATGTTCCAGGGGAACTAGAGCATGTGGGCATTCCTCTAGCAACTTGCGAGCTGTTTTTGAGAAATTTCTCCCTTATGGCAACTAGCGGTAGATGTTCACTAATATGCCCAGATAAATAATTATTTGAAAAGAGGTTGTAGCAACCGTAAATTCGGTCGTTGCTATCGAATTGCGGCTGCCCCAACCGAATAGAGGTTGTCACAACCGAATTGACATTAACACGACTGATTTTAACCGCCCAAACTCATATTCTGTTGAAGCAACCTCGCTTCATAACTGATTCGGCTGTGACAACTGAATCTTCAATTATATTCATTATGCCAATTAATTTTCAACAATTTCGGTTGCAACAACGAAATGTGGAATTAATTCAGATGCAATAACCAAAATTAGTGGCAAATTCTGTTGCACCCAATTTATCTTAAGTCGGTTGCAACGACCTCCTTTGACATCAATTCTGTTGCTGCAAACGAATTTCTTATGAATTCTGTTGGGACAACCGAATAAATTTACAATTCGGTTACCGCAACGTAATTTTATATATTTTAATACCGACGTTTAAATTTCTAAAAGCAATATTATATTAGAATATTAGACAAGCTAAACAATTTTGCATCACCAAATTTCAAAATTGCTCATGTCGGTTTTTTTCGAAAGGGATTATCTCGGAAAACTGTAACAACTCTTTTCCAGAACTCTTATATTAAGAAAAGATTTCAGTATTTTATGATGCAGTTTAATGGTTAGCTGTTTCAAAAATTTGTCCGTTCTCAAATTCCATACAGACTGAGAGAAATTCAGTTCTTTGTGTCTCTTCAAAAATTTGAAAATCCGATATGACTTCTTTTCGTATTTGGTGATTCAGTTTACAATTGTTGCGGTCGCGATGATATCCAGATTTTTTGTGGTTGCTAGGAAAGGTAAGGAAAAATATTGTAATTATTGTGTTCTTTCCCAGATAATGTCCACAGTACAATCAATTGTCGATAGTTCACTTCGGTCGTTTGAGGAGTTCTGCCTTCATCATCTTATAGAAAGGTTTAAGATCCAAATGGACAGACAGAACCCGATGGTATTGGTTTGGTGACTCTAATGGCCGAGACCTCAAAAACGGTCGAAGGTTTATGCAAAATTAATTTATTACCCAAAAGATTATTTACCCGAAGAATTTATTACCCAAACAAGTTGTGGCACGTTCCAAATTTGGTTCTGACAACCTCCAGTTCAGTTCTGACAACCTTTAATTCGGTTGCAATAACCTCTAATTTGGTTGCGTCAAAGTCTAATTCGGCTGTGACAGCCTGCGATGGTTGTGGTAACCTCTAATGCGTTTGTGAAAACCTCTAATTCGGTTGTGATAACCTCCTATTCAGTTGCAGCAACCTCTAATTCAGGTGGTAGAACCTATGATTCGGTTGAGACAATCCGTGATTGGGACGTGACAACCTCTAATTCGGCTATGAAATCTCTAATTCGGTTGTGGCAATCTCTAATTAAGTTGTGATAACCTCCTATTCAGTTGCGGCAACCTCTAATTCAGTTGGTAGAACCTCTGATTTGGTTGAGAAAACATCTGATTCGGTTAAGACAACCCGCGATTGGGACGTGACAACCTGTAATTCGGCTGTGAAAATCTCTAATTCGGTGGTGGCAACCTCTAATTCAGTTGTGATAACCTCCTATTCAGTTGCGGCAACCTCTTCTAATTGAGGTGGTAGAACCTCTGATTTGGTTGAGATAACATCTGATTCGGTTGAGACAACCCGTGATTGGGACGTGACAACCTGTAATTCGGCTGTGAAAATCTCTGGTTCGGTTATGGCAACCTCTAATTCAGATGTGATAACCGCCTATTTAGTTGCGGTAACCTCTAATTCAGGTGGTAGAAACTCTGATTCGGTTGAGGCAACATCTGATTGGGATGTGACAACCTCTAATTCGATTCTGACAACCTCTAACTCGGTTGCGACAACCTCTTATTCGGTTGTGGCAACCTCTAATTCAGTTGGGACAACCCCTAATTCGTTTGTGGCAAACTCTAATTTGGTTGTAGCAGCCAGTAATTCGGCTGTGACAACCTCTATTCGGTTGAGACAACCTCTGATTTGGTTGAGGCAATCTCTAATTTGGTTGTGACAAACACTGATTCGGCTGTGAAAACCTCTATTCGGTTGAGACAACCTCTGATTCGGTTGAGGCAATCTCTAATTTGGTTGTCTGTGACAATTTCTAATTCGTTTCAGATAACCTCTGATGCGTTTGCAATGATCTTCAGTGTGGTGGTGATAACCTTTTAAATCGGTTACGGCTAATTGAGCTGCCTCAACGGAAGTTTTCCGTGAGTGTAGGAATCTGGGGAAATTCCAAGCTGATGTTGCCCCCTGATGTTGCAACGCACTAACGCCCTGCTCCGGTTATCCAGACCGTACGTCTCACTTATCGTGTCTGTGATGACGGGTTACTGTCTCATTGGACGGCATGCAGAGATACTGAAAGTCTTGAGAAACTACTTTTACAGAAGTTGTGGTGACGAACAGGTTGTGGAGTCAATAGGGCACCTTCTATATCTGTGGCCCAATCTTTTCAGAAGACGGCGTGTTAAAATGAACATCCACCAACTCTTGAGGTTTTTAAACCAACAAGCTGAAAAATCGGTCCAGCAACATACCGCACGAACCATGTGTATCTTTGCAGGCATTGTTTTCATGAATTGAAGATCTGATGTTATTTTGTTAGTTTGTTGTGTGTCCCGTTTTGATTTTCAGTAGTTTTCAACAAACAAAGCCATATTTGGGTTACAAAAATATATATTAGAAAACCGTTTCCCAGTACACCTCATGAAGGGATTGGGGAGAGTTTCTCACAACCAGTGGGCTGTATATATTGCACCTCCGAAGGCCACCTATTAATTATTGGGTCTTAAGCAAAAAAACTTGTATAGCAAACACAATGTGTTTGGACACAAGTATACAATATTCGCGACAAGCTGTAAACACGTTATATTTGCATCCAAACAAAGAAAACTTACAGATTTTTCAGTGTGAATTAAACTGGTTTAACGGGAGGGACTAGGGTAATCTCATATTTTTCCATTTGGTCCAGTGAAATCAATTGTTTCAATTAGAGTTGGGTAGTTCGTGAACTACCTAGTTCATTTAGGGTGACCAGAAATCACCCTCATGAACATAATGCACATGTTCGATACGGCGAGACTGTTCGTTATTGCTACGATCGGGCACCTTAAATGAACGAGTTCGAGAACTAGTGAACGAGTTCGACACAAGTCTAGTTTCAATGAACCTCAAAGTAATACAAGCTGCAGGTTTAACCCAACCAAACATTTAAATCTAATTCCGACAACTATTTTGTTTAAGTGTAATTTTTTTAATACATTTATAATTATCTAGGTTTTATATACACAGTAAGAAAGGGACTGTATGTTTATGTAAAACAATCCGCAATTAAAATCTATATCATCTTAAAATAATATCTAAAAATTAATCTCTGTATTGAAGCAATTTCTACTTTCAATATTATTTGAAAATCAATTTCATTCATATGACCCAGATTCTGGCAAATGCATCACGATATCGTTTGCACTTTACAAAATTTGTTATTCATATCAGCGATTATGAGTTTTTACTCTCCTCTTTTTACTGTTAAAATCATTCATTTAAAAGTTTCTCTCTTCTTTGTTTTGCTGATGAAACTTATTCAGCTCGCAGATATTGATTTTGTCGTTTCACAAAAACAAAAAACAAAAACGCTTTATGAATGACCAATAAGGGTGGGAAGGAGCAGGAGGGACTGTTTTAATAGTGTCACAGTAACACTTGTGAATTTTAATCTGCAGGAACTTTTTTCCATGTTGTGGAACACGAAAAAGTTTATTATGCTGGAAACCACATATTGAAATGAAATGCAAATGGTTAAAATGCATATGATGACCAACATGTATGGGAACTAACGACATGCTGGGTGGGTGGCTGGAAGAGTAACTAAAGGATGCGAAAAAACAAGTAAAATAAAAAGAGAGAAAGAGAAACTACAACTTTGCGATCAATTACAGTTGATTCGTGTCAAATATGCAAAAAAAAAAACAAACATAAAAGTTTAATTTCAAAGTTTAATTTCTACAATAGTTTCATTACACCACTGGCTTGCACAGATGTCACGACTAGTTTTAAAGTTTTGAGATAAGGAAAAATCTTTGGAAAATTTCTACTGTTTTTGAAAAATCTAATTAGTAAGTTTGTAAGGACTTTATCTAACTACAAATGTATGTAGGTATACAAACCCTACGCTGGGCATCCTTTATAATCCTATGGTACTCCTACAGTTGTAGCCATCACCAATTAAAACTAAATTACTTTGGTGATGACACATGTATGATAACCGCAAATTTGTTATAATACGGACACCCATCCACACACATACACATACGCAAAAACCAACCCCCAAGAATGAAAAGACCGAAAGGGGAATATCCTTCAACTATCATTGCTGGTGTTTAAGCATTTAGACAATAACTATTGTGGTCATACAATTTATAGAATAGAACGAAGCTCATTCTAACAATTACCCCTTAGATAGTGTCAAAAGCCAGACTAACATATGATACTCCTTCTATACTAAACGGAACGCAACGGGCTATTGTCATTGTCCTTCAATGGTCATGTTATAAACTATACACTACACTAAATTACCAGTGGTCTGGTATTAAAGATGATGCGGTCAAATAGACTTCCATTTGTTATATGTTATTGGTTTGCCAAGAGGTTGGTTGTTTCTTTTGTAGGAAATTAAAGAAAATTTCAATTTGGATGGAAAATTCATGTCATGAACTTAAAGAACATATATTAAAGAGGAAATAATTTTTAAGAAATTCCAAGTGGGAATAACTGTCGGTAACGAAAGCATAAGTACAAAGCCAATGAAAGGAGAACAATTTGAAACCTTTTTATACACGGCGCTCCAAAATGTAGCACCCTGTCGGAAATTCCATAACTTTTACAAATGCCGACAATTGCCAGCCATGGAACTTTTGACAAATCCCTGACCTGGGAGGAAAATTCTTTATTTAATTTTTTATTAAAATTAATCATGCGACATGTATTCCACTTGATTTGCTATCATTCCCATAGCATATGTCTAGTTTTATTTTACTACTTTAAATATTGCAGATAACTCCGCGGTATTGTAGATAACTCTACGGTCAGTCAGATAACTCCGCGGCGTATTAAATAAAAGCTATCTTCGACGACGGTCATCTCGCTTAGTGACGGCGACACTATCGAGTATATAGCCATGAATAAGCTTCTCAAAATACCATTCGGAATCGGTGTAAAACTGTAGGTCCCCATCAGTGAGTGAAAACTGGAAAGCGCACAGCTCAGTGATTGTGAGAAGTTCTCCCCGGTCCCTTCATGGGATGTAATGGGAAACCATTTTTTTTATCTTTTGATTTTATTGAAATTATTCATTCGACATGTAGTCGTTTCTTTAAACCGCTTGATTTCCTATCATTCCTATGGCGTATGAGTAATTTTATTTTTCTGTTTTAAATATTGTTGTACGAGGCAGTTTAGTAAATTCGTGGGCTTCTGAGTAAAGAATATTTTTTGGTTTTATTGAAAGTAATTATACGACATGTAGTCTTTTCCTGGATCAACTGGATTTGCTGGTATTCCCTTAGTGTAAGAGTAGTTTTATTTTACTATTATAAATTTTGATGTAGGAGACAATTTGGCAAATCCGTGACTGTTTGAATGAACTATAAATTTTTTCATATTTATTGAAATTAATCATATGACATGTTTTTCCCTGATCCACTTGATTTGCATTTATCCCCTAAGCGTATGAGTAATTTTATTTTATTGTTTTAAATATTGACACAAAAGCTATCTTTTGATTTTGTTGAAATTATTCATACGAAATGAAGTCGTTTCCTTAATTCACCTGATTTCCTGTAATTCCCTTGGCGTATGAGTAATTTAATATTACTGTTTTAAATATTGTTGTACGAGGCAGTTTGGTAACTCCATTGGCTTTTGAATAAAGTATATTTTTTGATTTTATTAAAAGTAATCATACGACATGTATTCTTCCCCTGGATCCACTTAATTTGCTGTTTTTCCACTGGCGTGTGAGTAATTTTATTTTACTGTTTTAAATATGGTGGAAAGGGGCAGTCTGATAACTGGGTCACTTTTTCAATAAAATAATAATAATGTTTTTAATGTGCATTGAAAGTAATCATACGGCATGTAGTGTTTTCCTTGATACGCTTGCTTTGCTGTTAATCCCTTTACTCATGAGTAATTTTATTTTACTTTCTTAAAAATTGTTGTACATGTCATTTTAAAAAAATCTATATTTGGTTTTATTGCAATTAATCATACGACATGTAGTCTTTACCATAATCAACTTGATTTGTTGTTAATTCCTTAGCGTATAAGTAATTTTATTTTACTGTTTTAAATATTGTTGCAAGAGGCGGTTTTGACAACTTCGTGACTTTGAAATAAAGGATATTTCTGATTTTTATTGGCATTCGCCATAGGACATGAAGCCTTTTCCTTGAGCTACTTGATTTACTGTTATAACCTCAGCGTATGAGTAATTTTACTTTACTGTTTTAAATATTGTTGTATGAGGCAGTTTGACAACTTCGTGGCTTTTGTTTTTATTGAAGTTAGTCATACGACATGTAGTATTTTCCTTGAACCACTTGATTTGCTGTTATTCCTTCAGCTTTTGAGTATTTTTTGTATTTATACTGTTTTAAATATTGCAGTTCGAAAACTCCACGGCTTGTTGAATAAAATACTTTTTCAATTTTGTAATATATTACGTTTTCCACGATCTTCGATTGAAATTGTTCTTATTATTTAAACGAGCTTAAGATCTTTTATATGTATTGCTTATTTATTTCCAATATTTCGTCTCCACATTGGGCGACTTCTTCAGGGAATAATTATTTAAATTTTTCAATTTTATTTCAATTTATCATACGACATGTAGTCTTCTTCTGGATCAACTGGATTTGCTGTTATTCCCTTAGTGTAAGAGTAATTTCATTTTACTGGTTTAAATATTGTTTCAAGATGCAGCTTGACAACTCCGTGACTTCTTGAGTAAAATATATTTTTTGAACTTTATTGAAATTAATCCTACAGTTTGGAAACTCCGTGATTTTTTGAATAAAAGGCATTTGTGATTTGTATTGAAAGTAATCATACGACATGTAGTCTTTTCCTTGATCCACGTGATTGGTTGCTATTTCTTAGCGTATGAGTAATTTTATTTTACTGTTTTAAAAATTTCTTAATAATTGTTATTGTAACAAAAAGCAGATTGACAAAACCGTTACTAGTTTAGTAAAGTAATTATTCCATGTTTATTGAAATTAATCATACGTCACGCAGTGTTTTCCTTGATCCGCTTGATTTGCTGTTATTCCGTTTCCGTATGAGTAATTTTATTTTATGGTTTTAATTATTGATGAATGATGCAGTTTGGCAACTCCGTGACATTTTTAATTAAAATATATTTTTTTCGCCACAAAACGTTTTATTATTCAAAATAGTGTCCTTTTAGCTGGAAAGTCCATCGATTAACAAATTTTTTTATTCTTTCTAGGAGAATAAGTTTTCTCAATTTCCTCAAAAAAAAGACGTTTTTTTCAATGATGACCTCTTCATTCTATCCAAATTTCTTAACACCGGTCCAATTTTTCAGGTGTGGAAATACAAAGTGACTAAATCCTGAGTATATAGTGTATGGGGTAACAGCTGGTCGTCCAATTTATGGTTTTTTTGCTATGGCGACTAGACTCCTGTGTGGCTGTGGGTTTTCATGGTAGAAGAACAAAATAGAATCTGCCCACCACCTGCGAATAGTATTCGCCAGTGATTATTTTCCACATTTCAAAGTCATAGATGTGAAAGACACGGCAGATATTCTAAAAAGAACTGTCGCCATGATCTTGTTGGCCAACAGACCCACCTTGGCTTGGCTTGGTAAACGTTTGCCCAAAGAAGTCCACTGCTGTGACTGTTCCTTGATCTCTGGTGTGTTGTGATGTATTCACGTTTCGTACAGGGTTACGAAACGGCTCTAAAATCATTCGGATTGCAGTTGATCACCGCCAAACACTACTTTGAAATAGACAAACCGACTTGGTTATGATCGAGTGTGAGTAATCGCGGCACCCATCGCGCGGATAGCTTTTTCATTTCCAAACGTTTATGTAAAATGTGATATAGATACTCAGTTGAGATGCCTACAGTCTCACCCACCTCAAGCACTTTCATTCACCGTCCAATATGATTTTCGGCCTGACGACCCGAACTATCGGTGGCTCTTGTGCTGGAATGACTACAACGGAATTCAGGAAACCACTTCTTTAACATTAAAATTAAAGCCATTGTATTTGTCAAGCCTTTCAAAACTTGTGTACAATTTTCTATCAGTCTATTAACAGATATTGGATGACAGGAGCAATGTTGATTTTTAATTAACTGCAAGGAAAGTTGAAAAAGTAACGAAGCCTTCAAACCCCCTCGTATACATCTCACGAGTGCAGAATACTTGTGACTATTCTTGTGACTTGTCACTTATGGAATAATAAGTAAAAAATTAAATGGTTTCTCATTACATCCCTGGAAGGAATCTGAGAGAGCTTCTCACAACCAGTGAGCTGTGCGCTTTCTAGTTCTACACGCACTGATTGGGACCTACACTTTTACACCGGTTCCGAACGGTATTTTTGAGAAACATTTTCATGGCTAAATACTCGATAGTGTCGCCGTCACTATGCGAGGTGACCGCCGTCGAAAGAAATTTTAAGGTGGTCAGAGCAGGAATCGAACCCAGGATCTCAAGTACAAGAGGCGCGCACACTACCCATTGCACCACCGACGGCCACCTTATGGAATAATACAACAGTGATTTTGGCACAACGTGAATTTCGCCGCAGATCTCCCGGCCACCCGACGCCAACTGGTTAAACACTACGGCTTTTAGCCACTCGCATCGTAAAAACGGGAACAAGACATAACAGAAGAGTCGACCGAAAGGCCTCGTAGTGCACAATCCGATGATAATATTGAGGCTGTTTCTCAAGATCTTGCGTGTGGGCTTTCAACGTTGACTAGATGAAGTTCCACAAAATTGGCCATGACACCTTCATCGCTACAGCGAATTTTGGGAAAGGGCTTGCTCTAACTGGTAATCTCTGATGCATTGAGTCAATCATCTCGAGTAGCCTGAGACAACACGTGCCAGAAGAGGCATCAGAAGGTCTCGTAATGCTCGCTCCGGTGAGAATATCGTCGCTGTACTTCAAGATCTCACATATGAGCTATCAACGTCGACCAGACGATTTTACACGCAATTGGCCATTACTTTGGGTTTCTTCCCTTGGAAAGTGCAGGCAGTCCATCAGTTACTGTCTGCATACCAACAATAGAGTCTGAACTATGCTCAAACCGTCGGTAACTCCATGGTTAGTATGATGCGGCTCTTGTACATGAGAACGTGGGTCTGATCTCTGCTCTGACCACCTTAAATTTCTCCCGTCAACGACTGTCTTCTGTCTTAGCGACAGCGACGGCAGCATCTCAAGAAACAGCTCCCAATCGTTGTAACATTCAGTGAGTGACTACAAAACTAGAAACCGCACAGGGCATAGGCGATGTTCGATGCTCTCCTAATCCTCTTCATCCCCTTGCTTCTACAGTTGGCATGAGGAAGATCCTAGGTATTCTATCCTTCTCCCACAAAAGGCCAGGCAGTAGCAATATCGACACTATCGTATTCCTTTCTTAGATTCCTAAGAAGATTTGAGTTAAGATTCCAAGTCTAGAGGCATCCTTGTTCTGTCACACAGTTCCCAATAATCGCAGCTACTTACGTGGGGGTATGCCGTCCAAGAGAGGATAAAAAGCTTGTCAAAACTTCAGGTCATAACGAGCTCGTAATTGTTTGGTAATCTTACATTGTGTGTCCCCAGTTCATCAATCAATCGCATGTCTGAGAGCTTCGGGTTTAAAAACGAGCTTGCATGCAGAAAGTTCACACATACTTCATATTCAGTGGAACAGGTAATGTAATCCTAATGCCGCCAGCTCATTTGGTTTCTTGGTATTTGGAATGCTTTTGTACCTCGGCATCCATTCTGTGCCCCGGCACCTATTCTGTGCCCCGACACCCATATAATGTGAATATAGAACTCTTATTTAGAGATGCGCGGCAGTTGTTGGCAGCTGATATTTTATAGCAGTCTGGATAGATATTGGTGCCTCAGTCGATGATGAAGTTTTGCCCCAGCCAGGAGTCGGCTTCTCTGATGACGTCTGCCTGACGTCTACCTGACATCTGTCTAAGGTATATTTCTGTGGCCGTCGGTGGTGCAATGGTAGTGTGTGCGGCTGTTGTGCATGAGAACGTGGGTTCTATGCCTGCTCTGACTACCTTAACCTTAAATTTATTTCGACGGCGGTCACCTCGTTTGGTGACGGCGACACTATCAAGTATTTAGCCATGAGAAACTTTTCAAAATACCGTTCGGAACCGCTGTCAAATTGTAGGTTCCAATCAGTGAGTATAAAATTAGAACGCGCACAGCTCACTGGCTTGTGAAAAGCTCTCCCTAATCCCTTCATGGTATGTAACGGGAAATCATTTTTTCCCGACTCTTAAGAATACACTCCAAAACCTCCACTGCGACCTAGTTTGGAGTCATCAGTGTAGAAGTCAAAATACCTTTCATTAGCTGATATGCGTCCCTTGCAATTCTGCCTGATATTAGTGGCGATGTTTCATTCAAAGATAGAAGTGGGTGTCATGTAATCCATTTCCATTGTGGATTGTCACATATTGCCACAGATCCTTGAAAATCGTTCCATGACTATAGCAATCTCGAGAAATGAAACGTTGCCACCATTTATCTGTTCAGAAAATCTGGGGGTAATAGGTGAAGGATAACGCCAAACCCTTGGTAGGGGTTATGCGAAGGTCAGCCATGACAGACACTATTGGAATTCGCTGGACCCTTAAGAATAGATGGATTTATGTAGTGCCACTAAACGATAACGTCGTAGTGCAATATCTGGCGGGCAACAACTGTATTCAGATTTTTTTTTTATGGGGATAGACCGGATCGTCCTTCGATGGCAGTATTACTCTACTGATCCATAGTAGTTGGCTTGAAGCCAACTTGAATAACACCTTCTTATGTATGTATTGCATTATCCCTCAGGCAAATTTCTGTACCATTGAGCTACAATGGCTGAATATACGGATCCTTTTGCTTCCTGGTATAAATAACGACATCGGGTTTCTTAGGATTTACTACCGTTCTCAGGTGCCCACTTAGAGCGCCGCTTGAGTACGTACTGGAACATATTTCTTTGTATGGATGGGTATTTTCCCTGTACTGCAATTGGTCATCAGCATATGTTGAGACTGTGCAATCTGGTTCCTCCAGATAAAGACTCTCTCGTCATTTGCTTTGATGTAACCCAGTGAGTGATATGATTCATTTTGCCTGAAAACATGCATTTCGAGCTAGGACTATTTTTCTGAGTTTGTGGTTCCCTATGTTTTCTTTTCAGCGTCGAGGACCCGTATAATTCTTTATTTATACATTCGTGTCCTTTTAGGAAAACTCTGACTTTTAATATTTTTGCCTGAATTTTCAAAAATTGATCCTCAATAGTCGAAAATAAGATACAACAGAACGATTCGAAATAGATTTTGCTGGGGTGCTGTTTTGGTAAAAGCGATCAAAGAGAAAAGTGTTAAAATTACCCACTGAATAACAAAATAGTTTCCCAGTAGGAATTAGGGAGAGCCTCTCACAACAAGTGAGCTGAGGGTTTACTGGTTTTACACTCACTGATGGGGACCTAAAGTTTTACAGCTGTTCGGAAGGGTATTTTGGGAAGCTTTTTCAATGCTTAACGCCAAACCCTTGGTCGCTGTCGAAACGATAGAATTGTAAGGTGGTCAGAGCAGGCATCGATACCACGTAAACACGTACAAGAGTCGCGCACTTTACCATTGTACCACCGATGCCCACACCCTATTGCATATGCACAATTGTAATTTATATTCATAAACACCCTGTGATGCTCAGTCATCATCCATCCTTACACAACCATGCAACCGTCAACAAAATGTAAGGATTCTCTTTGTTTTGCTGAAAAATGGATTATCTTTTGTTGGCAAACAAAGAAAGACAAGCGAAACAATAAAGTGTTAATCTAATATTGTTGTAGCAACAAATACTTACACACGTATAATATACACAATACATACACATACTCTTACATGTGCATACACAAACACATACACATCACTGCACCTCTGAGGATTGGCAATGCAACACATGGACAAACGAAATTGTAAGGATTTCGTGTTGGTTTTTATTTTCCACTTTAGACAGGATCAAAATAATAACAACAGCAGCATATGTAAAGTATATTGCTTTGCTGTTTCTTTCTAATATAACAAACACAAATCTCCTTTAGTAGGTGTGTAACGAAAAGATAGCTAGATATGTATTTTGCTTTTGTAAACAGGATTAAAATAATACAGTACAATCTCGTATCAAAAACAAACAGAAAAAAATTAAGGATAATTCAACAAATACATCAGCAATATCAACATCAACATCATCGCCATCGCCATTGTACATAAGATAAACCAACAACAACAATGTTAGCAAATCACATGGACATATGAAACATACGCAACACTGATATCCTTTGGAAAGGATGTATTTGCGATTATAATGATAATGCCCAACATTGACGTCTATGGGCGATGATTACCTCTGGCAGTAGTGCTGCTATAGTTACTTTTTACTAAGATTTATAGTTCGAGCAAATGTAAGATTATGTTGGAAAATATGAAAGAGTATTGTGGATGTCACCAAAAGCTGTCATCTCGTTGAAGGAGGATGAACACTGCAGTTTTATTCACATATGTATGTACTTCCATCGTCGCTGGTAGTCTCGTCCTTAGTCTTTGCCCAGGTTGTTAGTATAATTCCTTTTACAGCCTGGTTGCTTTGCTATTATTCTACGAATCATTGTGTATCCGCACATGTGAAAAGGACGATATTTAAGCTTTACTAGGTCGTATCTAGGCAACCAATCTTTTCTAACCTTTTCCCAACACATAATTGCATTATTTTAAATGCTAAAAGGAATCAGAAATCTAGATTTTTCATTTGTACTCAGCAGTGATACAATAACAACTTTGGTAGGTGATTATTGGGTATAAGTCCTTTATAATACTGGAACACTGAACGGAAAAACTTCATTATAGGATTGAAATGTTTCATTAGCGCTATGAACATGTGTTCATTAACAGGAAGTGTTTCGGTATTGCTGCCATGATATTGTTTCATATATGAGATGTACAAATGTGATGTTCAAACACCCAGATGAACGGAGTTTTTTTAAACAGTTTTTGTACACGTCTTGGAGGTTCGTTGTGTAGATAGAGAGATAACTTGTTCCCGACGAAAGACCGGAATGAATCGAGGTAATGCTGCGCCCTTACATAAGTTAAGTTACTCTAATGGAAATCAGTTGGTTGTGAATACACTCACTATCAAGCACACTCCATACTTTGCTTGTCCGTCCGCCTCTGGTTTTCGAGAGCGTTCCCACTTGTGTTTCTAAGTTCAAGTTTGAGGTCGCCTTTCTGTGTCCAAAGGCTTCTACTAACTTCCTTTCCAAGGTCCTTTAGATAGGTATCTGATTTCCTCTTCCCATGGATGTCTGCGTAACTCGAATCTCCTTTGGAAGATTCTCGAGCTTCTCAGTTTCAGCACGATGTCGCCTTTCTGTGTTTTTACTAACTTCCCCTCCAACGTCCTTTAGATCGGTATCTGATTTAAAATTTCTAAGGTTATCAGCGTAACTCGAATCTCATTTGCCAGATCCAAGTCCTGTTGGAGTCGAAGTTTTCAATATTTTAGGAAACTCCATAAACCTAGTTGCAGCTTGTTTGCTCTGACTGTGTGTAGATTAGTGAAGCTTAATGTTAATGACCGAGTCTTGAGTTGAAAGCTGCTGTTTGCGATATCACCACGAAGGGTTGTTGAATTCACTAATTTATCTTTAAACATAATTGGTGAAGTATCATTCCATATATGTGCTATAATTCTCTACATAAACATCGAGATAATTTTGGAAATAGATGGAATGTGCGTTGCAGCTAAACTACAATTTAGTCCAATTTTAAACGCCTGAAGGTATATATCGCCGTGTGGTAGGAGTAATGTTGTGACTTTTAAGCGTTGTTATTGATAATCTCACCACGGTCTATTCTCTTCGTACACGACCAGATGGTTGTGGATGTTGGTCGAATGGTTGAGGAATTCAGCAAAAATCGATAAATAAATGGCGCTATTACTTTCTTCGTAAACAACGAGATGAGTGTGGAAGCGGCTGGAAGTTGGATTGTGAAGACTTGCTGAACTGAAAACCAGTCTGGTTTTAAATACGCAAAAGTATACATCGTCCATTAACAGCGAAACTGTTGGGACTGTTAGGCGTTTTTTTGGAGTGTAGAATAATTGTGAAGTGGTAAGATTTTACAGTACTCACCACGAATGGTTGATGGACTCACTAAGTAACCTTCAAAGAAAGTTGGTGAAATGTCCCTAAATACGAGGCGCTATAACTCCCTGCTGAAACCACGAGATGGTTGCGGAAGTGGATCGAACGGTTAATGAATTCACTAAATAATCTTTAAACAGAATTGGTGAACCATCATTCCATATATGGTGCTATAACTCTCTACGTAAAAGTCGAGATAATTTTGGAAATAGCTGAAAGGTGCGTTGCTGCTAAACTACAATTTAGTCTAATTTTAAACGCCTGAAGGTATACATCGCCGTGTGATATTTGTAGCGTTGTGACTTTTAAGCGTTGTTATTGAGTATATAGTAACAGTGTAGTGTTCAAATTTGTAAAGCATAAACAAAGACAATCTCACCACGAACTACTGCCCCAGTCAACGACAAGAAGGTTGTGGAAGTTGCTCGAACGGTTGAGGAATTCAGTAAGAATCGATAACTAAGTGGCGCTATTACTCCCTTCGTAAACGACGAGATGAGCGTGGAAGCGGCTGGAAGTTGCGTGGTGAGGACTTGCTGAACTGAAAACCAGTCTAGTTTTAAATGCGCAAAAGTATACATCGTCCATTAACAGTAAAACTGCTGTGACGGTTAAGCGTTTTTCTGGAGTGTAAAATAATTGAGATTGGTACCATTTTACAGTATAAATAAGGGCCATCTCACCACGAATGTTTGATGGACTCGCTAAGTAACCTTCAAAGAAAGTTGGTGAGTTATCGCTAAATAGGTGGCGCTATAACTTCCTGCTTAAACCACGAGATGGTTGTGAAAATGTCTCGAAAGGTTAATGAATTCACTAATTAATCTTTAAACAGAATTGTTGAACTCTCTACGTAAACTATGAGATAGATTTGGAAATAGCTGGAAGATGCGTTGCTGCTAAACTACAATTTAGTTTTATGTTTAACGCCTGAAGGTATACATCGCCCTGTGGTAGTAATATTGTTGTGAGTTTCAAGCGTTGTTATTGAGTACATAGGTAAAGAAAATGTGTAGTGTTAAAATTTAAACAGTATAAACACAATATCAGCACGAACTACAAGATGGTTGTGGAAGTTGCTCGAACGGTTGAGGAATTCAGTATGAATCGATAAAGAAATCGCATAGATAAATAAAAAACCATAGATGGTGGAAGATAAGTGGTGGATATGAAAGTAAAGGGAAATTTTCTAAATGGCGCCGGAGTGGTGGATATGGGCAAATTTCTATGCTTTTCTATTATTTATATTCTATTTTCAATTTTAAACAACAGAATCGAAATAAAAATGGTGTTTGAGTGATTGAGTGATTTTGAAATGGTCGTACGGAAACAACACGTGCCCTCTGGTGGAAATGGTGAGTAAGAAAATAAATCATCTATGGTTTTATTTTGCCAAGGGAATGGCGCTACTACTCTCTCCATAAACACCGTGATGGGTGTGGAAGTGGCTAAAACGGTTGATAAATTCGCTAATTAACCTTCAAAGAAATTGGCGAATAATCACCCTAAACTATGAGAGGGTTGTGGAAGAGGCTAGAAGGTGGAGAGGTGGAACTACAGTTCATTTTAAAGGCGTGAAGATATAAAAAATCGTATGATATTAATAGTGTTGGCACAGCTAAGCGCTGTTGTTGAGTATAGACATATTGAGTATAAAATCTTAAGAGTTGTACAGTAGAAATAATGAGTGAACAACTTGAAGGGCATTATAAAGATATGCAGGATATCGAGTTTAATGTGCAGCACGGTAAGTTATGGATTTTGCAGACATGGGCTGGCAATCGCACAGCTGAAGCTGTCATTCACTTAATTGGGGAGATATATAATAATTTCAAAATAACTTTGTTTTCATTGCCTATAAGCAAAACAGAGCTAAAATAAATATAAAGGTATTATTGATAGTCAAGTGCAATACCCACCACAACTTGTTCGATGACATTCAAATCTTGATTCAACTGAAGTGTAAAATTTAACCAATTTGTTTTTTTCAGTGTTAATGTGCCAAACTTACTATTTTACAATCTAAACAAATTTTTCGTCATGAAAAAACTAACTATCTACTTTTTCACAAATCCTTGTTGCGTTTTCGTCTCATAACTGTTGTTCCATCTAGACTATATTAAATTACATTCAGGAGCTTAGGGGAAGACATGCATTGCATATGAGTCTTTATCATAAATCAATTCCGTGTGCAGCTGCTGGTACTGCTAGTGCTGCTGTTGCTATTCTTGATGTTATTATCTCTTCAATATTATGTCTGCAACATCAATTTCCACATCTAACTAAGGCAACTCCCGTTCCCGGTATCCAGTTTTCGCGCCATATATCGTTGGCAGTCATCGTTAGCACTAGAGTGACAATAACGAGAAAGGTATCTTAGGTTGCCTCTCGCAGCAACAAACATACGTTTTAATGATCGGCATTTAAGTCAGTCAGTAAATCATCCAGTGACCTTAGGCGACAAGCGACAGAAATGTTTGTGATGACTGCCAAATGCCTCAGTGCACCAATAGCAGCAGCAGCAGCAGCAGTTACGCGGCTCTTAAATATGGACATGATGAAATGGAGAATGATGCAAGGACGATGGCAACTTAAGTGCTTTGACTGATGTATGAAAACTTTTGAAATGTCTTATCATAAAACCAAGTATTTTGCATAAAGTGCTTAAGATTATGATTGATGACGTAGTCCAGCATGAAGTGGTAATGAAAATCTGTAATTTGGCCAAAATTAAAACGGCAAGACAGATTCAATGAATATTAATGGGAAATTATTGCGAAAATCTTATGGGAACAACAATTTCTTATGAAAAATTTATGCTAATAATTTTCATTAAATTTCACAAAAGTTGATGCGTTTCTTAATTAAAGTGTGTGCAATATTAAAGTCCTTTCTTCTTTTTGAACTCTTTGAAATATTTCAGAGAATCAAACAGAAAAAAATGCAGATCCTTGTTGTAATGGTCTGTAGCAATCAGTCAATGCAAACATTGTTGTTAAATGAACCATCTGGTTGACCCTCACCTTTTTGCCATGACATTGCCCTCTCCAAGCATGGGCTAGTGTCCGTTTCCTGTTGTCCTTTAGGACCAAGGCAATGGCGTAGGGCTATAAAGTACATTTAACTATTATTCAGATTATTCTTGGAGTTTCGCACTCTATGGGAAACCACATCAGTTTGCGTTTAAGCTGACCACCATCTCTTTGCTGAGTTTTCTCCGGGCTTGCATGCAACATGGTATTGGTTAAGGAACAGTGGGCAGTAACAATAGGAAAGTTGCCAAGAGTAATAATAAAATTGTTGCATGATATACAATATGGGCAAAAGAAAAACTGTTAGTTATCAGAAGTAGAGCATGGTTTCCAAATAGCAACGTTAGTCCGGTACTCCGACTGCACCACAATGTATAAGAAAAACATCATATCGACGTCTAGTTTCATCAACGATGAGATAACGTAAACAAATCATCGCCTCATTGAAAATATTCATTGCTGCAATTAACAGTTTCATGCCATCGACAATTTTGTCGTTAATGCAATGAATGTTTGTAACAAAAAGTATGTTAATCACTGACCAAACTAACAGTTGAATCTCAGTGGAATACTACATTTATACATAATAGTAATTATATATTGATAAAATCAGCATGGATGTAATACGAAAGTTACCATATACGATCTCACCACGAACGGCTGATGAATTCGCTAATTAATTATCTTGAAGAATAGAGAAATAGATGGCGCTACTGCGATATATGACTGACTAACGATTAAAGTTGGATTTGGGGTCCATCAGTGTTGGAAGTCGCAAAAGTGCGCATCGTCCAGTGAATCATTGTGACTGATAAGATGAATATAGAATCATTGTGAATGATAAGATGGTGTATCTAAAGAGCAATGTAGCCAATATCGCAATTTAAAAAAGAACTCGTTTAATTAACGATAAAGAAAACAGTGACTGACTATCGATTAAAGTTGGATTTGGGATCCATCAGTGTTGGAAGTCGCAAAAGTGCGCATCGTCAAGTGTATATATAATCATTGTGAATGAATATAGAATCATTGTGAATGATAGGATGGTGTATCTAAAGAGCAATATAGCCAATATCGCAATTTAAAAAAGAACTCGTTTAATTAACGATAAAGAAAACAGTGCTACTTTGTACAGTATTAAAAGCCGATCTCACCACTAATAACTCTTTCCGTAAACGACGAGATGGTTGTGAAAGTTGCTCGAACGATAGAGGAATTCAATAAACATCAAAAATCAAATGGCGCTCTTACTCTAACCGTAAACGATGAAATGATTGTGAAAGTTGCTAGAACTGTTATGGAATTTAATAAGGAAAGGAAAATAAATGACGGTATTAGTCTCATCTTAAACAATGAGATTATTTTGTAAGTATCTGGAACGTGTATTGCTCTTAAACTACAAATCAGTCTGATTTTAAGCGCCCCAAAATATACATCATTGTTGTGATTGCAATAGTGTTGTGATAGCTAATAGCTGTTATGGATTATCGAATAATTATGAAGTTTTAAAATGTGTACAGTAAAATTAAAGATGATCTGCCTTGGAACGTTTGACGAATTCACTAAGTTACCTCCTAAGAAGAGTTGTAAACAATAAAACAATACATGAATATATGGCGCCTCTACTCTCCGTAAACAACGAAATGGTTGCGGAAGTAGCTCGAATGGTAGATATATTCACTGAGTAACCTTCCATCATTATTGGTGTAGAATAATCGGAAACTATGAGGTGATTGTGAAAGTGAATGATGTAAACAAAGAGTAATATTGTCAATATATGCTGATAAAAAATTCTTGTTTTATTAGCGATAGAGACAACAGCGCTAATTATGTAGTGTTAGAATTTATACGTTTAAAGGAAGACTATCTCACCACGAACTACTCTCGCCTTAACCATTAGATGGTTGTGGAAGTCGCTCGGTTGAGGAATTCAATAAGAATCGAGAATAAATGACGCTATTTGTCTCGTCGTAAACGACGAGCTGATAGTGGAAGCTTATGGAACGTGTGATTGCTGCTAAACTACAAACCAGTGGGATTTTAGCGATGACCGTTGATTTGAAGAAAGTCTGTGTTGAAACGCGCAAAAGTATACAACGTAAGGTAATTGGACAGTGTTGAATATAAAGTAACTACTAAGATAAATTAATATTGTCGATATCGCAATTTAAAACCTTGTTTTATCTATACTGATATTATAAAGACTACTAAAAATTCCTGACCCCTACTAAAATGCAGGACGAAGTTTGCCGGGTGTGATAGTTAACGATAAAGAAGGCACCCAAATTATATTGTGTTAAAATTTGTACAGTTTAAAGAAAGACGATCTCACCATGAACGTGAACGACGAGATGGTTCTGAAAGTTGAGAATTTCAATAAGAATTAAGAAATAAATGGAGCTATTACTCTCCCCGTAAACGAGGAGATTATTTTGTAAGCGTCTGGAACGTACAAATCAGTCTGATTTTAAGCGCCCCAAAGCATACATCATTGTTGTGATTGCAATAGTGTTGTGATAGTTAATCGCTGTTATGGATTATAGAATAACTGCGAAGTATTAAATTTGTATAGTAAACTTAAAGATGATCTGACTTGAAACGGTTGATGAATTCACTAAGTAACCTCATAAGAAGAGTTGCAAACAATACAATACGATAATATACGGCGCTTCTACTCTCTTCTTAAGCTACGAAATGGTTATGTAAGTGGCTTGAATGGTGGATGAATTCGCTAAGTAACCATCCATAGAAATTGGTGTAGAATGTCCGCAAAGTAAGAGATGGTTGTGGAAGTGGCTGAAAAGTGCGCTTGCTGCTAAACAACAAATCAGTATGATTTAAATAGCGGTTAGCGTTGGATTTGGAGTCAGTCTGTGTTAACAATACTGTCTGTTTTAACAAATTCCTTAAAAATTACAAAACCGATAGTCGTAGTTTCAATAAAGTGACAGTAACTACACTGTAACACTGTGCACTAGTGTTAAAAAAACTCAATTGTCTGTATATTTTTGACGCATCTTACATGAGTGAGTTCACTGGCTATTGTCTTCCTGCTCTTTGTGGTGGTCATGAAATATTTCAGCAAACATTTTTCCTAATGACCAAAGGCCAGACATGACTACACATACACTTTAGCACACACTAGTTAGCATATATTAGGGTGGCGCTTCATGGCTTTGAATAAAATTTCCCAGTTACTGCAATTTTTAAGAAGACTACATTTCTAGATGGCTTACGAAAGAGAAAGAAAAAGAACAGAATAATAACACTATTTATAAAAATATGTTCTTCCCATTGCACCACTAGTAACGGTTGATGAATCCGCTAACGAACTTATTTAAGAAGAATTGAAAAATAGATGGCGCTACTGCGATATAGTTCCCGTAGTTTAATTGAGGACGACTTTCGCATCAGGACACATTTCGTGCAGTTCGTCCAAGATCGGTTGTTGTGCCCGAAAACATCGACGCTGAGCGAGAGCTGGTATTGCTAGAACGTCATGTGACATACCATGACATAGGGGCAACTTCGGGCATTAATTCCACCGCCATTCATTGAATACTGCATGAACATTCGGCCGTAAACATAAAAATTTACTGCTGAACGTTTGGCTCGCGGTGGGTACCGCATAAAATGTCAATTGCTCAAAAAAAAAGTCTCGCGTCGCCTGGTGCAAGGATATGTTAAAAAAAGTTAGCTGGTGGTGCTTCAAAAGACGTCTATGATATCACTACAGGCAACGAATCTTGGATCTATGCATATAAAATTGCAACCAAACTGAAATCGAATGTATGGATGTTCCAGGACGAGCCAGATCCAACAAGAGTTATTCGCGCACGAAAGACTTCAAAGCAAATGGTGGCCTGGTTATGCCTGGTCTTCAGCATAACTGGTCATGCGGCAACAGTTCCACTAGTGCACTTAGGACGGTCAATTTTTCTTCATCACGGCAATCCTAGTTCTGACACATCCGCTAAAACAAACTCGTATTTGATCAGCAGAACTTTGATTTTAAGGGTCGTCCCCCTGACAGCCCCGATTTGGCTCCTAATTGTTTCTTTTTATTCCCGTTCATTAAATGGCAACATTTTTTAACTTCTGAAAAACCGGTTGATGCGAAGAAATCGCTTGTTCCCCTTTCGGAGTGCCAAAACTGCTTCGAAAATTAGTCCTGACTAGGGTTCGTATTACGTGGGTAAAGGGTAACACAGGGTAGGTACCCGCGACAATGGGGAATTAACGATTACCCATTACCCACAGGGTAGAAAAGCCTACTATGGAGGAAAGACAATTATTATTTGTGCGATTGGGTGCACTGTTTCCGAGTTATAGCCATTACTTTATTTTAGCGATTTTCATATTTTGGCGATTTTTTGAAAAATGCAAAGTTTCCCAGATATAGATGTTTTTCTAATTTTTTCATATTTGCGATGAAAAATGGGAAAACCTATTAGCTTCCCCATACCCTGTGGGTAACGGGTAAACGTTTATTACCCATTAACTGAATTTGACATTAATTCGGTACTAATAACCCAATTTGATTTTGATTCGATTGTAAAAACCGAAATTGGTATTGAGCTTGTTGCAACAAGCGAGTTTCTTTTGAATTCTATTACGGTAACCGAGACTTCAATTCATTCGTTTACAACAGCTGACATTATTTCATATTCGCGTGCAACAATTAAGTTATACGTCATTATTGACGTCTGAATATGATAATGATTCAGTTCTAATAACAAAAGGTCGACATTAATTCGATTGCAACAACCGAAGTTTGTATGAATTCGGTTGTAGCAATCGAATTTGTTATTAATTCTGTGATCGAGATTTTAATTAAACTGAAATTATCTTATATTTGCGTGCCACAACTAAGCCATATCCCTATTGACGTTGGAATTTGACATTAATTCAGTTAGAATAACCGAAGTTGGCAATAATTCGGTTGCAACAACCGAACATTGCATGAATTCGGTTGCAGCAATCGAGTTTATCATGAATTATGTTACGGTAATCGGGATTTTAGTTAATTCGTTTACAACAACCGAAATTATGTTATATTCGCGTGCCACAGCTAATTTATTTCCCTATTGACGTATGAATTTGACATTAATTGAGTTCGAATATCCGAAGTTGGCATTAATTCGGTTGCAACAACCGAAATTGGTAACAACTAACGAATTTCTTTTTAATTCTCTTAGGGTAGCCGAGACTTCAATTCATTCGTTTACAACAACTGACATTATTTGATATTCGTTTGCCACAATTAAGTTATATGTCACTATTGACGTCTGAATTTGACACTAATTCAGTTCTAATAACCGAGGTTGGCATTAATTCGGTTGCAACAACCGAACTTTGCATGAATTCGGTTGCAGCAATCGAATTTCTTATGGATTCTGTTACGGTAATCGAGAGTTTAGTTAATTCGGTTACAACAACCAACATTATTTCAGTAACGGTTGCCGCAACCAAATTATATGCTATTATTCACATTTGAATTTTGTTTTCACTTTTGGTACAAGTTTATTATATGCCACTTTCAGGACCAGAGTGGTCACCCCAATATGTCCACATTTTCCACTAGTTTTTTATACCTTCATATTGTAACATTTTCATTACTTCAGTGCTGAAAAAAAGTTTTTTAAATCAAGGAAAACCTTGAAAGCCTTTGAATTTTCCCTTCGTTACGAGAAAACTATATAGAGATACATTGGAAAAAACCCCATAAAAATATTCATTGTCTTGAACCTCATAAAAATCATCCAAGTAACGGCCACAATCATAGCGATGGATTTGGCTAAGATTGCACTATTTGTAGAGTATCCATGCATATTGTATGGACATTGTTTTGAGGCTGAAACTGAGTTACTGGCTGTACGAGTAGATATTGTATTGGTTGGATATACTAATACCAGGATGAAGATACAAAATGCTATACAAATCACATTTAAACGATACAATGCAGCATTGTCACACATGTTTATATACATTTATATATTTGAATGTCTCCCTGTGAGGTTTAAGTTCCTGCTAGAATTTTGAACTATGTCCTTAACTATTTGTCCTACTCATGTACATATAAAGCAGCATCATCGTACTGTGTTACTGTTGCTACAAACTGTTGACCACCGGCTAATTTTAGCACCTTTTGTTGCCAGAGAACCGAAGAAGAACCTTCTGTCGTTTGCCTTTTTGGTCAAGTGCATAAATAACTACATAAATTTTTACATATGTATACATACATGTGTATGTATTGGTGTAACTACTTCTTCAATATCGATAAATTGTTAGTTTTTTTAGGTAGAAAAAGGCTGTGCGAATGAGTATAAGTGAAATAGTTGTAAAACAATGGTATTCATGCATGACATTGAAGTTTTTTTTTCTATCCATTTTCAAATACTGAGAGAAATTCTGTGCAACCACAAAAAAGTGGGATCACACAAAGATAAACGAATTTTAAGGTTGTAGCAACTAAATTTAATGATTGTCACATCCGAATTGAGAGGTTGCTGCAAACGAATTGAAAGTTTGTCACTACTGAATTCAGAGGTTGTTTGTTACAACTACATTTGGAGGTTGTCACAAGGGAATTGTAAGGGTATTAAAAACGAATTATGAGGTTCTAACAACGCTATTAAAGGTTTGCACAATCAAATTTAGGGGTAGCTACAACTGAATTTATGGGTTGTCACAACCGAATTTAGAGGTTGTCCCAACTAAATTTAGAGGTTGTCATAATCCTATTTAGAGCTTTTCACAGCTGAATTTAGAAATCAACTTTCACAATAGAGCTTGCCACAGTCTAGTTTAGAGGTCGTCACAACTGGTACTTAGAGGTCGTCACAACTGAATTTGGAGGTTGTGACAACAGATTTGCGAGGTTGTCACAACCGAAAAACAAGGTGGTAACAGCTGTATGTAAAGGTTTGTGCAATTGAATTTAGGGGTTGTCACAACTGAATTCAGGAGTTTCTTACAACTAAATTAAGGGGTTGTCCCAACTAAATGTGGGGGATGTCGTAACCTTATTTAGAGCTTCTCACATCTGAATTTAGAGGCTCTCACCGCTGTATTTAGACATCAACCTCACAATAGAGGTTGTCGCAGTCGAGTTTGGAAGTTGTCACAACTGGAATTTTGAGGTTGTAACAAACGAATTCAGGGGTTGTCATAACTGAATTCACAATTTGTAACAACCGAGATGAGGAATTGCCGCAAACGATATTATAGGTTATCACAAACGAATTTGGAAGTTGTAACAACCGATTTGAGGAGTTGCCGCAAATGAGATTATAGGTTATCACAAACAAATTCGAAAGCAGCCACAACTGATGTTTGAGGTTCTTACAACTGAATTTGGATGTTGTCACAACCGAAATGAGAGGTTTTCATAAATAGGTTTGGTGGTTGTCACAACTGAATTTACGCGTTCTCACAACTTAAGTGTTGTCGCAACTGAATTGAGTAGTTGTCACAGATGAATTTATATGCACTCAATTGAATTTTGCCACATCGGAATTTAGAGGTTATCACAACTGAACTTAGAGGTTTTAGGGACTATCACAGCCGAATAGAGAGTTTGTAACAACCGAATTTAGGGGTAGCCGTAACTGAATTTGCAAGCATTCACATCCGAGTTTAGGGGTTGCCGCAACCGAGATTACAGGTTGTCACAACTGAATTTAAAGGCTGTCAAAGCTGAATTATAGGCGATCACAATTCAATTTAGAGGTTGTGACATCTGAATGTACAAGTTGTCACAACCGAGCTTAGGGGTTTTCGCAATCGAGTTTACAGGTTGTCACAAGTGAATTTAAAGACTATTGCAAAGGAATTTACAGATTATCACAACTCAATTTTAAGGTTGTCACATGTGAATTTGGAAGTTGTCATATCGGCATTTGGAGGTTGTTACAACTGAATTTATCGGTTCTGACAACTGAATTTAGATGTTGTCAAAATTGAATTTAGAGGTTGTTACCACATCTGAATTCAGAGCTTGTTACAACTGAATTTGGGGGTTATAACAACCGAATTGAGAGGTTGCTGCAGCTAAATTTAGAGGTTGTCACAAACGTATTGTGCTGTTTTCATAATTGACTTTGGAGTTTGTCACAACTGAATTTAGAGGTTGTTACAACTATATGTTGACGTTGTCACAAGGGAATTTAAGGGTTGCCACAATCGAATTTAAAGGTTATCAAAACCGAACTGGCTACCCAGAATTGAAGACATTATAGCCGATGTGTGGGAAGTTTATCATCGAAAAAAGATTGTTAGGCTGGATTTAGAGGTCGTCACACCTGAATTTAGAGGTTCTCACAACCGAATTGAGATGTATTCATAAATGGCTTTAGAGGTTATCCCAACTGAAGATGTTGTTATCCCAAAGATGTTGTTACAACTGATTTTAGAGTTTGCCACAATTGCATTGAGAGGTTTTATAACTATATTTAGATGTTATAACAACTCAATTTAGAGGTACTCACAGCAGAGTTTACAGGTTACCAGTTAAATATTGCTACAAATGAAATTAGAGCTTGTCACAACTGAATTTTATGATTATTAATTACAAATTATAAAACGACACTTTCCAAAGCAAAATAACCGGATGAATTATGAGACGAAGGTGTCTAAATTGAATTTCAGTTGTAGTTGTGATGGCTTGTGGCTGCCGCAATTCAGTGACAACATCCGAAGCCGTACGCGAGGAAGTCTTGAGAAATAGGACGACCAAGACTCCGCTGAAGATTTAAGTGGGTGAAGCAACCGGCTTGATGGTTTCAGAAATGTATTGTGTTTCTTTTTTGAGGCACCCAAATGTCCAGGGTTGTTTGAGACCAATTTAGTAAGGAAGCAAGTAATGGAAATTAAACACACAATTCAGTTAGTGCAACCGACAAATTTCGTTGATGCAACCGATAATAATTAGAAATGCATTTGCCGCAACTGAATTTCAGTGCGTAAACTAATGATTGTGACGGACTTTTCTAGAGACAACCTCAATTGCGGTTCCAGCAACCGCGATTCGGTGACAACATCCGAAGACGTACGCGAGGGATGTTGAAAAATAGGGCGGCCCAGACTCATCTGAAAGGTTTATGTGGACGAATTTCAGCGAAAGCTTGGTGTTTCCAACCAAGGGGCAAAAGGTCAACCCGGTTGAAGAAATGTGTTGCATTCCTTTTGTAAGGCATCCAAGTGTCCTGGGTTGTTTGAGGTCACCTAAGTAAAGAAGTAAGCAATCGAAATAAAAAACAATTCGGTTAGTGCAACCGAAACAATGACAAATTTTGTTGATGCAACCGAAAATATTTAGAAATCCATTCACCACAACCGAATGAGTAATAACACAAGATTGGTTCAACCAAATTTCAGTTGCAGTTGCTGTTGTGATACAACCTGAATGGTAGTTGTTTGTTGCCACCGCAATTCGGCGGCAACTCAAGGGAAATGGAAAATTAGGACGACCAAGTCTTCGCTGAAAGGTTTATGTGGACGATACATGTTGTCTTCCTTTTGTAAGGCCCGTAAACGTCCTGTTTTGTTTGAGATCAATCTTTTAAAACAACCGACAAATTTCTTTGATGCAAACGATAATAATTAGATATGAATTCTCCACAACCGATTGAATTATGAGACGAGATTGGTTTAACCAAATTTCAGTTGTAGTTGTAACTGAAGTCCGTTGAGACAACCATATTTTCGGTTGTGGCAACAGCAATTCGGTGACAAAATCCAAAGATATACTTGAGAGAGGCTGGGAATTGAGATGTCCAGGACACAAATTGAGTAAGCGGTCAAGTAAGAGTAATTCGAACATAATTCGGTTGTTGCAACCGAAATAATGACAAATTTCGTTGATGCAACCGAAAATTATTCGAAATCAGTTCAGTTCGGTTGTGACAACCGCAATTTGGTGATAACATTTGAATCTGCGGTAACAACAACCTGTTTTCCAACCTGGTTGCAAAGCAAAAGAAACAGTAGGTTGAAGATATGAGTTGTCAGGGCTTCTCAGTATAGTAGACAATTTCTGTCAGTTTTCGAATTTGAATTTTATGACCGATTTTGTTAGGTTTCTGTCAGTGTTTAGTGTTTGGTTCTTACTAGACTAGACCACATCCAACCTGACCAAATCCTACCCCCCTTCTAACTAACCTACCAATTACATTGTTTACAATTTTCACCATATGAGACTCGAGTACACCGGCAGACTTTAACAGGAACAGGGGAAAAAAATCAGTAAATCTATATAGGACAATGTATGTGTGTTTGTGTGTGGATATGTGTAATTTCCGTCTAAAGACCAACTTGAACAACTGTAACCAAAGGCAAACAACGCACAGCCAACGCACACTCATACTCGCACTCATGCTAACACTCACACTTTCGTGTATTTGCACATACACTAAGGTACGTACACAGGTACTAGGCAGAGTTCCATAAGAGCACCTTAAATCCGATTCCATCCTTAAGAGTTGTTCTTGTTATTGTCTTGTTAAACACTAACTATGAGAACAACCAAACGTTTGGAGTTGCTAGTTGTTGTATAGATGTATGTGTGTGCATGTGTGTGATAGAGCGTATATACATTTGCAAACAAGTGTGTGTGGCAGTTTTTCTGAATGTGTGATGTATAACATTCTGGCGAAATATGTGAAGTTTTAAAAGTAATTGAACAACATGTACAACAATTTCCTCTTATAACACTAGCATGTACACGCCTGTGTATGTTAATGTAGTGGTTAGCACAAAGGTGTGTATGCCAATGTGTGTGTTCATGTGTGTGTGTGTTTGTTTGGGAGTAGTTTCGTTGAAATCTGAATTTTTATTTTGTTCTTTTGTAACTATTACTTGCATAGTTAGTAACCGTTTTAGTAGGAAAGTTAGTGTTGCAAAAATGTGTCTAAGTTTTTGGAAATCGTCGATGTGGCAGTGAGTAGATAGGCTGTACGAGGGTAGTTTTGAAGGTGAAGGAATACAATTAAAATGATCGATGGGTGATTCATTTATAGGTACGTTTTTCGAAGAAAATAAATTAAATGTTATCGGGTAATCTTCATAAAAAATGCAATCACTGCATTAACCACCCTACATTTCCTTCGACTACAGGCGCCTTGCATTATGGGGGTAACACTTTCGAATACGTGTTGATGGATACTTACTCGATTACTCTCGAAACAGCTCGGAACCAGTGTAAAACTGTAGGTCCTCATTTGTGAGTATGCAACTTAAAATCACTGATGCGGAGAAACTCTGCCCTGCCCCTTCATATGATGTAGGGGGAAAATATTTATATTACCTACATTTTTCAAATGTTGAACGTAACTACTGTCAATATGGTTTATCCTGAAGTTCCAATTTTCTTTCCATCACTTTGAATTGAATTACAATTCCTCAATTTGCACCTCAGTACCGGAGTGATACATATGAAACTTAAATCCAATGCTTTGAAATCACTCAAATACTGAGGGGCGTAAGTTGGCGTTAAAAAAGTTTTTAACAAAAAAATTTGAAATTTTTTTTTTCCAAAAAACATATACTTTTTAAAAGAACTTGGGGAGCAAAAAAGAGCCATCCTTCCATTTTTTGAAATATATGTTAAAGCGGCATTTGTGCCAAACATTTTGCGGGGTTCGGCATGTCGGTAGGATGCAAAATGAGGGAGTTATAGCCATTTTTGTAAAGCAACCTCCAAAATTTTAAAACAAGACAAATGCTCTAAATCAGTGGTCGGCAGAAAGAGAGTGTGAATGTATGTGTGTACATACAGGGTAATTCAGGAAGTTCCGGACAAATTTCTCCAACGTATTCCTTGCCTCATTTCATGAAGAAAAGTCCACTAGGACCATGCCCGAAAATGCAAGGGTGCGAAATGGCAGTGGGTTCAAAATTTTCGGATTGGTGGTCGGAGGGTAGTAGGGTAAAGTTGCTAACTTCCTAGCCAGTGGTCAGTTATGACCATTTTACTGAAATGCAAAAAAGTTTGTTTTTGTTTTTGGAAGCGAAATAACAGCACACATTTATTTGTTTTGTAAATTAAGACGTTTAAGATTTTATTTTATTGAAACATTTCAGTAAAATGGTCATAACTTCCATCATAATTCCATCAAAATCGATGACATGTCACTTGGAGAATATTTTTTTTTACCACAGACTACCCCAGATACCATATGATGATAGACGATCAATTTACTGTTTCGGAGAGTGAAATTAACTATGCAACAACATGTTTTCGCAGTCTGTATGACAGGTATCCCTATTCTGTACGAACAAAATATCGGAGGTCGTGGACTTCAACTTCTTGCAGCAAATATTCTGTTACTTTTTCGTAATAACTGTCGCCATTCAAAGTTCCTCTCTGGCCGGACACATTTTTAGAGAAATATAGACCGAATATTCCACCAGTCCATGAACTACACCACACCGATGGTTTGTTTGGATGTAGTAGAAGCTCTTGAACTTCTTCGGATTGCCCTTCAGTTTAATTATGATATTTATGGTTATTAGCCAGAAATAAGCCTTACGGCTGAACAAGATTTTGGTCGAAATACGTGGATTTTCATCAAGATTTTCAGGACCCCAAAGACTGACACTGTTCGGGGTTAAGCCTTTCCTTGACGATATGTCAAACAATACCAAACAAAAGTACCAAGACAGATTGAAAAAGTGATCTATAATAAAATCCCTACAGGAAGACGGTTCTCCAAATGAATCGCCCATTATAAGTTTTGCTTTTCGCTTACAACTATCATCATTTTTATCATCATGACGGTTCTCCAAATCAATCACCCACTATAAGATTAGCTTTTCGCTTACAACTATCATAATTTTTATCATCATCCGGTCATCACAGTGGGACATATGTGGGAATTATATTTTTGTATCCTACTAGGCTAAGTGTTGGTGGCAGCCGATAAAACGACTCACCTATATTTGTCGTCCATTTCAATAACACGGGCTAACGAGACTAATGCCAGAAATTCTAAACGAAGTGATCGAGAAAAACTGTGAGTATATCCGTAGTCTATGGACTCCAATACAATAAAATTGCTATATCAGAACACCTGAAAAATTTTTTGTGTCGCGCAGTGCAATTATTAAAAATTTGTATGACGCTGCGTATAATTGATGTTAATAGGTTTGTTTTGACTAAAACCTGTAGACACATGTACATTGCTAAAACAATTAAAGAAATTAAATCAAATGACGGACAAATATTAGAATTGCGGATTCACGATTCGTAAAATGCATGTGACAGGTATTCCGACAGCTCGTAAATACACTGTAAATAAGAGCGTCATTTTACCGCCAATATAGGAAACTGTTGTGGCCGCCGGTGGTGCAATGGTTAGTGTGCGCGGCTCTTGTACATGATATCCTGGGTTCGAACCCTGCTCTAACCACCTTAAAATTTCTTTCGGCGGCGATCACCTCGCATAGTGGCGGCGACACTATCGAGTATATAGCCATGGAAAAGCTTCTCAAAAATACCGTTCGGAATCGGTGTAAAACTGTAGGTCCCAATCAGTGTGTGAAAACTGGAAAGCGCACAGCTCAGTGATTGTGAGAAGTTCTCCCCTGTCCCTTCATGGGATGTAATGGGAAACCATATATTTATTTTTTTATAGGAAACTGTACAGTGCAAGTATGAATAAATAAAAAGGTTAAACTGTGGAGTTAATAGGTAAACGAGAAAAAAAAATAAGTATATAGCCTGTGGGGTTTGTCCGGACATGTCCTGTAAAGCTTGAGAGGGATCATCTTAATATTGCATCAAAAAACCATCGAGTACCAATATTATTGAATTTGTTGTCCAACAATACGTATGATTAATATTAATATTTTAATACTGTGATTAAAGTACAGTAGAATCCCGATTATCCGGATCAAATAGAACCAGGGGTATTCCGTATAATCGAAAATCCGGATAATCGATTTCCAAGTAAATTATTTTATTATGTATGTAAAGGTTTTTACATGCGTCGTTTAGATAATACGATATATAAAAAAAACGAGCTATAATGATAGCTAATGAATTACATAATGCGTATGTAATTTAAAATTTTGGTTAACTTGTTATTGATTTTTGACGTAATGAATCACATCTTTTTATTGCGGCCAAGTCCCTAAAGAAACAGCTAGATCTTCAAAAGTTTCTGCGTGAAATGGTACTTGACATATATCCCCATCGGGACTACACTGTCGGAGGCGGGAATAGACTTGTCGTAACATGTCTCGTTGCGTGTATAAATATTATATACTATTATATTAATATAAATTGACAATTAGAGCCGAGGCGAATGAGTTCGGATAATCGGTTATTCGGATAATCGATGTTCAGATAATCGGGATTCTAACTCTTGAATTTTCTTAAGGTGATATTAATAATATCAATGATGAATTTATTATTGTAGACTTTCATACAATTTCCTGTCCTAAATTACTTAAATGACTTTAGTTTTAAATATAACGATGTTGCGTATAATTAATATTAATAGGGGGATTTAAAATAAAATCTGTAGTAGCATTTAAAATGCTTAAATATTTAAAGAAATTAAATTGAATATTTGAAGAGATATTGGAATTGAGGATTCAGGTTCTCTAAATTTTAACTGACGGATATGGCGGTATCTCTATTAAGTGGAACATATAAGAGAAGATATAAATCTCTAGAGAGCAAATATTACTAATTTGAAAGGTGAATTTATGGAATTAATAGCTAAGCACGACGAATAAATAGATGGCTTGTAAGGGGTTTGTTATGCTGAAACATGGCCCCGAAAACTTTGTGAGGGATCATTTTAATATTAAATCAAACAAAAACTTGAAGGACAATTTCATAGATATAAAGAACGTAAATGTGTGTTTCAGTTCCATCAAATTTTCGTCGAAAGTCGATACTGCTTTCATAAAGTATTTTAAATGCCGGGTTTTCCTGCTAGATTTTGGACGTAATACAAATATAAATGAAAGAACATTTTTATGTTTTTCAAATCAAAACTACTTTATTGCATATACATTTATTTTAAAGGTCATAAGTGTCAATAAAATCAAATTTAATGTCAGTTTTTCCAATTTGCCTATCGCTCTTTCTCGTTCACATTCTATTTTGTATCAAATTTGCAGCTAGGCTGAACAGCTGTTTCAACAAAACCCCCTGGAAATATTATTGAAACAACACATACTATTGCAACAATACAGCAGTACGTATAATTAATATTAATATTTTTCAGTCTGTGATAAATGATAACTTCTGAAAATTCTTAAGATAATGTTGAAATATAGATTAAACAGCAGCGGAGACTTTAGAATTAAAGAATTTAATACAATCTCATCTTCAAAGTAACTTAAGTTCCTTTATTTTAAAATTTATTTCATTATTTTAAAAATTAGATCTTTATTTCAATCACAGTTTTTTATTTCGATTACAGAATTTCCCTTATTCGCTAAACCCACCTCGTCTCTTGGTATGGTCTCTATATAACTTCAATGGTGCTCAAGCATCACAAAATACCAAACAACAAAAAAAAATCCTCTATTTTTAACAAATATTTGTGGTTTTCGTAAAATGGTATTTTCTATTTACAACCAGTCGAGATGTTGGCCATGTATTCAGGGCGGTCTATACAAGGATTTATAGCAATGCATACATGTTGTTGTTGTTTTGCTGGTGACGTTGTAGAGGTTTCACCCTCTACACTCTAACGGTAAATAGAATTTTGCAACTGGAGTTGTAGTACCACAGCCAGATCATAATGTCTACGAGCGGCATTTCCATCGACATACATCCGTATATCCATTGCGACCTTCTTCTAAACATACATGGCAGTAGTAGTAGCCATGGTGGATGTTGACTGTTAGCTGATGGTTGTTACCTTGTTAGCCTTGAAGTTTTTACTATAACAATGTTGTTGGTTATGTTGCTTTGGGTTTACTGGCTTTGTTGGTTTCCTGGTTTCTGGTCTCTGTTCCAAACTTATGCTCACACACACACAAGTACGTATACGCATACAATCATAATATTGACAGGAGGAAGGACAAGACTAAAGCCAGCATAGTTGTAGACAAACGTGAGATATTTGGAGAAAAACTTTTGTTAAATGTTGGTTGGGAACACGAAAAACATGAAATGGAAAAACACTAAGCATTTGCGGTGGGAACCGGGGGTTATTAAATGTACCGGTTAAAATGTCAATTCTTCAAAAGAATTATGTTAGCTGAGATAGTTTCAATTCGACTTTGTATTTCGTGGGGTTTTTTGCTTTTTTAGGAGGTGACACTTCAATTTAAAACCGGAAATATTCAATATTCTAGAGAGCAAGTAAGAAATTCAATTTACTTTGTTTTTAACAGCGATGATATTAGGTTCAAAGGGGAATATGTGGTCTAAAGATATTAAAAATGAAATATATGTTAGGTATTTTTTATTTCTAAATAAGGTTTTAATTTAGCTGTAGATCATTTTTCTATTTTGATACTGTCTGTTTGATGCTGTCATATTAGGAACTGAATTTAATTTAGGTTATACACTACGTATGATTAATATAAAATTCTTTGTACGAGTAGTCAAGATGCCTTAGAAAAGTTTCTGTTTCTCTTGGATATAAACCTAACCTAAATAAGCTTTAAATCAAAATCTAGATCACTTGTGGCATCTTAGGTACAATTTAGAATAATTAAATTTGCGTTATACGGTACGTATGATTAATATACAATTCCTTGTAGTAGTACCATAATTTAGATTTGTTTAAAAAAGCAATATTAGCACAGCATTTCTTAGAAATGCTTCAGGTTTTCTAAGATATACACCTGAATAAGATTTAAATTAAAATCTAGATCACTTATGGCATCTGAGACACAATTTTGAATAATTATATTTAGGTTATACTTTACGTATGATTAATATACAATATTCCTTAAAAATTTTCCAGTTTCTTTCAGGTATAAATCTAAATAAGCTTTAATTGAAAATCTAGATCACTTGTATTAAATTGGCTACAATTTAGAGCAATTAAATTTAGGATATACGTTACGTATGATTAATATACACTTCCTTGTAGTAGTATCATAATTTACATTTGTTTAAGAAAACAATATAAACACAGCATGTCCTAGAAATGCTTCAGTTTCTCTGAGCTATACATCTAAATAAGATTCACATTATAATATAGATTAAATTTTATACCTTAGATAGAATATAGAGTAGTTAAATTTAGGTGACACGTTACGTATGATTAATATATAATTTATTCTAGTAGTATTACACTTTAAATTTATTTTAGAAGGCAGCAGAAATTGAAGATTTCTTAGAAACGTTTCCATTTCTCCAAGATCTACACCTAAATAATATTTAAATTAAAACCTAGATCACTTGTGCTATCTTAGGTACAAGTTAGAGTAATTCAATTTAGGTTGTACGTTACGTATGATTAATATACAATATAAATACAACATGTCTAAGAAATGGTACAGTTAAACCTAAATACGCTTTAAATAAAATCTAGACCACTTGTGCTATCTTAGGAACAATTTAGAGGAGTTGTAATTGGGGTTATACATTACGTATGATTAATATACAATTTCTTGTAGTAGTATTACACTTTAAATTTGTTTTAGAAGGCAGCAGAAATTGAAGATTTTTTAGAAGCATTTCAGTTTCTCCAATAAGATTTAAATTAAAACCTAGATCACTTGTGCCATCTTAGGTACAATTTACAGGAATTATATTTGGGTTATACTTTACGTATGATTAATGTACAATATCTTGTAGTAGTATTACAATTTAAATTTGTTTTGGAACTGTATTAGTTACTCTAATTTATAGAACTAACTATGATTTAAATTAAAATCTATGCCAATTTTTCAATCTTGTCCAAATTGTAGAGAATATAGACTATTAGTCATACGTTGCGTAGCATCATAATTTAGATTTGTTTTAGAAGGCATCAAAAGCACAACATCTCTTAGAAATTCCTTAGTTTCTCTAAGATATACACCTAAATAAGATTTTAATTAAATCTAGACCACTTGTACTATCTTAGGTAAAATTTAAAGTAATATATTTGGGTTGCACATTACGTATGATTAATATACAATTTCTTGTAGTGGTATTATACACTAAATTTGTTTTACAAAGCAGTAGAAATGGAAGAAAAGAAATGTCTTAGAAATGTATTAGTTACTCTAATTGATAGATCTAACTATCATTTAAATTATAATCAATGCCAATTTGGGTTGTAGAGTATGTAGATGATTGGTCATACGCTGCGTATAATTAATTTAAAAACGAAAAGTCAAAAAAGCTGTAATTGCAATGGGGTCTTAAGTAAATCCTCTGCATTAATTTAGTTTTATAAGTATTAATCAAGAACTAGTTCCAACCTCCGGAAAAATTTAGATCTTTGAAATGATACAGACGAACTATCGCAAAGAAAACCACTTTCCCTAAACCTTACTCACCGGCATACACCTAAGTATTTCTAAGTGTCTAAGTCTCTTTCCATTCTTGTTGTGATTAATATGTAAATTTCATGGAATATATATTGTTTTGTCTAATCTCTTAAGCTTTACATCTATCCCGAAGTAACATCTACATCAAACTCTCTGACCAGTTAACCAGTGTAGATTTTTAAATTGCATCAATTTACATGCAACCCCAACCATTTATGTTGACATTTAATTTTGGTCTTGTCCTCTGTCTTCCTAAACAACGACACTGAAGTATAAATTACTGCTACCGCTACTGGTTTGTTTGTTGACGATGCTGCTCCTGCTGCTGCTGCTGCTGTGCAAAAAGAAAATAAACAAACCCATTTTATGTCATGACTTGAAGATTTTAATTAATTTTACAACAAAAACGTAAAAGTTGTGCACAAAGATTTGCAAAGCAATTAGTCAAATCACTCACTAAACTCAGCATCAACATTAGATGACTCTGCCGCACTACAGCGACAGGAGACTTTGATTCTACAGCGTAATGATAAACAGCCACCATCGTCAGCAGCTGATGAGTTGACGCATGCAATGTCCTTATAGTCATTGCGGGAGTGGGAGGGGTGCTGGCAAAGATGAACGTGTCATGACATAAATTGACATAAGAGTTTGCTCCAACAACAGCTGCTGCTGCTGTGAGAGCAACAACACTTTGTTGTGCGATATAACAACCAAATTTCTAAGATAACTCAAACAAATGGCAGATGTTTACTTAAGAGTTGATATGGAAAACATGATGGGGAACATGTTTCAGAATTAAAAATCGCTATTGTTATTTTTGGCATTTGTTGTTGTTCGTAAATAAACAAATAGTTTGCAAAACTTCAAAAGCCCAGTTGTGATTTTTGCAAGTAATTTCTAAGAAATGTGGGGGTTTTAAATGGGGTCAGATCATGGCGTATGATTGATATTAATTGGAATGGGGAAAATTGTTAATAGGAATTTAAACAACTAAATGAAAATTTATGCTTAGAATTTCTCAAATTCGTTGTATTATTAAGAATGAGGTGTTCGAATTGGCCAAGAAAGTGAGGTCTTTCTAAGGAGCTTCTAAAATATTGCAAAGAATAGTAGCCTTAAACAGCTCCGCCGGTAATCCATCTGCTCCTGCGGCTTTGTTGCCCTTAAGCCGGGCAATAGCTGTTCTGACCTCGTCTTGGTTAGGAGGAGGCCGATCGACGTCGTCGTCCAAATTGTGGTCGATTGCCCTATCGTCATTGGATATCTGCCTACGTTAGCATTAAAATCTTAGCATTAAAATCTCCGAGCAAGAAGAAATGATTTCTTCATATTCCCAACAGGCTCTGCACACCTGCGATGAGATTTCATTTCCCACAGAAGGGGGCCCTGAAGCATGTCCATTAGTTCTGTTTGGACCTTTTTACAGAATTTTCGGGCTTCGTTCTTCCTTCTGTATGTCTCAATTTGCTCACTCTCGCGCTTTCTCCACTGCCGTTTCCCACGCCTAAAGAGAGGGTTTACCTCCTTTTTTTCTCCCTATACCGTTCAGTCGTTAGTCGCGTTGCATTTGACTGCAGTATTGACAATAAAATTTCTTTCGACGGCGGTCACCTCGCTTAGTGACGGCGACACTATCGAGTATATAGCCATGAAAAAGCTTCTCAAAATACCGTTCGGAATCGGTGTAAAACTGTAGGTCCCAATCAGTGAGTGAAAACTGGAAAGCGCACAGCTCAGTGATTGTGAGAAGTTCTCCCCGGTCCCTTCATGGGATGTAATGGAAAACCATTTACTTTTTTTTATTGGCAGACGTACAGCGTTCTTTTCATCATCTGGTATGCGACACCCTTCATCTTATCATGGTTTGTTGCGAAGCGGTTTTCTAAAACCACATACGGTTGTTGCGACAGTTTTTATAGAGTCGGAAATGAGTTTCCACTGCGCTGCAGAATCGTCATCGGGAAGTGGTGGGTTTTGTGGCAAAAGCTGCGAGAGCTTCCTTGAGTAGGCTGTGGCTACCTCTGGTAATTGTATCTTTCCGATTTCCAGCTTCCTCTGCGTCTGGTTTCGTACGATTTTCGCTCTACTTAATCTTGTGCTAACCTTTGCTGCTACCAGGTAGTGATCAGAATCGATGGTAGCTCTTCTGATCACTCGTACGTCCATTACACTGGATGAGTGCCTTCCATCAATTACCACGTAATCAATTTGGTTCTTCATTCCTTGGTCAGGGAATACCCAAGTAACCTTGTGAATGTCTTTATGCTGGAATCTTGTACCACTAATGACAATGTGTTTTGCCGCGATAAAGTCAATCAGTCTCAAACCGTTGTCGGAACTGTCAGCATGTTGACTGAATTGCCAATAGTTGGATGAAACACTTTAGCCTGCCTACTTTGGCATTAAAATCTCCTAGTACAATCTTAATGTCATGGCCAGGGCAGCGGTCGTACGGCTATCATAGAATATGTGTTTGGAATCATCACCTTTCTTCTCTCTTCGTATCAGGATTGAACCTCGCGACTAGATGTCGCTGTCTTTTGACAACTACAAATCAGCAATTAAATTCATAATTTTTCTCATGGCAATAGTTTATGCCGCAGCTTTTCTCCTTGTCAGTCTTACAACGTTCAAGGACATCTGCCAATTGATACTTGCACCGGCTCTATATAGAGTTCTTGCATTTCAAGCGCAAGTGCAGGTCGTCAACAAATAGGGGTTGTCTATGTTTTCTTTTTCAGTTTTGTATATTTCTTTCTCGTTTTTATTATTGTCTATGTTTCCTTTCCCCGCCATTATAAACGGGGGCGGGAGGCAAACCCAGTTCACCAGGGTTTTGCATTTTACCTAGTGCCAGGATATTTGATTTCTGCCCCCCATTATGAATATGTCGAACCTGGAATTTCTTCTTTTGGTTTCTATCCGCGGTTGGCCCATGTGTTGACTCAACCGCCTTCTAAGGACATCAACGAATATTTCCCATATCATCATGAGGTTCAGTGACATCAGTCACCTACTAAACCCGAGACGAGTCAGTTGGCGAATAAACAATCAAGCTGCTCAGTGAAAAGCCTTGACTTCAGCGGCTAGAAAGAAGATATCCTAGCATTGGCCGGGAACCACACATGTGGAGGAAAAAAATCATAGTCACATGACTGTGAACAGAAAGCTCCCAATCTTTGGCAGTCACTACATAGAATTTACATAATAAACTAAAATTTCTTAAAGTTCGTCAAATTATTAGGAATAGTGCTATATATTTGTCCAATGTTTTCGATATTTGAAGTTGTGTTGTGATGACACATTGTGTATAATTAATATTAATTGCAATTGGTAAAATCTGTACAGGGCATTTATGTATTAAATTGAAACTTCGTTTTGAAATTCGTCAAGTTCGTTACATTACTGGGAAGAGCGTTAACAAATTGACAAACAGTTTTTGATATTTCCAAACTGTTTGAAAGAAATTTGTAGTTTTACGTTGGTATAATTAATATGGCGTATGATTAATATTACTTGGATCCCAATGGTTTATATGGCGTATGATTAATATTATTTGCAAAGTGATATTATCTACATTTTGTCGCGTATAGCGGGTTTCAAATCAGTTTTTACATTATATTCACTAAAATTCTGTATCAACTTAAAAATTTCCTTTACGCGCACAAGAATTTAATTCTATTAAATATAAATTTGTACAAAAAATTTACAATTTTCGTTATTAAAAACCATAATTTCATTACCATTCAAACCCTTTATGGGCAAATATTTGAATTTTCATTTCTGGTTTAAATAATTTACACCAACACTTTGAGCAAACACAAACACCAACAACAATAAATGCAAATGCCATGGAAAATATTTTCAAACCATTCGCAGTCGCTTCTATGGCCGGCGGCCATCATTTCACTTCATTTGGGGATGCATATAAAATACAAATTATTTTCTCACTTCCATCACTTGCCACTTGGTGCGGCTCTATATGACAGAACTCCATGTTGAACGTAATTTTATTGTCAAAGTCAGACAAAAGGTAAATAACTGTTTTAAAATGCAATTTCAATTAGCCCTGAAAACAAAAGATACCGTCTCCCATCATCTTTGTCGTAGCGTCCAGCAACAGCATCAACAACATTTTCAATGTCAATTGTCGAACAATGATGTTAACAATACACGCCGCCCACCACACTCCTGCCATAACTGCCTTCCTATCAGCCTCAATTTGAGCAGCAGAAAAGGGTACGAACGAGAGCCACAAATAAAATTGAATTCTGACTTGGGGCTATAATAACAAAAATGAGTTTTTCGACAGAAAAATGCCAAAACTCAAACCATTGTTTTTATTAATAATGGACGGTTTTATTGTGTAATGGCTTTTTGTTACACTCCTTTTTGCACTCGTTCCCGTTGTCCTGCTGCATTTGGGGAACTGGTGCTGGAGCTGGGGCAAATGCGTTATGAGAGCTGCTGGTTCGGGATCAAGAGCTATGGCGAAAAGTTTTGATTGTCTGCGGATATTATTTACGCGCAAACTAACAAAGTCGTCAGTGAAGCGCATGAAAACTGTTAGAGAATGAAATGAAAATTTCCAAATATGAAATGCAATAGTTTTGTCTTGCTATCTATCAGCCAAGACTTTATTGGAGTTGAAGGCCAGTTGCTTTAGTTTAAAGTTGGGAACAACAATTATAATTGAACTGTTTAACAGTTTCATGATTTTCTGCTGGAAATTCAAATTATGTAATAAATATCGAAAACTGCCGGAAAATTCATGAAAATTTCGAATGCATTTGAAACTCGAAAGAGTGGCTTGTGAGTTTAAATGGGTTTGAAAAATTCTACAAGGCACCAAAGAAGGATCAAAAATCAAAAAGAACCAATTAAAATTTTCAAAGTAGTAGGGACTTGAAATCATATTCAACTGGAGCGCTGCTACATGATGATGCAGAAGAAGTGCACGTGGATGCATATTGTGTACGCGTAAGAAAATTCTAGCCGATAGTGGATAGGAGGAGATCCCTGAATCTTCTACCTCTAGGTATAAATTCTACAATTCTACATTGTTGCTTCAAATATGACGGGACACTGTCTGATTGCTGGACATGTGACGACAGAAAAGTTCGGGGCAAATGGCTTCTGTAGAAGCTGTAAAGATTAGCATTTCGCATGATCTACAGAACATCTTCTTTGCACGTGTCCAACACTAGGTTAACTATGGTAACCTACCAATTTAGGGATCTGTGAAAATTATGTCAATTTGATGTAGATAAGATATTGAATGTCTTAGAGCAAGTCAGTCCGTGATATTACAATGGACCAAAAAGTCTAACTGAGTTGTTCATCGACTGCCACCCACATCGAAACTCAATGTGTTTAATGGGTTTAGTATGTTGTTTTTTGCCATGAAGTCTCTTCCGGCAAATCCATTTGTTGTGCATTTGTTCAACTATTTTATACCGTTTTTGTACATTTATGTACAAAGTTTCTATTTTGCATTACTTTTTTGTACTTTTCAGTACACTTTTTGTACTATTCACCACTCTTTTCATACTTTGTGCACAGTTGTTGTTCTTTTATGTACGATGTTTGCACTTTTATTTACTTATTTGTGTACACACTTTGTATTTTTGTGCACGACTGTTTTAACTTTATTTAAATTTGTGTACTTTAGTGTACAGTTTTTGAACTTTTGTGTATGTATTGTGTACTCGAAAGAAATTTAAGGTGGTCCGTTCTCATGCACAAGAGCCGCGCACTCTACCATTGCACCACCGACTCTTGGTACTTTTGTGTATACTTTTGTACATTTGTGTACATTTTTGTACCTTGTGTACGGTTTTTGTTCTTTTATGTACATAGCACTTTTATGTGATTTTCTGTGTACACACTGTATTATTGTGTAGTAATTTTGTACCTTTGTGTACTATTTGTAATTTCGTGGACAAATATTGTACTTTTGTTTATATGTTGTGTACACTTTTTGTAGTTTTGTGTGTTTGTACTCAGTTTTGGACTTTCTTATGAAATTGTAGTACTTTTAAGGAGATTGTTTGTACATTTGTGTACTCATTTTGTACATTTGTGTACACTCTTGGTGCTTTAATGTACACTGTTTGCACATTTGTGTACATTTTTTGTACTTTTTGTACTTTGTGTACACTTTTTGCACAATTGGTTACAGTATTTGTACTTTTGTGTAAATATTTTGTTTTTCTGTGTACAGTTTTGGACTTTTCCATAAAAGTTTTGTAGTTTTACGAACGCTGTGCCTTTGTATACCCATTTTGTACCTTTGTGTATACTCCTGGTACTTTTGTGTACACTTTTGTACATTTTTGTACTTTGTGTACAGATTTTGTTCCCTTATGTACGCTATTTGCACTTTTATGTGATTTCCTGTGTACACACTTTGTATTATCGTGTAGTACTTTTGTACCTTTGTGTAAAATTTTTGTACAACTTTTGTGCATATGTTGTGTACACTTATTGTACTTTTGTGTGTTTGTACTCAGTTTTGACTTTTGTAGTACTTTTAAGGACATTGTTTGTACATTTGTGTATACATTTTGTACGTTTTTGCACATTTTTGGTACTTTTATGTACACTTTTTGTATATTTGTGTACACTTTTTGTACTTTGTGTACAGTTTTTGTTCTTTTACGGGCGCTGGTTGCACTTTTATATACTTTCTGTGTCCACATTTTGTATTTTTGTACACCACTTTTGTACCTATGTGTACACTTTTTGTATTTTCGTGTATACGTATTGTACCCTCGTGTATATAGTGTGTACTTTTCTGTACACTTTTTGTACTTTGTGCACTTTTGTGTTGACTTTTGTATAAAATTTGTTTACTTTTATGAACACTGTTTGAACTTTTGTGTACACTTTTTATACCTCTTGGTATTTTGTGTGACCATTTTGTAAATATTTGTTCACTTTTTTTAACTTTTGTGTAGTTTTTGTTGCAATTTCGTATACATTCTGTTCGTGTGTGTACTTATATGTTTGTACGTTGTGCCCTTTTGTGTTAAATTTTTGTACTTTCTGCCCATAATGGCAGAGCATTCCTAAATGAGGTGGCGAAATAGTTCGATATCCCCCTTGTATGGGTGCCGGGACAAGGGAATATTCCAGGGAACCAAAAAGCGTATCAACTGGCACGATTAGGGACGACCTTATCTGTTCCACGGGACATGGAGTATGTGGGTATGCCACTTTCTGCATGAAAGTTCATTCATAAGACTGAAGCTCTAAGGCATGTGGATGACGGATGATCTCGAGGCATGAATTCCAAGATTAACAGGCAAGTATGATTAAGTTATTATCTAAGTCGTACGCTAAACCTGATATACATTCCTAGACAAGATATCTCAATTCTAGTAGCTGTGATCGCTGGACACTGTTTAACAGGCAGGCAGGCGTCAAGGGTTGGAATCTCAGATCATGATTTCTGCAGGAGCTGTGGAAATGATAAGGAGGAAGATAGCGTCGCATGTATCATATGCCACTGTATTGTCTTTTGTATGAGTAGGGGACAATATCTAGTATCTTACTTCATGTTGGATCTAACAGACATTCAGGAAATTAAACTGAATAATTTTAGAATTTTTTCGGAGAGTATTAACTGGTTTGCCTGGGACTAATGTACGCATCTTATTCAACCACATCTGGAATATTGGGATGAGGTGTCATATGACTTGAGCACCCCTTAAACATATCAGGATTATCTTAGTGTGTGCGGCTCTTGTACATGAAAACGTGGGTTCGATCCCTTTTCTCATCACCATACATTTCTTACGACGACGGGTATCTATCTCGCTTAGTAACTGCGAGTTTATTGAGTATTTAGCCATGAAACACCTTTCCAAAATACCATTTGGGTCCGATGTAAAACAGTAGGTCCCAATCTTTGAGTGCAAAACTAGAAAGCGCATAGTTCTCTGATTGAGAGGAGCTTTCCCCTTTCTCTTCATGGGATATAATGGGTATACATAAAACAACAGTCCCCATTGGATTAAGTGCATCAACTGTGACAGACAATTCTACCTAACCTAACCTGTTGTGGAGCACCAACTGGCTGCTCTAATTCTAGATATCCCACCATAAAAAGAGTTTTGGGCGGATTGATTGTGTGGATTATTGGCGTATTTAACAGGTAAACGGTTAATACCTCTAGGTTTAATATATGGAATTTCAAATCAACGCCAAATCAACAGAGATATGGAATATCATCTGATATTTAGAGCGTTAATGTGGTTCCTCATGCGTTTCTTTATATCCCTTTTCCAATTTAACTTCCGGTTTAAAATAACATGGATACATCGGCCTTAGGGGATTTTGATAGTCTTACCTTATATAGCTTGGGTCAATCCTCAATCTTCCGCCCTCGAGTGAACAGAAAAAGCTCTGCCTTCTGTGCTGTTAGTCACTAGTAGTTAAAGAGTAGTACTGCTTTCATCCTAAACTTCTCGAACTTTCCCCTATAAATGAAAACACCCAGCTCCGTTTTCAGGATTGTGTACCGCTAAAAATCGAAACCATGGGAGCGTACTGCTGCTTCTATCCTAAACTACTTAGTCGTCCGTCAGCGAGTGAACATGGAAATCTATATATGTCCTTGGCTTCATTAATAACTTATAGCCAAACCCAAGGTACAGTACTCCTGTGTCCATCCTAATGCCCCTGTCTTTTGCCTACAGAACCAGCTCCGTCTTCGGAGCCAGTAACCACTCGTAAAATCAAAACCTAAAGTACTACGGACGAGTAATAAGTTAAGCTACGCGTGCCCAGCTTTCCTGGAAAACACAAAATTGTACCAAGATTATCATGCATATGGTTGAACCAGTTACCCTTAACTTGATAGTTTGCTTAATATTTTCAATTAAAACGGTGTTTTTTTACGCAAATTCAATTCAAAAATATTTGCTTCCTGAAAGTATGCAACACAAAGCTTTTCAATATTCATCCTAAAGTTATGCAATAGTTTTTAATAAACAATTGCTGGTATTTTCTTTTTTCAAATGAAAACAAAGTCAGTATTAAATGAAAATAACTTTTTAGTGAAACAGAATAGAAATTCCACTAACTCCTATTACCCACTTCAGTTTCGCAGCGTTCAGGTATTTGACTTGTAACAAATTGCAGGCAATAAATTTTGTTACAATTACATTTAGATGGATTTTTATTAACAAATTGTTTAAATATATTGGGAAGGGGGGAGGGGGAAACAAGATTTCTCGATAAGTTAACAAACCGAAAACGGTTAAAATCTAAAGATAAAGAAGTAGCAAATGGAAAGGGGGATATTTCTGAGATACAAGAAACAGAAGTAAGCAAGGAATGTATTTTTTTCGTTTGGGAGGATTGACTTCGTTAACAAACGCATTTGCCAGGAAAGGTTTGGTAAGCTGTGGTATTGTTTTGTGAATGATTTGCAGAAAATTTATTATAAAATGAGGGAAAAGTTTAAATTCCTTTTTGTACCTTTTCACGCTGTTTTACACGGTGTTGAAGTATGATTTTTATTTATTGCCAAAGGTAAGGGATATACCAAAATGTACCCCCATCATTCGTTCGAGTTGGGTGAAAATCAGCAGGTTGAGCAACTTATGCTCTTGTCTTACGAAGCACAAATAAATCAAATTGGAGAATTTGCAAGAGAAGTCACAATTTTAATGATAAATTGATACAAAGTCACCATTAACCATTTGAAATTCCAATAATTTATGTTTCGTTTACTTTGAACCCCTTTTAAGCGACAGCAAGACCCTGTTATCCTTTTTTTGTATTAATATTCCTCGGCATATTCCTGTCATATCATTTTGGCGTTATGAGTATAGTTTCCTCATTCTATTTTTATGATACCATTGCCATATTCTATTTTGCCAAACGTCTCCTTCCCTGCTTTAGTTATGGTCTTCAGAAAACGATAAGTAAAACAACAAATTTAATTTCACGCTTGACGCCCTCATTTCCATTTTCTCGATTATTTCTTGCAGTTCGTTACGATTTGGCTTTTTGTTTTCTTTGGTTTTTATGCTTTTTCGTTCTAACTTTAGATGGTTCTCCCTTGACAAAATCTCTAAATGTACCGTGGCCAATAAATTTGGCTTGTCTCCGCTCTCATATTCAACGGAACGACAACAAGAAGTCAAACATGTAAAAAATATCCTTTTTTCTTTGGTGACAAAGTTGCAGAATTACATGTTAACAAGGATGTTTGTGTATTTGGCTGTTATAATGAAACCCTTTTTTTTGTTGTAGGCTCAAAAAAAACACACACATTTATGACAGCCTCTGGTTGCGGGGTAGAATGGGATATCTAATAATGTTCTGTCCGATAAAGTTTTCTATTAAAATGTCTTTCAAACTTTAAGTCTATCAAAGTTATTTGCTACATACGACAAATTATATTAAACTTAAATTGGAAAAATTTATTATATTTTTGCTTTAAATGTAGGAAATATATTTTTTAAAGGTTATGTGACTAATCACCATGTTACAATACAGAACTATTGTCGTTTTGGATGTAGATTTTTGCAAACCAAAGGCTTTTTCATGCTGCAAAAGTTTTGCTGTAACAAAAATATGAAACTGCATAAACGCTGCTACAAACAACATTTCCAAATTTACTCCTAAAAGTATGCAGTACTTTATTGAAAAAAATCGCCTAAAGGTATGCACTAGTTATATTGCAAACTGTTAAACTATAAAAATGTTCACAGAAGCACAGCATAGTTGTAATGAAACACATTTCCTTTGAAAGAAACCATTCGGTGGGACTTAAAGGGTACAGATATGTTTCACTTATAAAGGGTGTCCAAAAATTCACGTAGTAGTGAATTATCGTAGGTCATTCCGCTTCAAATAACGCCCTCGGTGGGAATTAAGAAGTACACATTGGTTTCTCTTAGAGGCAAAAAATTAACGCAATATTGCAGTGTAATTTCACTGTTAAACAAAATTGATGCTTCACTATGTATGATTCGTCTACTTTTCAGGGTGTAAACTTCTGTCAAGATATTAATATACAGGACACGATGGAGGACATATGCCAGGTGGCACCGTCTTGGTGACATCACATGCCATCCACATCCATATTTATGCAACTTATGAACATAAAACCTAGACACTCATTATTCGACAGAGCACTTTTAAATGTTAGTGTCCAAGCGAAATTCGTATGAAACAAGTTATATAGAAAGCTGGACATCGGAAAGCTGCACCTACCAGAGATAGCCAAGGCCTTTTAAAGAATCTCATTCTGATACTGGCGTAGAACGCATGACCGCCTCATGATCTTGCAGCGTAGAGGCAAGTGATGAAAAGAACGCTTAACGTATGGCAATGCTTCAGTCAGTTGCAAAGCCAGCAACGACAGCGCAGTATAAGGAGAAAAGGAGAGAAGAATCCAGTTTATTTAACGGTTGTGGAGAAAGCGCGGCAATGAGGAACTTGAATCTTACAGAAGGAAGAATGAGGCCCGCAAATTCTACAGAAAAGCACAAAGCCAATTTAACAGAAATGGATCAGGGCCAGCCTTTTGTAGAAATAATAACGGGAATCTTGTAACAAATAAGAGTATGCTGGGAAAAAAAATTTCAATATGGAACATGGTGTCCCATAAACTCCAATGAAGGGATTGACGATAGCTTCTAACAATCAGTGAGATGTGCGCTTTCTTGTTTTACACTCACTGATTGATTGGGACCTACAGTTTTTACACCGGTTCCAAACGGTATTTTGATAAGCTTTTTCATGGCTAAGTACTCGATAGTGTCGCCATCACTAAGCGAGGTGACCGTAGTCGAAAGAAATGTAAGGTGGTCTGAGCAGAGATCGAACCCACGTTCTCATGTACAAGAGCCGCGTACAACTTCCATGGCACCACCGACGGATTTCAATATACTAGATGAGGGTATTGATCACATGGAGGGTGATGGCCTCGACTGCCATCCTCCATGTGACTTTTGGTGGTGATAGTTTTACTTGTGTGGACCAAAGCTTTTCTCGCGATGAAGTTAAAACTGAAATTTTTCCGACTTAAGAACAACAAAGCCACTAGTGCTGATGGGCTACCAGCTCAGCTGTTTAAGGCTGTCAGATTTGAATTGGAAACTATCGACCAGACATTCACTTTATGACAAATCCTGGAGGAAATCCACGAACAGCAAATCGACAGCTTCCTCCTCCATCTAAATTATAAAGCAGCGTTCGATAGCCCGATACGGGAAAACTGAACCAAGCTATGTCGGAGCTTCGCATTCCTGCTAAGCTGGCACGCCTTTGTAGAAAAACACTGACCTACACGAAATCCTCATTAAAGATTCAGCCCAATCTGTCACTGCAGTACTTTCAAGAATTGAGAAGGAATCAGCAAAAGTGGGTTTGGCAGTAATCCAGGATAATACAAAATTAATGGTTTTGACAAGCAGAACATCCGCACGATGGAATGAAAGGGTGAACGTTGATAACCGTTATAGTTTCGAGGTAGTGGACGAATTTATTTACCTCGTATCTGCCGTAACCAGAAGCAATGACGTCTGCCTAGAAACCAAACGGAGAATTGTGTTTGCAAACAGGTGTTATTTCGGGCTAAGCAATCACTTCAGAGATAAGAACCTCTCTCGGGAAACGAAGATTCAACTATAGCAGTCTCTCCTACAGCCTGTTTTGCTTTATGAATATTATCGTCATAACGCAAACTGATGAAATATCATTGGTTGTCTCCGAGGGAAAACTGCCTGAAAAATATATGGTTCCATAATCAAAAACAGCGAATATCGACGACGGATGACCCAAGAGCTGTATCCCGAAAATATTTCACAACAATGTATAAGTAAATACGTTAATCATTCACTTAGAATTCCATTTTGACTAAACCTTAAACTTTCAACTGTGACGCTGCAAAATTTAAGTTGCGCGAATTTGTGGACACCCTTTAGTTGAACGCTTTAAAATTAACAGTCGATAGTTTACATTACATACGCTAAGTCAACTGCTGTGAAACACACCATTACAATATTAATTTAGCTTGTGTCCTTGTTTTATTTCATGTTTAAAAAATACCACATTTTAATGTATCAATTTGTTCTTTGTAAAAATTTGTATTACTCCTCAAAGTATGCTACAAATTACGGGTTTATTTGTGCTCCTAGAAATATGTATTCCCTTTATAAAGAGAAAGGATGCCAAAAAGTATGCAACAGTTAACTGTATTACATTTCTGTAAATTAAGAGGGTTCCAATAAATGTGAATATTTTGAATATGAATTAAATTAAATTGTTAACATGTAATTTGGAAATACATCGCATATTTTTTAACCGAGTGGTGATATTTCTTTTGCATTCTAGGGTAGATCTATTACATTTAAGTATGGAATAAAATATCCAGCAAATGGCCCCCGTGGCTCTGATCACAGTCGAGTACTCTTTTTGAGTGAAATTTTCAATGGCATTTTGATAAGGGTGTTGCTGCTGTCTTAATCTCAGCGATGACATGTTGTATCTCGGCCGTGGGCTGAAGAATTGTTTATGGTTTATTCACATCGACGAAATATTTCATAAAACCCGAAAGAAAAAAATCAAACAGTGTTATATCGCACGATCTTGGTGGCTAGTTGACATCAGAATTTTGGGAGATAATTCGGTCTGGAAAACGTTGATTGATTTATGGGCAGCGTGGTAGGTGGCGCCGCACAGAGGGATTTTGCCGGCAAAAATACCCTTTTTCGAGTGTCAAATATCAAAAATGTAATGATGCAGTTTTGTATAGAATTGTTTAATTAAGAAAAATAAAGCAGTAGTTTTTTTTCAACAAATTTTGTTTTTGTACAAAAAAATGCGGCAAAGTCAACAAAATGAAACTCTGCAGTAACCTGCCTCAGATTTTCATGCATTTCAATGGGCTGGAAACATAACTTCTTTTTGTCGTATCGATTTGGAATATGTATATTTGAAAAATATGGTATTTCTACATTAAGTTTTAAGAAAAAATAATTGAATAACAATAATAGATTAAAATATATTCATGCATTTATGATGACACTCAAAAAACTAAGTGTTTTTAGTTTTTCTTGGACTAAAAAAAGGTGGTTGTTATCGATCGTTGTGGTCTGGTTGCTAAAATGTGAAAGGTGGGAGTGTATTCTTTTGATTTCATAAATAAAATTCCCATAATATTTTATACTGTTGAACAAAGTTATAAATTTTATAAAAAAAGTGCCACGAAATTTCATTACAAAAATGGATGAAAACACCATATAAAATGGTGTATACTTTTAGGCATATGTGTTTTAATGCTGTCGATAATAGAAACGTTAGTTAAAGTTTTTTTTACAGCGGTTGTGTTTTATATATCATATCCCTAAAAGTATGCACTGAGAAATGCTGAAAAATTAATAAATTTCGATAATTTTATAGTACAAATTTGACTTTTATTTTGAATGATTGGTTAATTAAAAAAAAACGGTAAACTATGGCCCCCTAATTTTTTTGCAAATATTCAGCTAACATATTAGGCTGTAGTTATTTATATAGATGTAAGTGCTGATTTACATCTATCACAAACTACAAAGAATTATCGAAAATTCGAAAATTTTGAAAAATGAAAATTTGTATATGGGCATTGGGCGTGGCACTTAAATTTTTACTATACTTGAGGACTCAAATGCAAGCACTGGCAGTAATTTTTATTGACATCGATATGAAAATGAGGAAAATACGACGATTTTTTATTACGTTATATGGGAGGTAGGCGTGGTTGTGGGCGGATTTGAACAAAAACTTGTTTTTTTTTAATTTAGCAATATGAGAGATGTGTGGGAAATATCAAAGCCCTAGCTCGATTCCTTCTAATTTTTGCCGCGGCTTGTATGAAGACATCCCACTGTGCGCCGTCCTGTAGAATCCGCATATCGTCCAGATCCATTTCATCCAGTTGAGGTCACAATAACTATAATGGATGCTTTTTATGTTGTTGTTGACCAAATTGCTATTCATAGTAGTGCAGTTTTATTGGGACACCCGTAAGCTGTACTATGTAAAATATCATAGCACTTGGCCATTTTGAGTTTAAGCTGACAAGTGATGTACTGATACCATGAAGGGATAGGAGAGAGTTTTTCGCAACCAGAGAGCTGTGGGGTTTCTAGTTTTGCAGTTACTGATTAGAATCTACAGTTTTACACAGGTTTCGACGCATTTTGGATAATTACTTGATAGTGTTGCCATCAATAAGTGTCGTCCAATTGAATGTAAAGGGGCAGGAATCGCACCTACGTTCTCAAGTACAAGAGTCATGCAGGCTAAACATTGCAATACCGATGGACAATGACTTTTAATCAAAAATCTAATATAAGGGGTGTTTTTTAAGTGCGGGTGAAATTATTATATATTATTTTATATTTCAAATAAATTATATTAATAATTATATTTTAATCAAAAAAATATTTTTATTCGAAAGATCAATATATATATACATATATATTCGTCCTTTTTACTATTCCAGAGAGCATAGGATCATAACAAGACCTTTCCACAAACTCCGATCGTTTGTGCGGTTCTTAATTTCACTCCAGTTTATACGTGCATTGCCTAATTCTTTAGCTGTTTGGCATTAACTTTTGAAAATGCTTTCGGTCATGTGACCACCGTGCCTGTTCATGACGAAGCGTATTGTGGACGTCCAAGTATGGGTCACTTTTTCGAATAACACAAACAGTTGTGGCCGCTAAGGCGTCAAGGTTATCAGCTAAGGTTATCAGCAAATCCCAGTGACTTCACGTAGGCCCATAGGAAATATTTGAGACGTGTCAAATCTTAGGACCTTGAAGGTCAATTGACAGGTACATTTCTTGAAATCAATTGGCCGTATATCTCGAATAACATGAACAGTTGTCACGTCCAAGCCGTCAATTGTCGCTGATTTAGTAGCAGAAACCAGTGACTTTATGTAGCCCCACATTAAACAATTACGACGTGTCAAATCGCACGTCTTTGGAGACCAACTGACAGGTTCATTTCTCGAAATAAACTGGCCGAACGGCGCGAATAACACGAACAATTGTCGTCTACAAGGCGTCAACTGTTGCCGGTATATCAGCATAAACCAGTGGTTTTACGGAGCCCCACAGGACATAATCGGGAGGTGCCAAATGGCACGACCTTGGAGACCAATTGCATGATGCATTTATCGTAATCAACTGGCCGTATGTCGCGAATAACAAATGTCGCCTCCAAGGCGTTTATCAGCAAAACCCAGTGACTTCATGTAGCCCCACAGGAAATAATCGAGAGGTGTCAAGTCGCACTTCGTTGGAGGTCAATTGACAGGTGCATTTTGATTACAATAAATCTATGTTTGCGGTCGCCGTATGGCACATAGCGTCATCCTGTTGAAACGACATCTCGGATCAATGTCCTAATATTTCCAACCAAATAATCATTGATCATTTCCATTGACCGTACCGCGAGCTATGGCTTAATTTTTGAAGAAATAGGGGCCGATGATACAAGTAGCGTGTAAACTGCACCAAACGGTGGATGTTTCTGGATGTAATGGAGTTTGTAGAGTGTGTTGTGGATTGGTCTCACTCCATATGCGGTAATTATGCTTATTACTAAACCCGTTATGCCAAAAATGAGCCTCATCGCTGAACACAAATTTCCGATAAAACATCGGGTCAGTTTCCAACTGCTCTAGAGCCCAAACGACGAAAAGAAAGATACATATGATGGCCTCGTGGCTTTAATTCCTGCACCAGCTGGATCTTATTCGGATGTAGGCTAAGATCTTTGCCCAAAATTTTCCTCGTTGTGGTCGGGCAGAGCCCCAAATGCTGCGATCGCCGACGAATCGATCAGTTTTGAATATTCTTCCACACTTTCGTTTACAGGGGCAATATTCTCATCAGTACGCACATTCCTGCGACGTGTTAATGTTATTGCATCATTTAGAGAGTATGTGATAAGGAATCTGTCCATAGTCCGACGGATGGCGAAGTCGCCTATAAGTTGCACGTATCGATGACTGATTTGGAAAGAAAATTTTGATAATTTGGTAGCGTTGTTCAAGAGTCAATCTATTAAGATTTTCCATTTATACTGATTATAAATTTTAAAAAGCCAAGTGCTGTATGACATTTCTTTGGACGATTTACCCTTTTTTAAGTTCTTTATTTTTATTGACTATTTTACAACCTCATGAGATCAGACGTCTTACACATATTAATTAGACAAACAAATTAAATAAATTTCAACATATTCTTCCAACTGGCTCTATCTTTCGCCTTTTCTCGCCAGTTGGTAACACCAAGGATATGGAGGGATTCTTCTGCCTGGTCTTTCCAGCGGAGTCTTGGTCGCCCTCTTTTCCTGCTTCCATCGGGTATGTTTCCTGCTTCCATCGGGTAAAAACCTTTCGCGCTGGTTCATCTTCATCCATTATGATAACATGGCCCAGCCAACCCAATTGGCTTAATTTGATTTGCCTAGCTATGCCCACATCAGAATACAGATTATATAGCTCTGCGTTCCAGCGACGTCGGTACTCGCCGTTTTTCCTAACAGGACCATATATTTTACGGAGAATTTTTCTCTCGAAAATTCCCAGGTGTTTTTCATCCGCTTGCGATATGACCCAAGTTTCGGAGCCATATGTCAAGACAGGTAAAATGAGAGTCTGATATAGCTGGACTTTTGTCCGTCGAGAGAGGACTTTGTTCCTAAACTGCTTACTGAGCCCAAAATAGCATCTATTTGCAAGAACAATTCTACTATCTATTAAGTTCTATCTAACCAATAAACAACACCCTTTATATATCAAGTCTTAGATGGGCTTCCAAGAAAATTAAGCACGGATGCACTACCAGCATCCGATATAAATATAGGATACAATCACAAATAATTACAGCTCTTCCCCAAGAGCATTCACCTATTCTTATTCTGGGGTAGACTTCGGTGCACCCCTTTAAGGCAGGGGAAGTTGTCTTAGAAATTCGCTTTAGCAAAAGGCGTATGGCCAACGAAAGCCATTAACGTAGAAGCTTTCTCAAGTTCGAATCTATTTATTATAATTTGCGAGGGTATAGAGATTATAAATGTCAAAAGGGAGCGCAGTTTGACAGCTATCACTTTCGCAAGTTATATCTAAGTGCAAAATATCCTATATAATCTTATTAATATGTCATACACTCGTTTCTCGTCACACAGGTCATGTTTTCCAAATGTCGTATGGTGCCATAGATAACAAGCGTTTTAAGCTTCTCCTTGTGATTTGCGTTTGAGCCATAGAGAACCAGGTTAACTCATTTCATTAATGCTACATTGTTGTCTCCCAAATAAGGAAGAACAAGCGGTATTACAACAACTTCTTATTAAAACGTAGTAAAATAAAAAACAACTAGTTTCCCATTACATCCCATGCAGTGACTGGGGAGAGCTTCGAATTACTAATTTGTATATATGTTGGTATGGTTCACTGACCTAAAATATCTATAACATTGCAACCCAACTAAATAAGACAAATGTCTGCCTAAGCGAACCTATAGCAAAATTGTATTTTTTTACCATTTTTTTCTCCTTCTCATCCTATGAGAGATTTGGCCTTAGGCCAAATGAAACGTTGGGAAAAAATGCTGATTTGGAAGAGGCTGCGTTTTATTACAAATGTTAATGAACCTTATTTCGTTTCCATGCAGTTTTTCCAACACAAAATTTTTTCCTTTTTTTCTTTCCACAATTTTGGCATAAAAAACGACATCAAATGGCGTCAGCTTTATTAACTGTTAAAATGTTTTATGCCTTCCCTGGTGCTCTTTTTGAAAAGGGGTAACAAAGTACTATAACAATATTTTTTTTGAATTCTTTAAAAAAAAATCGAGTGAAAATAAATAAAATCCATGCTACTTGGGAACAGCCCAAAACTATTTTGTATTTCAGTTTTTTGTTGTTATCCTTTTACACATATATGGAAAATACTTACTGGTACTGTAAGCATGAGCAGCAAAAGGTGCCATAAAAGGGAATGAAAACAATATACCAAATATTAACACTTGTCCCTCTTGTGCTGTCAAATAATTGAAAGCCTTCTAAGATTCATGAAATTAAAATACCCTTCCCTGGTTCTCCACCATCGTCTTGTTTTGGTTAGTCACTGCTCATCATCCTTGTAAGTTTACCCTTTACTTTGTGCAAATTTATGGCGATTGCTCCTCTGTTACTAAGTACGGTTACTAGGAATAACATTTTTGTAACACTACCTTAGTTTAAATGTTCCTTAGATAACACTGTTAAAATTGGTCACTTTAGATTACTTCGCCATCCTTTGTCGGATTTTAAACTGTGAGATTTATGGTCGCAAAAGGTGAATTGGGGTCCACACAAATACATATTTCTCGACAGTGATGGTGAAATCAAGATAACACTAAAGTCCAAAATCCCCAATATGTTTCAATACAGTAAAGTCATTAGGTTGGTTGGTTTCCCTTGAAGATAGACATGGTGGTTTTTACTTTTAAGGACAGAGTTAAATGAATCAATATTAGAAACATAAGGATATATGACAAGGTTGGAATTTTTGTACTATACATTTATCAATGTTGCGTTGTAAGGAATTTTTGAAAATATTGAATGTATTGGGATAATTATCATAGACAACACACAGCGCAAATATCCCTGCTTCAGTTTGTTCGATAATCCTTTTTAAACATACATTTCCGGGGAAAGGTTCTTGAACTCAGAGTGATTAAACTGACGTTTTGGGAAAAAATATATATAAAATATAGACAATATTTTAACCTCATTGGAACAACGTATTTCAGTTGCCAATTTCCCTGCTGGTTCGATAAACACTTTTAGCTATAAATTTCCGGAGAATGACTTCTTAAACTCAGGGTGATTAAACTGAAAAATATATAAATATTTCGAAAAATATATAACATATATGTGACCCTGCATATCAAAACCCACCCAGTGTGTCAAAACAAGTTTCGAGTAAAACGCAATTAAAATTTCGACGCAATTAAAATTTGACACTCAAAGTCGGTTTTGACTGTTTTATATAATAGAATTTTAACATTACTATCCAATGTTTTTGAGGCTTGCGATCGGTTCCTTATGAAAATTTAATGTTTTTTACATAAAAATCCAAAAAAAGTGATTTCTAGAAATTTGACACACTGGGTGGGGTTTCTTAAGCAGTGTTACATATACAGGGTATTTCAAAAGTGACCACCCTATTGGAAGATCCTCTTATTTTTGCAAATGGCCGCCAAAGTCAAATCTGTTTTGTGGACTAGACAGATGTAGAATACAAGTAAACAAGCCATGGAGCGATACACTCCCCAAGAACGCGGAATAATCGTATCTATTTTTTTGCGTAACAATTCGTCTACGGTGTTGGCGCAGCGCAAATACCGCCGCCGATTCCCCGGCCGTCAGACACCGACTGCGCAAACACTGCGCCGTTTGGCCACTAACCTTGAAGTGTATGGGACCACACGAGACGTTGCCAGGAGTGGCCGGCCCCGGAACGCCCGTTCTGCCGAGAATATCGCCGCTGTTGTCGAGGATGTCGAGCTGTCGCCTGAAACATCGACCAGACGCCGTGCCTCGCAATTAGCCATCAGCCGCTCGTCCCTATAGCGAAGTTTGGTCAAAAACCTGCGCATGTTCCCATACAAAGTCCAGTCCGTGCATCAGCTGCAGCCTGTCGACCGCCAAACGCGTGTGACCTACGCCCAAGCCATCCTCAATCTCGTGGACGAAGTGGACGATTTTTCCACCAAAATCATTAATGAGCGATGAGGTCCATTTCCACCTCAGCGGGTACGTGAACAAGCAAAACTATCGCTTCTGGGGCACCGCAAATTTACGAGTGATGCACGAGGAGCCATTACACCCACTCAAAGTGACTGGATGGTGCGCTGGCCATTTTTTTTTCGAGAACGTCGCTGGTCAAACGACCACAGTGGACGGTGCGCGCCATGTTAACCGAGTTTTTTCTGCCGAAATTCGACGAATTAGGACTGGAGGACTTGTGGTTCCAACAGGACGGAGCAATGGCACACACTGCGCGCGCCTCAACCGATATTCTGAAGGCGGCGTTCCCGGGTCGCCTCATCTCTCGTTTTGGCGATTTGCACTGGCCCGCAAGATCGCCCGATTTAACCGTTCCAGACTTTTTTGTGGGGTTTTTTGAAGTCGTAAACACGTGAACCAACCCGAGACCCTGGAAGCCCTCTAGGTTAACATTCGACACGAGTGCGAGAATCTGTCGCCCGAAGTTCTCGCCGAAGTGATGAAAAATGCCATAAAACGAGCCCGTATGGTAATCAATTGTGACGGTGCCCATTTAACTTATATTATCTTCTCAACTTAACCAATCAAATTCTAAAGGTTCAAGTAAACATAATCAAAAAACAGAATCAAAGTTTTTCATTTAGAAAAAATAAATGAGAGCCAAACAACATCGGATGACTTCTGTTGAAACACCTAGTATAAAATAGAGACAACATTTTATACTCATTGGAACTTATTTCAATTGCCAGTTCCCCTTCTGATTTGATGATTTAATTAAAACGATGGACAACAACAAAAAAGGGTTGAAAGTCTAAATAAAAAATTTGCTACATATATTTTTCCAATTTTTTTTTAGCTACATAGGCACTCGGGTAGGTAAAACGTGGCATACGTTACTAAATTATTATTGCACCTTGAAATTCAAGAAATTTGCCATATTTGGCAACAAAAATAAATCAAATATCATTAACAGTTTAGAAGTTGCAGCCATTTAAATATTGGGCACCGTAACGTATAATTGATATTTTATTATTTTTTTTATCACCAAATTTGAATACAAATTCTGAAGTATTTGAAAATAATGTAAACGAAAACTAAGAAAAATTTACCACATTCTTAACGAAATCCTGAGCAAATATAAGAAACGGCTTAAAAGTTACAGTCATTTACACATTGGACACCGTAACGTATGATTGATAGTTTAATGATGTTTTCAACAAACAGATTCGATTACTGATTTTGGGAAATTGGGAAAATGCGCACATGAAACAAAGGAAATTTACCATATTTTGTATTAAAAATTAGTCAAATATCAGTAACATATTAAAAGTTACAGTCTTTCGTGAAATGAACATGAAAGCGCAAGTTTTCAATAATATTTTTATCAATAGCGGATTATAAAACATATATTTGAATCCTAACCGACTTGATTATGGAATATGAAAATTTAGAAACATAAAAATTTAATAAACTTATATTTATAATACAGAAATGTTTTATTATTTAATATTAAATATCTACACGTTACAGCCATGAACATATTGTACACCATACCGTATAATTGATATTTTAATCTATATTTTTTACAAAATTGTTTGTCGATTTTGGAAAAGTATGTAGATGAATACAAACCTTACTTACTTACTTCTTAGAAGAGTCCAAACAATCCAGAGGTGCAAAGGCCTTACAAAATGAGTATAGAATATTCCTTCAACCGGCTCGATCTTCAGCTTTTCGCCTCAAGTTGGTTACACTAAGTTCTCGCAGACATTCTCCCCTTGATATTTCCGGCGAAGTCTTGATCGTCTTCTTTTTCTATGTCCTTCGAGTCCATCTTCGAGTCCATCTTCGAATACCCTTCGCACACGGTAATTCTGATCCATTCTACTGGCGTAGCGTAAGTGGGTTATTTTGATAAGCATAACCACGTCGATTTCGGGATACAGATTATACAGATCGTGATTCCACCGTCGTTTTCAATTATAGGACCAAATATGCAAGAACTCTGCACCAAAAAGCATGACAGTTTGTATATGATTCTGATATAGTTGGATCTTCGTTTCTCGAGAGATGGTCCTATCTTTAAAGTGCTCGCTTAACCCGAAATAACACCTGTTTGCAGGCACTTACTATTCAAGGCAGATTCGAGGTAGATACCTATCGGTTATCGACATTGTCCCTCATCCAATACTGGTTGTCGAAACCATTATTTTTGTCTTGTCCTGGTCTAAGCCAAAGCCACTTTTGTTGATTGAAAACAAAAAATGTGTAATTTACAACTAAGCAAATTCATTATCTTTTCACGACGGTATTAATCAAATATCATTAAAGATTTAAAAGTTACAGCCATTCAAATATTGGACCCCGTAGCGTATATTTCATATTTTAATACTTTTTTTTACGAAAATATTACCGATTTTCAAAAATGCAGACAATTCAGTAAATATGTTCTATTTCCTTAAAAAAAAGAAATAAATATCACAAACGGTTCAAAAGTTACAGGCATTAGAAAATAGGACATCGTATCGTATGTTTCATATTAATTATTGCACATGAATTTTTATAAAACGATTGAAACGGTCATAAGAAACCCAGCGAATTTATCGTTTTCTATAGAAAAATTTAATCTAACATCATTAACGGTTTGAAGGATATTTGTCTAACACAGTCATTCCTTTATTGTGCGTATGATTTATATTTCAATTACGTATGATTGATAGTTATATATTTTTTTAAAACAAAACCGGAAAACTTGGAAAATTCAAAAGCTTCCGGATGAAAACTAAGCCAATTTATAATTTTCTGTAGAAGAAATTAATCAAATACCATTAAGGACTTAAAAGTTACAGTCATTTAAATATTGGACACCATAGCGTATGATTGATATTTAAATCACTAATTTTTAAAAAAGAATGGATTGCCGATTTTGTAAATATCAAAATAATGAAAACTAAGCAAATCGACGTTTACTATATAGTAAATATTTATCAATAAACATTATAACGACATACGCTACAGCCATACACATATTCTACTCCGAAGAGTATGATTCATATTTTCATAATTTTTTTACAACCAAATTCGATTATAAATTTTAGAAAATACGAAAAATATGTAAACTGAATCCAGGTAAATTTATCATATTACGGTTAAGGAACTAGTTAACTGTCATTAAAATTTTAAAAGTTAAATAAACCCCAATAAATTTCAATAAATTTAGAAATTTTATATTTTTGTCCATATGTAGGAATTTATTTTGCTTTATAGTTATTTAGTTTTCATTACCTTATCTTCTTCCTTTTATTTATGTTTCATTATACACATTAAAGCAATTAAATGTAAGTGCGCCTGCAACCCTTTTACCAAACCCTTCTACGCCAGCTTTAGTCTCTTTTTCGATGAACCACCCTGGTGGCTGTCATTTTAATTTATTCATTATATCAAATTCAAATCACACATAAAAAGGAAATCAAGGCTTTACATGACATTAACTCACTTGGTTTCTTTTATTTCAATTCCACATTCATATACACCAGAAGCCAACTCCAACTGCGACTCAAACTCCCGGATTTCGACTTCACTTAAAGGGTCTTTGTATCGTACAAGGGATGGAAAGGTGTGGAACAACTTCACATCCCTTGTAATGCTTGGAGTGTGTCACTGCTCCAGAAGTGCACTGATTTTCACAACAACATAAAAAGTGTTTAATGTATTACAGAGTCCATTAAAAATTATAAACAACGAAAATGAAAGGACAACTCCTGTCTCAGACACTCACTCACCCACTCACTTACGCACTCTGCCACTTGTGCCACAGAGGTCTACATGGTGAATGGCAAAAGGGGTGGCTTGTTGACATATGATGATTAGTGTAAAACACCAACCATCCCAGCCGCCCTGTCATATTGTTGTTTTTATCAGAACAATATCAATTATAAAATCCGGAGAGCCAACGTTATGATATGACTTAATGATGGCCATTAAAGGTTGCCCGCCCTCCCCTTGCAAACCGTCACCCTCGTCCCATTAAGTCTCAGGAGATTTTAAAGTCTTCACAAAATATATCACAAATCTCCAAAGTCTTCCATCAATTGTTTATGTGATGCTTTCATTTAGTCATGCTTCAGCATAATTTGGCTCTAATTTTTTTTGTTTTCCTCGAGTGTAGTTGAAATGAAATAATTTGAAAGCCAAGTAATTACAGGCGATTAATTTAAATAAAACGTAAAAAAATCACTTTCATTTATTATTATGAATAAATAGGAAATTCCCTGAGTAAGGGAAATACCCACTCTATCCACCCACAGCCCTTGAAATTACAAGGAAGTAGTCGTCGCATGCACAGGTTTACACAGAGGAAAATCCCGCAGAAAAGCAGAAAATTGCGTTTGAATTTATGTGTAAATAAATGAGTTAACAGAACGATAACATCCGTTATACATGTCCTTTGAGAGAGCAATATAATAGGGAAATTAATATGTAGCATGCTATATTTTTTATGGGCTGGATGGTAAAATGCCTAATCCAATACACTGTTAACTTTAATTCTGAATGTTACTAAATGGGGGAAACGTCTTTGGTCCAAATAGTTAGCTGTTCTTTTAGAACAATCGCGATGTAACCTACACTACTTGCCACTGAAATTTTAAAAATATTATTTAATTTTGAAAAATATCTATTGAAACTTGAAATTTTAAATTTAAAAGTTAAAGTTAAAAATTCTCTTCGAAATTTAAAATATATCAACTGCAATTTAAAAGACATCAATTTAAATTCAAGAGATATCAATTGATTTTTAGAACACGTCAATTGAAATTTAAAAGACGTCAATTGAAATTTAAAAGATGTCAATTAAAATGAAAAATTCGTCAGTTGAAATTTAGCAGAAATTTAGAATACATCAATTGAAATTTGAAAAACATTAATTAAAATATAAAAGATATCAATTGAAATTTAATTGTCTTCTAAAATTCAATTGATGCCTTCTCAATTCCAATTGATGTCTTTCATATTTTAGTTGGTGTCTTACATTTCAGTTGATATGTATTTTGATATTCAGTTCATGTATGATTATGTACATACTGGTACTGTTTATGTACGTTTTTGGTACAATGTTCTTTATTGTGTACTTTTCTAGTTATTTTATGTACTTTTGTGGCATTTTATGTACCTTTTTTTTGAAGTACCGTGTACTTTTTGTCACATTTGTGTATTTTTGTGGCATATTATGTGTAATTTGTTCCTAGGTTTTTTGTAGTTTATGGTACAATATGTACTTTTTTGGTACACTAAGTACTTTTTGGGTATTTTTTTCCCTATATTTTATGTACTTTTTTTGCTACACTATGTGCGCCTGTGCAAAGTTTACAGTGTACATCCTACTCGAGGTGCCTCTGCTGTTTACTAAACACTATTGCAATTTACATTTCAATTGACATCTCTTATTAGTGTTTTTTAATTTCAATTGGTATATTCTGATATTCAATTGATGTATGATTATGTACATTATGGTACTGTTTATGTACGTTTTTGGTGCACTGTACGTGTTGGTATATGTTATGTACTTTTTCTGGTTATTTTATGTTTTTGAGTGGCACGCTCTGCACTTTTTGGTACTTTTTATATTCTTTTTTGATGTAACATGTACTACTTATGTAGTAGTTTGGTATACTATGTACTTTTTGAATACTTTTTTCTATATTTTATGTACTTTTTTTGGTACACTATGGCAGCGAGTGCAAAGTTGGTAGTCCACAGGGACAGCAAAAGTTGCTGTCCAGACCGTAGTGCTGTTTATGTGTTGTTTTTTGGCACAATGTACTTTTTGGAAGAATTTATGTACTTTTTTGGTTTATCATTCGGTTTTTGGAACAGTTTATGTACTTGTTTGGTACACTATGTACTTTTTATGGGACACTATGTACTTCTGGGTACTTTTTTCTATATTTTATGTACTTTTTTTTTGTTACACTACGGGGGCGAGTTCAAAGTTGGCAGTACATAGGGACAGGAAAAGTTCCTGCCGCGAGTTCTGCGTGCTGAAGAGCCGCACCCTGCTCCAAGTGTTACAAAACAGTACAGATCTAGACTGGTATGTTGAAAAAAATTCCCCCCTAATACAGGAGGCATAACTGCTTAGAGGTTGTTGGCAGGCCCGGCACTAGGATCGGATGCGGTGGTGTAATGAATCACTCGCCTTAAATTTTAATCATTATAATGGGTGTTCTTTTTTGACGTGTATAACTTTTAATTGAGACAAAATAATGAGATAGCATTATTTTAATCTAGGAATTTACTTTATTGGAAAGATAATATAATGTCATTTGTGTTGGCTTAAAATTTGGGACAATTGTCTGTCGCGGCTGGCTCAGATATGGCGCAAAGTGGAAGTCCAATTTTCAGTCATTGTTTCATGTAATGGGGCCGTATCTCTGGCGTGATTCTTACAATGTTATCTTCCTGGGCATCCAAATTTTCCAGTTTGTTCGGATAAACCCATGACCACACGTATCCCCAGAGAAGGAAATCTGTTGGCGTTAAATTTCACACTAGCGGTGGTCAATTGACTGCCTCATTTAGAGAAATAACGTATTACCCAATTGTTTACTACAATAATTCAATTCGTTGACGCGTTGTTTTGTAGGTGGTGCCGTCTTTTTGGAAAACTTTTCTTCAGTTAATATTATATTCAATTGGTGAACGAATAAATTGGCAATAATGGCTCTATAGCGCTCACCGGAAACGGTAACTTCCCGCCGATCTTGGTTTTAAAGAAGTAATAACCAAAGATTTTACCTGTCCATTAGGAATACGAAACAGTGAGTTTGTTCTGGATATAACGGTGCATCGTAAATCTCCCCTTGACTATCTTCTCTCCAATTGCAGCAATTTTGCATATTGACATATCGATTGAGCCATAAGTAAGCCTCGTCGCGGAATAGAATATTGGGATAAAACAGTCTGTTGACTTCTTATTGATTTTGAGAAAATTGACCGAACGTACTACACAAATGATGGGCATCCGGTATGGTTGGTTCACGTGGTTTCTGCAGATATTATTTAGCGTCAATTAGTATTTTGAAACACTGTTTTGCATATCACATCACCCCGGATAGTCAAATGTACCATGTCTAAGTATTTCCAACCTGTTAATAGGAGATACTCGTACCTCCTTAGATCCCCTAGATCTGTCTCGTGTATCTCAGTGTCGTTGTGTAGGAAGGGACGACCTATAGTCTTTAGACGTCTATTCATTAGAGCCGGACAACTGCAGAGGAGATGTTCCACCATCTCCTCCTTTTTTGCGTCTTCGCAGGTACTGCAGTGACCATTGTATGGAAGATTCAGCCATCTTGTGTTATTACCAATTGGCCAGTGCCCGGTCACCAAGGCAGTTAGCCTTGATATGTTCCCCCGAGTTTGGCTAATCATGGAGTGAGTCCTGTGGATGTTATATTCTGTACATGTGTTTCTGGATATGCAGCACATTTCCGTTCTATCCCATCTAGCCTTTGCTCGTTCAAGGTAATGCAGGAAAATACCTCTTTTGACCAACCCTACCTCTTTTGACCAACCCTACTGACACCGTATGGAGTTCAGTGGAAGAGGATCGTGCCCTAGCTAGTTCGTTCGTTCCCTACGAGTCCCTTATGGCCTCGTATCCAAGTAAGAACCGCATTGGCCAGCCGACCTAGCTCGACAAGTGTTTGCCTACATTCACTAACGAGTTTAGATGCAGTGTTGTTAGATATAAGTTAGTAAATTGTTAGATTTAAGTGATAGGAGAGCCGCTTTCTCCGTTGTTCTCCGTTGTAGTATAAGTTCGGCGCAGGCTTCTTTGATGGCAAGTACATCCGCGTGGAAAACTCTGCACTTGTCTGGAAGTTTGAATGGCAAGTTGAGGCTTGCCTCTTCGGAGAATATACCCGGTCCGGTTTCACATTCCATTTTGGATCAGTCCGTAAATACTTTGGTGTCAAAACCTGTCAGGGGTTCGCCTTTATCCCACTCTATTACCTGGGAAGTCATCCGGTATATTCATGATGAAATGGCAAACAAAACTGAGCACAATTGATAACAGCGTTGCCAGATCTGACCAATTTGTGAGCGTTTAATTGTTATGTGAAAGTAGAGCCTGTAAAAAACAATTGATACAACAATTTATACAAATTATATTAATAACGAAAACACCGATCCATATTAATTTATTGGATCCATTGTGATTTCTTGTTTGGGTTGCTTATAATGAGTAATACAATTCTGGACAAAATGAGATACCTTCACTAGATTGTGAATAACAGCAAAACGCGTCTATCGATTTTGTTGATCCATATCTCATTTTGCTCCCAGGCCATGTGACTTTAGGCTAAACTAATACAACTTTTCACCTTTTCTCGTTTTTTTATAATTCTTGCTTTTTTAATAATAAAAATTTTGAATATTTTAAGGAAAAAATATAGTTTTTTCAATATTCTTTTTTTATAACTCCGAAACTGTGGATTACATTGAGAAATGGCTTAGGAATAGATTAAAGGTGTTGTAATTGTAAATTTTTCTGAATTTAGTTGTACAAAATTGGACACGTCGTTCTCGAATAATGATGACATATACATACAAATGACCATTTATAAGATAGAAATTGGTTTTTATGAGGTATTTAGGGTGACTAGGCACGTTCAGATTGTATTAAGTAGTTCATAAAAGTTATTCGGCTTTACCATGGCTACAATTTTGCCGAATATTTTGAGCGAAAAATTTGGACTCCCTTGAAGTTTTTTTTTATAAAAAAATGAAAAAAAGAGGTTTTTCAAAAAAAGTTTAGAAAAATCTGAGAATTGCTAAAAACCAGCCATTTCAAAAATGTGACGTTCTACAGACATTACCTGGGCAATGACCAACTCAGTAGACTTGTATCTAGCCGATACAATTTACTATAACATTGATAAATTCTTCAACTACAACAGTGTTATGATTGTTTCGTTTATTCTTAAACAATTTTCATTTGTTTTTTTTATTTGTCAGAGTATAATGTTGTATATTGACAGGGATCCCTTCAATAGATTTCTCCTAGCAACCTGCAATCTTCTCACCCTAAATATTTTCTTTGTTTCTTTCAATTTCTTAATCTCATTTTAATGCATGTAATTTTCCGGCCCCTTCCCTCTTCTATTATTCACGGCTGTGACCTCTACCCACCGTGTACAAATTTCTATAGAATTGTAAAAATTACAATCAAAATTATACAATCGATCGAAAGTCAATTCAAATTCAATGACTGTTAAATTACACGATAATTAGCATTAATTTTTAATGCGATAATCACAACAATTATTTGCTGAGCATCGCAAATACAAAAATGAATTACGCAAACCATTTAAGATAAACGCATAATTTATACGAAAGATAGGAAGGAAAATACAAATAAAGTTAAGGAAAAGTTAAAGAAAAGTTTAAATCCACTTGCACTCATATCCTTTTCAATACTCGTTACTCCTTACCCGTCTACAAAATGAGAAAAGTAATTGCTTTCAACACTTGTACAATTACAACGTATGCTAATAGATACACTTGTCATTTATCATGGCGATGTATGTGTAAAAATGTATGAGTGTTAAAGGAGCAAGGAGGTGAAAGGAGGTGAAGGGATAACAAACAGAGTCATTTGCCGGTATGACAGGTAGTTCATTACACAAGTATCGTCCAGGTCTGCCTTGTCGTCACTTCGTTATCTTTTTTTTTTTAACAATTTTCATGTGTCGTCTTTCATCTGTTTAAGTTTCAGCTTCTGTTTCTGTTTCTGTGAACTGTCAAATGATTATTATTAAAAACAATGATGGGTGTTATTGCGGGTGTACGAGATGTGTGTGTCGACATTAGGATGACTGGATGTTCAATTTTAATCTGGGTTCAAAAAAATTGTACAGAGAAATCTAAATCTTCTGCTGAATCTTCGATATAAAAGTCTACACCATTTCCAATTGAAATTTGAAAAATATCAATTTAATTTTGAAAAATATTAATTGAAATTTGAAAATTATATTTGAAATTTCAAATACATCAATTGAAATTTGAAAATTATATTTGAAATTTGAAATACAGCAATTGAAGTTTAAAAAACATCAATTGGAATTTGAAAGACATCAATTGAAATGTGAAACGCATCAATTGAAATCAATTGAAAATTCGTCAATTGTAATTTAAAAATTATTAACCGAGTTTATGTTTTAGATTTTTAAAATTCAATTGGTGTATTTTAAATTTCAATTGATCTGTTTTAAGTTTCAATTGGTGTGCTTCAAATTTCAATTGATGTGTTTCAGATTTCAAGTGATGTATTTCAGATTTCAATTGATGTATTCCAAATTACAGTTGATGTATTTTAAATTTGAGGCATTTCAAATTTCAATTGTTGTATTCCAAATTTGAATTGATGTATTTCCAATTTCAAAAAGAAATTTCAAATTTCAATTGATATATTGCAAATTTCAAATAGAATTTTTATATATCAATTGATTTTTTTCAAATTTCTATTGGAAATGGTGTAGTTGTTTCAAGAAACTAATAAAAATATAAATTTTGATATCGAATACAAAAAAATCAATTGAAATTTGAAAATTTTATTTGAAATTTGAAATGCATCAATTGAAATTTGAAAACATCAATTGAAATTTCAAACTCGTCACTTGAAATTTAAAAGTTATTAACCGATTTTATGTATTAGTTTTCAATTGGTGTCACCCTTTTCCGGGATCACTACAACATTTCCAATTGAAATTTAAAAAATATCAATTTAACTTTGAAAAATATCAATAGGAAATTTGAAAATTCTATTTCAAATTTGAAACACATCAATATTTAAAAATTCTATTTTAAATCTGAAATACATCAACTGAAATTTAGAAAACATCAATTGAAATTTAAAAGTCATCAATTAATATCTAAAACACATCAATTGAAATTTAAAAGACACCAATTGAAAATTAATACATAAAATCGGTTAATAACTTTTAAATTTCAAGTGACGAGTTTGAAGTTTCAATTGATGTTTTTTAAATTTCAATTGATGTTTTCTAAATTTCAATTGATGTATTTCAGATTTAAAATAGAATTTTTAAATTTCAATTGATGTGTTTCAAATTTCAAATAGAATTTTCAAATTTCCTATTGATATTTTTCAAAATTAAATTGATATTTTTTAAATTTCAATTGGAAATGTTGTAGTGATCCCGGAAAAGCGTGACACCAATTGAAAATTAATACATAAAATCGGTTAATAACTTTTAAATTTCAAGTGACGAGTTTGAAGTTTCAATTGATGTTTTTAAATTTCAAGTGATGTGTTTTAAATATTAATTGATGACTTTTAAATTTCAATTGATTTTTTCTAAATTTCAATTGATGTATTTCAGAGTTCAAATAGAATTTTTAAATTTCAATTGGTGTGTTTCAAATTTCAAATAGAATTTTCGAATTTCCTATTAATATTTTTCAAAATTAAATTGATATTTTTTAAATTTTAATTGGAAATGTTGTAGTGATCCCGGAAAAAGGGTGACCAGATAAGTACGTTAGGTCTTGCGGTCTGCGGTGATATAAAATCACTCTGTACATTGATGACATTATGCATGGAATGTCACATTATTGAAATGACCGCCTCGGCATCGCTGGCAGTGCTTCAAGAGGTGGGTCCAATTTTTGAAGATTCAGTTCAATATGTGCGACGTTACTCCGGAAATAGCTTTTCCGAATGTTTGCCTCGAGCTCATCAAAATTGGTTGGCTTGTTAGCGTAGACTACGGACTTGTCATAACCGTAGAGAAAATACTCAGGGGCTGTCAAGTCGCATGATTGTGGCGGCCAATTGTTAACCGCTCGCAGTGAGATTACCCCGTCGCCAAAGTTGTTTGTTGCAACTTCGAGCGTTGTGTTGCTTGTGTTGTGTTACTTGTATGTCATGTTGAAACCACAGCTCGGATATGTATATCGATGTTGTCGAGCTCTGGCCACAGAAAAACGGACCATAGACGGCAACTGTGTATTCTTCGTCAATTCGAAAGAAATAAGGTCTAATTATGTCATCATACCATTAACCACATCAAACAGGCAATCTTTATGGATGCAGTGATGACTGCTCGAATACTTGTGGATTGTGTTCAGTCCAAAATTGAGCCTCGTTCGAGAAGGTGATTTTTTGGTCAAAATTCGAATCACCAGCAAACATTTCTAACGCCCTATTATCGGTAGTAGCCCGATTGTCCTATTGTCTCTGGTAGTCCGGCTTTAGTTCTTGCGTCTGCACAATATAATATGGATGTAGGCCAAATCCAACTTCAAAATATGTCAGTTTGACTCTCTGTCGATGTCCAATTGAGCTCATCAGCACCAAATCGAAATTGCTGGGTGTTTTTTGATTGTGCCCGCTACGCTGACTTCGTGTTCTCTACTCTGTATCAATCTCTGTCTGGTAGGTGGGCTAAGGTTCAAAAGAGAGTACTCACGCTCAAACTTTTGTACGGTGCGACGAATTGCTTGCGCACTGGACCCATGGTGACGACCGACATCACGACGAAATTGACGTTGTGTATTTACAAGTGAGCCCGAATTTGGATTATATTTTGTAATAATTTCCACATGATCAACAGTCATGAAATGATGCGCAATGAAATGGCAAAGCTTTCGAATATTTTGACCGCTTAGTAACTTTGACAGATTCTGAAATATAACAATTGGAAAAAGTATCATTACTATCTTTGCCACCCTTTGTTAAAGCAGAAAGGGAATATATCGAAAAATGGAAGCCATCCTAATTGACAATGCAGTCAGACATAGCAAATGTGCAACAGCTGTATAAATATGAATTAAAAAAGGATACGGAGGACAGATGTGCTAGGCGCGATACAATGAAAAGGACAATTATATAAAATGGCTTACAGGAGAAAATTGAGGATATATATTGGAAATGATGTCCAAGAGTATTTGGACAATTTATACAATTGTGTTTCTTTAAGATCTGAAACTCGTTTATGATTAACTTTTTTTTATATTCAAAACTATTTTCTATAATATAAAATGGAATTTTAGAAAAGGCTGGCCAGCGGAAATCCCTTTTATACCAATTTAACAGAATACACTAATAGGGTCCGTGGCGCGTCCTGATGCCACATCCAGCGTTGGTGTTTCTTTGGGTAGAAGAAGAATCGAGCGTCGAACATCTCATATGCTACTGCTCAAATATATAGGTATTTACTTTATGTCGGTTCTAACAAATATTCAAGAATTTAAGCTGAATGATCTCAGGACACTGCTGCAGAGTTCTAAGAGGACTAATTGGTTGGCCGGGTACCAATGGTCGTCTTTTCATCGGCCCTTACTGGAATATCGGGATGAGGGATCATATGGCTTGACTGCCTTTTACCCACATCGGGTCATTTTACAAGTTCAGCGATGGGGACGAAATATCACGTCCCCTAGTGTCACAACGGTTCTCATTGGACTTAGTATGACAATTGTGACAGCTACTCCTGTCACAGTATGACAATTGTGACAGCTACTCCTACCTAACCAACCCTTAATTGCCAGAAATGTACAATTTTACAACTGATGCTGGGATATTCGTGTTAAGTTTCAGTTCCTAAACTGTTATTTTGTATCCTTGAATATATTGACACCGGTAGTTTTTGGTAAACTTTTGTTAAGGTTTGGTACCTCATTTCTCCTCTTTTTTTTATTGTTTTGCAATTAATCTTATAAGGAAAACTTTAAACTTTAATTATTTTCCGTAGTAATGTAACCATTTTATTTTTGATGTCCTTAATAAGAATTTTTCGTAGCCCAAGTAGCAGGTGTTTGCGTTAATTTTGTGTTGAAATCAGAAAACTTTAGCACTTTTTATCTCAGATTATTTTCTTTGAAAGTTTTTTAATGAGTTTCTGTATTTTCGTCTTCTGCTTAATATTACGTATTTTTTCTCGTATGATAAAATTGGTGGAATTTTATAGAATGGCGTTTTTACAAGTAAAACTATTTGTGTTTTTTCGTTTAGCAGAAGGTGAAGGTGGTGAATTAAATCCTTTGAAGTTGGTTGAGGGGATATCAACGGAAGACTGTGATTTTGAAGATTTTCCAGTGGATGGAAAAATTAAAAGCAAGGCTTTACCTAAATGCAATAGAACACACATGTTTTTGTGTAACTGAATAACAAATTTTATTTTGAAATATTTTGTTATTTTGTTAAAGTGTCTTTCAAGTTTTGATAAAATAGTATATTTGTGTGTTCAATGTCATGGAGCGTATACGTAATATGAATCATATTACAGTTATGTGACGTATACGCAGTTACAACGATTCTACAATTAACATTACGTATACGTACCAAAAAGGGCGAGTGCAAAGTTGGTAGTGCACAGGTACAGGAAAAGTTCCTGCCAAAACCCTAATGCGTGGTGAAGAAGCACATCCTGCTCGAGGTGCCCCTGCTGTTTACTAAATGGATCTATAATACCAAATACAGGGAATGAAACTGCCTAGATGTGGTTGGCAGCCCCAGCTCTAGGATCGGATGAGGAGATCTAAATTACAATCATTGCAGAAACGTAAAAAATTCAAAGAAAAAACATCGCCCTTCGATAACGGCATTTGCCTTTATACAACGGTTTGTGATTGATGCCTGGAAGGTAAGAACTCTCTTTGAAAAGTCTAGACTCGAGCAGCTTAAACGAGTTATGGAATCCTACAATATGGAGATCCTAGGTCTTAGCGAAGTACGTTGGCTTAATAGTGGGAAATCTCAATTACCATCTGGTCACTGCTTTATATACTCCGGCAATGATACGAAACATATAAACGGAGCCATACCTTCTTCTTTCTCCTAGGGATAGAAGTGGTCTAATACCATACTAGGCTGTACCTGATCGCATTATTATTGCGAGTTTTAATTCAAAATTCCGCAGGATTTATGTGGTAGAGGCGTATGGACTTACTGAGTCTGATATCAACAAAGTTAAGGAAGATTGTTATAACCAACTGGATTTTGCTGTAAGCTTCTTGTCAATTGGTGACAAAATAATTCTGGGAGATTTCAATATCAAAGTTGGCAAAGACAGCAACAACCTACTGGAAGTAATGGAAAGACACGGTCTTGGAACTGTAAGGAATGACAATGGTGACAGGCTCATAGATTTCTTTGTACTCGGTATCAACTGTTTATCGGCGGAACTAAATTCCACCACAGAAATATTCACAAGTATACATGGGAATCATGTGATGTTCAATCAAATTGACCATTTATTTGGCAGCAAGATGTTTTTGGGTACCTTGTTGGGCACCAAAACTGGACGTGGTTCTGATATTGATAGCGATCATCAGTTCTTCCTTCTGCGTCCAGCGGCTGTCAACCGTATTATGGACAACATCGTAAAATACAATGCAGACCGTCTGCAGGACCCATCCATATCAATAATGTACGATCAAACTCTACGCTCCAATTTGGCACGGGACAGTCAAACTACATGGTCAGGCATTGTTCCAACGCTGAAGGAAATAACCACGACGTTTTTTGGTGAGAAAATATGTGTAAAGAAACCTTGGATTACTGCAGAATCCTGACCCGAAATTTGGAATCGTCAATAAGCGAAGACTCCTACGTTGAAGAAGCAGTTAAATTCAAACTATCGGAAGTCAGCACGTAGACTGTATTCCGTGGTTCGTTAAGATTACGACGATTATCTGCACAATCGAAGACACCAACCTTGAAGAGACAGTTAAAATTAGACTATCGGCAATCAGCACGTAGAGTGGATTACGACAGTTATCTGAAAATATAGCGGAGGAATCTGAAAAACCTGCAAATCCTACAGGTAAATGTAGGATCAAACTCTACTCTAAGTCCTCAGGCATTGTTCGAACGCTGAAGGAAACTGCCATGGATGTCCTTGGCGAAAAAAGAAAAAATCATGGATTAGTGCAGAATCCTGGACCGAAATTCGGAATCCTGAACGCCAGCACAATATTCGTATACGATCGACTACACAAACTTATGCAGTTGAAATCGTACTATCGGCAATCAACGTGGGTCACATGGTCTGCTCAGATTACATCATTTATCTGAAAAATAGGCGGAGGAAATCCTTGGTGAAAAAAGACGAGTGAATAAATCATGGATTAGTGCAGAATCCTGGACCGAAATTCAAAATCGTGAACGCCTGTACAATATCAGTATACGATCGACAACACCAACGATCGACTACACAAGGTTAGGCAGTTGAAATCGAACTAGCCGCGTATAGTGGGTGACATGTTCCGCTCAGATTACATCAATTATCTAAAAATAGGCGGAGGAAACCGAATAGGCTGGGAATACAGCTAACCTCTTCAATAAAAGGGCTGAAAGGCAATCACATCAGGAGTACTGCATCGCTCAAAACTAGTGATGGCATGGAAATATCCTTACCAGGAAGTGGAGCGATGGCGAGAAACCTTTACAACACAATCTAGACCTCCGGATGATAAAGACCAGTGTACCCCTTCGGAAGCATACTCACGTCGCAGCCAGAGAAAGGATATTTCAACGGAACCCTCGTCTAAGGCAGCGATATAGGCGGCACTGGGTAAAATGAAGGATCGCAAACCTTCTAGTCCAGATAATATTCCAGCGTAGCTGTTGGAATTTGGTGCGTAGTATTTAAATATGGAGCGTTAGCAGATGTCAGTATGCCGGTCATTAGAAGTGCATGGATCGACAACAAAATGCATACGGAGTTGAAAGGGGGCTTGGTTATCACTATCCCGAAAAATGTGATCTAATGCAGTGTAGAATCGGGAGAGGTATTACGAATATATTACGAATATATCCGTTTTTATCGAGTGGTCGGCTGACCGCACTACACACTATAGAGAAAATTCGTTCTTCAGCCGTACAGTACGTATGTGGAATATACTTCCGGCTAGTGTATTTCCCACCAATTGTGACATACAAAGATTCAAGGCAAATGTCAACAGACACTACTCCCTCTTTCCACCCTCCACCACCTCAATTTTCCTTCGCCCACACAATGCACTGCATTTTTAGGGGGCATCCGCTGAGTGATGGTTTGATAAAAAAAAAATAAAAAATTCAATTACAAAAGTAATGGCAACCCTTATTCTAAAGCGTATCACGTTGGTGTTTTAGCAAACTGTGAGGAAGGAGCAAGCGGGTTTCAGGCCTGCTCGTTCGTGTACATACGACGTAAACACACTCTGTATTATCGTGGAACAGTCAGTTGAATTGCACTCGTCTTTGTAACTATTTTTTGTAGACTTTGAACAATCGTTTGATTGTGTACACTATAACACAATGTGGTTCACCGTAACCGAAAAGGGGATACCGGACAATATAGGGCCCATTATCCGTGAACTGTAATGGAAAGGGAAGCCAACCCTTCATAATATATATCTGCGGGAGTTCGACAAGGATGTGTCTTTTACCTCACGTTATTTCTTCTACTTATGGACGAGCTAATGGAGGTGACTAATGCAGAAGCACGGTTCGGCATTTAGTGGAGTATGAACATCTACATGATATCGACTACGCAGATGACACATGTCTTAGGGCCCAACAATTTAATGACATCGAGGCCAAAAACAAAGACAAAATTATAAAAAGAAGGATTGGGAATGAATGGAAAGAAGACAAAGCTAATGTGTATTCGAAGAGATCGTAATACTTCATTAACCGTCGTGGATTCAGTCAAGTGTTTCGGACGCAAGATTTTCAAGGATGGTGGCTTTGGGTCGGATATAGGTGATCGTACTAAAAAGGCACGTATTGCATTCCTAAATCTGCACAAAATCGGACGCAACAAAATGAAATCGGAGACGACGAAATTGTGAACATTCAATTGTAGTGTGAAGTCTGTACTAGTGAACGGTTATACTACTTGGAGCTTGATGAAGCTGACAATGCAGAAGGTCCAGCCTTTTGTCAATCGTTGTCTGAGGCAGATTTTCCATATCTACTGACCCAAGACAATTTGTAAATAAGTACTCTGGCAACGTCCACGTAACAATCTTATTAAACTCGATATACGGACATGGACATGGACCGACCACATACTTAGGTGCTCAACATCAGATATTGCTATAGCGGCACTTGAATGGAACCCGCAGCAGTGTCGAAGGCCAGGCTACCAAATAAATGGAAGCGATTCCAGGAAACGGTGCCTATGTTCTTCGCGAACATTTTGTTACAACTTTGTATTGTATTATTATTTGATATTATTATTGTATTTAAATAAATAAAGGACATATATATACGTAGCAAACGATTTTGTTATTAGAACAAAATTCAATGAAGATATAAGCCGCTCCTTGACTCTCAGGCACTCAGGATTACCCTATCGTAGTATTAATTGTTTAACATTTGACCATTTATTTACTTTATATGATCTTCTGTACGTGCAGGAAATTGAATTTGTTTCACTACTTCCCACATTGCGTATAAGTAATAAAAAATATCCATACAAAAAATGTGTTGTTTCACTACTTCCCACATTACGTATGAGCAATACAAAACTAAAACCATACAAAAATATTATTCATTCGCATACATACATAGAAATCACACATGCCACAACCTGCACTAATACCATTTAAAACTTTTACATGCCAGCTGGATTATAATTAAAGAAATGCCAACCAATTTCATTTTGTATTTATCCCTTTGTGTGCCCATTTAATCCCATTTAGTCTTTTTGTCAATTTTCGTACATGTAATTAACTGATTACTTTGCCATTTGCCAACCACTTATGTTAGCCACATTTCTATGGCCAACTCTTTGTATGTACATACGTGCAGGGGCCAGTAAATGTTGTTGTGGCTGATGTCGTCTGTTTTGTGGCACAGGGTTTAGTTGGAAACCACATGAAAAACCCCGGTGTTTTAGTTAGGCAAATACTTAGACAGCAATTGACTTTTTATAACATGAACCTAAACATTAACATCAAACGATGATGTAAACGGGACTATAGTAATGTTTAGTTGGAAATAAATTAAATATTTTTGGTTTGTTCTCTCTTCAAAGCCACAATTCAAATTTTAATTTCGCTACAGGAAGCTGGAGAATATAAACAGAAATTTTATTTCGTGTTTTGTTTGTTGTATATGAGTTTTGGAGTTTTGTTTCTATTTGAACAGCAGCAAACGGCCTTTTGCAGGCTTATTTTTTTAAGGAATTTTATGTCCTTTTAGTTGTGCTTTCTGTGTCCTTTTTTTGGCATTTTATTTCTAGTTGTATTTGTTTGTTTGAATTTTACTTAAGAAGTTCATGAGCGAGTGTGTCAACATCATAGTGATTTATATATAAGTATGTTATCCTTGCCCGCATCTTCCTATCTGTCACACATCACATTTGAAAAAAACTTTGTTTCCAAAGTAAATATAATTGTTTTTTAAAGGTTTTGAGTTGGAATTTTGTTAAATTAAAACCATATTATAAATTACTTTGACATGTATACACATGTTTGCAGAAATGCTTTCAGAAGTTTGTTTTTTTGGGGACAACGGAGTCTAGAAATGATTCAGTGTTTGTACAGATTTTAAAAATTGACGTTTGGCCATCAAGACGTATAAGTAATTTTAAATTTTCTATTATAATAGAAATTTGATCATATCTGAAAAGTGACTTCCAGCAAAATTTTAAAATAATTGTTTTCTAAAAGCTTGTTAAATCAGCTAGAATGTGTGTTAAAATTACAGTGGTGCAGTTGGAAGTTTTTGAGAAATACGATGGTGAGCCACTGTACCTCTTTTCTGTGAAATTTGGTTTGACGAAAACAACATTTGAAATCTGTGAATGGATTACAAATATAAATATTTAAATACTCCAACAAAACTCGCAAATTGTTATCATCGAGAAATATCAATATTAGCCTGATTCAAGGAAAAGTGTTATTACCAAAAAGTGTAAAATGCACCACTCTATGGTTTATATATTTTCTCACTGGGACGTTATGCTTTGCAACTGGGGTTTGTCTTTGTCCAATAAATTCTCAGACGTCTCCAGGGTCATCGTAATAACTTTCAAAATCTTCGGAAATGACACAGTCCAATGTCCCTGCTGAAATAAAGTGAAAGCTAATACATTGAAGTAACATGGGATGAAGTTATGTGATGAAGTAGCAGGAGTGAGTTTCTCATAATCAAAGAGCTAAGCACTTTCCATTTTTGCAATCAATTTAACACCGATTCCGAACAGTTTTTTGAGAACTTCTGCATTTACTGCGTTGCTCTAATTAAGTGGATATAGTCGCTGGTGAACGGGTTCGGGAAACCAGTTTAGTGCCGATGAATGAGGAATCTTCATTTGTTTAAACAGGTTCTGGTACGGTGGTTGTGATTATCCAATCGGTTCCTATAGGAGTCTCTGCATTTAGATAAGCCTAAATTAAGCGGATATAATAGGTGGTAATAGTGTGGCCGTCGGTGGTGCAATGGTTAGTGTGCGCGGCTCTTGTACATGAGATCCTGGGTTCGAACCCTGCTCTGACCACCTTAAAAAAAAAAAAAAAAAATTTCTTTCGGCGGCGGTCACCTATTATATCCGCTTAATTTAGGCTCGCATAGTGACGGCGACACTATCGAGTATATAGCCATGAAAAAGCTTCTCAAAATACCGTTCGGAATCGGTGTAAAACTGTAGGTCCCAATCAATGAGTGAAAACTGGAAAGCGCACAGCTCAGTGATTGAGAGAAGTTCTCCCCGGTCCCTTCATGGGATGTAATGGGAAACCATTTATTTTTTTTATAATAGGTGGTAAACGGATTAGGTTTACTGATTCGGTGTCGGTACCAGTGAAACCTGAATCGACATTCGATCGAACCATGACCATCGGGTACTGTTACAGTGATTGTAGGTATTCGCGCAGTTTCTATAGGAGTTTCGACATTTGGATAAACCTAAAGTAAACGGCTATAATCGTCTGTGAATAGATTCGGGTTGCCAGTTCGCTGCTAGTGACCCAGGAATCGGCATTCGGTTACACGGGTACAGATAGTTTGTTTGCAATTATTGAACGGGTTATTAAAGGAGTCTCGGAATTTGTAAGTGGATATAATATGTGGGGTACGGATTTGGTTTCCTGGTTCAGTGGTGACCGTGAATCAGATGTCGTCATTCGGTTAAAAGATTGACAGAAGGTACTGACATAGTGTTTGTAGGTATCAAGTCTGTTTCGATAAGAATCTCGGCGTTTGTATATCTTATAGTAAGTGGATAGAATAGATGGCGAATGGATTCATGTTATTGGTTCGATACCGGTGAAACAAGAATCGACATGCGGTTAAACGATCAGCATCGAGTACTGGTACGGTGGCTGTACGTGTTGAATCTGATTCTATAGGAGTCTCGGCATTTAGCCTAAAGTACGCGGATGAACAGACTTGGGATAGTAGTCCTGCGCTGGTGAATCAGGAATCGACATTCGGATAAACGGGTACAGGTTCGTTGGCGGTAGGTGTCAAATCGGGTTATACAACCCTAGTTCTGGTTCGGTGATGGCAGACACATGTGTTGGGTTGTAGAATTCGAATATGATTTCGGCATTCGTGAAACTTCTCTTCTCTTCCTCTCGTGAATCCATGATAATCGTAGAGACAAGAAACAAGGCAAGGAAAAAAGGTGTAGTAACCAAGTGTAGCAAAGTTTTCGAACTATAAAAAGGTGCGGTGCCTACAAAAGTCTAAGCCCTCGTACAAAAAAATGTGTAGTACCACAAGGTTCAGAAGCTTCCTACAAACAAAAGTGCAGACTCCCAAGTGGATAAATGCTTTGTAGACACAACGGTATAGTATTCACGAAGATGAAAAACTTCGTACAATCAAAGATGCAGTGCCCGCGAGGAGCAAAACCTTCGTACAAGCAAACGTGAAGTAGTCACGTGGAGCTAAATCTTGGTACAAACAAACGTGTAGCACACACGAAGGGTGAATCCTTCGCAGTACTCAGGAAGAGTAAGGCCTTTGTTGAAACAAAGATGCAGCACTCACGATTCTGGAGCCAAAATTCGGCTCTCAAGCCGGTGCCTAAAATTTAATCTAGCGGACCACGAGCTGGGAGATAAAGTTGGGAGTCGGTTCCCGAGTCGGGTTCCAAAATTGAATATGCTACCTCTCGGCTCTTGAGCCAAAGTCGAGAGTCGGTTCCCGAGCCGGGATCCAAATTTGAGTATGGCGGCTCTCGGCTCTTGATCCGGGAGCCTAAGTTGAACCCGGCTATCCAGCCGGAAGCCAACGTTGGCAGCTGGGCGCTGAGCCGGGAGCCTAAAGTGAATTCAAAAATGTTCCCGCGAGCCGATAACTGACTATCTGAAATTGGGAACGCTCGGGAGCAAGATAATGCTGACAAGATAATGTGAATGTGTAGCACTCATGATCCTGGAGCCAAAGAACATGGTGGCTCTTGAGTCGGCGGCCAAGTTGGCAGGTAAAATCGAATCTGACGTCTCTCGAGCCTGAAGACAAAGTTGGCAGTCACATCCCGAGCTAGGACCCAGAACATGGCGTCTCTGGGTTGTGCAGTAGGAGCCAATGTTGGGAGCCAAATCGATGTCATCAGGGTACGTCTTTGAATACATTTCGCACTGTTTAATTCTGATTCATTCTACTGACGTGGCCTATGCAGCGATTTTGATACGCATAACTACGTCGATGTCGGGATACAGATTATACCCGTGCTTTATCCGACGTTGATACTCGCCGTCTCCCATTAAAAAACCATATACTTTTCTTTGCATTTTGCTCTCGAAGACTACTAGTGATGTTTCATCAGCACACGATATGATCCAGTATTCTGTGCCATAAATCAAGACAGATTGTATGATAGTCTTATATAATTGAATCTTCGTTTCGCGGGAGAGGGTATTATCTCTAAAGTGCATAGCCCGAAAAAATACCTATTTGCAAACACAAATCTCCGTTTGATTGGCTGACATTATTGCTTCCGTTCACGGCAGATATCAGGTAAACAAAATTGTTCTTTATCTCAAAGTTATAACGATTATCAACGTTCACCTTTCCAACTAATCGAATGGATGTTCTACTTGTTGAAATAATTAATTTTGCCTTGTTCTCGTTTACTGTCAAGCCCACTTTTTCTGATTCTTTCTCAATTCTCGATAATAATGCAGCAACTTCTCGCAGATTTCGCCCAATGATATCTAAATCATCAGCAAACGCCAGCAGTATGTGACTGTTGCTGCTTATCAGTTTATTCGTGTTGACTGAAGCAGTTCCCACGATGATATCAATTAATATATTGAAGAGATCGCCTGATAGGATGTCGCCCTGCCTGAGGCCACTCCTCGCACTAAGTGGTTCGGTGGGATCTTTGCCAATACTTACAGAGGATTTCGTGTCGGTCAATGACATTCTACAAGGCGTGTCAGCTTAGCAGGAATACCAAGGTCCGACATAACTTGGTACAGTTTTTCCCGTATCGTGATATCGAAGGCAGCCATGTAATCGATAAAGAGGTGATAGCTGTCGATTTGTTATGCGTGGAGTTTCGCCAGAATTTGTCGTAAAGTGTATATGTGGTCAATAGTTAACTTTCCCGGCCTAAAGCCATACTGTTAGCAAACGGCTTTAGTCTTTCGCACATTACGTTGAAGAGGACCTTGTATGGGATAGATAAAAGGCGTATTCTACGACAGTTCGTACAAATACTCGGCTCGCCGCTTTTGAAAACAGCACACATTATGCTGAGACGCGAGTCGTTCGACGTGCATTCTCCTAGTTAGATTTTGGATACGAGCTGATGTATTCGTCTTTCCATCTCATAATTACGAGCTATAAACAGTTTAGCCAATCAGCACCAGCGGATTTCTTGTTCTGAAACCTGGAAGTTACAGTTCCGACTTCGCTTTGGCTAGGAGGGGGGCGGTCAACACCATCCTCCTGTATGTGTTCCACACCCCCATCTATAAGTATATTGAATTCTCGTGGGACAAGTAAAGCAGAGAGGTGATGTCTCCAAATTTTCAACATACTGTGCTCATCTGTGACAAGATTCCCTTCCTTATGTCTGCAAAAGGGGGTCCTGATCCATTTATATTTTTTTGGCTTTATACTTTTCGGTAGAATTTACGGGCCTTATTCTCCTTTCTGTAATATTCAATCTGCTCAATTACGCGCTTCTTCAGCAACTATTACTCCTAAACAAACGGATTTCCTCGCTTTTCTTCTCCTTATACCGCTCTGTCATGGCTCGCGTTGCAACTGCCTAAAGCGTTGCCTTATGTGCAGCTCTTCATCGTTCCAAAAATATAACAAAAATAATGCAAAAAATTTACGAGTCTGGCAACACTACACGTAGTTACATAAAATGCTTACAGACTGCTAGTCTACAAATTGACAAAATTTTATTAAAGTCTGGCAACTTTGAGTTTTGATTTAGACAGTTCAAGTGCATGTGAAATATGTAACGAAGAATTGTCAATTACTTATACGTCTTCATATGTTAATGCGTATAATTAATATGAATTCTAAACAACATAACTCTAAATGTGTAAAAACGAACTTCCAAGTACTTATACGTCTCCATATGCGTATAATTAATATGAATTCTAAAACAACATAACCTTTATATAAGCTGGTCAGAGTTCAACTGGTCTAACTTCACAAAACAGAAATTGGAGAAAGCGAGACAAGAAATTTGAGACTTCTGTGTATTCTCAAACAAAGCTAAAGCAAGGCCTCCAAACAGTTATTGATTACACCTTTAGGATGAGGATTATAAATGACGAGGTTTTAAAGATGACACGATTAGGATCCTTTTGTTATAATGGCTTTACAATCTCAAAATTTGTTAAAATTTGGAATTAGATCTTTTGGCATCTGATTGGCTTCTATCTACATTTAATCTCACTTTTGTGTTTGTCCTACTTCATGTTCTACTTCATGTCTCAATTTATGTTGTGTCGCTGCCCTTAACTTGTTAAAGACTTCATTCGGAAATATGATTAATAAACTAAAATCGTTAACATGAAATCCTAACCACAAACAACAATATCACATAACCTTAAGGGGCAACCCTTCACCTTTTTTCATATCATACCCTGTTAATGCCGACTGTCAGTATTAATTCAATCCTATCCTTTATACATTAATTTCACCAAAAAGGAAAACGGAAGTAAAACAACAAAGTGGTAAAAGTGTACACTAGCCCCCTAACCAAAAAAGGACAAAAAAGAAACTGTGCTATATTAATGAAAATACCTCAAAAGTGTTGGAGCCTTCGGCTGGATGTTGCATGCAGGTTGATTGCCCTTCTCACCCTTGGAGCGCACACATCACAACGAAAACATGAAAATTATTGCGGTAAAAATGCCAACAGCAGTGACAGAAATACCACCAAATTCATATGTATGTGTCTTATTAAAACAGGATACAGAATAATTTTGTTCCTTTCATGTCATAGTGTTGGTGAGTGATTGCACGAAGGAGTGTGATAGTAAAAGTAAAAATGAGTGCGTGTTGGTTAATTCTCGAAGGGAAATTGTAAACGACACAAGTGTGTTCTGTAAGAGATGGCGTGTTAGCACGAACAGAAATAATAGTTTTGAGGCAAAATATGGGCGAAAAGAAATTTATTACAAATGTTGGCAAAACTGAAGAAGTAATTGAAAAAAAACACATAATTTTGCCAGAAATTAGCAGCAGCTAGAAGATATGTTGAAGTGTAAATGAAGTGTTTGGTTAATTGAATAAGTTTCGTTCAAGCAATACAGAGTTGTATAACTGGAAAGAAATAAATTAACTAAAAAAAAGTATATATATATATATCGTCAACTCAGTATTGGAGTTATTCATATGCAAGTAAAATCATATGATTTTAAATCACTCCAATAATGAGGTGGTATTACATAAAAATGACAAGACTGATCCAAAATTTTTTCAACAACCCTAATGTGTTAACACATTATCTTGGTTGCCGAATTCAAAATTAAATTATATACTAGAGAATTCCTTAATGACACACACACACAATCAAAATCAATGCCATTAATGCTTGATTTTTTTTAATACCATATATAACCATAATCAACACTCTTGTTCGTATATGCTTTGGATTTTATTGAATCTTATCAACATTTTATAAATTTTCTTGCGAAATTTTTCTCATTGCCATAATACTCTAGTGTTGATTGCATTAGATGGTTCGGTTGTTCGTTTTTTACTTCATTCTTAACCAAACTCTTTGATTTTAACCCACTTTATTGCAATTTCCCATCCATGCAACCACTGCAACGTATACGTAATATTTATTCAATCCATACATCTTTCTCTCTCTCTCTCTCTTACTCCAACTTATATAGCAAATGCGATAATCATACGTTCAGGTGCACATATCACATTTTTATTATTATTTGCCAATCTCAAACGAACGCTTTTGGGGCGGGGGCTTCATTTTTTACTCTCTCTCCTCTCTTTAGCTCTTTTTGTATGATAACGAAGGATTTTAGTCACGTTTGGCACATGTTATGCATATTTGAAATCATTACAAAATACTTTTGAATTAAAGTAATATATGCTAATAAAACGCACCGAAACCCATAACTATTCAAACTATTGTGATTGTGTGATGTGACTAGGATCAGCATGTGTGCATGTGTCTGTGTATGTGATGCGGTTATGCGTATCCCTGCATGTGTTAGCTCAATACATGTACAACGAATGCATACGTGCAAGTACCTAATTTGAACATAAAATGAATTCATTTAAAGGGATGGGGAAGGAACTCTAGTTGAACAATTTTGTAAGAGTCTTGATAGTTTTGTGAATGATAGTTCTAGGATCGAAGTAAAATGAACTTAGTTGCAACTAAGAAAATGGAATTAGAAGTCGACGCCATTGTCCTGTATGTGCTCAACATCTTCATCTATATTGCAGCTTCCTGGGACAAGTAAAAGAGAGAGGTAATCTCTCCGAATTCGCAACATACGCTGCACATCTGTGACAAGATATCTTGGTAGCCTTATGGACGTATTTATGTTGGAATCTCGTACTACTCACAACCGTGGCTAAATCTAACAGTCGGAAAGTGATGACGTATCGGAAGTGATGGTGTGTACACTGAATTTACCTTTTGTTGGTTCAAAGGCATTTTCTTTGCCAAATTTAGTATTAAAATCACCTAGAACAATCTTAGTGTAATGTCCAGGGCAGCTGTCGTATGTTTCCTCTAGGCGCTCGTAGAATATTTCCTTGGTGTCATCATGTTTTTTTTCTTCCGGATGGGAATACTCACGGTGTTGAATCTTGAGACCAGATGTCGAATTCCTTTGCCAACTACAAATCCACAACCACATTCATGCCTTTTCTCATGGCAGCTGTAGTATATACCACAGTTCTTCTTTCTTGAACAGCTATGACCTGTCCTGCCTTATAATTCTCGAGGATATCTGCCAGTTAGATAGTGACACGGGATCTGTGCATATCCATAATTGTGGTCCTTGTAAAGATTGAGTCGTAAACACGTAGGAGGGTTTGTGTTTATCATTTTCATTTTGTATTTTCATTGCCAATATAATTGTGGCGGAAGGCAAGTCCAGCCCCAGGATAATTATATTTCAGACGCCCATTATGGATCAGATGTTGACCAGAATGCAGTGTGTCGGAACTGGATGTGTGTTTCATTACTTTTGAGCCGATGTTGGCGTGTAGCATTGGCTTAGCCGTCTTAAAAGTAGAAGCGAATATGTCCGCTAGTTCCAAGGGTTTCAGTGACAGGGTCACCTCTTTAATCTGAGATGCATCAGTGATCGCATTGCCAATCAGGTTGCTCATTCGTTCCATCTTCTCTCTCTAGCTGGCTAAAGCAATTCTAATCCACAGAATTCTATATTTTAAAAAAATTAACCAGTATTGGCTTCAATACTCGACAGTCTTCGAATCGAACGAGATCTAGGGGAAGATCTTTACAATTGCGTTGCCATTCGGTGATAGTCGCCGGTGTTCAGGTGCGGGTAACAGGTGCAATTATGGCAGAACTGGGAGTCATACTCTATACGAGTACTGGTATTTGGTGAAAATCGGGGCTTTTTGGTTCGGATTACGGGTGAGGTGACATTATAGCTGGGTTTCGTTCAATACACAAGTGTTACCTTTGGGCTGACTTCAAGTTCGGATTACAGATGCAGTGAAGGCGAAACTAGGACTCGTTCCCGACTCCAGTGCTACCAGTTGGTGCTAATGGGCGGCATCCTGGTTCGGCTTAATCGTGCGGTGGCAGTATAACTGGGCGTTGCCCTCTCTTGGTTCTTGGTGCTAATGGATGGTGCTCAAGTTTAGATTACAGATGCGGTGGTGGCGAAACTGAAGGGTTTTCTTTGCACGAGTGTAACATTTGTGAAGGCGAAACTGGGACTCGTCCTCGACTCTAGTGTTACCATTTGATGCTAATCGGCGGCATCCAAGTTCGGGTTAAAGGTGCGGTGATAGTGGAACTGGGCGTCACCCTCTCTTGGTTCTTGGTGCTAATCGACGGTGCTCAAGTTTAGATTACAGGTGTGGTGGCGGCGAAACTGAAGGGTGTTCTTTGCACGAGTGTAGCATTCGGAACTAGTCGGCGGCATCCAGATTCGAGTTAAAACTGCGGTGATGGTGACGGTAACGATGGGACTGGTCGCAGCCGTATACGATAGTGTTAGCAGTAGATAGAAATTGGCAGTGTCAGTGTGACTATTGGGATGATTAAGATTGCAGTAGCTGGGTAATTAAGAGTCAAAACCTTCATATGAATAAAGGAACCACCGTAAATGATTTTTTTGTTTATCACAGAGAAAATTATTTGACTGAATCAACAAATGTTTGTTTACCGCAGTAATAACACCGAAGCGAAATTTTTTTTGTTGCTAAAATGTTCGTGTCTCTTAAAAGTTTACTGAGTTTCGAGATTTATTTTTTTTTATTTTAGCCGTATTCGTGTTTTTAGGATTTCTGAAAAAATCTTCCATTCGAATTGGACCACTTTATCAAAACGCCTTAGAAACTCGCAAAAATTGGCCAGTTTTTAGATTGGACACTTCGTTTTCGAGATATATACTTTTTTCTAAATTTTTCATAGTTTCGATCCAAAATGGGGTAGGATACCCTGGGTAACCCATTACCCATCGTTATGAGTCATGTGTAAAGGCTGCGTACCTAAACCGTTTCCCATAACATCCCATGAAGGGATTGGGGAGAGCTTCGCACAACCAGTCAGCTGTGCGCTTTCTAATTTTTCACTCACTGATTGGGACCTACAGTTTTATTCCGGTTCCGAACGGTATTTTGGGAAGCTTTTTCATGCACGTGAAAATCTGTATTTTTTTTGTTTGGATGCAAATATAAAGTGTGTTTGGCGCTTGTCGCAAATATAATATACTTGTATCCAAACATATTATGTTTGCAACTCAATATTACATGCTTGAGACACAATGATTAATATGTTATAATACATGTGTTTGCGACCCACATATATTTATGTTTGTGATACAAATACAGCTGTGTTTGTTGCACTGTCTATGCTCTCTCAATAGCAAGAGAATAAAAGAAGGATATCGAGAGAGTCTATTTTGTAAGTGTGTATCTGTATTTTTGAATTATTCTCTCAGTCAGTGAGTCATAAATATTTCTGAATGTGCGTGCAAATTGCAGATGAAGTCAGTGTTTCTTATTACCTTTTAGTTTCATGTATTCAGTCGTCAATGCTTCATCGGACAGATGATATAAAAAATGCTTGATCAGTGAAAAAAGAATAAACGAAGGCTCGGATGCTTAAATGGTTTGTGATGTTAGTTTGGTTTTTGTGTATGTGTTTCGTATATATGAATGTGTGCTACCAAAGTGAGAAACGATTTTGATAAAAGAAACTGGAAAGGGCAACAACGTGAAGCCCTCTGTCTGTCCAAGCATTTACTGAGAAAATCGGAACGACGGACCGTTTGAACTAGATTTGTATATATGTATATATACTTTTTGTACCAATGCGTAGTGATAACCAACGCATAGCTGAAACCTTCCGAAAATAAAAAGTGAGAGACAACAAAGAAGAAGCAAAAGAGCAGCATATTCTCATTTAATGAAAAAAAAACGCATAATGCATTTATGCACCTAAATGTAAAAAATGCTGTTTTAAGTCTTGTAATTTGTTGTATTAGTTATTAATAGATGTGGATTTATATTGATAAAATTAATTATAATAAATAATACATACATATATATTGCAATCAAAGAACAATTTGTTCATAAATATTATTATGTTTGGGGGGAAATACGCATATATTTCCACGTAAAAGCATACATGTTTGCCGTAAACATGATGCTGTTTACAGTTAAACACAAGTGAGTTCGGGACTTGCACACATATTAATGTTTGAAGTGTGTTCCAAACATATACATAGTTCCTGCAGAATATGTTTGGGAGAATATATTAGAGAGGCCGTTATTTTTCAGCGTGTGGCTAAGTACTCGATAGTGTCGCCATCACTAAGAGAGGCGGCCGACGCCGAAGGAAATGTAAGGTGGTCAGAGCGGGGATCGATCCCATGTTCTCATGCACAAGATCCGCGCACACTAGCTATTGCGTCACTGACGGCGTACCTACACACTGAAAATGTATGGCTCCAGAAACATATTGCAGGAACCATGTACATGTTTGCCAGCATTGTCTTCGTGAATTGAAGATCTGTTGTGGTTTGTTTCTTTATTGTCTGTCATGTGTTTGTCTTCAGCAGTTTTCAACAATCACAGCCACATTAGGGTCACAAATAAATATACTATAACCTATTAATCATTGTGTCCCAAACATGTTATATTGAATAGCAAACATAGTGTGTTTTAACACAAGTATACTATATTTGCGACAAGCCACAAAGACGTTACATTTACATTCAATCGACAAAATTAAACAAATTTCAACATCGCCGTGGGTAACTACCTATTGTTTTCCCCATACACTGAAATGTATTTTATCTTGTGTTCAACCATGACACTAAGTAGCAAGCGAAATATTTTTGGGACAAAAGTAGAATTTTTTCTCACAAACGAGATTTTTTTATTTTGTGTTTTTGCAGCTGACAGGGATCTTACGCATGTGTAGGAAGTATCAGGTACGAGTGTAGAGTTTGTACTTCTCTGCGAGGATGAAATTTGCTGATATATAAACAATTATTGTGTTTAGCTATCCTTCCCCGTTTTCAGTATCATCTAAACGAATATTTTTTTTTCAATAAAATGTTGTGGAATTTTTTAAACATTTCCAAGGAAAGAAAAAATTCAATCAATTGTAGGATATCCTTTAAAGACCTTTTCCTACGTTCAAATGACACTGAAATTTTAAATCTCATTTTGTTAACAGCAACTTTCTGATGTCCTATTTTACTGTTTTACGATTCGTTTACGATGCTATTTTCAATTTCAGTTTTCAATTTCGCTCTTGTTGTTTTTGCTATTTTTTTTTCCTGTTTATTGTTGTTGCAATAATTCTCTGTAAAAGTAATGCCAAATTTACTTTTGAAGTGGCTGTATCGTATCGTTTGTTGTTGTTTGCGCTATCGACGGCTCTTCATTTAAGTGTTGCCATTCAATTTCAATAGATTGCGTTTTTTCTATGAGTTTTTGTTGTGCTATTTTGTGTCTTTATTTTTCATTTATCGGCGTTTTTATGAGTGTTTTTTTGTTTGTTACACTTTGATGACTTTATAGTGGTGGTGGCACTTGTGTTTTTTATGTTATTCATGCTGGTTTGTTTTTTTCATTATCCTTTTTGATGTATTTTTCCCAACTGCTATTCGTTTTTTGGATATGCTTAGGTTGCTCGCATTCAGTTTTTCCATTTTGTCCAGAGTCTAAAAAAAATTCAGTTTGTTTAATTTGTTTACCCCTTGTTGTCAAAGGAAATGTTGAGTTTTGACCATAAACTAAATGGTAAAAGTTTTTGTTTGATTGTTGAGTTTTGAAAACAAAAGGGAATATTTCAGTTTGTGCGGGTAAAGTTGTAGGTAAATGGGAATGAAATCTGTTAATCCACAGGATATTTTTGTGTGTTACCTTTTTAGATTTCATTGGTAGCCAGTATGAAAAGATCGTGTAGGATATGGCCCATGAAGAAATGGGAATGCGAACAACTGTCCCGAGGAAAAAATACCGGTGGCTATTAGTAGACTCAAGACGCCTCATAGCTGGGACGAAATTTATTTGATTGTTCAAAGGTAGCAAAGGTTGTGATTGGTAGCTTGATACCAATTAGAGTCGTGAATTACTTGTTGAGTATCAACTTGGCCATAACCTTGTCGTATGGTATTTATGAGCGCATTTTCGTCACCACATTCAGACACGAGGTTAGAGAGATCATCCTGGCAATTTCGGACATGCGTTGAAAGATCAGACTTTGGGGGGGGGGGGGGGGGGTTCTTTCTGATATCATAATGATATCGAGTTTCAGTTGGATTGGAACATAAGCCAAAAACGATGTACAAGTCAAAATTTCTCTTCACTCAAATGCCAACAAACACAATGAGTCAAACCCTAGTCATTCTCAGTTCTCGCTCTTGCTCTCTTCATTGAATATTTCAATACACGAGCAGCTTCTCGATAGTGTTATTGTATATAATTATACAAATTGCAACCATGTTGAAGTAAAATTACATAAACTATACAAAAAGTATGAAATAATCAAGATATGACGCGTGAGAGAAATGCCTTTGAGTGAATTTCTAGCACTTTTTGGTTCTCTTTCACCAGGGTTGCCAAATTGCGCACATCTTCTGGTCGTCTAATTCTAGGTCGTCTTTGCATAAGCCAGCCTGGATCAATTAGTCGGAATGTGAAGAAGACTGACTGGCCTGGGACCTGCTAAGGGATTTTGCCTTGATAACCAAGAATATAGATCACGAATGCTCTCAACAACTCTCCACAAATCTGTGTTCACAAAAAAAAAACCAGTGAGGAAGAACAAGTCTCAATGCAGAATTAGCGGCCGTAAGGAAGTCAGGACGAAGAATAATATAGCTAAGTCTGAAAGAAATAGGGACGACTGGTATAGGTAGAAAGTGGAGCTAAGGCGGTATACGGATACACTCAGACTACCGAAGTTAAACTCGTGGAAACTCTTTTGTTAATCAATCAATATATAATGAATCAATATAAGGTATACACGCTGAAAAATCTGCTTATTTATTGTTTGAATGTAAATATAACGTGTGTGTAACTTGTCACAAATATAGTATACTTGTGTCCAAATAAACTGTGTTTGCCTTCAAAATTATATGTAGGAGACATAATGATTAATATGTTATAATAACCCAAATATCGCTTGGATTGTTGAAAACTGCTGAAAACAAAAACGTGACAGACAACAAAGAACCAAAAAAAGCAGCAGACCTTCAATTCATGAAAACACTGCTTGCAAACATATACATGGTTCCTGCAATATGTTACAGGAACCGTTTTTTCAGTGAGAAAGAAGTTTCAAGACTAAGGCAAATATTGGAAACACGATGGACGGGGAAACTGTAGGAGTCTTCTAGGCACTACTCTACCTGAAGTGCCGATTGACTTCATCTCCTCAAATATATCTAGTTCCCTGGAAACTCGCAGAATGAGGAGATCGATGTAGGTGAACATGGTTTCTCATTACATCCCATGAAAGGATTGGGGAGATATTTCTAATTTTTTATTCACTGAGTGGGACCTAGAGTTTTACACTGGTTCCGAATGGCATTTTGAGAAGCTTTTTCATGGCTATATACTCGGTAGGGTCGCCATCACTATGCGAGGTGACCCTCGTCGAAGGAAATCTAAGTGGGTCTGAGCAGGGATCGAACCCACGTTTTCATGAACACAAGTAGCGCACTACTATCATATGCCTGGATATTTCTCCATGAACACAATATTTAGCGCAGATCTTTTAACGAGATGTTTCGGTTGCAGAATATTCCCCTTAAATAAGTGCCAGGGGAATTCTATAGAACTGGATTTCGTAATCGTTGTAAAAGTTTAGTTACTAATCAGTGGATCTAAAAATAGAAGGCGAACAGCTTACTAATTCTGAGAAGATGGCAGAAACTGAAGCAGATGAGTTGCCATGGCGGGTGATGTCGACGAATGGCCCAGATTTTGTACGCACAGGATTTTTGCCGAATTTGAATATGAGGAGTTCAACAAAGTCTCTGTCCCTATATAGGCCCAAGTCCGCAATACTTGTAACAGTTTTGACGTTATACTGTTTGACACATGTGGCGAGTCTGAATGTTAGGTCAAATGAGTTTTGGGGAAGCTGAAGCGAGAAGTCCACTGAATATGTACTCGCCATGTGTCCAGAAATAGCCGACAGAAGGAGGTCAACTAGTTACAGACATCAGGGGTTATATACATTCACACCGAATGCTAACACCCATGTAGAGGATGATGTTCAGTACAACCATCACCTCGACAGTAAACCGCACCGGGATGCTGCCCATTATCACCGAATGCCGTTCAACGTGTCGAAAAGACGAATTAGCTATGTAGATTCTTCTGTTGCCTTCCAATTGCAGGTGCCACAACCAAATTCAAGTTGTCATGGCTGAATTTAGTCCTCACAACTTAAACTCGGTTGGGGCAACCTCTAATAGTTTGGGACGACCTCTAACTTCGATGTGATAACTACTATTGTGGTTGTGACAATCCCAAAATTCGGTTACAGCTAATAGGGTTAATTTTCCTGTGGTTGAAATATCTGATTTTAGTCCTCACAACTGACACTCATTTGGAGCAACTTGTAACAGGTTGTGACAACCTCTAAGGCGGCTGTGATAAACTCTATCTAGTAGGGATATTTTGACATCTAATGACGTAGCTCTCTAAATTCGGTTGTGGTGAATTCGGATATTTTTTACTCATGCACTGCACAATACAAAACATTTACTGCCGGTGGACATTATAAGAAACAAGATCCCATCTGAGTCTGTCAAGGGGTTAAGTCACATTTCGTTGTGGGTCATGATCAGCGACGGTCATGGAGCAGATTTGGATATGTGTGTGATGGCAGAGGACATTATAAGAAACAAGATCGCATATGAGTCTGTCAAGGGGTTAAGGAAAATTTCGTAGTGGGTCATGATTCGCGTCGGTCATGGATCAGAATTGAAGGTTGTGATAATAACCTGTAGTTCGGACGATTTAGTATCTAATGACGCTGCTCTCTAAATTCGGTTGTGTCTAATTGGGTTGTTTTCCATTGATGCACTGAATGACACATAACATTTACTGCCGGTAGACACTATAAGCAATAAGATCGCATATACATCTGTCATGAGGTTAAGGCTAATATCGTATTGTGACACGATCTGCATCGGTAGATACTTTTGCATTTGTTGACTACATGGAAGGCGCTTGAATATCCCATCAATATTCAATGCATCAACATGCATCAATATTCACACTTTGGTGTGGAAGTGTGCATTTCGGATGTTTCGAAACTGATTGATCAGATGGGATATGGGATCTTATGTTCATCTAGGGATCAACTGGTGTCCCATTCTCTTAGACTACTTGCTTTGGTGTAGAAGTGTGAATTTCTAGGTGGATGTTTCGAACCTGAATGCTCAACTAAAGTATGGGATCTAATACTTATGTAGGGATCCTCAGATGTCCGTTTCTCTTAAACAACCCGATCAGTTTAACGTTAACCAGAAAAGGGACCCGTGGGAGTCGTAAGGGATAGTGCTTTCCCAGTGAGAGGGATCAATGCCAGGCGACTTTTGAATCCTTTGCAATGAGTCTTCTTTAATTCCACATCTGCCCCGGACTACAGCAGATCTCTTAACGAGTTGGCTCAGCAGTACGATATAACGTGCCATTAATTTAAAGGGGTGTTTTTAAATGTCTTCTTTCACAGTTCACTTGTGACTGGTGTCACACTGTTATCATATTTTTGTTCAGTATAATTTGGCAATTCATCATGGAAAGAACCACATCTCCACAATGTCGCGAAATTATTCAGCTGTGTTACGAAAATCAGCGCAGCAATAAATATTTCGAGCAAAATATGTTTCGTGCACTTTGAGCCACATATGGTGACACATTTCTGGCTAACTCGATACAAAAATAAACTAAAGTGCCGCATTTGTGCTGATGGCTAACTTGAAGAGATTCTCGAAATATCTCGGACATCTACAAAAATGCAATGTTTGTTGTGGTTGCTGGGCTGGTGGAATCACCGGTCCGTATTTCTTTAGAAATGAACTCGGACAGAGCGGAACCAGCAATGTCGAGTGGTATCTCTACTTGGCCGAAACTAAAGCCCTTGATGCTGGCGACATTTAGTTACAGTAGGACGGTACTAGGGCAAACACAGAGCGCGAAACATTGGCTTTCTTGAGAAATCATTTTTGTGAGCATCTAGTTTCGCGTTCCGGTCCTGTCAATCGGCCGCCTAGATTGTGTGATATCACACATTTGGGTTTTTTCTTTGGGTTAAAAAAAAGGTTTCCCATTGCATACTATGGAGGAATTGGGGAGAGGTTCTCACAACCAGTGAGCTGTGCTCTTTCTAGTTTTATACTCACTGATTGGGACCTACAATTTTACACCGGTTCCCAACAGTAGCTTTTTCATGCCGTAATACTCGATTGTGTCGCCGTCACTATGCGAGGTGACCGCCGCCTATATAAATGTAAGGTAGTCAGAGCAGGGATCGAACCCAAAATCTCATGTACAAGAGGTGCGCACACTAACCATTGTACCACCGACGTTAGGGTTATGTGCAGTAAAAAGTCTTCATCGATATTCAAGTCTTGGAAGGCAACAAGACTCTCGCGTAATTCGCGAGATACCGGTAGCAATGCTGGAAAGAGTGATCGAAAATTGTACCTTCCGCTTGAAACACCTATAGCGTAGTCGCGGCCAACATTTGAATGAAATTATCTGTAAATAGATTAATTCAGATTTTTTCTTTCTGGTCTTACTAAAGATTCCGACTTCTAATTCTCTTTAAGTGTTTTATTTAAAATTAAAAAAGGTCTAAGTAAATCCCTCTTCCAACACTTCCCTCAATACCATTAACGCTATCTAGCAAACATCCTTCATAAGCGGCATTTTGCCCGACCGATGGGTCTTCAAGCATAAAGCAAATTATGAAAAGGGGCATAAAGGATATTCGGAGTGTCAAGGATATTCGGTTTAACATAATTGATCGCAAACACACACACACTCACACACACACCACTAACATTAACTCATACATATTTGCCTGTATGAAAATGCACGCATACAAACGTATAAGCAACCAAACACATACCTTCGTTTGCGACATGAAATACCCAATAACCGACCACTAATACTGATAATATCAACCACATCACATACACAAACAACATATCCTGTTTGTGTACATTTTACAAACACACGTAAACACGCACCCACACTAACACACATACACACACATACATAAACACCCCTGCGTTAATGTATTTACAGACATTCTGATGAAAGTTAACATGTATTTTTGCATAAAATATAACGGCAACATCACCAACTACACACATACATATCCTTACACAAACACGTTTTGACCAAAAGCACGCATCGTTGTAAGTTGCTGTTGTTGCTGTTAAAATGATAAATGTCAGCGACATGTTATGCATGAGCATAAATATAATAAACAGCTCTAGTATGTGCTATGATATGTTAGCATGTATTAGTTTATAGCGGTGTGTCTGTGAGTGTGTGTGTGTGCGATGACACATAACTATAAACATCACCACGAATTCATAGACATATTCGCCATTCACATCCGCTTACACATGATATAACACATTTGCTACACTCACGCACACATTCAAATGTATGGTAATAGATCTTTTGCTTGTGCCCTTTATGGAGAGGACATCATTTGATGTAGTAGTTTCGTAGTTCCCTCTCTTTCCTAGTATGTCGTAGGGAGACTATAAAGTGTTGTTTAATTTTATTCAAACCATCTGCTGTATTTTGCCACATACCCACACAACTGTACATCTTTATACAGTACAGTACCAATACACTTACATGTCAACCGATTTTGCCAAAATATTCATATTTTCCCATTCCCTGATATGATTCGTGAGGTTTTGCTTTGAGAGTTGTAATATTTCAAAAACATCATGAATTTCACATCGAGTTGTGACTGTTGGATGGGATGGGATGCGTTGGGTTGGATTGGGTTGATTCCATGTCTGCGTGAATTTTTTTGTTTTTAGAAAATGTTACTTAAAATCTGTAAATAAAATAAAATATGTTGGTGCATGTTCGTGTTATCATAAATACAAATATGCAAATATGTACTATATGGAAAAGGGGGTAGGTATGATAAGTTAATACAAAATGGTGAATAATGACGTCTTTATAGCTTGTCGCAAATATAGTAGACTTGTGCCCAAACACAATTTGTTTGGTACTCAATATATATATGTTGGAGACACAATGATTAATGGATTATATTATATATGTTTGTGACCGAAATATGGCTTTGTTTGCTGCTGAAAACAATAACGTGACAGACAACAAAAAAACAAAAAAGTAGCAGATCTTCAGTTCATGAAAACAATGTTCCAAACATATACGTGGTTCCTGCTAAATGTTACAGGGGCATGTGTTCACCTTGTACGAGTTCACTTATCCATCAAATCACAATTTGTTCGATGAATTGTAGATGCAAAGAAAAAAATGTCGTTACGTCCAAATGAAATCTTAGATAAATGAACTTCGTGATTGTTATTGCAGCAAACGAATATTTGTTGAATCTAAAAAAAAATTGTTGTTGCGTAAAATAAACAAAATGGAGAACCGCAGCAGTTTAGATTAAGCGCTAACCCCACCGTAGAACCACTTAGTCTGCTCCAAGAAGCTCACTATCTTGCCTACTGCCATCTGTCCTGTAATTCTACAGGTTCTTTAATACGTAGGATTCTAAAGTTTACTACCTCCTGCCGGCTAATGCGGGGCAAGTGCAGAGGAGATATTCAAAGGATTCTACCTCTTCCTCATCGTTTCAGCTCCTACAAAAGTTATTGAGCCTGACGGTTAGTCTCACTACATGGCTACCAATTAGACAGTACCCTGAAACAAGCATTGATACCTTGAGCCTAGTTAGAGATAGAAAGTTCGGGGATCTCCTGTTGTCGACTATCGGCAAAATTTGTCTTGCGCATACACAATCGGCGCCCTTCGTCCAATACTTCTACATAATCATATACGATCGTTCTTACAGGACTTGCTTACAAGTCGCTAGGAGTCTGCCAACATGTTATTCGAATACTTGTGGAGCCTACAATGTAGTTCCTAGGCATAACCGTTCTTACAGGACATGCTTACAAGACGCCAGGGGTCTGCCAACATGTTATTCGAATACCTGTGGAGCCTGCAAAGTAGTTCCTAGCATAACCAGCTCTTTTCCTTTGAAGTTCTCAAAGATATCCCTTCGCTTATACCTATGGTACCCATATGAGCTAAACATCGCACTGCTATCTCACAGCGTTAAGGGGGCTGCGGCAGTCGTGGGTAGAATACAAGAATACGGATTCCAGCGACTTGGGAAGACATTGACCCCAAATACTGATGGACTATTATTCCTCAGTCAGTCGGGGACTTTCTAATAGCCCAAATTTCTGCCTGATACACGCTACAATGACCAAGTAATCTACCGGGAAGGGACATTCCTACTTCACTAGACTGAACACCGTACCCTACCTGATATTTAATTTCGAACCATCCCTGTAGAAATTCACATATCTCTCTTTACCAGGACTACATTTGTTTCAGGGATCCCTTTCCGGCATGAGAGTGTGGTATTTCTCAAAGAATACACCATGAAAATAATGGCACCAGCAACATATTGCAGGAACCAAGTACATGTTTGCAAGCATTGTTTTCGTGAATTGAAGATCTGCTGCTTTATGTTTCTTTATTGTCAGTCAAGTTTTTGTTTTCAACAGTTTGCAACAAACAAATTTGGGCAACATTTGAGCCAGAAATATATATATATTACAACATATTAATCATTGTGTTCCATACATGTTATATTGAATAGAAAACACAATGTATTTGGACACAAGTATACTATATTAGTGACAAGCTACAAACACGTCCTATTTGCAGCCAAACAATAGAAAAAGACAAATTTTTCAGTGTGTAGTTGTTCCGCTTTTGATTTGTCGACAAAATTGCGGGAATGTTAGAAGTGCCTTCCAGCACTGTTCCATAACTGACTACGACTATGCCCCACTATGCCCAGAGGCACACTTGAAATCAATCTGTCGACCTATAATCTCCACTGGCAACAAGTATACCTTTACATTCCCTGCATCAGTGGAAGTTGTGCGCAGTGTACCCATGAGGCACATCTGTGCCATTTTCCATTAACCATTATAGGTTTCTCAAGCACCCGCCTCCACACGATAACCGCACAGAGTACTTTATATGGCACTGCAGTTTTATGAATATTGGAGTTCCAATTTCGCTTTGGCTAGGACAAGCCTGTCGACGTCATCATCCTGTGTGTGCTCAAGACTCTCATCTATATTGAAATCTCGTGGAACAAGTAAATGAGAGAAGTGATCTCTCTATATTTCAAACATATTCTGCACATCTGTGGCAAGATTCTCATTTTTATCTCTAAAAAAGTGGTCCCTTATCCATTTCCATTGGTTAGACTTTGTACTTTTCAGTAGAGTTTATGGTTTTCATTCCTTCTGTAAGATTCAATTAGCTCATTCTCGCACTTTCTCCACAACTGTTGTTTCTTCTTCTCTCTCCTTTTCCCCTTATATGGTTCTGTCGCCGCTCGCGTTGCAACTGGCTGAAGTGTATAGGTTACTAATGCGGTCAACAACTTCCATAGGTAACATCTACCGTGGGTGGACATTAGACCGGGTCAGCCTCAATATAAAAAAATTGGTTCCCAAAGTCGAGGGCAAATATTAAAGATCACCTCGAGACAATTTCACAAAAAAATTTTTTCTTTCTTTTCCGAGCCCGTGAAAAACAGCCAAAATTATTTTTGGTCATAGAAAGTATGCAATAATTTGTAGTTAACAATTTTTCGACAGCGCCAAAAAGTATGCAATAATTTGCGATAATAATGCAAACAACATGAAAAAATATTCGTTTTAATGCTGTAACAACATCTTGTCCTACGTAACTTTTTTGTTTTTGAATAAAACTGTATACTTCCAAAGCAAAATGTTTTTGGTTTTTAAAAGGCTTTAATCCTAGAAAAACATATTTTTCAATTTTAGATGTAGAAACTGCATTAAATGATGCCTTCATTAGAAAATGATGTCGTACGTCAGCGACATCTATAGGACAAGTGTAGTACTCGTCGAGACCTATACGATGATCTCTTGTGTGTTACTATCGAGCCACATATAAAAAAACTACGATAAAACACGATTTTGGTTGTGTTTCACGGGCTTGGAAAATGAGAAACTGCATTAAATGATGCCTTCATTAGAAAATGGTGTCGTACGTCAGCGACGTCTATAGGACAAGTGTAGTACTCGTCGAGACCTATACGATGATCTCTTGTGTGTTACTATCGAGCCACTAATAAAAAAACTACGAAAAAAGAACGGTGGTGGCTATTTTACACGGGTTTGGAAAGGAACACTTTATTTTGTTTTTATATTGTATCGAGGTGATCTTTAATATTGACCTCGACTTTGAGTTTGGTCTAGTGGACATTATAGGATCCTACCGTAGGTACATCTCCATGGTGTTCACACTAAAACCCCCAAATTTATTATACCACCCTCTTTAAAACTATTAAAACTTATAATATGTCGTATTTAAGTTATCACGCTCTCTTGTCTATGTGGTTGTCTATATCCTTGTGCAACTACATACATACATGTGATAAGCCATCGATGTGATGTGATGTGATGTGATATGATGTGATATGTTGTGGTTTTCGTAGGCCCAAAAAATTGTATGACATGTCGGTATGCGACTTTATGTAGTACATTCAATATGTACATGTGTGAGTGTGGTTGAGTGTGTGTGTGTATGCAGTTGTACGTGTGTAAATGTCTAAATGACACAGGATCAAAGAGATTGTGGTGTGGTTGTACTTTATGAAATCATATTTCATATCGTTTTAACGCACACATACATTCTTATACATATATAGGTTGTCAACACAATTATTAAAGAGTATTACTAACACTAGCGCTATCTTACTACTATAGACATCCACATACATAAAGAGATTGATAGTAATACTAACTTACTTATGCACACACATATTTAGTCACACTTAGAGAACTGTCGCATTACTACACGCATACATAAATAATTTGTTGACAAATGTTTAAGTTAAGTGGGTGTGAGTGTGGGCGAGTGTGTGAGTGAGGATGATAGTGTGTGCGGGTGTTTAACTGTGTGTGGAGTGCATGTGTGTGTGTGTGTGAAGTGTGTGGATACCTTCACTACATTTGCAGGGAACTTGATATTTTTCTCCATGTATTTGAATGAAAAGGAAATGTCTTTCAGTTTGGGGGTTTTGTGTTGGAATTTTGTGGTCTTTTAAATAACTCTATACAAGAAGTTTTTTGTGGCAAATTTCATTTCATTTATGGCAACATTAGCAAGAAAATGAAGAATATTAAATACTTCAAAAAGGAAAGAAAAAGAAATATTTCAGATTTATAAACTCAATAAATTTCACACAATTTCTTTTAGTTTCGCATTAAGGTCCTTTTGTCAAAACCACACAGCAAAAGGTCACCCACATACTCAACCACTGTCGTAAAATCTCCCCCCCCCCTTCAAGCCACATAGGACATACCAACATACCAATACATCCCATAAAGACATTTGTTTTTATGTGTTTGTATTGATAAAAAAAATCAAATTTATATAAATTTGTATGGTAAATTGCATCCTATAAAGTTACAATCTTTAACAAACAATCTTTCATTCAATATTGGGCTGCTGTATGTGGCACAGCTTTGTCCTTACTGTTGGTTTCGATTCCAATACAAATGTAATTTAATACGGTTGTTTATGCCTCTTGATGTGTATGTACATATGTCTGATTGTTTTTCCCCGAAAAGATTGATTGTTGCAAGTAAAGGATAATGTTTTAAATTATTGTCCTCACTGTTGTTGCATTTGCCATTGTCTGTGATTAATCTATAAATTGTTTGAATGTCCATATAAATGGACCCATAGCCATTTGTTTGGTCTGTATGGTAATTGAAAAGAATGTTGTAGATCGTAAATCGTAATGGGAATCCTTGAAGGACAGGGACACAGAGCCAGAGGGAACAAAGAGAGAGAGAGAGAGAGAGAGCGAGTGTAACAAATGACATCAGACTCTGGGCTTATTAATTCTAGAGTAATATCTTCTGTAAACTTATGCACAGTGATTAAAAGGGGGACCTACTGAAACAGGAGAGTGGTTCCAAATGAGAATTCCGGTGAATAACATTCGCCACAGCCCGCATTTATTAACCGCAGCATCAGGGCAAGCGTCAAAAATATTCTTCAAAAACAAATTGTCAAAATCGATTGCCATTAATGGTCTGGAGAGAACCCCCAAAGAGGTAACAATTTATTTTTCACCAACACATCTGCAGGAAAAGAACGAATTTAGAAAAAAAAATTGTATATGCTTTAAATAATGATCAGCAAATTGTATCCTTTTTATATAAAATACGACATTTAGGACATTTGAAAATTTTTTTAGTTTTCAACGGTGATCACGAAGCTTTTTGCCATAAGATGCGCAGTTTTTCAATCACCAGTTTGATTGACTGGTAGTTTACAGAAGACATTTTATCAGAGCAATGATGGTGCGTGAAATTCGGGGCGGTAATTCCAGTTCGAATCACTACCTCATTACAGCAATTGTCCACACAAGGTTAGAGCACAAGGACAAGACAAAGTTAATGGGTTCGACAAGCAGAACTTCCACCCGATTAGATTAAAGGGTGAACGTTGATAACCGTTTGAATTTTGAGGTAGTGGACGAATGTATTTACTTCGGATCTGACGTAAACAGAAGGAATAACGACAGCCTAGAAATCAAACGAAGAATTGTGCTTGCAAACACGTGCTATTTATTTTTATATTTTGTAACCAAGGGATACTATTTTAATGAAATAATACATTCCCGGCAACGCTGACGACAAGGCCTTTGTTTTTTCAAGATCTTTTTGATGACATCTGGACAGAGATGGGGCTCAATCTCACCGATGATGTATTGTAACTCTGCCTTAAGCTCAGGAAGTGTGTAAGGTTTATTCGCATAAACCAGAGTTTTCACAAATCCTCATAGAAATAAATCACATGGCAATAAATCGCCCAATTTTCTCTTCGGAATTTCAGAAGATGATTCACTTTGGAAAACCTTGCTCCAGAAAATTTATTGTTGCATTCGTGGTCTGGTAGGTGACGTCGTCCTGCTGAAACCACATATCGTCCAGATCGGTGCTTTCAATTTGAGGCCACAATAACCACGTATTATGTTCCTGTATCGAATGTCATTCATTTAGTCGTGCAGTTTTATTAAGGCACCCTATATTTTCAGGAGAATTTTTCTCTCTAATACATCTGCATGTGATATTTGCCTAAATAGTTTAATATTTGCCAAACTTAACTTTTGACTACATCTTAATTGGTTATAGGATACCATGCGTATGATTATTACAGACAGGAGATAATAACACTCATACGTTCTTATATATGTATCCGCGACTAATTAATATTACTTATACGTTTTATGTTTTATTGAGTGAATTAATATTTATATTACAGTTTTTTAATCCATATTGCACTAAAGTAGTACGGGTTAACCTTTCATCTTGGGTATTGTTATGAGCGTGACTAACATTATATATTGGTTATATCTATAATTATTAAAAGTCAAAGGAAAATTTGATCTGAATTAAGAATGTTGAATACATTAACTCAGTTATCCCTTTATAATTTAAATTATACAGAGTTGTAGTTTATTATACTACTGTTACTGTGCTGATAATTGAAGACACGTTTCATTTTGAACGAAATTCGTTAACATTTTATTACATTTTTAAGAGAATTGCAAATTAGAAAGGAAAAAATGAAATTCAAAAACGACAACAACAAAAAACATCTACTATCTAACTAAAAACTTATCTTTATTAGTTAAACCAGCAGCAATAACAAAACAAACTCAAGGAAAATGGCAGCGAAACATCTTCTTTTTTTTTGAAGGGCAGGGGCCAAAGAAATGACAAGATGCTAAGAGTACACAGGAAAACCCAAGGAAACATCAACGTTTCAACATTTGCCACGCACAAGAACAGCAAAGAAACCAAACAAACCAGGAGTAACAGCGTTGTTGCATTTAGAGCGTGTTTTTTTATCTCGATTCCTTAAAACGCATCTGAATTTGAAATAAACACAATTTGATACATTTGGGGGGGATAGAGATGAGCGGCTGCCGCGATTTGGTGGGCCAACAAGGGGGATAGATCTCAAATCATTGCCAAGCAGCATCAGGGACATAAGGTAATCTCACTGAGTTAGTTTTATTCATTTGTGTTCTTGGTGTTTTCTTCCTTTAGTTTGTTTTGGTTGCTCATTTCATTCAATTACACCTTTGGGTGTTGTAATTTCAATTCGGTTCAACCACCAACGAAAAAAGTTCAAACGAACTCCAGGATAGACAAAAAAGGACATCGGTAGCAACAGCAAACATGTGGCTCCTGTAAAACACTATCCTCCTTAAGGTTTTATTTGAAAATAAGGAATAGAAGCTTTACGTTTGTCTGATGGAAGAAGTCATTATACACCATGGAATGGAAGAGAAAGCAAATGACGAAAAATGTAACAGAATCTTTAATAGCTTTCCAGAATGCCCTACTTTTCATACGATGGATACCATCTCAAATTGTGCAAGTAGCCGATGACATTGCGGAACAATAAGGAAGGATACATAAGTGAGAAAATATAGGGTGGCTGACGAAGATTGCAACAGAAAATAAACAGCCTAACATTTTTGTCAGTGTAATTAATGGGGTAAATTTTTTATATTCCAGTTATTGTTGCGTGAGTTTAAGGAAAATGGATGATTCATATGATAAAATAAGAATTTGAATTCAACAACGCTTTTACGCGTTACAGGCTGTCATTTCCGTCCACAGAGCGTTTAGTCGCATGTATGCCGGCACGCTTCCGAGCAGATAGACTATAATGAAGTTCGCAAATAATGAAGCCGATCATTGGACAATCATAAGAATTCCTTGTCATCAAGGTCCCTTAATACGGACTTGGGAAACTATTGCAGACTGGCCGATACGTTTGTAAATTACCCAGAAGATCATTCAAATGGTCATTGAGGACGAATCTGAATTGAAATGAATTTTTATGTTCTTTGGAACAAAGGAACACGCCTTCATAGGAACAGAGGGACAAGCCTATGTGGATACAAAGCCTTCGGAGGAACAAAGGAACAATCCTTCTTAGAAACAGAGCGCTAATCCTTCCGTAGGATGAGAGGGTTGATTCCTTTTAAAACCAAGCTACAAGACTTCGTAGGAGCAAAATTCCAAGCCTACGTAGGAACAAAGGGGCAATCATTAGTAGGTACTCAGGGACCAAACTCCGCAGGGTCGGAAGGACGAACCTCCAGAGGGAAGAACAACCCTACATAAGTACAGAGGTGAAATCCTTCGTAGGAACAAAGGGGCAATCATTCATAGAAACAGAGTGGCAAGCCCTCAGCAGCAACGAAGGGACATACCTTCGTTGGAACTAAAGAACAATGCCTTCGTAGGAACTGACGAACAAACCTACATAGGGACAGAGGGGCGAACTTCCATAGGAATGGACAAACCTGCATAGACAAAGAGTGACAAGCATCCATAGAAACAGAGGGATGAGTCTGCGTAGAAATAAATTAGCGCTCCTTTTCAGGACGTGTGGCCCAACCCTCCGTGGGATCAAAGTGACATGGTCTTCATAGTGACAGATGCACGAGTATCCGTAGGAACAAAGGGAATGTGCCTTCCTAGGAACAAACGGCAATGTCTTCGTAGGAACAAAGGTATAAACCGTCGAAGGAACAGAAGAAGAAGGCTTGCGTAGAAGAAACGCACATCCTTCACAGGAATAAAGTGACAGGCTTTCAAGGCAACAGAAGAACAGAGGGCTGAACCTACATATGAACTAAACCATTGTTGGAACAAAGAGACAAGCCAACGTAGGAACAGTATTAAAAGCCTCCGAAGGAATAGTAGGAATAAAGCGACAACACCTTGGAAAGAACACAAAGTAGGCAGTCGTAGAAAGAGAAGGTCAATGCTCTGTAGGAACAGATGAACGAGCCTTCGTATGAACAAAGGACCACTCCTTTAAAGGACCAGTAGGAAAACACTACATAGGATTAAAGGACAAAGACTTAGTAGGGTCAGAGACACGAACCTACATATGATGAAAACCCTTGTAGAAAAGAATTCGTAGAAACAGAGTTAAAAGTCAGAGTTAAAAGGAACAGAGAGACGAGCCATTGTAGGACAAAAGCGACAAGACCTTCGAAAGTACAAAGGGCAATTGGTGGTAACCCTTGTAGAAAAGGAGTGTCAAGGCTCCGTAGGAATAGACGGACGAGCCTCCGTTGGAGCGAAGGGACAAAGTCTTCGAAGGAACAAAAGGGCAAGCCTAGGTAGGAGAAAACGGACAACACTGTCGTAGGACTAAATAAACAGGTCTTCGTAGGTGCAGGAGGACAAGCATCCATTAACAGAGGAAGGAGGCTCCTTACGACCGAAGTAATAAAAGCGTCTTAAGGGAAAGTATACAAGCTCCGTTGAAGTAGAGATATGAACCTTCATATGAAGGAATAAGTCTCCAAAGAAATAACGCAACAATTATTTCGTATTATCAAACGCAGAAGCCTTTGTAGCTAGAAATGTACATGCCTTCATAGGAACAGAGGGCGAAGGCCTTCGCAGGATAAAATGATAAAGTCTTATTAGGAACAAAAACACCGGCCTTGGTGCTAACAAACGGACAAGCCTGCAAAGGAGCTGGGGTGTATTCCTCAGAGGGTAAGAAGCATAAAGTCTTCGTAGCAAAAAATGACAGGCCTTCCTAGGGATAGGGGGATAAGCCTCCGTAGGAAAAGAGGGATGAACATCCTTGGGAAAAAAGGAAGAATGGCAAAATGTTTAGGTAGGAACAAAGGAAAAGGCCTTCGAAGGATCAGAGTGGCAAGCCTCCATTCGAAGAAAGCGGCAAAGTCTTCAAAGGTAAAAGGTACTAAGCCTTCTTGGGAACAAAGGCAATCATTCGAATAAAAAGAGGGAGGGCCTAGTCAAAAGAAGAAGCAAAGCCTTCGTAAAAACAGAGAAACAAACCGCCATGGCAATGGAGGTACATGCCACCGTGACAACAACGACACAGGATCTTTGTAGGAAGAATGTTTCGTAGGAACGAAAGGACAAGCCGTCGTAGGAACGGAGTGACAAGTCTTCGTAGGAACAAGGGGATACCCTTCATAGCAACAAAGGGATAAGCTTCCGAACGAACAAAAGATCAAAGCCTACGCATTAAAAAAGTAACAAGTCTTCGAAGGAACAGAGGGACAAATCTTCGTAGGAACAGTGGCACGTACGTCCGCAGCAACAAAGGCTCCATAGGAAAAAAGTGCAAAATTATGGTAGGGAAACGGTATGACACTTTGTAGGAACAGCCGGACGAGCATCCGTAGGAACAATGGGACAAATGCCTCATGGGACCAAAGGAAGTAGCCTCCGTAGGAACAGAGATATATGTCTTCGTAGGGGAAAGTTGTTACATTCCGTTGGAAAACTCCTTGATAAGAAGGGACAATTCTCCGTAGGAATAAAGGGGCAAAGCGACAATTTATTCGCATAACCAAAGTCACAAGCCTTTTTAGGTAGAAATGGATAAGTTTCCGTAGAAACAGGGGCACAAGGCCTTCGCAGGATAAAAGGACGAAGCCTTCGTATTAGCAAAGGGACGTGCCTTGGTAGGAACAAAAGGACAAGCCTTCGAAGGAGCAGAGGGAGCAGGCCTTGAAGGGAAAGACGGTGAAGAAGGACAAAGCTTTCGCGACGGCCCTTAATAGAGATATAGGGACTAGCCTCCTTACGCACAGAATGGCGAGATTTACCTCGAGAAGAACCTTCATACAAAGCGACAAGTCTGCGTAGGAACAAAGCGACAATTCCTTCATAGAAACAAAGGCACAAGTCTTTGTTGGAAGAAATGGACAAGCCTCCGAAGGAACACAGGAACGGACCTACGTATGAAGAAAACCCTTTGTAGGAACAAAGAGACAAGGAATAGAGGTACAGTCCCGCGTAGCAACAGAGGGGCAAGCCTCTGGAGGAATAAAGCGTCTAGACCTTCGGAAGAACAATGGGTAAGTCCTCGTAGGAACAGAGTGACAAAGTGGGAACAAAGGAACAAGGAATACAGGTACAATTCCTCTGGAGGAACAAAGTGGCTAGATCTTCGAAAGAACAATGGGTAAGTCTTCGTAGGAAAAGAGTGTTAAAGCTACGTTGGAAGAGACGGAAGAGAAGGAACAAGTTTTGAATGAACAAGACAGTCGCGGGTATAAAGGTATGAGCCGTGTTAGGAACAGATGCACACGCCTCCTTAGGCATAAAGGGGCGGGCCTTTGTTATTATCGGGTATATTTTCCTCAAGTACTTCAATCACTATTCGTCTACTGGTGACGCATAGAATGGACCACATCGAAAATGACATTTAGTCGCAAACCAGTATGTTATCGTCTGCCATTGTGCTGGGCAGTTAAGTGTCGTGCGAGTGTACTATTTGTTACCAGAGATGATAAAAGTGCTAGTTGGCTAACGCCGAAAGATAGTGAGGGTAATATGGGTCGGAATTGTATCTACGTTCCCATGGTTGAAGTTTCGCACACGCTGGCCTTGAAAATTTTTATAATAGTGCCAGACCTCATAACATAATAGAGTAAGCATATGTTTAGAGGGAAAAACCTATTTTATTAAGATCCCTTTCTCTCCGTTTCGATGTAGGGAATCTAAACTTCGTCGTAGTCCTTTAAAACTACTCAGAAACCTTTTTTGTTAAATAATTTTAAGAATCAAAATCACTTGCGTTCTTAGCATAGATGAACGGTTGAACAAATACGAATGCAACCAAAGGTATGCATGATATGATGGTCTGTTTTTCTAAGATTTTCTTTAAACTTAGATTCATTCAGTTACCCGGAATCCATAGCAAGATGGGTTGAGGATGTAATGGATTTTGCTAATTTGTTTTTTCATTTTCGCGAAAATCTGTTGATTGTCCCTTCCCCCTAAGATAACAGACAACTCCGTTTACGACAAGCAACCCTATGTCCTGTAGGTTTTGGAGTACACAAATTGTAAATGAAATGAATCTACTCCAAAATATCACATACATGAATTGTATTCATCCGGTGAAGGAACTGCGAGTTTATTGTATTTTTGTTTGTTTAGCTAAAATTAAAGTCATATCATATCAAAGGAATCCTGGTGCAGAGGCATACAATGGAATGTGAATGCCAGAATGGGAATTCCAGACAGGGATGATTTTCAGTTAAGTTCAGTTCTTTTAAAGGATGCAAATTTGCCTAAAGTCTCTCATCCCAATCATCATCCACATCATGCAACGTCGTTGGCTGAGCCTTTCATTTGTTAGTATTTGAAATTGTATTCTCATGTCTTGACTGTTCATTTCATTTCCGATTTCTTTTTTTTTTAATATATTCATAAATATAATAACAAACATAATGAAGAGCAGGATTTGATATAAAGAAAAGAGATATATTTTGTTTTTTTTTTTAATTTTCCTAAAAGCAAATGAGCCTCTTTGTAGGATATGAACTGTAATTTCCCTGTTGTCAATTTACTTCCTTAGGATTCCTTAAGATTTTCATTACGTTTCATCTGTTTTGCCATAAATCGGGTTTAATAAACCATTTCATTTCAAAGGACTCGCAAAGGACTATTTTGCGTTTGTGTGGATTTTTTGCTCTCTGACATTTTAGTGTTTAATAATGACTTCTTATGTTTTATTATCTGTTCTCGTTTTCGTTTTGTTTTTACTATTGACATTCTTTGCTTCATTAATCATCATACTTGTGGTCGTTAGGTTATATCCAGCTTTCTATGATTTTATTTTTAATAAAAAAAAAAGTTCCCTAATATTTTTTTTCTGCTTGTCAACGAGAAATCATAAAAAGTGGAAATATTTTTGTTTAAAAAAAGAAAAACATTTTCCCTGTTATGGGACAATAAAATAAATATGTGACTCGTAAAAAATCTCTCTCGAAAGAAGTTGTCGGAAGCAGGCAGTTTGATGGTAAGATTTGTGTATCCTACGTCATTCTGGAATTACTTTGTTCGTTTGTTTTAAAGGGATTTGGCCAAAAGTTTGTAAAACGGAAATAGGATATTGGCATTATGGTTTCCGGTAGTTAAATGTTTAAATAAGGAAATTGGTTTATAATACGAGTCGGGTGTATTCTTGTAATTTCAACAAAATCGAACAGGAAAAATAAATAATTTAATACAAAGCATTAAAACATTAGGCAATACCACAGTTAATGGTATATGAAATCCTTGGTAGGTCAAAGGGAATATCAAAACTATAAGAAGATATGAATACTATAATTTTTAAATCCCTAGATCCTCCTCTAAGCCAGATAGAAGTTTATCATTTGCTTTATTAATACAAAATTTAAGTAAATTGTTGTCAAACTGACGCTAATCGACTGCGTCATACATGATTATTGGAAACTTACGTATGATTAATATGACAGCACATCACATCACTCATACGCTCCTATGTATACGTAAGAAATTAATATTACTTATACAAAAGGAATTTGATGTCGGGGGCAGTAATTTTATGGTGAGATTTACATATCCTTCGCCACCATGGAATTCCTTTTTTGGTTTTAAAGGGGTTTACACAAAAGTTTGTGAAAGGGAAATGTCATATTAATGCTATGGTTTCCGGTAGTTAAAAGTTTAAACAAAGAAATTCGTTTTTAATAAAAATGGGGCATACACGTCAAAATTGTACAAAATGAAATATGACAAATAAATAATTTAATGAAAGGCATTAACAAATTAGGCAATACCACAATTAATGGTCTACGAAATCTTTAGTACGTCAAAGAAAATATTAAAACCGTAAGAACATGTCAAATCTGTGATCACAACAAAAACAAACAACAATATTTAAACAATATTTAAAACAATATTTATGTAGGTAACATAGTATTTTACCATTTGACAATTTTTAGTAATTAAATTACTGTCGAACAAAAACTATTTGATCACATCATAGATGGTTATAGAATACCATGCGTATGATTATGATGAAAGTATATAACAAAACTCATACGCCTTCATGTATCCACAATAAATAGATATTACTTATACGAAAGTAATTTCATGAATTCTACAATTTGAATTCAATTAAGGATATCTAATATATTTAGAGTAAATATTATTCTGACATATATTACTGATACTGGTAACTCTATATGTTGTGATCAAATAATAATATAATTTGAAAATAATATTCTCCTTTCAAAATATTCTTCTTTTATCATACAATTTTCCATTCGCTCGTGCCATTTAATATATAATTTTTCCCATTCCGCTTGAGACGTCTCGAAATCTTGGGTTTGAATACTTCAACAGCATCTTCTGCTGACGAAAATCGTTGTGCCTGCAGTTTGTCTGAGATGTGCGGGAACTAGAAGAAATCACTGAGTACTTGTACTACAGATAACCTGTCATTCCGATGTTTTGTGGGCACAAAAAATCTCTTGCTTGAACCGATGTGGGAGAGCTCGCATTGTCAGGGTAAAATTGGTCTACGGCAGATTTACCCATAGTTGGTGGTTGGTTTCCCTAATTTTTCCGAATACAGCTGCCAAACAGATGGTGGTATATCATTTAGATTTGATCATTCTACGTTCCACTAGTGGCATTGATGTCACATGCTCGGTTTTACCGAATAAACAGCTGAACATTTCTTTGTAAAGCTTCCAGCGCGAACAACTTTGGTTGGATCCCGTTTATCATGAAACACCTATTTGGTCGACTGCTGTGTAGTTTAAGACTCATAGGGATATATCCAGGAGTTGTCACATATAACAATCTAACACACGTGTTTTGAAGCACCACCATCTAGTTCCTTGGTTACTTGTTGACACTAACCTACACTATCATCTTTTTGAACTTTTGCAAATTATGTGGGATTTAACGAGAACAAATCAAGATAACGATGATGAAATATTTTCTATGTATTTAATGGAACTAATGTCTAGGGTTTCCTAAACCTCATAATATGCCATAAGGAAATTCATCCATAAGAGACTATGGCACAGTGGCTATGGATTTCATCGTCAAAATCGTTATCGTCATCTTATCTTAATGATCCATATCGAAAATTGTAATGAATAATATCACGAAAAATGTTCACGAGTCAGTACAATTTTTGTTTGCTGATACAAAACTTTGTGTAACGCCGACAACATATGCTGAATGAGGATATGTTCAAAAGTGTCAAACGTTCCATTGGAAATATCTGCTGCCTCCAAACAACATTACGGTTACCAAGGCGTACAATATTAATAGTTACTCGATAGGGCTCCATGCGTATGATTATTATGAAACTACACAATATCACACATACGCTCTTATGAACCTATGAAAACTAATATGACTTATACGAAAGAATTTCGTGAAATTTAACGATTTTAATTTAAGGATATTGAATGTATTTGGAGTAAATATTATTATTACACAAATAAAATCAATTATTAATTTTTTATTGACATTGACGGCAGAAATTAAAATTTTGTGCAAATTACAATTTTAATTTTAAAATTGTACAAATTAAAATATTGTTTCGTTATCTTTAAATAAGACTACTGAGGAAAGAAATATTAATATCACAAGTTTACAAATTCCGGCCAACTTTTGGATCAGAGCTGAGGAGAACAAATCTTAAAATTATTCGAGGCGCTGAATTCGAATCCGGGTTTCGTATTACAGGATTGGTCCTAGTTTTCGAGTTCTCGCGTATTCGCAGCACTGCTCTGTCATAACGACAAACAGCTGTTGGCATCGCTAGAAAAATGTGTCTGTTTTTTATGCCTGTGGAATAGCCGTGCAAATGACCAACATTATGTGAGCAGAAGATTCTCCAAGGCGTACAAGTTATGAACCAGGAAAGCATGCTATCTAACATTTTCCTGCCATATCTCCACATAAAACTTGGCCTTATCAAAACCTTCGTCAAATCACTCAATCTTGAAGGACCGGCTTTTAAGTACTTGATCATGTTGTTTCCCAAATTGTCAGACGCCAAAATCAAAGGGGGAATATTTGTCGGACATGATATTCGAAAATTAATGGCCCACGGAAATGTTGCAAAATGTTTAACGCTCAATGAAGCAGCAACATGGGCATCATTTCGAGATCCCAGAATTTCAAACAAATAATCGACAGTTTGTTGCAAAATTATCGCAAGAATGGAGCTCGAGTGTCTCTCTAAGTATATTTTCTTTATTCATATCTCGAGGTTTTTCCCAAAAACTTAGATGATACGAGCGGCGAGCAAGGAGAGCGACTACACCAAGACTTGGCGAAAAGCGAAAGTCGATATCAAGGATTTTAGGACGAGGGCATGATGAGCGACTACTGTTGGAATCAAAAGCGTGACACAGATTCCAAGCAAATGACTCGGTCCGACTGCTTTTTATTTGTAAATAATGACTTTTTATTGATTAAAATTTACATTAATTGTCAAAAATTATAAAATATTATTTAATTCAATATCTCGAAAACAAGGACCAATTTTAAAAAACCGACTGCATATTTAAATTCAGCGCCCAAATGACCTTAGTAACACATTGTAGTTAATCTGATCCAATAGCGTGTATATTTTTGTATCTAATCCAACTTTTTTGATTTTGAGTTCCTATTTGAAATACTGGAGTTTGACGTTCCTCAGTTCGTATTCACAGTTGTATTGTCATCAATAAACGGTGCTGAAAAGCAAACCTGTGGTTGAATTTTACATATTCCGAGGATGTATTCACAGTCACCAACTCTGGATCAGACACTCACCAGGTTGATGCTCTCAATGAGCCTGGACTTTGTTCTTGCCTGTCCTCATTCGTTGTTGACTTGTAGTTTTGATTCGTCCGGCTTCTAGTTAAGGCAAAAACAGAAATACATATATGAAGATATGACGTATATAAATAAGTAATAGGATGTCTCCTTTAGTAAACGCTAGATTATATTTAGGTTATGCATTCACTCTTTACCCGATTACCCATGCTAAAGCTCCAACATCGTGACAAGATGTCTACCTACAGTGGGCGAAAGTTCTGGAGGGTTATTCTTGTTCCCATTTGGTGTATGCCAATCATTGTCAACTCAACGAAAATGGATCTTCCATTGTTAAATGCAAAGAAACGTGGAGCCATTCCCTGGAATTCATCAATTTCTGTACAACAAAAATTAGCATTTTAAATATCTGCACAATATTGTTCATATTGCTCTAAAGTTCCATCCAATATTGTGTGACTTTAACATTTTGCACAAAATCGACAAAAGGCACAAAAATATATTAGACTTTTTATCTTGCAGAAAATAAATTGCCTACTTTTTGTGCCAGCTTCATTTATTCTCTCTTTATCTATGTGGGAAAGGGACCTTTTTTTAAACGAATCCACATATTTTTTAACAATTATTTTCGCACAAGTATATGTGCGTACACATGCATATGTCTGCGTGTGTGTGTATGCCTTCTGGACTTAAGCAATTAGTCAAAACCAAATACAAGGAACCAATGACCGTAACCAACACTGGTGTGTTATATACAGGGTTGCCAACGCTTGGCAGAATCAATGCCGCACAAGAAGTGTTTCAAATGTGAGCAAACAAACATACAGGCAAAGCAAGACATCGTTTAAAGTTTGTTTGGCCCAAAAAATACATATTTTTCCACAAAACAATCGGTTCGTTTGCCGCTAAGTCTCACAAATATATATATGTCCTATATTTATTTAAACTGCCTCATAAATGCCCGCAAAAAAAAATATTTCTACAGCCTCAAAAATATTTCGTTTCCTTTAAGCCTGCCTTTGTGTCCTAGGTGCCCACAAAAGTTTATACTTTTCCCGCAAATAAAAACCTTTTGTCGTAAATGACTTTACTTTAGTTGTAAAGGAACTTTCAATTACACTAAAATTGTCAATATGTAAAGTTCTAATGATGCAAATAAAGGGAACAATTTATTAGAAAGAAACTCTCATAAACTGAGAGGCTGACACTCTGTGGAATTGTTTCTCTCGTCTATGAGAGAAATCCAGACTATACAAACACACACATGGTTAGATTAGGTTTCTAGGGAGTGACTGCAAATATTGCCACAAGTAGTACTACCTCGTAATACCTCGCGCCATCCTATTCCACCCCTTTAGTCATTCCATTCTCTCTAGTAGATGAGTTTTCGAGCGATCTAGGTTATAACTGGAACATACTTGCCAAGATATTGTGCCTGATCCGTGAGCTGTGCAGATATGCATTGTATAAAGTTCACTTTAGTGGAAAGGAAAGACAATCTTTCATCATATCTGCGGGAGTTGGTCAAGGATGAATCTTGTCCCCCTCGTTATTTCTTCTACTTATGGACGAGGTAATGGAGGCAGCTAATGCGAAAGCACAGTTCGGTTTTCGAGGGACTATATAAGGGTCGTGATTACTTTGCCCATTGCATTTAGCAATGTAATACCTCTCCAATTCCTGCCCAGCAATATTTTTCGGAATACTGATTACCAATCCCTCTTCTATTCCGTACAGATTTTGTTGTCCATCCACGCACTTCTGATGACCGGCGTAATGATATCTGCTAACGCTGATGCCCAATATTTCAACAGTTCCGATGGAATATTGTCTGGACCACATGATTTGTGAGCCGTTAATTTACCCAGTACCACCTCGGTGTCTGCTTGCAACAGGACTTGCGTTGCATTATCCCTTTTGGGGTTGCGACGTGAGTATGCTGCCGAAGGGGTATACTGATCTTCATCATCCGGAAGTCTAGATGTCGTTAAGTCGTAAAGAATTCAAGCCATTTCTTCACTTGCTGATCTGGTGATGATGTCTCTGTACCATTATTAGCTTTTAGCGATGCATTAATCCTGTAGATGTTGCCGCTCAGGTTTTTTTTTAATGAGGAGTCCATAATACGGAGTTTACCTGTATTCCCAGCTCCTCTATATTGTTCAGATAATTGTTGTAATCTGAACTGACCATATAACCCAACATACGTGCTGACTGCAGATACTCTGGGTTTAATTGCCTCTTTAACGTTGGTGTCTTCGATCGTATACGAATATTTTGCAGACGTTATCTATTCCGAATTTCGGTCCAGGATTCTGCACTAACCAAGGTTAACTCACAAATCGTTTTTCGCCAAATACCTCCTTGGCAGTTTCCTTCAGCGTTCAAACAATGTCTGAGCAGGTACTTGGACTGTCCCGAGTCAAATTGGAGCGTAGAGTTTGATCATATATAATTGATATGAATGGGTCTTGTCGACGGTCTGTATTGTATCCAAGATTTACTCACATATCTTTTTTCGCCAAGGACCTCCTTGGCAGTTTCCTTCAGCGTTCGAACAATGCCTGACCACGTAGTTTACTGTCCTGTGCCAAATTGTAGCGTAGAGTTTGATCGTATATCATTGATATGGATGGGTCCTACAGACGGTCTGTATTGTATCCAAGATTTACTCACATATCTTTTTTTGCCAAGGACCTCCTTGGCAGTTTCCTTCAGCGTTCGAACAATGCCTGACCACGTAGTTTACTGTCCTGTGCCAAATTGTACCGTAGAGTTTGATCGTATATCATTGATATGGATGGGTCCTACAGACGGTCTGTATTGTATTTTACGATTTTGCCTCTAATACGGTGACAGGCGCTGGAGGGAAACGGAAGGTGTCTGGACGGAAACGGAAGGTGGCCACTAAGAATTTGTGGTCGCTATCAATATCAGCTAGGAACGTCCAGTTTTTACGTCCAGCTAGGAACCCAGGAACATCTTGCTGACAAGTATGTGGTCAATTTGATTGAAGGCTTGACCATCTGGCGATTCCCATTAGTGATGCACAGAACCGAGGTACCGGCTTCGCGGAACCGGGACCGGAGTCGACAGATACGATTCTTCCAATACACTTAACCGCACATCACTAATTCCCATGTATACTTTTGGCCGTCGGAGGTGCAATGATAGTGTGCGCGGCGATTGTGCATGAGAACGTGGGTTCGATACCAGCTCTTGACCACCTTAAATTTCTTTAGACGGCGGTCACCTCGCTTAGTAACGTCGACCCTATCGAGTATTTAGCCATGAAAAAGCTTCTCAAAATACTGTCGGGAACCTCTGTTAGTATGCCAATCTCTACCTGTGGTTTGCAGATCAGGCAGTGGGACGATAATATGTTCAAGGACAAGTGGGGACTTACTTCAACTTGCAAACAAGCCAGGGTCCTTTGGTCACAGGTGGACAGGAAGAGGACTAGGCAACTACTTAACTTGCCGAGAGGCAGGTTATCCACAATGATAGGAACACTTACGGGAGACAGTCTTGTAGGAAAAAACGCCCTAAGATTGAGACATAGAAACTCCAATCTCTGTAGATGCTGCATGGAAGAGGATGAGGAAACGATGAAACACCGTCTCTTGGATTGCCCTGCTCTGGCAGGACTGACATGAAGGATATTCGGAACACATTTAGTTAGCACCGTAGCCCTACAGGATATTCCTATTGGTCTTATAGATAAATTCATTGAAAGGGCAAATCGGCTAGATGACTAGTCAATAGTTGCTATAAAGGAAACTGCAGGTATCACAATGGGCTTCTTTAGCCTAAGTGTGCTAGACAGCGAGCTGTCTTGCAGCCTTTTCAAACAACCAACTAACCGTCCGGAACTGGTGTAAAACTGTATATCCCAATCAGTGAGTGTCAACCTAGAACGAGAACAGCTCCACTGGTTGTGATCCTCTCAAGAGATGAAACGGGTAACCATTTTTTTATACTTCTGAATATCCCCGTGAGGGAATTTCATTCTGCCGAAATCATTTTATCACTAGTACAGAAATCTATGAGCCTGTCACCATTGTCATTTCTCACAGTTCCAAGACCAAGTCTTCCCATCACTTCCTGTAGGCCATTGATGTCGTTGCGCCCACTTTGGCATTGAAATTTCCCAAAAATATTTTAATGTCACCACTTGGCAAGGAGCTTACAGCTAAATCCAGTGGCCTATATGAATCGTCCCTAACCTTGTCCACAACAGTTCCAGTGGGTGAATACGACTGTGCCACATAAATCCTGTGGAATTTCGAATTGAAGCTCGCAATGACGAACCGATCAGATATAGCCTTGTATATTATTAGAGCATTTCTAGCCCTAACTGAAAGAGGAAGAACGACTCCGTTTATATATTGCGTATCATTGCCGGAGTAAATAGAGCTGTGACCAGATGGTAAATCAGATTTTCCACTACTAAAACAATGCACTTCACTTAGACCTAGGATGAGCACATTCTAGTATTCCAGAACATATATTTCCAGATCTCCTACAAAAATCGGCAAGGGAATGTGTATCGAATATTTTGCCAGTCTAACCGTAGGAGTGATGAAGGCCTATATGTATGTTGTTATCATATGTTGTTGAATGTCAACAGACTGCGTCGGAAGTGCATATTTGTAGACCTATTCGGAAAATGCCTCCACATTTCCACACGTTAGAAAAATATTTCGTTAATAAAAAAATGTAGACAAAATTATTTTTTTTATCCATCTTAATGGCAACCCTTGTACTAAATATCCTTACCTATCAAAAGTACTAGATCCCAAACACATGTAGGTTTTCAGTCATGTACTCTTGTGTATGGAATTTTGTGAATGGGTATGTGTGAGTGTTGTGTGGCGGTGTGTTGGTATATTTGTTGATCATTTGTTAGATAGAACGAACAAAAAAAAATTGATAATTTTGTTAAGTGCTATTTGTTGTTAAGGAATTTCGGTAATTTCTCTGGCAATATACGAGACCATAGAAAAGGGGATACCTAACATTGGAAATTCCAATATTTCAAACAAATTAATTATAACAAATTGAACAGAAATGTATTTTCTCAGTGAGAGAGAAGTCTACATGTATGTGTTGGTTGGTCTGTTAAAGGTCTGTATAATTAATACTCTAAAGGACACTTGGAATTGAAGGTGTTAGAGTTGAGTTATATTGTGGAAAGTGGTAAAATAATTTGAAAATCCTTTACAATACAGATGGATGTTTTCATTTTCTCATAAAATTGTATGAAAAAATGATTTAAAATAAATAAATAGTTTCACCATTACTGAGCTGTGCGCTTTCCAGTTTTTACACACTGATTGGGATTTACAGTTTTACACCGATTCCAAACGGTTTTTTGAGAAAAACTTTCATCGCTTATTACTGGATAGGGTCGCCGCCGTCACTAAGCGAGGTGGCCGTCGTCGAAAGGATTGTAAGGTGGTCAGAGCGGGGTCGAACCCACATCCTCTCGCACAACAGCCGCGCACACTATCTGTTGCTCCACCGACGGTTAAAAAATGATTTACATATCTTAGATGTACAAGTTCTATGAGAAATTTATGAGTTTGTCTGAAAACCCACATTTCTTTTTTGAAACTCCAAGGCAGTAAATACGAGGGCGGTGCCAAAACTAGCCGACCTGACGTATAGATGGTGCCAGTAGTTTGAAATAATTTTTTTGGTGAACATTGGCAACCTTAGAAAACATATGTTTTTTTTAAGTTTCAAGCCGCCACGTTGTTCCGAATTTTAATTTGAGCCATCAAAAGTAAACGATCTCAGTGAATTTGTAACCATGGAAAAAAATTCAACAATTCCATTCTCTACTCTGGGGGAGTCTGCTCCTTCATTGACGACTGTAAAATATTGGGTAGCAGATCATAAACGAGGCCATACGAGCTGCCAAGAAGAACACGAAGAAGATCGACAAATTCAGGTCTCCACGCCAGGCACGGTTAAGAAAATCCATAAAATGGTTGATCGGATTGGATGATCGTCGGCTGAAGATGCGAGAGATACCTGACATTATATGCATTTCAAAAAGTGTTTTACATCGTATATTGACCGAAGATTTGATGATGAGAAAACTGTGCGCAGAATGGGTGCCGCGTTTGCTTTCAATAGAGCAGAAACATCATTGTTTCAGATGTTTCAGTAGAGTGTTGGGTGATGTTTCACCGAAATAAAGTCGAATTATTGCATCGATTTATAACCATGTCCACAACTTCACACCGGAGACATAGGTTCCATCCGCAGCGAAGGTCATTTAAAAAAAAAAACAGTGAGGTGTGCGCTTTCTAATTTTTCACTCACTGATTGGGACCTACAGTTTTACACCGGTTCCGAACTGTATTTTTCATGGCTAATTGGGTAGAGCGAGAATCGTACTTGGTTTCGGAGAACCGCTTCGCGATGAACCGTGGTGCGATGAGGAGTGTCGCATTGCAAATGACGAAGGGAACGCTGCGCTTATGGTAATGCTTCAGTCAATTGCAACGCGAGCTGCAACTGGCGGTGTAGGGGGAAGTGAAAAGGGGTAAACCGTCTCTTTGGGCGTGGGAAACGGTAGTGGGGAAAGCGCGAGAGTGAGAAAATTGAGACATACAGAAGGGAGAACGAAGCCCGAAAATTCTGCCGAAGGGTTGGGAACGGAACTAATGGACATGGTTCAGGGCCCCCTTCAGTAAAGACAAGGACGGAAATCTCGTCGCAGATGTGCAGAGCATGTTGGGAATATGAAGAGAGCATTTTTCCGCGCTACTAGTACCTAAGATATCCAATGACAATGGGACAATCGATCACAATATGGGCGACGACGTCGATTGCCCCCCTCCTAACCAAGACGAGGCCAGAACCGCAGGAGCCGGTGGATTACCGGCGGAGCTGTTTAAGGCTGGCGGCGATGAGCTGATAAGGTGCGTGCATCAGCTCATTAGCAAAATTTGGTTAGATGAATTCATGCCCGGCGATTGGAGTCTCAGTGTACTATGTCCCATATATAAAAAGGTGACCCGGGTATCTGTGCCAACTTCCGTGGAATAAGCCTTTTATCCATAGCCTATAGGTTCTATCAGGTATAATGTGCGAAAGACTAAAATCAATTATCGATGACCTGATTGGACCATACCAGTGTGGCTTTAGGCCTGGAAAGTCGACAACTGACCAGATTTTCACGCTACTACAAATCCTGGAGAAGAAACACGGGGGACGAATCGACACCTATCATCTATTTATCGATTATAAATGAGGACAGGACGAAATTAGTGGATTCAACGAACAGGGCCTCCACGCGATTAGACCAAAACGTGAACGTTGATAACCGTTATAACTTCGAGGTAGTGGGCGAATTTATATACCTCAGATCTGCCGTGAACAAGAACAACAACGTCAGGCTTGAGATCAAACGGAGAATTGTGCTTGCGAATAGATGTTATTTTGGGCTAAGCAAGCACTTTAGAGATAAAGCCCTCTCTCGAGTAACAAAAGTCCAGCTGTACCAGACTCTCATTCAACCTGTGTTGCTTTATGGCGCAGATTCCTGGGTCCTATCGCAAGCAGACGAAACATCTGTAGGAGTCTTCGAGATAAAAATACTCCGAAAAATGTATGGCCCTATAGTGCACGAGGGCGAGTATCGGCGACGCGTGGATCATGATCTGTATGAGCTTTATCCTGACATTGACATAGTTAAGCGGATCAGGATAATGCGATTGCGCTGCCATGTCTGTGGAATGGATGAAGACGAACCAGCGCGAAGGGTTTTCGAAACCGAACTCGAAAGAAGGCGAAAAGGACCAAGACTCCGCTGGGGGGACCAGGTTGGCGAATCCCTGCGTACACGTGGTACTGCCAACTGGGGGAATAGGGCAGGGGATCGAACTGGTAGGCGAAATATGTTATCTTCGTTTTGTAAGGTCCCTGACCCCACGGAGTTGTTCGAGACCGTAAGTAAGTAAGTAAATACTCGATAGTGTCGCCATCACTAAGCGAGGTGGTCGTCGTCGAGGGAAATGTAAGATGGTCAGAGCAGGGATTGAAAAAATGCTGCATTTGGCGAAAAATAAATTGTTGTTTCATCATTACAATGCACCAGTTCACACATCCCCTATTGCAATGGCCAAAATTAATGAACTCAAAATCGAATTGCTTCCTCCCGCACCATATTCGCCAGATTTAGCTCCTGAGCTCTTCTTTTCCATTTCCAAACTTGAAAAAATGGCTCAGTGGTAAAAGGTGAAGAGGTGGAGTCTGCGATTGATGGTTATTTAAGGAGTTTGACAGTTCTTACCATAAACATGGTATCGAAGCTATTGAATGTCGCTGAGAAAAGTGTATCCAGCTGAAAGGAGTTTGTGTTGGAAAATAAAGAAAATTGAAAATGTGATGACTTATTCGACCTTATTGTATTTATTTAAAAAATATTCGACCATTGGGTTCGGAAAAATGTTGTTTATTAATTTAAAAATTAAAATATTCGAGCGTTAAGTCTATTTTAAAATAATTCAATATTTCGCTACCCAGTAGGTAGCATGATCCTTTGATTTTTAATTAGTAATTGTTGTTTATTTTCCTGACGATGCTACCCAAAGCGAAGTGAAATATTGAAAAAGAAACTAATTTAAAATAGACCTAACGCTCGAGAATTTTATATTTTAAATAAATACAGTGAAATATTGAAAAATAAAATCATCTCTTTTACTATTTGCTTTATTTTTCAACATAATATCCTTATTTTTTTCTATATGTGTTTTCAATTTTAAATTTATAAAGAATATTTTTCCCAATTTTTTGGTGTCTTCTTTGTTAGTTCGGCTAGTTTTGGGACAACCCTCGTAAATATTATTGCAGAACAAGTATCTCTTCCAAATGGAATAGTTTAAAACAATTTCAATATTGAATTGTTAGATCTCAAATTGTTGAACTTAAGTTTCTTCATTGCAGTGACTTGATTTGAACTTTCCTGCTCTCAGTTCCACCGTCCTGTACCTAAACACTTTATTTGATTACTTTTACTCTTGGCTTATAACTTCAATATTCAATTTCATATTTGAGTAAAAACAATCACCCCCCCCCCCCGCTCACCACTCCAGCTAGCGAAATTATTCATACTTTTGTGAAGTTTGTCGCTAAGTTTTTAAGGAGACTTTAATTCCTTTACAACTTTTTAGCACAACATTATGACACAAGACTATAGTACTTTGTATGGCTCGGCGGCGCCCTCGCATCACTCAGCACAGAATGTTAGTTCAAAGTTCAAAGTTCTCTCTGCCCTTAATATCGCGTCAAAAGTGAAGCCATTTGAAATTATCGCCCCTGTTCGTTGTTGCTGTTGTTGTGTTAGTGCATTCCGTCATGGAAAATCTTCACTTTGCCAGCGGATCAAAGAGTGTCTCGTGGCTGTTGTTGTCATTGGGTAGGTGAGTTTCGAACTTTGTTTTAATGTTATTTAACTTCCGATGAAACTGCTGTTATTTCCTTCCGTTGCGCTTAGTGTGTTAAAGAGTTGTGTCATAAAGCCCTCCATAAGCTCTACTCTAATTCAAAATATAAATAATTATTTAATTTATTCTCCTGAGTGTTGATAAACAGCAGCAACAGCAGTGACAACAACAATAACAGGGGCAGGAACCACAGCAATAACAACAACACTAACATCAACAACATCACTGCTAACAATTTCAGCAGCAGCATTGACTTGCAGCAACATTTTGCCATTGTCATGTTTACGTTAATATCGTAAAAATTTATTGACAATTTCTCACGAATAACTCTTGGTGTTATTGGAAACGAGGGAAGTCTAGAAAGTTGGGTTGCTTAATTATCATTTAATCAATCATTCATTCATTTGATGTCTAATATTAAAATCCAGGCATAGCAAACAAAAGCGAGCGCGCATATAAAATCCTTCTCACTGCTCAAAATCTCAGTTTGTATTTCGTGGGTGATGTGTTACCCTAGGTAACCCACTAACCATCGTCGTGGGGATTGGGTAACGATCATTTACCCATTACCCAGAGGGTATGGGGAAACAAGTTGCCCACGACTATGCGGAATTACCATTACCCAAAGAGTATGGGGGAAATAATGGATAATTACCCATCACTATTACCCATTACCCCCACGGTATGGGTACGAGTTTTTTTACACATTTCCATCGGCGTTGAGTAATAAGTTACACAGGGTAAGCCCTTGTCCAGTTTTGATCAAAAATATGAAAAATTTAGAAAAAACGTCTGTATCTCGAAAACAGAGCATCCAATCGAAAATATAACAGATTTTTGCCAGTTTCTAAGGTGGTTCGAGTGTAGTAGACTGGTTCAATTCGGATGGAATAGTTTTTTCTAAAAAAATTGCCAAAATAAGAAAATCGCTAAAATGAAACTATGGCTATAACTCGTAAACGGTGTGTTCAATCGTGGACAATTCACTTATGCGGGTTTCAATGGGGGTTTGAGTGGTCCAATTCGTATGGAAGGATTTATTTTGAAATCGCCAAAAGAAAAAGATGGCTAAAATAAAACTATGGCTATGACTCGGTGCGTCTAATCCCAAAAATAATATATTGTTGACCTCGTATGGAGGCATACTTCTTTTTAAATCGCTAAAATAAATCTTTCTCAAATAAAAAATGGCTAAAACTCCCATTTGCCTATATCTTGAAAACGGAGCGTCCAATCGAAGAGTACCTGATTTTCCTCGTTTCTAAGGGGGTTTGATAGAGTGATCCGATTCCGAGGGTAACCCCTTCTCCATTTTTGATCGAAAATATGACAAGTTTTGATAAATCGCCTATATCTCGAAAACGGAGCGTCCAATCGAAAAAATAATAGATTTTTTCCGATTTATAAGGTGGTTTGTTAGAGTATAATAGACTGGTCCAATTCGGATGGAAAATAAAAATATGGCTATAACTCGGTGCTTCCAATTCCAAAAATAATAAATTCTTGACCTCGTATGGAGGCATAATTTTTTTTAAATCACAAAAACTAAGACTTCCTCAAAAAAAAAAAAATTCTCTAAAACGTTCATTTGTCTATATCTCGAAAGTGGAGCGTCCAATCGAAAAAATAACAGATTTTTGCCGGTTTGGAAGATGGAATTTTTTTCTTCAAAAAATCGTCAAATTAAGAAAATCGCACAAATAGTAAATTTTTGGCCTCTATACGTGGCTTTAACCAGTGGATGTCTGCCATATGACATTTTTTTGAATCTGACCACTTTATCAAACTATATACCAAATAATGTACTAAATAGTAAATATTGTACCTCAAAATGTACATAGTGCGTACCAAAAGAAGGGACACAGAGTTCCAAAATGTATACAAGGGCATTGGGTACCAAAAAATTAATACAATCTATAAAAACGTACCAAAATTACATAGGGTTTTAAAAAAGTACTTAACAAGATCCGAAAAAGTACTTTTTGGTACCGGAAAAGGTTCTTTTTTGGTAACAGACAAAACATGAAAAGTTTATTAAAACTACTAAAATAAGGTGATTTTTGGTGCCACAAATATACTTTTGGGTACCAAAAAGAGTACAAACCTCAAAATTTCAGTTTTGGTAACGTAAAACGTTAATTAAAATTACCAAAATAAGGTACTTTTTGGTGTCAAAAAAGTACCACAAACCATAATTTTTTATAAAAAAGAAGTACATGAAAAGTATTTAAACTAAGTATTTAAAATTTATTTTTTGTTCCAAAAAGTTCATAAACGTACCACAAAAAGGTACTTGTGGGTACCAAAATTGTCCTATATTTCATGAACATTTGGGTACTTTTTATGTACTTTTTAGGTACACTATGTAGATTTTAGCAAATGGTTCCTATATTTTATTTACCTTGTTGGTACCAAAAATATACTTTTTGGCACCAGAATGTACTTAAAAATCATATTTTCCTAATTTTATGAACATTTGGGTACTTTTTATGTACTTTTTTGAAACACTATATAGATTTTAGTAAATTGTTTCTATATTTTATTTTCTTCGTTGTTACCAAAAAAATAGTTTGTGGCACCAGAATGTACTTATACTAACGAAGTACATATTCCTACATTTCCTGAACATTTGGATACTTTTTTGGTATACTTCTATTTTTAGGAAATTGTTTTAGTAAATTGTTTCTATATTTTTTTACTTTTGTTGGTACCAAAAATATACTTTTTGGTACCAGAATGTACTTAAAAAGTACATTTCGTACATTTCATGAACATATGGGTACTTTTTTGGTACACTGTGTATATTTTAAAATGGTTCCTCTATTTTGATTACTCTGTGATTACTAAAAATATACTTTGTGTTACCAGAATGTACTTAAAAAGCACATTGTCCTACATTTCATGCACATTGGGTACTTTTTATGTACAGTTTGGGACACTACGTACATTTTGGTAAATTGTTCCTATATTTTATCTACTTTTATTGGTACCAAAAATTTACTTTCTGGCAACAGAATATACTTAAAAAATAAATTTTACTACATTTCATGAACATTTATGTACTTTTTTGTACTTTTTACTTTTTATCTACTTCTTTGTACACTATGTACATTTTAGTAAATTGTTTCTATACTTTATTGACATTCGTGTGCACACTATGTACTTTTTGGTACACTTTATATACTTTGGTGCACACTTTTAAGTACGCCTTATGTACTTCTTTACACATATTATGAACTTTTTCGTCACTTTATGTACTATTTTGTACACTTTTAAGTAATTTACCGTACACTTTATGTATTTTTTCGTGCTACCCATTATATTTAGATTTGCTCGAATTTCGTCCAATTTATGTAAATTTTTGAAACACTTTATGTATCTTCGGTGACACTTTATGTACTTTCTCGAGCGTGCGATGTACTTTTAGTCAAACAGCCAACCGAATACCGATGTTCCAGCAGAAGTCTATGTCCCGGACCATTATTGTCAACTACCACAACTGTAACCCAAATCCGCTCTCCGCTGCAATTTACTGACTGTTGATCGATCGGTGTGGCAATAGCGAGTGTGCGTGCTTACTGTACATGACAATGTGGGTTCCGTCCGTGCTCTGGACGGCGGTCTCCTATTTTTGTGACGGTGATATTATTGAGTAATAATTCATGAAAAAGTGGCCGTCGGTAGTGCAGTGGTTATTAGTGTGCGCGCCTCTCATTCATGAGATCCCGGGTTCGATACCTGCTCGACCACCTTAAATTTCTTTCGGCGGCGGTCACCTCGCATAGTGACCTCGAGTATTCAGCCATGAAAAAGCTTCTCAATAAATACCGTTGGGAACCGGTGTAAAACTGTAGGACCCAATCAGTGAGTATAAAACTAGAAAGCGCACAGCTCTCTGGTTGTGAGAAGCTCTCCCCAATTCCTTCATGGGATGTAATGGGAAATGATTGTTTTTTAAATTATTCATGAAAAATCTCTTCAAACAACAGCTTGGATCTAGTGCAAAAGTGTAGGTTTAAATCAGTGAGTGTTAAACTACACTCACATTACTAACTGATTGAAAAGAAGTTGTAGCAACCGTAAATTCATCTGAAGCCACCAAAATTCAGTTGCCACTACCGAACTGAGATATAATCACTCAATGTTGTCAACACAACTGAAATTCTGTTTGAAGCAACCTCATTAGAGGTTGGTACAGAGGATATCCATGACGCAGCTGATCTACTACGATGTAGGAAATTGATAGGGAATAGAGTAGATTGGCGAGAGAGCGATAAACATCCACAAGCAAATCATGCCGCTTACTAAGTTTAAATAATGTTTATTGATAGTAATGACAACTAAATTATGTTTTATGTTGTTTGCACCGAACGAAAATACTCAATCTCTTTTATTTCTGTCCGTTTTATAGCCAACCAAAGAGTAACAAAAAACAGCAGCTCGAACTCGATGAAATTCCTTACTACCTCGTCGTCATCGTAAGAACGTAAGAACATAAAAAGAGGGATGGCAACGCTTATCTATTACTCTATGCTTGTTAATCTACTCATCTAATATGAATGTGACAACATCTATTTCGGATATGATGACATCTAATGTGTTTGTGACAGCATCTAAATATGTTTGCCGCTAATTCGGTTATTATTTCCGTGGGAGTACTTATTTCCAATCATTTGTTTTAGAATATGCTGGTGTTTTCTAGATTGCACTTTATCTGTGGTGAATTTGTTATGCACGTTACAGTCTAAAAGTATGCCTAGTTATTATATGTTATTATGTCAATTATTATGTTTATGTATTATGTTTTGGTCGACTTCAAAATATTGTTTCGATTAATGAAAACCCAAACCACTTTTACCTAATCTAACCCAGTGTTTTGGTTTAAAGTATCAAAAATGTAGACTGAAGAATAAGAACAAACAGAAGATATACTTAGTCGTGTTGGAAAAGGTTGGTGGATGTGTTTCAGTTAATAATGAGCCGCTTATATACCGATTAGCCGTTTTCGGTCCGAGGAAAGGGTGTTAAATTTAACCACCTTAATATTTTGAACTTAAACATAAAATTTTGATTGTTAGCTTAAATACAAATTTGTAACTAATATATGAAGATGCAGTTGAATGGAAAATGTTGATGTTCGTATTATCTTGGCTTCATGCATTTTCTTATCAATTCTTTTATTAATATTGCAATACAGACTACAATAATTTCCCTATAATAATTCTCTGTCTGCCTTTAGTAAACAATTACAGAGTCCAACACGAAAAAATATAACCATATACGGACACCACTACGTGATAAAAGACCAACAAAGACCCGTGCCTAACAGTTTTGCCCAAAGTCATGCTTTTTTTTATGACCCCAAAAGATTTGGGTCCTCGGTGTCATTTTTGCAAAAAATTTATCATCTGGTCAGGCTCATATCTTGCAACTCTTGTCATAAAAAACAAAAATAGTGAACTTATAAAATCCAAAAAACTTCATCTTCAAGGTCAAAATCGCAAAAAACTTAAAAAAATTAGATTTTTTTCCTTTTTTCCCCTGTTTAGGTTCATAGGTAGCAAACCGTTCAAAATTTAAGGAAACATTCAACTAGAAAAATTTACCTAAGATCTCAATAAACAACTTCCTAGGAATGATTCTTTACAACGTTTACTTCAACATTGAGATACTATGCTATCTCACCGACCGCAGCAGCACAGGCACAGCAGTAAGCTGCACACGCAACATGGAACGCACTACACAATATAAGAATCATTCTTTGGAATTTCATATGTTCTAGAAAGTCGTTTATGGTTTAAATTGAGCTACAACCTTCCCTCAGAAAGTAAATCAAAATTCCGAACGGTTTGCAAGATATGGGCCTGACAAAATGATCACGTTTTTTGCAAAAATGACACCGAGGTCCCAAATTTTTGGGGGCCCATAAAAAAAGTCACGTAGTGGTGTCCGTATATGGTTATATTTCCATGATTTAAAATTTACACACAGTGTTACCAACCTTCGCATACTGCTCTCGCTTCACGATGACTTTGATGGTTTCATTTGTTGTACTAAAAACTAAGCAACTTGAAAAAGGTGGCGGTTACTGGTTGTTTTGTTTTGTTAGCGAAAATGGAACGACTTCAGCAGGACTAAGTTTATAAGCTCCCTTAGCCATTTCACAGTTTGGTTTTTGGTCGTGGCGCCCCGTTACCATTACCAGTTAAAAGCATCGCCAGTCGTGCATTGTATATCGTTGATGTTCAACCCTTTTGTTGTCGAGCTTGTGCTTTTGATTACCGGGAATTTAAACTTTAAATTGGAGTCATTTCAGCACAAAATGCTCTCTTCTGTTGTACTCATATAACAGAGTATTCGTGCTTTGCTGAAGGTTTAATTAATAATGTCGTTTCTATTATTGCCTGCTATTGTAGAAAAGAGCTAAGTCAAGAATCCCCTCTCAGCTACATTATTTTTGTTTATTATCCTTCTTAATGGATGGACTGTGTTGGGTATTGGGGATGAGGGAGCAAGTTATTAACTACTTTTTCGCATATTCATTTGCCTTAAGTTGCATTTTGGGCAATTAAGTCAATTGGAGCAATTTTCAACGGAAGTTTGTGTAATATTTTCTCACTTTGCTTTTGTTTTTGCCGCTAAAGTCGTCCTTTGTTCTGATGGTGTTCGTATTTGGAGACGAGAGTGTTCTGACTCATTCATTTTGTTCCAACTAAAGATTAGGTGTAATTAAAATAATGTGCATATTTCTTTTCTTCTCTCATATATATATTTTCCAGTTTCCATTGTTATTAGAAAATGAGTCAGTTTTTCATTTAACTCTTCTTTGTTGGCTGTAAAGTCAAATAAACACTCACTTTCTCTATTGTTCATTGTCCTTTTATTTTTGGGTCATATGACAGTTACGAATTGTCTAATAATTTTTTCAGTTGTCTCATGAGAAATGAGTGCAAATTTAGAGTGGATATCTGTCGCCAGAAATCATGAGAAATGGAATATCTTTGTAGCAGGAATGGCGTTTAAAAGTCAAAAGTATTTTAAAAAGAAATCAAAATTCTATATAAAATTCGTGTAAAGAGATATTTAAAAGCATCACCTAGAAGGCATTCATTTGTTAGAGAGAGAAAGACTCAGGCTTTTTATTTCATTTACATTTTCGAAAATAATTCTGTGGTCACAAACAATAACAGCCTAAGTCTATTCTAAAATTTTTCAGGGAGAGCAGTTTAAAGTTTAATATCTTTACTGGAAATCAGGAGTCGGAGTTACTGTGATGACTTTGTTACAGATAACAAGGAAACGAATTCGTTTACTTACTTCGGAACAAAATAGTGTTGCTTATTTGAGCACGGTGACTTCTCAAAAAATCTTTTTGAATTTTGTCCTAACTCGAGTTAGGCTGTTATTGTTTGTGACCACAGAATTAACCTACATTCTTTGGTTAGAGAGAGAAGATTGAGTTTTTTTATTTCCTCTGCATTTTCGCCAAAGATTAAACAATTTCCTTAATAAAGTCATAGAGTAATATATGCATAAGAGTTTCCATCAGCTGTTTTGCGTTTCATGCAGTAAAATCATACTCGTAGAGTTAGAATTGCTGTTGTATGTTGCTCTATGGTTCGACATATGCATTTTTTCGTTCGCTGCAACCGGCATCAAACATATTTTAGTTGTCGTTAGTATCAAGAAAACACTCTATCATGTTGCTTGTTAAATTTTTCCTGCACATTAAAAATGGTTTCATCAGTGAACAAGATTTTTCAGTGCAAGTTACCAGCGTGCTTCACCAAAAGAGGCTTGAATTTTTCTATCACTTTTTTTTTGGGGCTGCGGTCAACATAAGTGCGGTACGGCGTTTGAAAGCTCAAAGCCTCAAGTCCCAAGTCTTTTTTTAATAATCTGACACTTGGAATTTTTGCCTGATATTCATCTCCCGTGCCAAGATTTGTCGTCGCTATTCGAGAAAATTTATTTTAATGAAGTCTGTCTTACGACTATTAGAGAAATCTTGTGTCAAAAGAAAATAAAATCAATGCGTGTTCGAACTGACGGGCGATGTGTTAACACATTTTTGTTGCACGGTACCTGTTCGATCTCTATGAACACATTAGTAAATGTTACATTGGAAAATAAAAAAAAAAAAATAGTTGTTGTACTCTTTTGTTATTGCACTCTCTTTTCTCTTACATCCGCTTTAACATTAAATGTAATACTGTTAAAATCAATATTTAGCTCACTGAAATATTTGTTTTTGCTTTGTCATAAACACAGCGACGACAAAAAGTATTGAATAGTATAGAGAACTTATTGCTCTCTTTTTTCGCTCTCATGTAGAGAGTCTGAGTAAAAGAGCATAAACGAGACTTATTCTCTTTATAGAATATTTCAATATAAATGCACCATTTCGACAACGATATTATATAAAACAATACAAAAGGCATAAATGTTTCAAAAGGCATCAATGTTTCACATCAAAATTATGAATGGAGCAAGTTAGGACAGGAAGAGGACTTGGCTACTACTTAACTTGTCGAGAGGCAGGTCATCCACAGTGATAGGCACACTTACGGGACATTGTCTTGTAGGAAAACACGACCGAAGATTGGGACATAGAAACTCCACTCTCTGTAGATGCTGCATGGAAAGGGACGCGGAAACGACGAAACACCTTCTCTTGGATTGACCTGCTCTAGCAGCACTGAGAAGTAGGATATTCGGAACACATTTAGTTAGCACCGTAGCCCTACGGGATATTCCGGTAGGACTTATAGACAAATTGATTGAAAGGGCAAATTGGCTGGACGACTAGTCAATAGTTGCCATAGAGGAAACTGCAGGTATCACAATGGGATTCTTTAGCCTAAGTGTGTAAAGTGTGCAGCCTTTTCAACCAACCAACCAACCAGCCAAGTTATGACAAAAAAAGAGTAATACATTTTGAATCATTCGCCAGATGTCGCCAGTGCTTCTGAGTCATACAATTCGTTTCATGAGTTCTCTATACTATTCAATACTCTTTGCGGCGACGACCTGCTTGTTTGTTCGGTGCCGCTACATCAATGCCATCATATTTGTTTTCAGGCAGAGACTATTGTTGTACAACAACCACGTAGGTGATGCTAATGCTGTGTGTTGTTTGCATGTGTTCGCTTTGATAGATTGCACTCCCTTTGCCTATAGATGTTAACATATCAAAAAAAAAATTAAATCCGTTTGGGTTATATGTCGAGTTGGAGTCGGAGTTCGTAATTTTATCATTCACATGTTGGACCAAAGTTTGCAATATTTTTTAGAGAAACTCCACATGCCTGCACGCTACGCACGAGACCTCTGATTGGGGGACTTTTCATATCTTAGGAAAAATAATATAGAGTCTGAATTCAACTCCCAGAATAGGGAATATTATAAACATCTCTCTCTAGAGTTTTAGTGGATCCTAATCAAAGACCGGGCACAAGATTGAAGAAAATTCAGCCATCGATAGGCCACGTTGGAAAATTTTAAATTCACTGTAAGTTTTTAAAACTGTCTTAAAATTCTATCAAATCTTCAGCCATTGCCTGCAATATTATCTTAATAATAACATAATCATCTTTAATCACTGTCACTCAATTTCCGGGCTAATCAACTCATTAAAATCTCCTAAATTATACGACCAGCAGCAGCAGCAGCAGTTAACAAAGTCAAAGTCAAAGTCTAACACAAACAAAACTAGTGATGTTTTAATGAATCTCCCAGTGATGGATCCTAGTGATAATACAGAGCATAAATTTTATTGCCATTTTGCCATTGTTACTGGTGTTTAACATCTCTCTTTTTCTCTGTGATTTTTTTTTTGATTTTCTTCTTCTGCTGTTGTCTTACATTTATTTTATTTGTACAGTGATGCTTATTCTTCCCAAAAAAGCAAAGAAAAGGAGGCCACCAGCTAAATGTTGAATTGTAGCAGCAAAGCCTTAGTCTCGTTCTCGTTAAAAGGGCTTTATCTTGATTTTGGTGACAATCAATTTAAGCTCAACGACATTGTGATTTACTACTTAAATCACAAAATGAACGAAATGAATGAATGAATGCCAGCCCGACCGAATGACTGACTGACTGGTTGACTGACTGAGTGCCTGAATGGATGAATGAATGAATGTAACTAACTCTGACATGAATGAGTAAGTGCCGCCGTGTGCTCGAGGTTCTGGGAAATCAACTCAAGTCTTGTGAGTGTCGTTTTACTAAAGTCTAGAATCTCTTTTACTTTTGCCGGCTCCTCAGTGCCGGTTCTCCTCAATATACGTAATAAAGCAACTACTGTAGTAGTTGTACTTAAGCTAAATTATGGTGTTCCAAATAAATTCAGTTCCTCGCAGTGGTTGTTCCTCTTTTGCCTACTGCCCTCACCTTTCCCACCACCAGCTGTAGTTTCGAGATTATTTCCTGTTCTATATATAAAATAAACGCTTGACTACAGTCATTCTTCAGTTTTAGACAAACCAGAAAAATAATGAAAAAAAAAACCAAAAACAGCAGCCTTTGCAACTGTATGCCCTATGTACTTTAGTTACATCCATGATTGTACTACACATTTCATCCTGGGAACTGTGTGGCAATGATGCCATTTTTTCGGATGAATGTTAATTAACAATTTAATTGCTGTAATCTTACACAAGTTAAATTGATGAAGATGAATGTTGTATTCCCAAAAGTAAATGAGATACTCACACAAATCTACATTTACATCTGAAGCCAATAGGAAATGCTGTGTCCTTCAGCCTGCACAGGATAACGGTTGGTATATTCAAATGATCAATGGATAGGTAACGCGTAAAGAAAATACACATTCAATTGTTCCATAGTAAAGTGTCTGTCCAAGACATTAATTGTTCCCTAATTAAGAGAAGACAAACATTATTAGACATGACTTTTGGGGGGTGGCCAGATTGGGGAATTAGGATAGTTCTTTAAAATTCCCCATGGCTTAAGGCTTACAATTTTATTTTAATGCCTTGTAACGATTGTATATTTCTGACTGGGGTACTGAAAAAAACAATGAATTCCATTTACGTCCCATGAAGGGATTAGGGAGAGCTTCTCACAAACCAGTGAGCTGTGCGCGATCTAGTTTTACACTCACTGATTGGGACCTACAGTTTTACACCGGTTTCGAACGGTATTTTGAGAAGATTTTTCATGGCTAAGTACTCGATAGTGTCGCCGTTACTAAGCGAGGTAACCGCCGTCGAAAGAAATTTAAGGTGTTCATATCAGGGATCGATCCCACGTTCTTATGCTCAAGTGCTGATCGCACTACCATTGCACCAGCGACGGCCGGAAGAGGACGTCATAAAAACTCTTTGATTTTGACCTAAATTCACTCTCATACAGAAATTAAACGAGGATGTTGTATCTCTTATTTCAAATGATTGTAGGCTGGGTTTGGTAGAAGTGGCGGTCACAATTGACAGACTTCGTCTCATACCATGGGACATCAAATTTCGCCCCCATCGTTGAACCTGTAAAATGCCTCGGTATGGTTAAGTATGGTCAAGCCATATGGTACCTCATCCCGATATTCCAGGATGTGGTTGAAGACAATACGTATATAGGTCCCTGGTGAACCTTCTAGTACTCAGTAAAAGGTGCTAAGATCATTTAGCTTAATTTCCTAAATGTCTGTTCGATCCAACATGATGTAAGATCCTGGATATTTTTTCCTGTTCGTAGATAAGACCAAACAATAGCATATGATGTGTTCGACGCTTTCGTCGTCCTCTTTATTTCCACAGCTTCATATTTCGACTTCATCGTTGAACCTCTACACTGACTCGGTATGGTTGGCAATATGATACCTCATCCCAATATTACAGGATGAGTCTGAAATAAGACGTTTATTGGCCCCTGGAGAACCAATTAGTACTCTTCAGAAAGATCCTAAGATCATTCAGTTTAACTTCCTGAACGTCTCTGAGATCTATCATGAAGTAAGATCCTAGATATTTCCTAATACTCAAACAAAAGTTCGGGCACTAGCAATCGAGATGTTCATTGCTCCCGTCCTACTCTTCATTCCCACAGCTTCTGCAGTAATCATGAGCTGAGACTGCAAGTCTAGACGCGTGCCTGCCTATTAAACAATGTCCAGCGATCCCAGCTACCAGCATAGACATATCTTGCCTAGGAATGGATATCAGGGTTAGCGTACGGTTTTGGTCATAATTTGGGTACACTTGCCTGCTGATCCTGCAATTTGTGCCCCGAGACCATCTATCACTCGTATGTCTGAGAGGTTCGGGTTTAAGCATCATCTTGGATGTAGGAACGGGTATACCCATATTCTCTATATGCCGTGGATTAGGTAAGGAAGTCCCTAATCTTGCAAGCTAATGCACTCTATGGTTTCCTGGAATGTGGATGTGCCCCGACACCCATATAAGCTGAATATTGAATTGCTTGGAGATGCGCGGCAGTTGTGGGCAGATGGTGAAGTCAGGAGTACAGATTGCAGTGTTTTTGTAGCAGCCTGACTGTCAAGGAAGATGCTGATACCTCAGGCGGTGATGACGTTTCGTCCCAGCAAAGGGAAACTTCTTCGAGTGCCTTGAATTCTGCCTGAAAAGCACTACATTGGTCTGGTAGCGTTAGTGCAATATTTAGACGCAGCTCTTTAGAATAGACTCCGAACCCTACCTTGCCATTTGAGTTGGAGCCATCAAAATAGAAGCCTAAATACCATCTATAACCTGATTTTGTGTTCCTTTCAATCCTGTCAGTCCGGGATAAGAATGGAGAAGTTTGTCTCAAAAGTTCAAGTGGTTGTCATGTATTCGACTTTTATTGTGGATAGCCGCTGATCCCTCAAAATCAATCGACAACCATATGGGCTGATGATACATTGTGGCGAATATCCTAGGAGGATTTCCAACTCTACAGCCACTTACCTTGACCATTATAAGGCTTTTTTCAAAGAGGTGCAAAACAGTACACTAATGCAAATTCTGGCAGTTCCATATATATTTTTACAAAAAACATATTTATAATAAAAAAATATTATTTTAACTGGAATGAAATTAATTTTTCCCTCCAAGATAATTGATTATTTTGTTTGGATTTATTGATATATGTGGGTTTAGTCAGCCATGGAAGGATTCTGACAGATCCAAAGAGAAAGGTTTCAAGATAAAAAGATATAGGACAACCAACACTTCACTGGAGACACCAGTTGGAAGAATGACTACGAGATCTTTGTGTTATCAACTGGAAATGAAAGCTACACGCTGAAAAAACAGCTCCAGCAAACATATTGCAGGAAACATGCACATGTTTGCAAGCCTGTTTTCATGAATGGAAGATCTGGTGCTTTTTTGTTTCTTTGTTGTCTGTCAGGTTTTTAACAAACAAAACCATTTTTGAGTCACACAAGCATAACATATTATGTTAATCACTGTATCTCAAACATGTTATATTGATTAGCAAACACAATGTGTTTAGACACAAGTATACTATATTTGCAAAAAGCTACACACGTGTTATATTTGCATGCAAAAAATAAAGTGACAGATTTTTCAGCGTGTAAAGATCGAGCTTTTTGGAGAAATATATTATATCCGTTGTGTTAGGCCCCTAACCCCCCCCCCCCTATGGGAATACCGCGGAGGATGAGAGCGTCGAACTTCTCTTATGCTACTGCCCGGTCTTGTGTATAAGTAGATGGAGATATCTAGGATCTTACTTCCTGCTGGATTTAACCGACGTTCAAGAAGTTACACTGAATGATCTTAGAAACGTTCTGCAGAGTACTAATTGGTTCACCAGGCAGGTATGACCAAGTTATGGCCTAAATCGTATGCTAAACCGGACATCCCCACCTTAAAGAGACATCTCTATGCTAGTAGATGTGACCATTGCACACTGCTCATGGTTACTGCAGAAACTATGGGGATCAAGAGGAGGAAGGACGAGAGCATCAAACATCTCATATGATACTGCCCGGTATTTTGTATAAGGATGAGGAAATATCTAGGACTTGGTCAACATTGGGGAAGTTAAGTTGATTGAGCTTAGGATCTTAAGATGTACGTCTCTTTTGGAGCTACATCCTGGAATATCTGTATCATATGGCTTGAACGCCCCATAACTACTTATATACTAGTTCCATTTACAGGTTCAACGATGGGGATGGAAAATTACATCCTGTGGTGTCATAACAGAGTCCGCGTGATTTAATGTGGTCAATAGGACTATGTGTGTCAGTAGTGACTGCCACTTCTACCTAAGCTAACCTTGCCCAATGCGAGTTTTTACACTTCGCGCCAGAAAGTTTTGCTGACGTTTTGCCACTTGATCGTTGAGGTTTGGTTTCAAATACAAAAGCCTGGTGGTCACCATTCGCGATAGGTTGTCACTGGCAAAGGTTATATATATTACAGCGCCTTACCCGATTTCCTAGATGGATTTTGCTAGGTGTAAAAAACTGAATGATAGGCGTAATATCTCTCTTCTCGTTGTCCATTAAATGCATTCAAAAAGCCCTTGAATGGCAATACTCTAATACTAGTTTGAATGTATTTCGGAAGTAGGGTAATATAAATTCGCCTATGCTCTGCTTAAAATCCGCTTGCTTAATATTTTTTTGTTTGTTGCTTTGAACATGACTACTTACTTACTTGCAAAGATAAAAATGTTAAATTATTAGGATTTTGTTCTCTTAAATACAAGTGGAATTAGAGGCAAAAAATTTTGATTTTGGAACAAATAAATGATACACAGTGATAAGGTGAACTAAGCTCATTATATGTCACTAGGTTTTTAGCTCAGTGGGTTACCATCGCCTCCCACTACAAATCGGTTTTGCTTAAAGCATAAAGACGAACAATAAACTTCAAGTTTGTAATAAAATTTCATTAAAAACTCTGTAAATTTGGTCAATGAACTGGATACTTTATATTTCAACATGGTGGTTAGTGGGTATGGCTGCTACTCCGCACTTGCGGGTTTCTTTTTGTGTGTGTGTGTGTGTATAGATTCACTCGCCTCTTCCTAGCCATTATCTGTAGTCTTACAACTATTCAATTTGGTTTACTTTGTTGTGTTTATCGCTTTACGTCCACTTTGCGTCTTCTACTTCTTTTCTGCTCCATAATGAGTTCTTTATCCTTTCGTCCTGTGCATTTTCGTTTTGTCCAAATGTGTGGTTATGTCTTCGGACTATGCCGTATTATTTAACAAAGTGTTTACTTTATAACCTCATTTGTACAATAACAGCCAAAGAAAGATGGTAGATAGGAGGCGATAGCACAAGTCGCTACAGCACACGAGGAGAAGGAGTAAGAAAAGCGGTTTACATAAAAGAATTTTTATTAAAAAACAAAGTCTTTGGCCATCATTTACATGCAATTTCAACATATTACCCGTACAAAGGCCAGGACAAAGCAGCTGCCGCAGCCACAGAAAAAAACAACAACGAAAAAACACAAACAAAACGTATAAAAAAGGAAGAAACCTGGACCATAGAGATGCAAATAAATGCTTAGGAGAAATATTACGTTGGCACCAGGAATTTATATTGGGCTGGAAGAACGAAATTAAGGCAAGTTAAGATACAATATAGACATTTACAGGACAATATTTGTTTGTTAAGATTAATCACAACTACAGTTTAGGGAGAGAAATTGTTTTAATTTTATTTATAAAGGACCTCATAGGCAGGCTACCCTATATCTTTACAGTACTTTAATATTGAATTGCATTTAGAGCTTCAAGGATAAGATAAAGTGCCTAATATACAATGAACACTAACCGAATTTTTACTGTCCTTTAATGTTGAATTGCATATAGGACTTCAAAGTTAAGATAAAGGATCTCATATGCAAGATTCTCCAACCGTCTCTTATTTGTAATTTAGTCTTGAATTCCTTGTAAATAGTTTTATAAATCGGGGATTCTCCTTTAGTTATCGGGTCTCGTTTTTGACGTCCCCAATTAGCACCAATATACATGATAGAGAGAATAACCAATATTGAGCAGAGATAGTTTTAGCCTACGTTTTGTTCACTAACCCTTTTTTTTGCAACAAGAGCAATGATCCCCTAATTACTAACGAGATGCATGAGATCCCTGATGTCACATTTCCGTCACAGAATACCTTTTCAGTTAATAAAAGAATGGAAGATGCATGGAAGCATGCTTTCGATTTTAGACCATGGTGACACAGTATTTTCGTGACCGTCGGAGGTGCAATGGGTAGTGTGCGCGCCTCTTGTACAGGAGATCCTGGGTTCGATCCCTGCTCCAACCACCTTAAAATTTCTTTCAACGACGGTCACCTCGCTTAGTGACGGCGACACTATCGAGTATATAGCCATGAAAAAGCTTCTCAAAATACCGTTCGGAATCGGTGTAAAACTGTAGGTCCCAACCAGTGAGTGAAAACTGGAAAGCGCACAGCTCAGTGATTGTGAGAAGTTATCCCCGGTCCCTTCATGGGATGTAATGGGAAACCATTTATTTATTTATTTTTTTTTGACACAGTATTTTCACTCTGACCAAAGATTGCCATTGTGTCGGTTCCCAGAAACATTCGTAGACTGGATCAATTTCAAACAACTTATGAACGGTAAGATGGACGTCCCCTGAGATGGCCGTCCCCTGAGATGGACGATCTAACTGATGTTTTCGAACAGATCACTTGTCGTGTGAGCTCTTGAATAAGGCTAAGTCCTCATGGACGCAATGAGGTCGGAATGCAAATTAAAACTTAAGGAATATAAGATATTCAAGGAGAAAGTCTTGAACACATTTTTGCGACTGCTGAGAGAGCAGGCCTAAATCGTCCAGAATCCAAGAAATCCTCTCTGCTACTTCCACGTCTGGGATATCTGAAATAACAAAATGGGAGGTGGACAATATCAAGTGTTGACACTCACTTCTCTGGTAATTGAACCGATGAAATAGGTCATAACCGGGGACTAGCCAACTAGAAAACGGAGACTGTCGAGTATCCCAGTTCCCTAGAGTCAAACAATTTAAATTTTTTTATTTGTATTAGTAATTTTACACCTACGAGTCAAAACAATAAAACACTTTCTATGTATATTGTGGAGTTTTCGCAGGATTTAGACTCCAACATCTCTCAGACAATTTTTAGGTTAGGTAGAATCATAGAGCAATGGCTAAGAGTCGCCATCCTTCTTTTAATGTTCTCTCGATGACGTCGAGGTAGTAGGCAATTTCATCGAGTGCATGGTGAAAAATCTGTATTTTTCATTGTTTTTATGGAAAGTTTAAAGTTTGAAGTTTGAAATTAACGTGTCTGCAGCTTGTCGAAAATATGGCATGTTTGTGACCAATCATATTGTATTTGCTATTCAATATTTGATGTTTGAAACGCAATAATTAATAGGTTATAATACATGTTTCTATGACCCAAGTGTGGCCTTGTTTTTCGAAAACTTCTGAAAACAAAAACGTGAAATGAAAAATCTGCATATCTTGAATTCATGAAAACAAACCTTGCAAACATGTACATGTTTCCTGCAATATGTTCATTATTTCTTTTATTGACTATTTTACAACCTTATGAGGTCGAACGTCTTACACATATTAATTAAACAAACAAATTAAACAAATTTCAACATATTCTTCCAACTGGCTCTATCCTTCGCCTTTTCTAGCCAGTTGGTAACACCAAGGATATGGAGGTATTCTTCCGCCTGGTCTTTCCAGCGGAGTCTTGGTCGTCCTCATTTCCTGCTTCCATCGGGTACCTTACCGAAAACCTTTCGCGCTGGCTCATCTTCATTCATCCTGATAACATGGCCTAGCCAACGCAATTGGCCTAATTTGATTTATCTAGCTATATCCACGTCAGAATATAGGCTATGTAGCTCTGCGTTCCAGCGACGTCGGTACTCGCGGTTGTCTCTACCAGGACCATATATTCTACGGAGAATTTTTCTGTCGACAACTACCAGGTGTTTTTCATCCGCTTAGGATATGACCCAAGTTTCGGAGCCATATGTCAAGACATGTAAAATGAGAGTCTTATGTAACTGGACTTTTGTCTGTCGAGAGAGGGCTTTATTCCTTAACTGTTTGTTGAGCCCAAAATTGCATCTATTTGCAAGCACAATTCTCCCATCTATCTTCAGGCCGACGTTGTTGTCCTTGTTCACGGCGGATCCAAGGTAGACAAATTCATCTACCCGTTCAAAATTAAATCGGTTGCCAACGTTCAAGTGCGGACCAAGTCGAGAGGTTTCTCTAGTCGTTGACACCATCAATTTTGTCTTGCCCTCATTAACAGCAAGACCCACCTTCGCTGATTCCTTTTCGATTCTTGAAAATACTGCAGTAACCTCTCGAAAATTTCGCCCAATGATGTCTATGTCGTCAGCATACGCCAGCAACATATGGCATTTCTTGTTAATGGTCTTGTTCGTATTTACTGCGACTTTTCTCATTATTATCTCCATTATGATGTTGAAGAGATTGCACGAAAGTGTGACGCCTTGTCTAAGTCCTCGCTTGGTACATAACGGTTCACTGAGTTCTTTCTCCACTTTCAGTGCTGATTTGGTGTTGGTCAGCGTCATTCTACACAGGTGGATAAGTTTTGCCGGAATACCAAGTTCAGACATACGTTCGTACAGTTTTCCGCGTATGGGGCTATCGAAAGCAGCTTTGTAATCGACAAAATGGTGGTATGTATCGACTTATTTTTCGTGGGTCTTTTCCAGGATCTGGCGTAGCGTGAATATTTGGTCAGTCGTGGACTTGCCTGGTCTAAAACCACACTGATAAGGTTCAATCCTGTTTTCAATAATTGGCTTTAGTCTTTCACATAATACGCTCGACAATACCTTATACCCGATGGATAACAGACTGATACCACGATAGTTGGAACGTACACACGGATCACACTGTTGCTGGGGCCGCCTTTTCAGCGTATCTATGTTACTCTTTGGTTGATCATAAAACTGACAGAATTAAAAGGAAATACGTATTTTCGTTTGATGCCTCCAACATAAAACATAATTTAGCTGTCATTTGTATCAATCAAATACTATTCAAATTTTGTTTGCTGCATGGTTTGCTTCTGTTAGTTTATCGCTCTCTCGCCTATCTACTCTGTTTTCTATCAATCTCCTACTTTATAGTCGGTCAGCTATTTTGTGGATACCCCCTGTTAGAATTGGCTGTCTCACATAAGACACTTAGTACGGTGAGAAACGTTGTGATGTTGGAGATCGTCTGGTATTTTTAAAGGCTACCCAAGCCGTTAGATACCCCGCCCTTATATTTCGGGATATGCTTGAAGAAGAGACGAATATTTATCCCTGGCGAACCAGTTAGAAGTCCGCAAAAATGTCTTAAGATAATACAGGTTAACTCTCTAAATGTCTGTTAGATGCACTAAGCAATAAGATCCTAGATATTGTCTCCTACTCACGCAAAATGCCATGCGATACCATAAGAGATCTTCAACACTCCCGTCCTGATCTTCACGCCCACAGTTTCTGCAGTAAGCATGCGCTGAGACTCGAACCCTAAATCTATTTTTGCCTTTTAAATTTTGCCCAGTGAACAGATTTTAGGGTAGAGATATCTCACCTAAGGCTGGCTATCAAGTTTAGCCTACGATGTAGTTCATATCTCGGCCATATTTGCCTGGGGATCCCGCATTTTCAGCCTCTAAACCAGTCACGTACGCAGGATTTTCTTTCGAGGGGCCCAACTTGAAATTTAGGTTGAAGAATAGCACCACCTCCAAAAAATCACCACTTAAGAAAATAATTATCATCTTCCATCTTTCGCATATCTGTGAGCTTCGGTATTAAGTATGAGTTTGTGTAGAAAATTTGAGGTTTCTTTCGGGAGCGCGAAGAGGCCACAACAGACTTTCCAACTGGCTTAGGCGAAATCGAAGCACAAATTAATCGAATCAACTTCCTCTACCTAAACTAACCTACCCTTCGGGAAGTAAAATCCCAAGTCCAGTAAACATATAAATCTTATAAATCTTAATTTCGCGATCCCATTTCCGAACTAAATTCCAAATATAGACTTTCTATATTTCAGTGACTAAGAGAGATGTCGATTGCCATAGGCTTATTTGTTTCCCCTCGGATATCTTACTTTCTTTCTTTTGGACCTGGACACGAGGATTGCTATCATCACTTTTACCTATTACTTCTTTGTATTTGATTTAAGGATCGTTGAACTTTGACAAATAACCACATTGACAATAATCTATTCATCCGTCTTGAGCATGTAGTACTAATTTCTTAAGCATTTCCCTTACCTGCCTTGTTGGCCAGTTAATTTAGATGACAGGAAAATTCTCAAATACCACAGGTTGCCGTTTCCACCATCTCAACAGATATGTGTGTATGTACCTTTCTTTCGCAAATCGCTAATGCAAGAATCTCCTTTGAAATCCAAAGACATACAGGATTAATGATGTCAATTACAATTTGCCGCTGGTTAACTACTGTGCCAACCGGCAATCATTTCATCCTTCCTTGGATGATATTGGATTCTTTTAGCTGTGGCTCTTGGCTCATTTCGTTTCGCTTCGTTTGTGCCATTCATTTTGGTATTGTGAGATTGATGACCAAATCAGATTTTCTGTTATTTTCGAGTTTTATTGATAGAGATTAAACTAACTAAAAGATCCATGGAGTTAATTCAATTTACAACACAACGACAAACACAAACGCACAAAGTTTTTGTGGGTAATATCGTATCTGGTGGAAGTCACGACGCTACACAGCCACCAGATGACAATAGCAACCAACAGCAGCGATACAAAAGGAATATGGTAGTCGCAGTGGCTGAGGACTAGAAGTGTTTAGCAATTTCCTCGTTTACATTCCTTTGGAACAGCGCGAAAAGGGAGAACGCAGAACACGAGATATGGACGTATGTAAAAGTAGCTGCTGTGCCAATTCGGAAAGACGTTTAAACAATTTTATTATACAATTACGTTGCAACAAAATGCTGATGCTGATGCTGTTGCTGTTGCCATTGCCATCGTCCTCGTCATTGCTATGAGTATTGCTATTGCTGTGGCTATTCTTGTTGTTTGCATTTCTGTTGCTGTTGCTGTAGTTGCTGTTGCATACGCATTCTGTTTGGCATTGGACGTTGTTGCTGCATGTGAATGTGGCCAGCGACGTCTGGCACTTAGCGACATTCAATGCGTAAAAACGTTTTTCTGTTGTTTGGTTTTGTGCCGTGGCCAACATTGACTGCTACGAATACTCACTCACTCACTCACTCACTGACTGGCCTGCCATGGCAGCAAGAAAGTTGTTAAGAACCAACCGATGACTTTGGAGCCGGCACTAGATGGAGTGCACCAGCTACCAGTTGTTGTTGCTCCTTCTGTCGTTGTCGTGGTGGTTGGTGCTTTCGAGTATCCATCGACAATGGTGCAGTTTAGTTTTAGTGTGATTACTTGTGTTTGATTGCAAGTTAGTTAAAACTAATAGTAAGTGACTAGCAAGTACTAGTACTCGTATGAAGATGGTTTAGTTGGTTGCGGTGGTTAAAATGAGGGGTGGTGTATTTAGAATGGGAAATAAGAAATGAAATTACACTAATGCAGTTCAAAAAGGAGTGTTTAATTATTTCAAAATTTGTTCCAGGAAAACCACGATTTTATAAAGAGTTTTTTTTTAAAAACTCAGTTTTTCAAGAACCCATGAAAGTTTACAATCACAGAAAAATTCGGTCGAGGCTGCCGAAATAGTCGTAACCGCAACCGGACTAGAGTCAAAGTCAATACCGAATCAAAGGTTGTCCCAACCGAATTAGAGGTTGTCACAACCAGACTAGAGGTCATCACAACCGAATTAGAGGTTGTCTCAACTGAATTACAGGTTGTTCCAACCGAAGTGGAGGCTGTCACAGCCGAATTAGAGATCGTCATAACCGAATTAGATGCCGTCTCATCCGAATTTACAAGAAACCATAAAGGGTTACCATTACAGAAAAATTCGGGTGAGACAGTTGACATAGCCGTATTGATGTCGTCTCAACCGAATTAAAGGTTGTCACAGTTGAATTAGAAGTCGCAATAGCCGAATTAGATGTTGTCTCAACCTTATTAGAGCTTGTCACAGCTGAATTAGAGATTGTCACGACCAGAATTAGAGGTTGTCACAGCCAAATTAGAGGTTGTCACAACCAGACTATAGGTCATCACAAACAAATCAGAGGTTATCACAGCCGAATTAGAGATTGTCGGAAGCAGACTAGAGGTTATCGTAATCGAATCAGATGTTGCGACAACCGAATTAGATGTCGTCTCAGCCGAATCAGTTGTTGTCACAGCCGAATTAGACGTGGCCACAACCAGACTAGAGGCCAAAACAACCGAATCATTTGAATTAGAGGCTGTCCCAACCGAATCTGAGGTTGTCACAGCCGAATGAGGTGTCATGTAAATCGAATTAGAGGGAATCACAGCCGAATTAGAGGTTACCACAACCAGCCTAGGGGTCATCATAACTGAATCAGAGATTGTTTCAACTGAATTAGAAGCTTTCCAAAGTGGAGGTTATCATAGCCGAATAAGAGGTCCTCACAACCGAATTGAATGTCGACTCAACCGAATTAGAGGTTGTCACAGTCGAGGTAGAGGTCGCCAGAGCCAAATCAGAGATAGCCGAATTAGATGTCCTGTGAAACGAATTAGAAGTTGTCACGACCAAATTAGAAGTTGTCATAGCCGAATCAGAGGTTGTCACAGCCGAATTAGAGGTTGCTACAACCAGAATACAGGTCATCACTGTCGAATGTGGCATAGCCGGATTAGAGGCTCTCACAACTGAATTATAGGATGTCTCAACCGAATTAGAGGATGGCACAACCGAATTAGAATTTGTTGTATCAGAATTAAAGGTTGTTCCAACCGAATCTGAGGTTGCCCAACCGAACTAGACATTGCTATAACTACACTAGAGGTTGAGTGCAGTCGAATGTGGCACAGCCGAATTATAGTTTCCCACAACCGAATTAGAGGTTGTCACAACCAAACTAGAGTGTGTCACACCGGAATTTGAGGTTGTCACGACCAAATTAGAGGTTCTCACAACTGAATTGGAAGTTGTCATAACCGAATTAGAGGTTGTCACGATCAAATTAGAAGTTGTCACAACCGAACTAGAGGTTGTTCCAACCGAATTAGAGGATATCAAAACCGAATTAGAGGTTGTCACAACCGAATTAGAGTTTTTCATACCAAAATTAGAGGTTATTCCAACCGAATCAGAGGTTGACCAACCGAATCAGAGGTTGCCACTGCCGAATTAGACATTGCTATAACCAGACTAGAGGTCGAGTGCAGTCGAATGTGGCACAGACGAATTAGAGTTTCTCACAAGGATTCTCACAAACGTCGTCACTACCGAACTAGAGTTTGTCACACCAGAATTAGAAGTTGTCACGACCAAAATAGAGGTAGTCTCTACCGAACTAGAGGTTGCCACAACCAATTTTAGATGGTATCACAAGTGGATTGTGAATTTTTTTCTATTAATTTAGTGAAGATTTATTTTCTGATATTCCCAAAAAATAATTAAAAAAATTCATTTGACATGGGATAATATTTAGGGAAACATATTCACTTTACATACCACTTTCAAACTATTTTGAACTCATGTACGCTGCATCTATAACATATTCTCTCAAACACATTAAGCAGAAACCATGTATATGTTTGGAACACACTCGAAATATTCATATATTTGCAAGTCATAAACTCAATTGTATTTAAATGAAAAAAACAAAAACATTATCAAGTTTCCTTGCGTATTGTATCCCAAACATCCATATATTTATGTCAGAGCATTCGTGTGTTTCCTCCTAACTGAACGATTGACAACTGAATATAGGAAACTAAAATGCAAAAGATCAGTCAACATAAGACACACTTAATTCCTTTGCACAGGCATTCAGCAATATTTATGTATTACACACTGAAAGAATGCCCCTAACCATATTTTGCAGGGACCATGTATATGTTTGCAAGCATTTTTTTCATGCATTGAAGATCTGGTGCTTTTGTAGTTAATTTTTGTCTGTCACGTTTTTGTTGTCAGCAGTTTTCAACAAACAAAGCCACATTTGGGTCACAAAAACATATATTATAACCTATTAATCATTGTGTCTCCAACATGTTATATGTAATATTAAACTCAATGTGTTTGGACGCAAATATTCTATATTTGCAATAGGCTACAAACACGTTGTGTTTGGCTCCAAACAAAAATAAAGACAGATTTTTCAACGTGTACACTTTGCACACACGTTGAAGATTTCTTGCCTTGTTGTCTCTTTGTTATCTGCCTCGTTTTTGTTTTTAGCGGTTTTCAACAAAAAATCCACATTTGGGTATAAAAAACATAAATTAAGACCTCAAACATGTTGTATTGAATTGCAAACACAATACGTTTGAGCACAAGAATTATATATTTGCGACAAGCTACAAACACGTTATATTTGCATACAGCTCGGAATACAATATACAGTTCGGAACCGGTGCAAAAAGTTGCAATCAGTGAGTGTAGAGAACTAGAAAGCGCACAGCTCACTGGTTGTGAGAAATTCTCCCAATCCCTTCATGGGATATAATAACAGTAACAGTAACTTAGGCTGAGAAGAATTTCTCTTTGGCCCTCTGTTATTATTTTGCTCTAGGCAAATCATGGCGACAAAAATGTAATGAAGTAAACAGTGCACCAAACACAGCAGTATGTGTTTTACAAACAAAGCTTAATTTGGATGACAAACACATATTTAATAACCTACATATTAATCATTTTGTCTCCAACATGTGATAGTGAATAGTAAACACAATGTGTTTGGACATAAATACAGTATATTTGCGACAAGTTAAAACACGTAATATTTCCACCCAAACATCAAAAATATAAATTTTTCAACGTGGAATAGATAGGGGGTTCCCAATTGGCATAAGATAAATTTAATGGTAAAAATTTTCAGCGTACGTAAAGTAATTATCATATATTGTAGGCATAATTGTATATCACTGTGTGTAATTTTTTAAGAAATATAACCATATACGGACACCACTACGTGATAAAAGCCCAAAGTCATGGACTTTTTTTATGGGCCCCCAAAGATTTGGGGCCTCATCCCTAGGAAGTTGATATGTTCTTGAAAGTTGTTTATTGAGATCTTAGGTACATTTTTGTAATTGATTGTTTCCTTGAATCTTGAACAGTTTCCTAGCTATGGACCTGAACAGGGGAAAAAAAGAAAAAAATCGAATTTTTTTAAGTTTTTTTTTTTGCGATTTTGACCTTGAAGACGAAGTTGTTTTGATTTTATATTTTCACAATTTTTATTCTCTATGACAAGAGCTAGAACTTTCCCTCAGAGAGTAAATCAAAATTCCAAACGGTTTGCAAGATATGAGCCCGACAAAATGATCACCTTTTTGCAAAAACGACAACGAGACCCCAAATTTTTGGGGGCCCAGAAAAAAAAGTCCATGACTTTGGACAAAACTGGGAGACACGGGTCTCTTTTTTTTGGTCTTTTATCACGTAGTGGTGTCTGTATATGGTTATATTTGTTCGTGTTGCACTGTGTAAGTATGAGGAATCTGCATCGTGGCATTGATGTGTGCTCCCCTAGGTCTCCACACTCAACAACATAGCACATTTCCTGGTAAAAATGCTAATGTTGTCATTTAAATATAAATTAAGGGACTTGCAAATATTCGAATATTTGGAGTGTACGCCAAACATACATATACATGGTTGTTGGAGAATGTGTTGGAGAGAATATATTATAGATATCGTTGTTTCCAGCCTGTGCTTCAATACGTGCTTCAAAGTGTTCTTGCGGACTTGGACGTAAATAAAGCTCATGGGATTCCAACATTTGTTCAAGAAAAAAAAACTATTCATCGACGCTTGCTCGTGTATTTGACAATTGACATTGTATAGGATCTCATATTCGCAATTTTTAAATTTTGACATCCTATATATCTCCAATAATTCGACCTTTTGCGGATGAGTCTGTATACCTGTGGATTGGTACATGTATCTAGCTTGAGTGATTTACTTTTCGTTTGATTTTGTTGAATGGAAATTTAAGTATATCTAATTTTCGATAATTCTCATACTTTGACAAGTGCTGATACCCTACATATCTCCTATAATCAAACTTCCTATGTTAGCACTCGTGTACCTGTGGATGGGCACATGCCCCACGAGCTTGAGCTTGAGCGCACTACTTGTCTCACGAGTGCACACGTATACTCAGCTTGAACGCACTACTTTTCGTTTGGTTTTGCTGAAAGAAAACATAAGTATGTCTCATATTCTCAGCCGATCCTTAAAACAAATAAAAAAAAAAAACCGAAAACTACCGAACTTGCAATTGTTGCTTCATGTTCTCGAAGGCACAGCATGATTAACCAGAATCTGGTGAATTATTTTGAATTCATCGAAATTCAAAAAATTTTTAAATTCTCGATCACTAAGTAGGATCGAGATATGACTTTTGCAGAAGTTGTTCTACAGGATATCTTATGGCATTTCTCTCGGAACGGTGAAGTCGGCCCGTGCATAGACGGAAATGAGGTAGTGTCTCAATTTACGTAAGTATTTTATACCTATTTACCAAAATTAATACACTTGCCTCGCTGCTTTTCTTCTCCGCGTATACGTATGTAGTAGTTCGGTATATTTGTTTTCCCCCTAACACTCTGCGCATGTGTACATATGAACATTGCTCATGCTGTGTTGTTGTTGTTATCCACTTTTTTGTTGTTGTTGTTGCTACTCCTGGCTGTTGGTTTAAATGCTTTTAAATTGGTTTCACATGTAAAATTAAAGAAAATTGCATCGTTAGTTTAACAAATCCAATGTTATTCCTATTTCAATTTTCCTCTAACAACAAAAACGAGCAATTTCGTTTCGCATACGAGAAATTGGAAATTGTTAAGAATAATTTATGAAATTACATTTTGTCTTTGTACAGCGACGTTTCTTCCTCACTAGTACATAAATTAAAGAGGGAAATTGTTCAAATTCTTGAAGTTCATTCTAATTTTGACGAGTTTTAGTATTCGCTGACATAAAATAAATCGGTCTTTAGTTAGGGTTACCTTTTATATTTAGGAGTTTCCAAGTTTTTTCTAAAGAAAAAGTCACTCAAATGTGGTTTAATGTTCAACTGTTAAGAGCTGCCGTATGTAGATGACGCATCCGTAAGGAACTCGTTAGTTGGCATTAAACAAATAGACGTTAAAAAATTTTAAAAAACGGCTACTGGTTGTTAATGTTTTACAGTCCTTGGTGGCACTGAATTTGTCCACGTATTATGGAAGATATTTATGAGGGCATAAATATCTTTGTAACACTAAGTATAGTGGGCAGAAGTTACTATATTCTTCGTTTTTAAGAGATTGGATTTGAATTAGTTTCCATTAACATACTACGAAGAGACAGAGGAGAGCATTTCATAATAAATGACCTACTCGTGTTTTTTACTCACCACACTCCAATAAGCTAAGAGGCTGTCGCCGAAAGAAAAGAAAGGTGGCCAGAGACGGAATTTAATCCCCGTTCTCGTGTGCAAGAGCCGCGCACGCTAAAAATGTTACGTTAAAAGTTGTACTATTGAGTCCTTTTCATTGTGTAAAAATGTTTACTGACTGTCACTCACTTAGGAAACCCATCAGCGAATCCTTTGTCGAATTAGCGAAGTACCTCGCTACTTCCAACTTATGTCAAGTATCTCCTGCACGTTGAAAATCGGCCTTTTTTGTTCGGACGCTCAGTAAGATTGCACTTTTTAAATTTACAGTAATTTTGCTGCGTGCAAGTGGCAACTCTGTACTTTGGCAGCTGTCACATATGTTTATTCTGATTATAAAAAGTGGGGCGTTTTACGGAAAAACAACCTGTTTTATTTGTGGCAAATTATTGCGGAAATTTAGAAAGTTATGCTGAGACCTCTCGCAAGTGCAACTAAGGTGTCGAAAGTGCAACTAATATTTCGAGAAAGTGCAACTATTGCGTCAACCATTCGAAGAGTGTTCAAAAAATTTGTAGAATCTAGCTCGGTTATGGACAGTAAGTCTCCTGTACGTTAAAGTACCGGTCGGTCTCTTGAAAACATTGCTGCTGTAACCAAGAGTGTCGCCGAAAACCCGAGAACATCAATTCGGCATCGTTCTCCATAAATTCAAATTTCACGAAGCACTACGCCACAAATTTTGACAACAGACCTCCACCTTGATGCGTACAAAATTCAGCTTACTCAGGACCTCAAACCAGCAGACCATAGAAAGCGCCGGCAATTCGTTCATTGTGTAATGGAACAAAGAGAAGTCAATGCCAATTTTTCAACAAAAAAAAAAAACATCTTCTCCGATGAAGCTCATTTCCATCTGAATGGCTTCGTGAATACACAAAATTGTGGAATTTGTGGCTCAGAAAATTCTCATGCCATCCATGAGCAACAAATGCACCCACAACGAGCAACTGTCTGGTAAGGATTTTGGTCAGGCGGCGAGATTGGGCCTTCCTTTTTTGAATATTAGGCTGAAATTGCAGTGACGTAAACGGCATTCGTTACAGGAACATGATAACGAAATTCTTGTGGCCTCAACTGGACGGCATGGATCTGGACGACATGTGGTTTCAGCAAGACGGCGCTACTTGCCACACCCCGCTTGAAACAATCAATTTATTGCAGCAACGACTTTCAGAACAAATTATCTCGTGAAATTCTGATTTCAACTGGTCGCCCAGATCATGCGATTTAACGTTGTATGATTTCTTTCTTTGAGGTTTTGTGAAATCTCGGGTTTATGCGAATACACCAAAAACCATTACCGAGCTCAAACCCGAGATCCAACGCGTCATCGGTGAGGTACAACCACATCTCTGTGAAAGAGTCATAGAAAATTTCATGAAAAAGGTAATGGACTGTCATGTGAGTCGTGGAGGCCATTTGACGGATATTTTAATCCATTCTTGATCGGAACAAGTGTTCTTTACAATCCAAATCTCAAAGCAAAATTGTCATATATGGAGTGAATCTAATCCAGAAATAAAGAATGAGGAAGAATGAAATGGAACTGCAACCAGAACGAGTCACTCTGTGGTGCGCAGTTTCATCAAGGTTCATTGTGGAGCCGTAGTTCTTTGAAGAAAGCGGTGTAACAGTAACCGTCAATGGGGACTCTTATTTAAATATGTTGAAGGATTTTTTTTACCCAAAACTTCGTCAAAGATGTCTCAGTTTCAACAGCATTTTGTACCAGCAAGATGGAACAACTGCGCACATAGCATGGACGGCTATAGCGGACCTCCCACGAAAATTCCCAAACAAATTAATATCCAGAAACTCCACTTTCAGCTGGCCACCAAGGTCACCCGACCTGACTGCTTCAGACTTTTTTTCATGGGGTCACGTCAAGAAAGAGGTGTGAAAAACGAAAACGAAACCAAAACCAATCCCTTCAGAGATAATACCCTCTCCCAAGAAATGGTGCAGAATCCTGACTCATTTCGCATGCTGAAGAAACATCACTGCGAGTCTTCGAGACACAAATGCTTCGAAAATTTTATGGTCCTATAATAGAGAACGACGGATGAACCACGAGCTGTATAATCTGTATCCCGACATCGATGTAGTTAAAACCGTTTTCCATTGCATCCCATGAAGTGATTTAGGACAGCTTCTCACAATTAGTGAGCCGTGGGCTTTCTAATTTTTTCACTTACTGTTTGAGTCCTACAGTTTTACACCGGTTCCGAACGGTATTTTGAGAAGCTTTTTCATGGCTAAATATTCGATAGTGTCGCCGTCACTAAGCGAGGTGACCGCCGTCGAAAGAAATTTAAGGTGGTCAGAGCAGGGATCGAACCCACGTTCTCATGCATAAGAGCAGCGCATACTAGCCATTGCACTACCGACGTAGTTATGCGTATACAAATACAGCGTTTACGCTGGCTAGGCCATGTCAGAAGAATGGAGCAGAATGAACTAATGCGAAAGGTATTCGAAGACGTACTCCAAGGACATGGAAAATAAAACGACCAAGAGTTCGGTGGATCGTCTAGGTAGAATATTACCTGCCAGCGCTTGATGTTATCAACTGGAGGGGAATAGTTGCACATCGAGCCGGTTGAAAAACATGTTATCTACATTTTGTACGGCCCTTGATCCTTCTGGGCTGGTTGACGTTTACATAAGTAAGTAAGTAAGTAACCGTGGACAAAATCTTGAGCTTCAAAGATCAAACTAAATGATTCTCCAGTGCGGAATCTCGCTGCCCCATTCTATCGCACAGAATTAAGAAGACTAAGTGAGTCTTACATTGACTGCCACTTAACCTAAAACCTGTTTGTACTCACCTACACGCTGAAAAATAACGGCCTCTCTAACATATTCTCTCAAACATATTCTGCAGGAACCATGTATTTGTTTGGAACACACTTCAAACATTAATATGTTTGCGAGTCCCAAACTTACTTGTATTTAAATGTAAACAGAATCATTTTTACTTGCAAACATATATGCTTTTACGTGGAAACATATACGTTCTTCATCCCAAACATCCATATACTCACGTGGAAGCATTCGCGTGTTCCCCCAAACGAATTATTCTTTGATTTCAATATATATATATATTATTTATTATAATTGATTTTATCAGTGTAAATTCACATTTATACATAATTAATCCAAAAAATTAATAGATTAAAAACGACACTTTTTACCTTTACTTGCATTGAATGCATTACTTGTTTGTTTTTGTATGAAATGAGAATTTGCTGTTCTTTTGTTTGTAGCTGTTGTCTTTCTTTTGTTGTCCCTCACGTTTTTGTTTTCAGAAGGTTTCAGCTATGTGTTGGTTATCACTAAGCGTTGGTACAAAACCATTTATATACAAATCTAGTTCATGCATGCCAAGCGTGGATTAATTACTTGTGTTTTTTTATCATACATACTTCAAAAATTGCCCACCGTTCCGATTTTCTTAGCAAAGGCTCGGACAGACCAAGGGCTTCACGTTGTTGCCCTTTCCAGTTTCTGTCCTTGAAAGTCGAAACACATACACAAAATCCAAAGCAACATCACAGTCCATTTAACCGTCCGAGCCTTCGTTTATTCTTTTTTCATTGACCAAGCGCATTTGATAACCTCTTTCCGATGAACCATTGACGGCTGAATACATAAAATTAAAATGCATTACATCAGCCAAAATAAGAAACACTGACTGCATCAGCAATTTGCACGCACATTCAGGAAAACTTATGAATCACTGCAAAAATACAGATAAACACATAAAAGATATACACACTCGTTGCTCTCTTTTATTCTCTTGCTCTCGAGAGAGCATAAACAGTGCAACAAACACGGTTGTATTTGTATCACAAACACAGTAATATTTGGGTCGCAAACACATATGTTATAACATATTCATAATCACAAACACAGTAATATTTGGGTCGCAAACACATATGTTATAACATATTAATAATTGTGTCTCAAACATGTAATATTGAAAAACAAACACAATGTGTTTGGACACAAGTATATTATATTTGCGACAAGCTACAAACACATTTTATATTTGAATCCAAATAAAAAAAAACACAGATTTTTCAGTGTGTAGGTTCCAGCGATAATCATCCTAGTCTGAATTTTGCCCCTTCCGTCGTGGCTTAGTCTTTTCAAGCATGACAAAAATTCATACGATCTCTTCATCATGTCATTGAATATAATAATGACATTGACTTGTGTGTGGGAATGCAGAATTTTCGAAACTGCATAAATGAATAATCAATCTGGCAATCTCCTTAACATCTCGAGGAAGATAATAGTGAGACGGAAATCTTGTGATCTGAGATTAAGAAAGGGACCTAGTGTGTCAAATACTAGAACGGTGATAATAATGAAGGGTGGGCCATGTACAATTTGGAATTTGAAGCCCCCGTTATTTCGAAGCAGATGGCCAATTTGGCATTTATGAAGTGTCAGACTACTCGTATTAATTACTGGTTAGGGATTAACGAAATGGATCGCGTTGAGTTTGAGGAGAATTGGGAAATATTAAAAACTTTCTGCCAAAGTTCTGAGTCGTAATCTCAAACTATTGGAAATCTACGAAATAAATTTGAAAGAAATAGAGTATCATCAACGCAGTTTATGGATCAACTTGTGAAATGACATCATCAATCAATGGACAATATTGCCCCTACAGCTGTGGCTGGTGCAACGGTTAGTGTGAGCGACTGTTGTGCGAGATAACGTGGGTTCGATCCCTGCTCTGACTACCTTACACTTCTTTCGACGACGGACAACTCGCTTAGTTACGGCAACACTAGTGAGTCATATGCATGAAATAACTTCTCAAAAAACCCTTCGTAGTCGATCTAAAACTGTAGATCCCAATCAGTGGGTGAAAACTGGAAAGTGCACAGCTCAGTGAATGGAAGAAGCCCTCCCCTATCTCTTCATGGTATGAAATGTGAAACTAGTTATTTTTATTTTTTAGCTGAAAGTCTCATCGAAAAGTCATAAACACGAACTTGCTGCCGTTCGCAGCAATTGAACATTGCTCGCACTTCTTTGCGAAGAATTTTGCATAAAGGCCTTGATGAAAGCCTATAAACTCCAATTAGTCCAAAAACTGAAGCCTAGTGGCCATTCGATACGTCTCCGCTTCTCTGAATGGTCTGAAGACTCCTTAGGCTGAAGATAAGCATATTTTTTTTATCGAATATCATAATTTAGGATGATGACCATTTTCATTTCGGGACTACATTTACGAGCTAAATTGTCGCATTTGGGGCTCGGAAAATCCACCACTGTCGAGAAGAAGCCGATGCATCCCCAATGAGCGTCACTTTGGTGCGGATTTTGGCATGATGTCAAGATAGGTCAATTTTTCTTCGAAAATTAGCAGCGAGCTGCCGTAACCATCAATACCGATGCTTAGCGTCAGTGTTCCCCAAAATTAAAGACGATGACTTGGATAACGTATGGTTTCAACAGGACGGCGTTGGTTTACCACGCCAGCCAACGCTACGGTCGATCTTTTGCGCACTGTGCCCGAAACCCTTATAATAAGCCGAAACTCGGAAGTCTCTTGGCCGCCTCTCAGCTGCGGTTTGACCCCGTTAGACTATTATTTCTGGGGCGCGGTGAAAGGTAGGTGTTACGCAAAGAATCCCGGATCTTCAGGCCTGCGAAATCGACGCTGTGATTCACGATATAGAGGCCCAATCAATCGAAAAAATTTGGTAGATCGAATGACATACTATAAAACAAGTCATGGAAGCCATTTGAATGATGTTGTGTTTCACTGATGAACGTCAATGATGGGAATTACCAATAAGATTATGATTCTCTAAAAACGTCTATTAATTTTTTTTAACGAAATTAAATTCCAAATTTAACAAAGTTTTGGGACTTTCGAAATTCTTTTTACATACCAAAAAAGGTTCAGGCAAGGAATACAAATTTAAAGGAATTTTGGGTTGTCTGTGTCATGTACCCCGTAAAATATAACACAATGCCAAACAATTTGCCTCTTATATTATTCTACTTGTAACTCTTTCAAACTAGCAACTCCACGTTCATTAACTGTTTTCGCATTTGTGACCAAATAATATACGATATTGTATTTTCAAGTCCATTACTTGTAGTAATTTGGTCATTTTCTACCCATTTTGTTCTACGGCATTCAAGAGACTTGCTAGTCCATTTAAGTGGATCTCTCGCATATCCACTAACACACACACACACAAAAAAACTATGCCACAATTGGACTTGATATGTGACATTTGTACGCAACCTAGCGTATGCGAGTGAAGACGAATGAAGCCAAAGACAACGAACGAAGAAAAACGTTAACATTAAAATACGAAAATGTATTACAGTGTCAAGTTAAATGTGAAAGAAGAAGAAATAGTAAAAATAAAAATCCAAAAGAGAAATATTTTTTTTCTAAAATGTTTAAAAAAAGACAATCTACTGCAAATCACACGAGTTGTGTGATACGAGATGAAGATACTGTTGCAAATGTAACTGAGAATTTATAAACTCCGTCCTGCCAAATCACCCGAGACCGAAGAAATCCACCACCACTGCAGTGGCATTACTCGTATGCCGCCGTGCCATAGAAGTCACAGAATTAAGAAAAAATTACAACTTGTGCATATTAACGCCGACTCCTGCTGCTGCAACGGCAATGCCAAAAGACGAAGCACATTGGAGCTGTGGAAAAAATGCGTTTCTTTTGTAGATTTAATCACATGCGCAGTTAAGTAAATTACAAAAATAAAAGAAAAACCAATGAACGGCACGGAAAAAGTGCCCACGTTACTGATGCCAACAACTGTGAATGCAAAAAAGGCCGTACACACAAAAACTTGGAAAACTCTGCATACGAGGACCAATACCCAGGGAAACTTTTGTATAAGAGGTTTTGAAATATTTTTCCAAAAAATTTCTTTCCACTTAGTTTAAATTAACATTTAAATGTCAACAGTTGTTCTAATAGTTTCATCATGTTAGTGGAATGTAATGTTAATGTGTTTATATTGGTAATAAGTAGTAATAATATTGCATACTTTTTGGCTGTACAAAAGAATTACGAATTCACCACAAAAAAAGAAACACTCGAGAGAATTCTTGAATACTTCAAAAAGAATGACTAGATATGGTTGAGGAAAAAGCGAGAAGAAGAAGGTTCTGGAAAGTTCGAAATGGTTGTGGAATTGGCTGGATGTGGCGATGGCTGATGTTTTAGAGAGCTGTGTCTGCTATAATTACACGGCTGATGGCGCAGACAGATTTTAAACCGCGAACATTGTTATGACATATTGTTAATTGTGAGATGTTCAGTGGTTTGTGGTATCGCGACTAATTCCTCATTAGCGCCAACAAATTGCCTAAGTTGTATGAAATTTGAATCACTACATTGTATTTGATTTACGCGAGATGGTTGAATTTTGAACCACTTTTTTGTGAATAGGGTTGTTTTTCAGGGATGTAATTGGAACCGGGTTCTCCCTATAAACCGAATGACATCGCGGAACCGCACAAAAAGTCTACTAGGGCCGTCAAACCCTACGATTTAGGTAGCTAACTTACTGGTCCTAAGCGTGAGGCAAATTTCTCACTGAACTATAGATAGGTTCATTGTTGCACGTGCTGTCTGGCACGAGGAATCGTTTTTTGTTTTAAATAATATATCGATCAAATTTTGGTTGTGCATTTTGGGGCGAAATGGTAGAGGACACCATTGACTGTATATTTCTGGTCAATGATATCTTTAAATAAAGTAAATACGGGCCGATGATTCCGGCGGCCCATAAACCTCACGAAACAATCAACTTTGATGGATGAATTAGAAGCTCTTGCATGTGGGTGCAACACATTGACCATGTTTGTTCGAAAAATATGCCACGAATCTCAAGAGAACTTCTAAAAATTCTATACTGAAAATCCAACAGCAACGAAACCACTCATAATACCACCCTAAGATTGTTCTGAACGAAGCTATACAAATTGACAGATTTTTGTTGACAACGAACATTATTTGGTATTGAATCATTTCTTGTTGTTGAGGCCCTTCCAGTGTCTCTGACTTTCCATCCCTCCAAAGGGCAAATGGAGGGTCCCGATTACCGGCTTTTATGACAGCGAGGACACACCCATCAATATAGTTGGTGTACGAAGGCATTTGAACTCTGACCGGTCTTTTCCCACTTTAGCATTGGCTTTATTATATATAGATTCGTTATTATCAAATACAATGATCTTAATTCGACCTTGGATACCAACACGCGTCATGATAGTCTGGAGGTGATACATTTGCAACAGACGTATCGTCATCTCTTTATCCTTGCTCGCTATGTTGGTTCTGGAATTAAGCTTGTTGGTCGAAATGGTATTTGTCACACTCTGGAAGTTTAATTACAGGCCCATTCAACGTGACAGGTATCAGCGTAGGTATATTCCTTCTTCGATTTAAAAGGGCCAGCTCGGTCTTAACCGGGTTTACACCTAGTCCACTTTCAGCCGTCCATATTTCGAAAGCCCGTGAGCTATTTTAGTAAATTCTCATTAGGTTACTGGAACACTGGTCTACAACACTGGTTCACACCAACTACAATCTCAGCGCTGCACGGTTGAAATATACCCAGCATTTATCTTCAAATTCTAGTAACTTAACCTGGCCATGGAACCAGCCTGCGTCACGACTTCGCGTAGAAGAAACCGGCATCTCCTTTCGCATCTGAACGTATCCTGCGGTTAATGCGTCCTCAACATATTTCGATTTATCTCTCGGAATGATTACGACGTTCTCCCCCTGATCGATGACCATGATAACTACGATGACTTTTAAATCCTCACTAAAGGTCATTTGGCCCGAGTTCCAACTGGTTACTTTAACCTTTGTAGAAATGTGGGTGTCCATCGGGTGAACTAAGCCTCTTCTCCGCTTGACGTAAAGTCAAGGTTCAATTGCGTCCATATGATTGCAATCTACCATAATGGAATCGAAGGGATTTCCGCCAATTCTAAGCCTATTTGTATACCCTACTTCTATTTGTGTTTTTTTGTATATTTAGATTCCATATGGTTCCTGCAAGACAGTAGCTTGGAGAGAACTTGGCCGATAGCCTGTTACTCAATGCGACGGCTAGATATCAATGGGGCAAATCTAGAATACAGTCAGATACCCCGGACTGTAAACTATCAGTAGGCATGTCAAGCATGAAATCCCAGATTGAAAGAATTAGTTCTGAGTAGAGCGACTATTGTAATAACCACACGCCCCGTACATGGGGACCAGACGATGATCAGCCACACACTGTGGTCAGACGTATCTGCTTTTTGATATGACTGGGGAGACACAGAAGCGTCACATTTTTGATTTCCTGCCCATTGCGTGTGTTTCCAGTGGGAGATACTCAATAAATGACGGTATACTTTTGTCATATTTTAATATATTTTATTGCAATCTTGCAGTTGTATACTTTGGCGATATATCCACAGAAAATTGCATAATTTTTGGCGTAAATAAAATTATCCAAGTATATTGCATAATTTTAGGTTTCTCTTAATAACGTGTGATTTATTTAGAGGAGGGTTTCATTTGCTTTTTCTCATAGATCACGCGTGACAGGTGTAATTAAATAATCTTTATATTGACTAAGTATTGTTTGTTAATTCATCATTCACCGCAACAACGTATCCTAACTACCCAGCTGTATTACAAAAATCTGCTTGCTGTGGACAATTATTTTCGGCCACTTCGACCAACATATGGTGGCACATTTCTGGCTACATGGCTACGTAAATAAACAAAATTGACGCACTTCGAGTGATGATTAAGCCGAATAGATTTTCGGAATACCGTCACATCAAAAAAATTTAAAATCATAATTTTGAAAAAAGTTCTCTTTGTATTTTCCTAAAGCGCTTATATTACAAGTTTTACATGGCCTTTCCTATAGTTTTTTACTATTTTTTCCAAGGACACTTTATTTTAAAAAATCCTTTACAAATTTTCGCTGGGCAACACAATCGTACACCAGTGCAATATCACAATCTCGATTGTTGTATTAGCAAAATGTGCATATGTAGATGCAACAGCAGCCAAAAAAAAAAGACCAGGGAAACCGCTGCGACTAACTGCTCTTTAGAGAGCCACATGTGCATGTGTGCACATGCGTTTGTATGTGAGTCTGCAGAAACTATCAACCATTTTACCGGCGTGAATGCAGTTAAACATTTAAAAGCGTTTTTCCTTTTCTTTCCACAGCCACTTCGATTTTCTGTGCTGCCTTTCCTAACTGATAATCGCAGTGAAAAAATGTTGTCGAGATAACAAAAAATTGCTGCTGTCTTTTTTACTGGTGCTGCTGCTAGTGTTGCGTTGCTGTGGATGTTGCTGGTGTTGGGATATTTGTTGCTGGAGCGCTTGGAATTAATTATTTGTATCTAACAAGATAAAAACGTTTACAGTAAATGCGAAATATGTAACTGCGTCGTACAACTCCAAGCAACTGCGTAAGGAAAAACTAAAACGAATCCACTTTCTCTACGGGGATCAAATAACTCACACCTCAGGTATGGACCAGTGATGCTTTGGCTTTAGCTCTGTAGCTTCAATTCCAGTCAATTCGTATTTATTTGAAAACAATGTAAAGGCCTCGGAGGTGTGGGTTGGGGGTGCGTTGGGGGGCCAATGTGTGGATGGAACATACACACTCATGCACCCTGGACGATATGTGGTGATTGCTGTTGTTCAATACTTGTTAAAATTCCAATAAAAGTTTGTAATTGACATTTGTCTTTGTTGCCATTACCAATGCCTGCCTGTTTGTTGTGTATAACGACAACAACATCTATAACAGAAATTGCAGTCAAACGAACTAAATCATCACTTTGTGCGCATCGTCGTCCATGTGTCAGGCAGCAAAGAAATCAGGTTGTGTTGTTACCACAAAACATGATTAACCATGTTACATATGGGGTTGGGTGGCAATGGTCAATATAAAACTTTGAAATTTTTTCACTTTAGAAAAACGTTTGAACACAATGAATAAAACAAAACAAAAAGGGTAATTGGTTATAGGGGAATATGAAGGATTAAGGCACAGGCTTTTATCCTGGGGGCGAAGGGCTGTTGATGAAATACATAAAACAGAAACTGTTGTCCTGGAGTTTGATGAGAATTTGTAGTTATAGTTTTGCAATAAAGTTTAAATGGAGTTTGACAACATATCTACGTTTTAAGTCAGCATGATTTACTGGATGCGCCAAAATATTACTTGAAAGTATGGATCATGGTAAAATAATACAGGTAATCGGATTAGGGTAGCTGATTCTATTTTGTTTCTTGTCATTCAAATGAATCTATCACATTCAAATGCTTTGGTTTTGTACTTCGACTTGATTACATTTATTGTTGGTTTACATATGTGTTGAATTTGACAAGAGAACAGCCCTGATAAAAACAAAACGCCTGTGAGTGTTGCCCACACAATATAAGTTATTGTACCTGTTACAGTACCTGTAATATTTTGCAAACAAGTGTGGTTTACAACAGTAGTTATTGCGACTACCTGCAATATTTAACCATGATATGCATCGCTCTCTCGTTGGGCATCGTAATCGTACGTTCATAGCTCGCTCGCTCGCCACGAGACCTAAAACGACGGGTAGAAAAACGAACCTACTCGTTAAGATAAGACGAATACGAGTAAGAACATATAATTCCCCTTAGTCGTATTCGTCTCAAACGAGTAAAACTATTCTAAAACAGGTAAAGATAAAAGCTGGGTCATATAAAATGTTTTTTTTTTAACCCCCCGATATTTCGAAGCAGATGATCAATTTGATATTTATGAACTGACAGATGTTTAGTTAAAAGTTAGAAATTTACGAAGGCACCGCCGGGCCTGCGAAGACGCAGAAGAGAAGGAGACGGAGGAACATCTCCTCCGCAGTTGCCCGGGTCTAATGAATAGACACCTAAAGACTATAGGTCGTCTCTTCCTGCTTATACACAACCTCACTCAGATACACGACATGGATCTAGGGGATCTAATGTGGTATCTCCGATTAACATAGACACTGTACATTAGACTGTCCGGAATTGATGCTAAATAGTATCTTTAGCAACCACGTTAACCAACTAACCAACAAACGAAGTGGGTATTTTTACACTTAATATTGAAAAATATTAAACACCTCCTTCCGAAGATCTGAGTCTTCAACTCTAATTGTAAGAAATCCACGAAATAAAGTCGATAGAATTAGAGTGCCCAGGACTACATCATCCTGGAACTACTTCAAGCAGACTCAGACGGGTCGATAATTAGAGTGCCTAGGACTACATAATCCTGGAACTACTTCAAGCAGACTCAGACGGGTCAGCGGAAATACTTCTTCCACACATTAGAGAAGCATGGATAAGAGTGCGACTTTACCGAACGTGGCTAACTGGATTCATAACAAAACTTCCGAAGAAAGATGACAGAACGTTATGCGACCACCGGCGGGGAATCACGGTGGTGAATACGATTTACAGAATAATGGCCACAATTATTAACGCAAGATTACAGTGCGTTGAGAGCAAACTACGTGACGAACAAGAAGGTTTCCGCCCGCACCGTAGCGGTGTAGATCAAGTTAATACATTACTCGTAATATTATAACAGTCTATTGAATGGAAATCTCTGGTCTATTTATATTTCGTAGATTTTAAAAAGTCTTAAAAGTCCATTGGTAGTGTGCGCGGCTCTTGCGCATGAGAACGTGGGTCGATTCCCGCTCTGACCCCCTTAAATTTCTTCCGACGTCGGTCACCTCGCTTAGTGAAGGCGACACTGTTCACTTTTTTTCCATGAAAAAGCTTCTATAAAATACCATTTGGAACCGGTATAAAACTGTAGGTTCGAATTAGTGCAAAAACCTCTCCCCTATCCTTTCATGGGATGTAATAGGAAATAACTTTTGATGTATTAACATCTATAGGCGCGGGTAGGGACTAAACTCACAAAGTGAACACATCCAAACAGAGTTTTTCCGACTGCGATCATAGATTGTTTGGCTTTAAACTCCTCCGAAACGGCTGGACCGATTTGTATGAAATTTTGTGCGCATATCGGGTAGGTCTCAGAATCGGCCAAAATCTATTTTTCATAACCCTAAATGATAAGGGTGACCCACCCCTATATAGAACACAGATTTGTCAGACTGCGAAAAAAAATACACATTAGCACAGTAGCGGCACCGAATAGATGTATTGTGTGGATGCGGAGCACTCTCAGATCAAAGAGAATAATGATGTGGTTATACGTATATACAAATGAGTTAGCAAGAGAGCAACGAAAATTGTGTGAACTTGTGTAGCATATGTACGAACATAACAATGTATATATGTACATGTGTCTGTTGCTTTGCATTCTCTTTGTTTTTTGTGGGAATAAAACAAAAAGTATTAAGCAAGAAAATAATGACACATGTGCTTGCACTGGTCCTTAAAGTAATTTTAAGTATCAATATTATTTAAATGTGACGTTATCATATGATTGAACGCTGTTTTTTAGTTTTCAATGTAACATTTACTAATGTGTTCATAGAAATCGAACAGACGGTAAAAACAAATGTGTTAACACATCGCCCGTGAGTTCGAACACTCATTGATTTTTTTCATTCACCTTAACTCCCTGAAAGTATATTAGATCCAAAAATAAGTAAGACCTAGATACTCACATAGAAGGCGAGGTAGAACCATATCAGAGGTTGGACTCGCTCGTCGTCGTCGTCAGCTGTACAGCTTCTGCAGTAATCTCGAGCTGAGATTCCAAGACTAGACTTGTATCGACCTCCTACAAAACACTTCCCAGTAGTCACAGTTGCTATCGTTGGGATGTCCTGTATAGGAGTGGATATTAAGCGGTTGTCATGGAGTCAGGTCGTAACTTGGTCTCATTTTCCTAGTGATCCTGCAATTTTTGTTTCTAACTATATATTATTTACATGCATCTGCGGTAATTTACAAAAACTGTATGAAATCTACCAAAAGTACTTAATGTGTACCAAAAAAAGTACATAAAAATAAATTAAAGGTTTCCTGTTATATCCCATGAAGGGTTTAGGGAGAGCTTCTCACAAACCAGTGAGCTGAGCGCGTTCTAGTTTTACACTCACTGATTGCGACCTACAATTTTACACCGGTTCCGAACGGTGTTTTTCATGGCTAAGTACTCGATAGTGTCGCCTTCACTAAGCGAGGTAATCGCCATCGAAAGAAATTTAAGGTAGTCAGAGCAGGGATTGAACCGACACTGTCAGACACACTACCATTGCACCACCGACGGTCACAAAAAATAAGTGCACCAAAAAGTACCTAAATTGTATCAAAATGTGTTTCCAAAAGTGTACCAAAAATTGTACCAAAAATTATATAAAGTTTATCAAACAGTAAACAAAATGTGCCAAAAAATCCCGTTATGGTACGCTTTAGGTACTTTTTTTGGTACACTTTAAGTACTTTTCTTGGTACACTATATGTACTTTTTTATATGGAAAAAGTGATTTTCTTGTGAATATCAATTATTATTTTTTAACAAGAATATTTTTCGATTTTCTTTGAGCTCCACAGATCAGGGGTTCCTTCTGCAATTAGAAAAAAGCTTAAACAGTCGGAGTCAGGATTTGATGTTACGTTGGCGGACGGTCGTTTTGGAGTTTTAGACTCTTCTCGTCAGTGCCATAGTTCTCGGCCAGTGACCTTCTTGTTCACATTTCCACTAATTGCAGTTGTCATCGTCAGGGTTTCTCTCCCTTTTCTATCTCTCGTGAATCATCACGAGAAGAGTCACAGACTTCGTAACGATCGTTCGCCATCGTGAGTTCTCATCTGGCTCCATCTGTTTAAATTTTTCTAATTACAAAAAAAATCCTGATCTGTATAGCCCAAAGGAAATTGAAAAATATTCTTCTAAGAAATAATTTCAGATCGAATCAGTAAAATAAAATCAATCAATCAAGTATTTGAGGATGTTCTACCGCAATTTGATGAAGTTTTTTGTGCCGTTTCGTAACCATGGATGAAGCATGGATCCATAACAACTCACCAGATAACGAGGAACATAAAATCAGTGGACTTCGGGTGAAAGTGTACTTAAGAAGGGTTTCTCGGACAAGAAGGTCATGGCGCCAATTGTTTGGGATACTGTGTCGTTCGCGTCGATTGCTTTGAAAAGGGTTCAACGATTCCCGGCGAATTTTATTCACAGCTGTTGGACAGATTCGACATGCAGTTGAATTTCCACCATTACAACGCCCTGGCTCACAGGTGTGAAGTCTCCATGTAGTCCATAAATTGGGCAATGAATTGCTACCTCATCCATCATGTTCTTTGGATTTTCAATCCAGTGACTACTTTCTCTTTCCAAACCGTAATAAATGGATCAGCGGTAAGAGATTTGAATCGAATGAATGGGTCATTATTGAAACGAACGCATATTTTGAGGACATTGAGAAAGTATATTGTTTGGAAAGAATAACAAAACTAGGAGAACGATGGGGTAAATATCTCGAGCTAAAAGGAGACTAAAACTAAAGGGTTTTTGACGACAATAATATAATGTTTTAATATAAGTGCCATAGTAGTCAAACTGCCATCGTAGAATTTTTCGTAATTTTTTGTACTTTTTGGTATATTTGTTGTACTTTGTTTGCGATTTTTGGCAAATTTTCTATAGATTTTTGTATATTTTGCATGGGATTTCCAAAATATTGCGTCTTTCAATACAACAGTTTTAAAGCGAGTGCGAGAAGTGAGTTGTTGCGGACGCGGTCTGGAGTGAATAACTTTTACCGAAAACTGCCTGCGTTTAAAATTGAAAATTTGAAAGTGTTTCCGAGATTTTGCATGCCGAAATATGCGAATACCTGGCAGATGTATTTTTTGTATATATCAGAGCTGCGTACGTCTACCTGCAGATTGTCTCAAAATGAAATCACACTAAATATGGGATTTCAAACAAAGTTTTGTCAGAGCGAACAACTTTTGTTATTTAAATGAAAAAGAAAAATCTAAAACAAAAATCAGGAATTACAAGAAATGAAATACTCTTTATATTTAATTGATATTTATTCTCAAATTGTGCTTCTAATTTTATAATTTTTAAAAATAGCAAAAGTTGGTTGCTATAATAAAAACATCGATTTTTGACTTTAGTTTTTTCGATTTCTAAATCCAATGTTAAAGGCAAATTGTCCAGAAACTGCATGCCAGCAAAATTTCCCAGTCTCTTATTTTAACGCGTCGACCAACATCTAGTTACAACTGCATATTCCATTGTACGCGACTACGCGGTTGGCAGTGTGTGTATGCGTTAAGTGTATATGTATACAAGATGGCAGTATGCATTTGTTTGCTAACCCCACCATTATTGACGGACCGGGTAAATACACAACAATTCAAAACGCACTTCAAAATCTCGACAATCAAACAATTCTGTTTCAAATGTTGTCAGATGAAAGTAAATGCTAGTATTTGAGTTTAACTGTGGTAAAGGAGAAATATTTATGTACAAACAGGCCAATTTGTGTGTTATGCTTTGACCGTATGTCTGGCACAGGATTGCTTTTGCCACCCCACCATCCCCGACCAATAAAACAAATGGAAATCTTTACATTATGAGGGATGGTTGGGAAACAGTCTAACAGATTAGTCAGACGTATGGAGAATTTATATTTACTCTTTCTTAGAAAGACAAAATAAAGAAACTTCTTAAAGCATACTTTAAGGAGTTTTCACTAAAATTTCTTTTGCTGTTACACGCAAAGAAAAATTTCGTTGCTCCAAACGAAATCCCAGATAAATGAACTTCGTTGTGGTTATATAATGTCAGCAAAGGATCGTTTGTTGGAGCAAACACACCATTTTCTTTATAACAACTAAATAAAATAGTGTACGAGAACCAAAAAACGTGTGTCGCAAACGATATATTGTGACACTAAACTCAAAAACTTTTACGATAAACAAAAATGTTTCCAATAACTGTTCAGAGTCCGCGTGATTTTATGTGGTTCTCGACGTTAAATCCCTTACCACAGGTGAGCACGATCCCAAAAAGAACATGCTTGATACGCTTTTTAGTGCCGCCTGCAAGATATTCGTGCTACCCTACATTGAGGGGTGGCCAAAAAACTAGGAAAAATAACCCAATGCTGATGGTATTCCCGATTACGGACTCAACTCTCTGTACGTGAGCTACTCCTCCTTGGTAAGGAGTGAGGCACTACCCAGACCTCTTCTTCTTCTACCCAGCCCATGTTTTACTTAGAATGCTTCGGAACAATGTAACTGATACAAAGGTAATTATATACTTTTCTCCAGCGATTTTGGAGGCAACTACATCCAACACGATCTCCCACAAGAGGGCCAACCAATCCGTGCTGCCAGATTGGCATACTCTGTGGTCCGAGTGTCACAGTGAAGATGCTCCCAGTTTTTACTTCGTACTAAGTAGAGGACAGGTAGCCCCCGGCCAATTAAGTATCATGGTGAAAAAATTACACAAAACAACATCAACAACAGCATTGACATTGAAATACAAAATTGCAACAAAAACAATCTAATAAGCACAGACAGTCGGCTGTATCATCAAATTGCATGATTCTAGGATGACTCGTTTGGTCAAAATCACAATTCCTCTGATTTAGTGCCACGTCAATTTCTACCAACTATAATTGTTGGGCATCGGTGGTACAATGATAGTGTATGTGGCTCTTGTTCATGAGATCCTGGGTTTGATCCCTGCTCTGACCATCTAACAATTCTTTCGACGGCGGTCACCTGGCTTAGTGACGTTGACTCTATCGAGTATTTTTCCCTGAAAAAGGTTCTCAAAATACGGTCAGCAACCGGTGTAAAACTGCAGCTGCAAATCACTGAGTATGAAACTAGAAATCGCACAGCTCACTGGTTGTGACAAGCTCTCCCAAGTCCCTTCATGGGATGTTATAGGAAACCATTCTTTTTATAATTGTTGACTCATCTAATCTCAGTTACTTTTTATTACTAGTCTGTTTTAAAGTCTTTCTGATGGTACTTTAAAATAACAATTAAAATTCTTATTAAAATACTGAAATAGTTTTGTGTAAATGACTTTCAGTTGAACTATGCGCTTACAATTACAAATTGTGGCATACTCGTAGGCTGCAAACAGCACATAAAAACTTTTGCATACTTTTAGGTAACCTTTTCGTTGATGCATTTATTTTCCTTAATAACTTCTTGAAATTCTTTTACAAAAATGTTAACAAACATTCGTTTTAGCAACACTTCATACAAAATCTCATATAAATGACTCGACTTGACTTAACATGTGTTTGTGAAGGACATTTCCTACATGTTGATTGTAGCCCTGGAGAGTGGAATTGGGCTATAGTATGTGGCAACTGAAATATTTGTATGTTAATTTCTGAGGAAACCAAGAGCGAAACAAAACATATCATCAACGCCTACACTAAAAGCCAAGCAATATGATACCGCCTCTGGCTTAAGTTTGACTCATGCTTTTTGCTGAAACTTGTCCTCACATGGTGCTGTTTATGGATATGTGTGGTTGAGTGTTTCCGCATGTTATGGAGATCATAAATTTCTGGCACCCCCTGCCAACCCCCGGAACCACTTTCAAGTGGTGAATGGTTGTATTTTCGTAGAACATACAAGTATAATAAATGTTATTTTGAGGTTTTTTTTTTGTAATCTAGATTTTGTTGGTCTTACATTTTTCGATGACATTCTTGTTCTCAGTTTAGTTCTTGGTGATTTTTTTTATATTATAATTTTGTAGCACATTAACATTCTTAAAGATGTTTTTATACAGTTTTTGGGGGGTGTTTTTGTTTCTCTAGAACAAATAGTTTTATGGGTTTTTCCACACATACGACAACAATTTGGAATATGTTCATTATTATATTCATTCTTATGATTTTCACACAAATCGAGTTGATTTGATAGTTGGTAAGAAATTTGTTTATTTTCTAGTGTTTTGTATATTTTAATGTCATTTACATATAAATGAGAATTTTATTGTTTTTATGAGGAAAAAGGAAATAATTTAAAAAAATAACAAGTGGATGCATAATAAATGTGACAATTATTGGGGTAATGATTGCGGAAAAAGAAACAGAAATGTGTTCGATATTCATTTTAATCATGTTGTTTTGTTATTTTATGGAAATGAGATAGAATTTGAAATTACTCATCCTGATGATGGGCTGCTGTTTTGAGATATGTTAACTAAGCCTAAAAGTAGGCAGCATTTTTTGTATGTTACTGAAATAGAACGCGTCATTGAGGGGTGTTGACGAATAAAATTAGTGTTTAGAAAATGTGAATGTATTCAACGCTACGGATAAAAGTAGGCGCTATGTATAACTATTAGCGTAGGTAGCAGATATTTTTGATTGTTTTTTCCACAATTACTGTTGTTTGGGATTTTAACTTTTAAAGTAGTTTTTTTTTTTTAAATTCTGTGTAAATTGCTTTACTACAAATTATTTACTTAGGGGCCTCAACCAAAAGAGTTTAGGGGCCTTATAAAATGAGGATAAAATATTCCACCACCCGACTCGATCTTTTTCGTCTGCTTGATAAAACCAAGCTCTGCCAGGCATTCTTCTGCAAGGTCTTTCCAAGGAAATCTTGGTCTTCTTCTCCAACGTCTAGACGAGAGCTAATCGAGTGATATTCTATCGCTATATTTCGATAAAGTACGTGGAAGCAACACGTGCTTGTTTGACTTATTGCGGTATGATATCACAATATGCGTTCTCGTCTAAATGAAGTATTCATTTTCGCTGCCCTTCGAAAACCTTTCACGCTGTATTATCTGTGCTAACCTAGCCAACGTAATCGAGTTATTTTGTTTCGTTTTACAATGTTGGTGTCGGGATAAGGTTTCAAACCCGACACCCATTTATCGGTGGCGCGGGTTGGAACATTTCACTGGAGGTGGCAGATTTTTACCGTCGGCGGCTCACAGTTCGCCGCATTGGAAAAAGATGTGCTATTTGAATCATTTTGAGGAAATTTGGAAAATATTTAATTTTCTATCTAAAGGGTGGGTCATGTTAAATTCAGTATTGTTTCGAAGCAGATGGCCAATTTGACATTTATGAAACGACATATTATTACGAAAAGTTTAGAAATTTACGAACTGGATCACTTTACTCTTGAAGAGTTGGCGAAAAAAGCCAATTCATCATTCCGGATTCTTATTGGATACAAGAACTCATGTACGAGCTCGTCTAGAGCGTTCAGAGGTAAATATTACCGCTATAGCTCAAAATGCTATAGCCATGAAAAAGCTTCTTAAAATATCGTCCCATTCAGTGAGTATAAAACTAGAAAGCGCACAGCTCAGTGGTTGTGAGAAGCTCTCCCCAATTCCTTCATTGGTTGTAATGGGAACCATTTTTGAAAATGTGCTCGAACAGGCATCAATATCAAGTCGCCACCGTTCGCAGCAATTGAATATTTCGCGCACTTCTTTGCGTAGAATTTGAAATAAGAACCTCGATATGAAGACTTATAAAGTCCAATTAGTCCAAGAACTGAAGCCTCGTGGCCATCCGTTGTGTTTTTTCTTCGTTAAATGGGCTGAAGGTCGCTTGGCTGAAGGTCAGCCTTTTGAGGAAAAAATAATTTGTAGAATTTGATAAATTGTAGAAAAAAAGCTAAATTGTAGAATTTGGGGCTGGGAAAATCCACAACTTCTCGAGAAGCAGTCTATGCATCCACAGAGAGCAATTCTTTGGTTCGGTTTTTAGCATGGCGGCATCATAGATCCATTTTACTTCGAAAATGAGCAAGGAGCCGCTGTTACCGTCAATGACAAGCGTTACCGCGCCATGCTCAGCAATTTTATGTTCCCAAAAGTTGAAGAGGATAATATGCACGAGGTATAATTTCAACACAATGGTGCTACGTGACAAAGCTGCTCTTACCTTGAGAACACTCATCTTGGTTTGACAATAATTATCCGGGGACTATTGTCTTGGCTGGACAACACTCTTCTGGGAATACTAGTCTTGGCTTGACAACACTCTTCTGTCGGTCAATTTAAGATGATCGGGAACTCAGTGTCTTGCACTCGCGACTATTGGGATTCGCTGCGTAGATCGGATATGCGAATTACTGGCTCGGTATGTGCTTTAAATGTCCGGTGAGAACGGTTCGGGATCGGTTATCATGGGCTGGGCTTCATGGAAACAGTAAGTATAGGAACAGGAAGCCGGAGCCACTGTGTAGGAACAGAGAGCCGCAGCCCCTATGTATGAACAGTGAGGCGAAGCATTTGTATATGAACAGTGAGCCAAAGACTCTGTGTAGGATCAGTGAGCCGAAACCCCTGTGTAGGTACAGTGAGCTAAATATCCTTCTCAATGAGCCGAAACCTCTGTGTAGGAACAGTGAGGCGAAGCCTCTGTGTAGGAGCAGTAAGCCGGAGCCTCAGTGTAGGAATAGTGAGCCGAAGTCTGTGTGTAGGAACAGTGAGCCGAAGCCCCTGTGTTGGAACAGTGAGTCGAAGCCCCTGGGTAGAAATGTATGTACACCGTCTTTCCTAAAGAATTGATCCCAAAATTGTTCCTGTCCTTTGCAGTACTAGAGCCCCCAGAGAAAATGCTATAATCTAATCGGGTTGTGTGCTCGAAAGCAACCCTGAGTCTAGTCGACCTCAACATTAAGTACTGTAGCTGTATTGATGAAAATGAGAATTGCATCGAAGCACTCATTCTTGTGTGGCCATTGAAACTAATTCGCTGCTACTATGTACAACGTCGGCAGAGCTTGTCAGTGAGTGTCATAGTAGAATAAGCAAGTAGTAGCGTTATTGTTGTAGTTGTAGGCGGTATCAACAGGCATTTTGTTATTGTTTCAATCGCTTAAATTGTCAACCTACATATGAGCCTGACAACTGAGACGATTAATGCCATGAAAAAATTAAATCAGCTGTTCAAACGAGTTCATCTTCTCCTAATTTTACCATGGTGAGTATGATTGTTCGCGGTGTTTGGTTTAAGTGATAGATGTTGTGTACGCTTAGGTGATGGGTAGACCAGAGAAGTATGGAGGTTTGAATGACGGTGAATGTATAGACTGTTATGTAAAAATCCCCTGAAGGGATTGGGGAGAAATTATCACAACCAGTGATCTGTGCGCTTTCAAATTTTACACTCACTGACTGGGACCCACAGTTTTACACCGATTACGAGCGGTGTTTTAGGAAGCTTATTCATGGATAGTGTCGGCGTCACTAAGCGATTGTTATGTACGCACTGATTCTGACGTCACGTTACAAACTAGTCAAGGTTGTGCTGCTAGAACAGCTGATTTGATTTTTTCCTACCGTGGCACTTGCTAACTGTCAAGACATATTTATTTTGTTTTTGTTCTTCGTTGTTTACTTTTGCTGTTGGTATATATTTGTGGTGAGTTTCACAGCAAGCAAGTGCACTACCAAATCAAAATGCCTGTTGTTGTTGCCAACAATTACAACACCTTCTCCTGCCACTATCGTGTATTTGTAACATGGTTGTCCTGAAACAAATTTGAAGATTTTGTTCATCGTTTTTGTGTCTTCGCTGATAGAACCACACATGTGCAATTCAAGTGCAAGTATAAAGTAAACTTCATCTGATTATTTGAAATCAATTCGTTTACGTTTCGGTAAAATTCGACTCGCTTACGATCAAATCAAATATTATTTGTTTTTTGTTTCCTACACTTCGTTTGCTTTGTTCTTGACGTTGAAACCGTAAGACATCTTGCGAGTGAGTAGCTTGATGGTACTCTCTAGTAGTTAGCCCTAAAACTGATTTTCTAAAAATCGCTTGCAATCGGTGTAAAAAGTAGATTCCAATTCGTGGGTGTAAATCTAGATATATAATGGAAACTATGTAATGGGAAGCTATTTATTTTAATTTTTTAAATAATTTTTTGTAACATTAATATGTTCTACAGGTTTCTCAGATATGTTTCTTTGATAACATTTGAAACTTATTCTGAAATCATAATCCCATTTTATGAAACACTATTTCATTCATGTGGCTGCCGCGGATGTCTTCGTAGCAGCTCACCCTGTCAGTCCAATTTTCCAAGCCATTATAGATGGTAGCTGGTCCTATCTCACAAATAGCTCGTACTATATTAGCCTTAAGGTTGAGGATCGTTTCTGGACTATTCACATAGCATCGGTCTTTAATGGCACCCCACAAGAAAAAGTCTCAAGGGATCAAATTGCAGCTTTGTTGTGGCATCTTCAAATCTTGATAACTCCAAAAAGCGGATAACACGATTTCTGGACTTAATACGTAAATAACCGATTGTTTAATGAGCTGTGTCACAGAGTGTGTCGTTCTGCGGAAACTTAAGATTTTCCAAGTTTTTATCTTCCACTTCAGTCCATACACTGTGAAAACTGTATTTTTTGTTGTTTGGATGCAAATATAACGTGTTTGTAGCTTGAAGCAAATTAAGTATGTCTGTGTCCAAATAAATTTGTTTTCAACAGAGACGCTACAAAGTAAATCGATAGGGACAGCAAACAACGCCATATTTTTTCCCGCTCTTTTGACATTTCTCTTCAGTAAGGTTTGCCATTTCATCATGGAAAGATATACGAGCCAACAACGAGTCGATATTATTAAAATTTACTACCAAAATTTGGAGTCAGTTGCCTCAACTTTAAGAGCGCTACGTCCAATTTCTGAATTTCATTTCTGGCTGAATGGCTTCGTCAATAAGCAAAATATGCGTTATTGGTCAGACAGCAATCCACACGTAATCCATGAGTCATCATTGCATCCCGAAAAAATTACGGTTTGGTGCGGTTTATGGGCCGGCGGCGTCATTGGGCCGTACTTATACCGTGATGATCAAGACCGGCACATTACTGTGAATGCGAATCGCTACCGTTCAATGATAGCCGAATATTTTTGGCCCCAATTGGATAATATGGACTTGCAGGACAAGCCACACAGCGAATGCCACAATCAATTTATTGGAAACCAAGTTTGGTGAACGTGTTATCTCCCGAAATGGCCCAGTCGATTGGCCACCTCGGTCGTGCGATTTGACGCCGTTAGATTATTTCCTGTGGGGCTACGTCAAGTCTATGGTTTATGCCTACAAGCCAGCGACGATTGATGAACTTCGTACGAACATCGAACGAGAAATTGCAGCAGTATCGGCCGATTTATGCTTGAAAACCGTCGAAAATTGGGTTCAGCGTCTGAATTTCTGCAAGCGTGCCCGTGGTGACCATGCAAAAGAAATCGAGTTCCATACATAATGGCATCGAACGTACTTTCACAGGAATAAATAATTTCATTGGTATCTAAAACCGGTTTGGTTTTATTTACAAAAACTTTTGTAGCGCTCTTATTGAAAAACCCGATACATTGTGTTTGATATTCAATATTACATGTTTGCGACACAATGATTATTAGGTTTTAATATATGGTGGACGCTGTGAGGTTAGTTGAAAACTGCTGAAAACAAAAACGTGACAGACAACAAGAATCTAAAAAGCTAGCGATCTTCCAATCTTGAAACGATGCTTGCAAACATATACATATTTCTGGAACTATGTTGCTAAGACCGTTTCTTCTCAAGGGTTAGGTAAAAAACCGTAATCATAGGTCTGTATTAGATTCGAAGAAAACACGAATAATGCCACCACTCCAAAATCCACACCAAACTGTCACTGTCTGTGGATGCATTGATTTATCGACAATGACGTGTGGGTCAGTACCGTTCCTTAGATGTGGCAATTTTGTTTATTTACATAGCCGCAGAGATGAAAATGCGCCTCGTCAGAATATATGGGGTTTCGGTCATATTCCATGTCCGGTTGGATTTTGAAATATTTACAATATTTCCCAACGTTGTTCAACCGTAAAGCGACTCATTTTGGTTGTATGATACCAACTGATATTTAATAATACGAGCAGAAAAAAAAGTATTACTGATTTACAAAGATACCTGTATTTGCACAACCCTTTATAAGGCCTTCTTATTGTTGGTCTAACCAATTATTTACGAGGGACTAACATTCCTTATCAGTCAATAGAGAGGAAAGCTGATTGTGGATGATTATAATTAGGATGAAAACTTTGTTTTCACACAATGGTGTTGACCACATTCAAAGTTGCTAACCTGAACCCACAGATATCATTTACAGCTGCTGTAACTGTGATGGAAAGATTTAAATCAAAATTATAAAACTTTTGTAGGTTTGCCATTAATTAGTCATTGCATTAGTCATTAATTTTCTAAATGAATTAATTTTTAATTGAAATTAATTGGAAAAGTTGTGCTACTTTTGAAAAACTCATGCAGTAATATCTTGAAATTCGTTAAAGCTTTGATGCGATATGATGGCAAGGCAATTTATCAATGATTTCACAATATGATTTTTGGTTATTTTTAATAATTTGTGCCGTTCAGCGGAACATTGGTAGATTTGTGTAACAGCAGATGTGACTCGTTCAATGTATTGCTGCAACTCACACATACTCTTGTTCACACGTACAACACAGACACATGACTATGCTATGCAGTGAAGTGCTGCTGGATGCATATCCTGTATGTGTTGCTCGGTCTGTCTGCTTGTCTATATAGACGGATATCCGGTTGTTGTAGGTACTGCTTGCCATTGTTGCCATTGTTACCATTGTTGTTAATGGTTGTAGCTCTGCTGGTTCTTCTCCCTGCCACTTGATGATGTATAGCTTTCAGGATGCACATGTGTGAATGCAGTTTGTTTAAGACTTCCCCAAAAATACAGAAGGCAAACAACAAAAAATAATGGAAATCAAAACTACATCTAAGAAAATATTTGTTATAAATTCCCTTTGTATTGTATTCTCTGATTGCACACACAATTTCGTAAGATAATAAGACAGAAGTAAGGAATAATTTATGCTTTTCTCAAATAATATTACAACACAAAGGATCTGTACAAAACAAAGCCATTGTTTTGAGATTTAAACAAATTTTACAATAACTTAAATAAGTGATTCAAATGTTGCATAGTTTTGGCAGCATTGTGTTTTAAATTACTATAGCATACTTTGAGGGTTTTATTGAATTTATAAAGTATTGTATATTTTAGTTCAAATAAATGACCTTATGCTTAACGCAACCTTTATGACACTTCGTTGGACATAAATGTTTATACTAAATGAAAGGAATTAAATTTGCCAAAATAAATTAAACTTGTGTGATAATATTTATTACAATACATCTGATTTGCAAATATTTAAAGAGATAAATAAAATAAAATAAATAAAATATAATTCAACTAAACTGAAAATCTTAAAATCAAACTGCATCACATTGAATTGGGGCAGTAATTGTTATAGTAATATTTATAAATATAAAGGATTCTTTAAAAACGTTTATATAACTGGGAACACTCGTTTCTTATTAATTATTAGAATATTGAATAATAAATTTAAAGTATCATAAATTTAAGCAATTTTTACAAATACATTGTTCTCTTTAAATCATAGGATTTTGATTTATTTTATTATGCACTCTTATGAATCAGCAACCAACACAAATCATTGCATACTTGTAGGCTTAATATACCAACCATCAATGTTAGCATATCTTTAGGCATATCCGAACATATGCATATATTTCTTCTTTATTTATTTTATCGTGTTATTTTCAGTTTTCACTTTATTTTTTATTGCATATATATGTAAAATATTTTTCATGTTTTATGCATTTTTTGTGTGTATATTTTCGAAATCAATAGAAACCCAGTAAATAATTTTTGATATAGTATTGAGGGGGGAATCTGATACTTGTGGTGTTAGTTTATTAAATTGAAATAAATCAAAAAGTTAAATTCGCACTCTTTTGATAATGTCCGACTGGTTTATTAAAATGGCAAAATACTATACAAATTAAAACAGTGTTAAAAATTCTTATTACATCCCATGAAGGGCTTGGGGAGAGCTACCCACAGTCAGTAGGCTGTGCGCTTTTTAGTTTTACACTTACTGATTGGGAGTTGCAGTCTTACTTACGAACGGTATTTTAAGAGCTGATTTATAGCTAAGTACTCGATAGTGTCGCTATCACTAAGCGAAGTGACCGTCGTCGAAAGAAATGTTAAGTGGTCAGAGCAGGGTTCGAACCCACGATCGTATGTGTAACAGCCGGGCACACAAACCATTGCACCACAGACGACCACAAAATTCTATATTACGACAGATATTGAAGAGGTTTTTGAACCCATGTTTGTCTTAGATTCAATGTAACCTTAGGTTAGCGTAAGTGTTGGTATCAGGTGAGAAGACACATCACCAACTCACAGGAAGACCGATTACCGGATCAATGCTCGACGTCATCCATATAAATCTACACTGGAGCGAGACGGTCTCACGCTCTAGTGCATAAAATTAGGAAAGATAAAATACACATTGCTTTAATTCAAGAGGCTTGGACAACACGGGACAAAGTTAGTGGACTATTCTACCAACTATTCTATGCAAAGACGGATTTCCCTCCGGGAACAGCCATAAAAACCTTTGTTTTCATTTCTCCCCAGAGTTGTCAATGTACCTGGCGACAGTACACTTGCCATACGATTCACCGACACCACCATATTCGACGGAACTACCGAGTCTGGTTGAGAGTGCCAAACGAACAGGTAACGACGAATTAATAGCAGATAATCCTAACTCTCACCACTCGTCGAGGGGTAGTACTAAGTGTAATCGTAGGGGTCAGACCCTAGTAGATTTCTTGAACACTAACGACCTTTCGATACTGAATACTGGGAACAAAGCTATATTTGACAACAAAATTAGGGAAGAGGTATTAGATATAACAATTTGTTGCGAAAATCTTGTAACTGAGACTCAAGAATTGGGAGCTTCTGATTAAAACTCCTTCTTGGATCACAGATACATAAGGTTCAAAATACCACGGCCACCGCCGAAGACAATAAGTTTTCGAAAGGGGATGAAGTTGAGGATCCTCAATTTAATCCTTTATGGAGTAACAATTTCCCAGGCAACTTCGGATTTTTGGGAAAAATGCCCCCAACATGGGTCTCTTCGCTCATCGAGCTGCCAGGTAAATAGGAATACATAGGGAAATTGAGGTAATCTTCACTGCAGATATGAATTGAAGGTATCTTTTAATAGGTTTGCGTGTCGCCAGTAGTTTCCTTGATCTGGAGGTCTCGTATATATATCCTATTGATTTACGGAAAAATATCCACGATTCTCATTTTGCTTATCTGAGCACATTCTTATACCGCCAACTTCTTCGTTCGGCCATGGATGCAAACGTTTTCTCTTGGCCTGAATACCTCGTAGAGCTCGATCCGTTGAGAATGTTGCCGCAGTGGCTGAAAATTGTGTCCGGAATGAGTCGCCAACGTCGACTGGATGATACAGAACCATTAATAACGAGTTGTCGTTATCACAAATTGATGAATTGTGGTTGGAGGACATGTGGTTCCAACAGCACGATACGCAGATCGTGCGACGGCGTTTCGTAGATGTAGCAAATCAATATCGTTTTAGTATAAGTTTTTTTTGGGTCCACTCGTATGAGGCTACAACTGCCATTCCAAATAAATCCTTTGCAGTGAAATATATATCGGTTGCGGTAAACGGAAGAATGGCTTGTCTCTCGTAGCTTGCTTTTTGGAATTTTGGGTTACTATTACTCGATTGCGGCAAACGAATAAGCAGTTAATGGTAAAAACGCCTGATCTGTATACCTTAAACCCCCAATCTGTATTCCATCGAAATATATTCTTCTAAGACATTATTTGAAATGTAATTATATATATTGAAAAATTTCTGGTTGACTTTCTTTCTTTGAGTTCATCTATCGTTTACATCGTTTGTTGTAAACGATTCTCGGTTCTTGTAAACACTCTTGCTTATTTATCACAAAGGAAATGATATACTTGATTCACCAAATAATCAGTAGCCTCAATTACACTCTTCCAACGAAGATGATTTATTTGAGATTTCATTTGAGCGTAACGTAGCTTTTCTTTACGCGTTGGGTTCACCGGTAGCCAAGTATCAACTTCTTCAGTAAGCTGTCGCTTGATCAGTTGAAAAATATACCAGCCAAGACCTCGAACTAGGCGACAGTTTGTCGTGCGATCTTTTTCACATCATAATGGAGATCATAGTGACAAATTCCTATGCTTTTGTTGATCGAGTATTTCCCAGAATCGATAATGAGTCAACGAATGTGGGTTGGACAGGAAATAAAGGTTAACAAAATTAATGATTTGATCGGAACGACATGTGGACTCTGATAGTCGTTATAATTTTAAGGTAGTGGATGAACTTATTTAGCTCAGATCACAGATATTAATCTTTCTCGAGAAACAAAGAGCCGGCTATATCAAGTTCTTGTACTATATAATATACATGGTATATATCTTGATCTCTGGTGCAAGTAACATGGGTAATATCGCAGGTAGACGAAACAGCACTAGGCTTAAAAGGAAAAATTTTACGAAAAATACAAGTTGCCTCAAAAAGTGACACCCTATCGTCAGATGCTATAATTTCTGTAAATGGCTGGAAATAAAAAATTCTGCTTTGACATTTGTCAAGTAAACAGACACAAATTACACGTGAACAAGACATGGATCGATATACTTGTCAAGAACGCGGAATAATTTTTCCAATTCGTTGGTTGTTTTGGCGCAGCGTGAAGTTTGGCGCAGATTTCCTGGTCGTCCGAGATCAATTGGGCAAAGTCTATGGCGATTATACACACACCTTGAAGTGTATGGGGCAACACGAGAAGCTGGCGGTTCTTGTTGGCCTCGAAGTATCCGCTTTGTTGAGAATATCTCCGTAGTGGCTCAAGATATCGCAAAAGACCCCGATGTATCGACTAGACAAAAGGCGGTCTTTACGGAGAATTTTGGCGAATGACTTGACTGTGCATTAGTTGTAGAGTTGGGTAGTTCATGAACTATCTAGTTCATTTAGGCTGACCAGACATGACCCTCACGAACGTAATGCACATGTTCGATACGGCGCGTACGTTCGTGATTGTTATGTTATGCACCTTAAATGAACGAGTTCGAGAACTAGTGAACGAGTTCGACACAAGTCTTATTAGTAGTTACCTGTTGCCGTCAAACACAAGGTAAAGTTTAATCGAAAATCATCATGAACGTCGAGATCCTTATTCATTTCAGTGGATAGGTGAACAAGCAAAATTATCGCTTCTGGGGCACCGAAAATCCACGATGAAGCAATTTTACTGTTTACGCTGAAGGCATCAGCGGCCCAGAGACACAGAGCCAACATCAACGAGCTTTCTTTCTATCTTTCTATGAATTGGGACTGGTGGATACGGGGTTCCAACCGGATGAAGCAACGACGCATACAGCACGAGATACAACCGAAGTTCTGAAGGCTGAGATTTCGGGTTTTTTATCCCTCATTGTTGTGACGATTTTCACTGGGCGACAAGAACGCAAGACTTAACCGTTCCAGACTTCTTTTTGCTCTCGAAGCCCTCAAAGAGGACAGTCGTGAAGAATTCGGGAACGTTTTGCCGGAAGTTTTGTCAAGAGAGATGGAGAATGCCAAAAATCGGTCATGTATGGTCATCAATTCTGGGGGCGGCCACTTGCCAGATATAATTTTCTCGACTTAATGAAAAGATGGGAGATATAAAATAAATACAATCCAAAAGCAGAACTAAAATTGTTCATTCATAAAAAAATATAGCCCATGAACATCGGGTGACAACTTTTGCACGACTTTGGATATGGACCTGTTATCGATAACGGCTGGTATCGATGTCGTGTGAACCACGAGCTGTACGATTTATTGGCTGACATAGATATAGTTGAGAGCAATTGCATTGGGATACAAATCCACCGCCGTTAATATTTTCGCAGACGTACTGGAAGGAAGCCGTTTAATAGTACGACCAAGACTATGCTGATGGATGAGTTGCGGCTGAAGGATTTTGTTACTAACTAGAGAGAAAGGTTATAATATTGAGCTGTTTGGAAATATAAATTTTGTTTGTTGTGTAAGGCTCTTAATTCAAATGGGTTGTAAATGACCAAGTAAAGTAAAAACTTCAGGTAGAACTACAGGTAGAACTACAGGTATATCAAGCTTAGATTAAGTTATTTTCTTCTCTTGTTTTAATGTTCTACTTCTCAGTTACATTTTTACTTCGTTTTTCTTTAAACTCTTAAATATTTCCCTTGCATTGCCTACGAACGAAACCACATAAAATCAGTTGGGCTCAGTACTTCTTGTAAATCTGAAAATTCTGTAAAAAAAATCCTTTTAGCTCAACTTTGCAGCTTTGTGGTTTCCCGTTCGTGTTCTTCTTTCTGCCGCATACGCTTATTTGTTGCAAGCCCAAAAGTATACTTTGAATTTTACGTTTATAGTCAGCCATAAAATAGGCTTCAGGTTTTTCTTTCAATTTTCTTTTCGTTTTATCGCTTACTTAAGAAACCTTAATACCAACGATCTTATTTATACAATTGAATTCTCTTACATGGTGCTACAGCTGTAAGGAAATTTAACACTATATTATTTTGAAATATTTTATACATTTCGGGGGGAATAAGCGAATCAGCGAGGTATGAGAAGTATAATTCATTTTAATACTCTTAAATGCAACTCAGCACAATTTCATTTTGCAGTTCTCCATTTCATCTTGGCGAAAAGGAATACATTTTTTTAATACTCAAACAAGGAGTAGAGTACTAAAAGGTATGGGAAAACTTGTGCCAAAGTCCATTTAACATATAACCAGAATGTGTTTTTTTTCAGTTTTCAACATCTCCTCTTTGTGGACTCGTATCCTTTTTGTTTGTGGAGATGGGGTTGGGTCATAATATGCTGCTGTCGCATATGGATTAAGTTGCAGTTATTCTTATTTCTTGCTTTCCTTTAGCAAAAAGGAAGTTGTAAAATGAAAAAAAGCGCGCGTGTATGTGTTTTCTGCTTCCTTTAAAATAAAAGCATTGTGGCAGGGAACATTTTCATTCGCATATGCCCACACACACACACACACACACACTCAGATGAGGACATCCGTATCCTTTTTTAATAAAAATGTCAACTGCAGTGAAGTGCAGCAAAGCATTGCAAAAGTGATGTAAAGTTCTTTATTTTTGCATTTAACAAGAAACTACTGACTAAACTAATGGAAGTGCTTCATGTACCACTTCGTACTTCTCACTCCATGGTCTATAAACTAAATGAAATATTAGATAGAAGAAATGCTTTTGATGATGACGAGATGATGTGAGTTATCCCTGTGTAATGGTGATTGTAGTAAATCGAAATAATCGAGCACTTGATTATATTTAAAGCGAAATTATTCTTGTTTCTTCGACATCAAATAAGGCGGGGAATATCCTTACGAAGTGATACGATTTAAAGAAATATAAAGTTGAGTTTAGTTTTTTTTATTGTCTTATGTTAATCGAATGCTCAGGGCATTTAAACATTTAGAAATGACTTCAACTATAGGTTGTCCCAAACGTCCCTCAATATTGAATCGCAATTGTATATTTCCCGGGATATACGACATGTTCCTAGAGTGTTCGAAAAATCGAAATTTTCCAATAACTGGGTTTCGGTTAAACCGAAAATCAATTTTTCGGAAAACTTAGTTATGGTTTCACAGATTGGTGACATTCACCGGCCCATTTAAGAGTACATTTTCATATTTTTCGATTTGGATGGAAAATTAATACAAAATCGGCGGAAACAACCTTTTATTTGTTCCTTTCCCCGTAGAAAGGATCATTATTATTCAGAAAATATAATCCCATTATTCAGATTCTTTAATATATTTATATTTTCCACATCCGTTAATATTTTTCTTATGAGGGCAAAAATAAGTGAATTGATTTAGAATATATTAGATAGGATGGGAATGAATTAAATTGAATTGCATTGAATTAAATTAAATTAAATTGATTTGAGTTGAATTGACTTGAATTGAATGAAACTGAATTGAATTACATTGAACTCAATTGAATTGTTTGACTTGAGTTGAACTAAATTTAACTGGATTTAATTGACTTGAATTGAATTGAGCTGAAATGAATTCAATTGAGTTGTAATGAATTGGATTGAGTTGAATTAAATTTAATTGAATTGAATTGACTTGAATGAAACTGAATTGAATTGCATTGAACTGAATTGAATTTGATTTAATTGAGTTGTACTGAATTGAATTGAACTTAATTGCCTTGAATTGAATTAAATTTAATTGGATTTAATTGACTTGAGTTGAATTGAACTGAATTGAATTCAATTGAGTTGTAATGAATTGGATTGAGTTGAATTGAATTTAATTGAACTGACTTTAATAGTATCGAATTGAATTAAATTAAATTGTATTGAATTGAATTGGATTGAGTTGTATTGAATTGGATTGAATTGAATTGAATTGAGCAGAATAGAATTGATTTGAGTTGCGTTGTAGTGAATTGGATTGAATTAAGTTGTAGTGAATTGAATTGGATTGAACTGAATTGAATTGAATTGAATTGAAATGAATTGAATTGAATTGTATTGAATTGGATTGGATTGACTAGAATTGATTGACTTGTAATGAATTGGATTGAGTTGAATTAAATTTAATTGAATTGAATTGACTTGAATGAAACTGAATTGAATTGCATTGAACTCAATTGAATTTGATTTAATTGAGTTGTACTGAATTGAATTGAACTTAATTGCCTTGAATTGAATTAAATTTAATTGGATTTAATTGACTTGAGTTGAATTGAACTGAATTGAATTCAATTGAGTTGTAATGAATTGGATTGAGTTGAATTGAATTTAATTGAACTGACTTTAATAGTATCGAATTGAATTAAATTAAATTGTATTGAATTGAATTGGATTGAGTTGTATTGAATTGGATTGAATTGAATTGAATTGAGCAGAATAGAATTGATTTGAGTTGCGTTGTAGTGAATTGGATTGAATTAAGTTGTAGTGAATTGAATTGGATTGAACTGAATTGAATTGAATTGAAATGAATTGAATTGTATTGAATTGGATTGGATTGACTAGAATTGATTGACTTGTAATGAATTGGATTGAGTTGAATTAAATTTAATTGAATTGAATTGACTTGAATGAAACTGAATTGAATTGCATTGAACTCAATTAATTTGATTTAATTGAGTTGTACTGAATTGAATTGAACTTAATTGCCTTGAATTGAATTAAATTTAATTGGATTTAATTGACTTGAGTTGAATTGAACTGAATTGAATTCAATTGAGTTGTAATGAATTGGATTGAGTTGAATTGAATTTAATTGAACTGACTTTAATAGTATCGAATTGAATTAAATTAAATTGTATTGAATTGAATTGGATTGAGTTGTATTGAATTGGATTGAATTGAATTGAATTGAATTGAGCAGAATTGAATTGATTTGAGTTGCGTTGTAGTGAATTGGATTGAATTAAGTTGTAGTGAATTGAATTGGATTGAACTGAATTGAATTGAATTGAAATGAACTGAATTGTATGGAATTGGATTGGATTGACTAGAACAGCACTGAATTGAATTGGATTGGATTGTATTGAATTGAATTGACGTGACTCGACTTGACTTGAATTGAGATTAGTTGAATTAAATTGAAATGAATTGAATGGAACTGAATTGAATTACATTGAATTGAATTGGACTAGATTGGATTAAATTTAATTGAATTGAATAGAATAGATTTGAATTGAATTGAATTTAATTGAGTTCAATTTAATTGAGTTGAATTGAATTGAATTGAACTGAACTGAATTGAGTTGAATGGAATTGAATTAAACTGAATTACATTGAATTGAATTGCATTGAGTTCAATTGAATATTGCATTTAATTCAATTAAATTAAACTGAATCGAATCGAATTGTATTGAATTGAATTAAACTGAATTGAATTGAACTGAACTGAATGGAACTGAACTGCATTGAATTAAATTGAACTTAACTGAATTGAACTCAACTGAGCTGATTTGAATTGATTTGAATTGAATTGTATTGAATTCTGGTGGTGAATATTTGGCCCATATCATTTTCTCGACTTTGTAAAAATATTTTAGATTTCAAAGAAAAATAATGCAAATCCCAAAGCAGAATCAATGAAGTTTTTTTATAAGATGAACATCGAGTGACACGTTTTGCGACACATAGTCTCTTTTTGTTGGATTTTAATGCAATCCTGTGGTTTGACGCCAATGGTCTTACTAGAAAAGTGTGTCTGTTTAGGAAGGAATTTTTTTGTCTTCCGTAGCGTCCTTTATCTCAGTAGTTTCATTCTACTATAATAACCCGTTCACTATTACATGCTTTTATTAAAGTGTTTTAATTTTACCCTAGAGAATCGAATTATGTACTACGTGACCAGAGTCATGACAAAATATTCGCTCATATTTATATGTATGAATGCTCGTAATAATGTATACCATATCTCATCATAATTCAAAATACATGTGATTATTGTACAAAATGTTTTGGACATTAAAAACTGTTTATCGCCCCCCCTCCCCCTTCAGACCCCTTTCATTTCAATCCATTTTAAACTAATTTTATCTCATTAAATCCCATCTGAACTGGCGCAATGGAATCAAAATAGTGTCATTTATTTCAATTCGATTATAAAGCAGACAATCATATCGCATTCGTACTCAGACACACGGAGCGCGGTCGCATTTTAGGCAACAACAAAATATTGGTATCTAGCAAATGCCAAACAAATGTTTTGAAACATTCCTCTAACAATAATGAACTTGACTCTGAATGTGCTATACTCTGCTGTGTTGTGGTACAAGTGAGAATACATATGTTGCATGTTGAAAGCATTTAAGCGCCAATTTTGTTGGTAAAGAAAACAGCAACAAACAGTGGTGACGCCGACGCCGACGCCGACGCAGCATCAAACGCAACTGCGTCAACAATGATGCAATGATTTCACCAAACATGTGCTGATTTTCTTTCTATGAGTTTGTCGTCTAACTACTCCATTTCGGAAACCCATTTGTGGTTGGGGAACTAAAACTCGCAACGATTAGAATGGTTTGTCGGGGGTATAATGATTTCATTATGTGTTTATGAAAATATAATATATCGTAAATTATAAAAAATACACCCCCGACACTGAGTGTGTTGGGTCACATACACACGATATCGATTTTGAATTTAAATCTAAATGAAAGAGACCAGATTGTGTGGAAAAATTCAATTATTGTCAAAGCTACAATTATCAAATGAATGGTAAATAATGAAATGCCTAAAAGCAGGCATTGCATTTTAATAGACACTTGATATTTTTGATGGATAAACACATGTTTAAATTTTAAATTAAAAATTTCTATGTTCTAATCTAACAAACAGCGAAACAAAAAGGCCAACTAAATGTATTTCAATCTATGGAAATATATTTATTTCACCCCAAAAGTATACTTTGATTTGCACAACTTAGTAGACAACAAAAAGTATACTACACTTTTTGCCTCGTGATAAACATGAAATGTTCATTTCTCTACATTGGAAGGTATAAAAGCTTTCTATACATATAATTCATTTGTGTATTATTTAAAATCATTCGCAACACAAAATCATTGCATATCCCTTAGGGGTAACACCGGTTGCAACAAAATGTTTGATTACACAAAGTGTGATCCAAGCGAACACGAATCACTGTGACATGGGGGAACTTTCAAAATCATTCAGATTTTCATATAAAAGACACCTCAAAAAATCCATCATCACCGTGGTATTCATATGTAAAGGCTCGAGCAAAAAAAAAAAAAAAACAAATAAATACGGTAGCTTGTTCGGATAACAAGTCCACAACATGCTTAACATGAATATGCATGTCACTGTTAATTTGTTCAGTTGTCGATGATGTTTGCCGCGTTGTCAATGGCAAAGTGATTAAATATGTAAAAATATACTTCATTGTACGCATATGGCAACATGCAACAATATCAACAAATACAACCCCAAGTATATTTTTTTTCAAAAGAATAAAATCTGCGGAAAATCTGTACTTAAGGGAATTCATCTCGTTATGAATTTCGTTGTTATACCATCAACAAAAGTACTCAATTTAAGTTACAAAAACTAAATTAAATATACGAAATATTTTAAAAACCATTTGGGCCAGAGACAGGAAAAAACTGGATCCGTCTCAGATATGTAGTACATACCTTTGGGAATCATTTATCAAATTCATATTTTACACGCGTTTGACTACACAATCAGGAGGCATACGATTTGTTTGGCATTGGCGTTAGAGTCATTAAAAACAAACCAAAACTAAAGCATATGTTGAGGCAATTCATGTAGTACTAGTTTGAAGTATACTTTTAGGAGACTTACAAGAATGTTTGATAAAGAGTGTTTCTTTAGAGGATTAAAACTTTAAAATTAAACAATAAATGATTACAATTCATATTTCAATGAAACTGGTTTTATTTAAAAGTTAACTTTTGTATAATTTGAGTATGAGCTAACCAAATGTCAATTGAGCTAACTCCACATAAAAAAAATTAAAGGGTTTCAATGTAATGAAAGCTAAGACAACTTAATCTTATCGAATTTAAAACCGTCTTGTTTATTGTCATTAAATTTTTTGACCTCTCGCTAGTTTTATACGAGTATATATTAGAGGTGTTCTTATTTGTATGGCGAAATTTCAAAGTGTTCTGAATTCATTTCGCCGGGCAGATTTTTGTTCCTTTATATTAAAAAATGATATAACTTAAATATTGAACGAATCCGATAACTTTTAGTGGACCCGGAAACGACTTCAATATGCCTCTATGCGAATAAATAAAACAACTTGGGCAATTTTGAAAATTTTTTTCGAAAAATGTTTTTATAATTTTGGTAAACATAAAAAAATCAAAATGATGTAGGTAATAGTTTTCTGGATATATACACCTTGATATTATGGATGTATTATTAGATCCGATTTTTTATACGATGGATATTTGTGTCTATATGCCTCAACAACCTGGAGTAGCAGTTGTTTTTCCTCTTCATCATTTGTTAATATTCTATTAAAATCTTGAATGAATTTAACTCCTCTCTCTGCTGTATCATTTACAACAAATAAATCCTTACAGAATGTCCAGCCTTCCTCAAATTCAAACGACGTTTCCCAAGTTGAAGGATCAAACTCTAGAAATTCCAGGGATAAATTAAATCGTCTGAAGAAACACTTTGTTTTCTCTGATACAAAATCACTTATGGAGTATCTTTCGAAGTCTTTTAAGTTGAAATAGGATCGCCCATTTTTTAATTTCACCGTTGGTTCTTTTAATTTAAGTTTTTCAACCATGTTACGCTTTTCTTCAAAAGATATATTTGAATCGAAAAAGGCTAGAGCTATTGTTTCCTCAGAAATATACCATAAATGGTGGCTAAATTTTTTAAGTATTACTGCTGAGATTTCTGGGCTGGTTTCAGAATACTTTATAGCACCTTGAATGAAGGTCAAATCTTGAAGCGCTGCGTCTATGGCATTCGTACATCTGAACCAGGCTTTAATATAAAGTTTTACTAGAAAAATACATATATCACGTAATCCATTTGATTAATTTTTCGTAAGTGAGAATTGGTCACGGAATAGAAATATTTTAAAAGAATATATTGCTTTTGACATCCAGCGTGCATGACTAGTTGGACCTGGCGTTCGAAAATTATACCGTTCTGCGCCAAGGAAGATTAAGACCAACTGTAACAGTTCTGTATAGTCTTCTCGATTTTGAGATTTAGTCAGTTGATCAAAACAAAACTTTACACAATTTTCACGTTCAGATGGACTTATTTGTAGACAAACAGTTGTATCTTCATTGCCACTTCTGAATAATTCTTTCTTAAAACCTGGCCATGATTTTGCAAATCTTTCAAATATTGAAACTTCTGGAGCAGAGGTTGAATATAATTTGGGTTCGAAAACGCTGCGCAATATAATCTCATACACATGGTGGCGGCAAGGTAGGTTGATTACACTACGTCCAATTTTTTTTTCCAACAGAACAGCAGCGCCTGTGTTGATACCAGTATTTGTAGACGTTGTATCGTATGAGAAGCCGCTTACTTGATCAACAATATTCCATTTAACTAGAACTTCATAAACTGCGTCTGCAATATTTTTGCCAGTTGAAGATTCCAGTTTCGGTGCACCAAGAAACTTTGATGTGCCGTTGTAGCTAACCAAAATTTTGTGTTCACTTCAAAAATAGATAGTTCGTAATTGCCTAATATTTGTTGTTTAGCCGTTGCATATTTTTGGGCTGTTCATTTTAATTATGGTTTGTTCCGCACAATTTCCCAAAATTTATGTCTAGAAATTTTGGCGGTAATTTTGAATAGGATGAACCAACCCGTTTCGCAAATGAAGGCTTGTGATTCATAAAAGAAATTCATACTCACAATTTATGAACAATTTAATGTTACTTTAATACTATCGCAGTGAATTCCAATGAATTCCCTAATATCTCTCACTTGGCAACAAGAGAAATATAAAAAAAACCCAAGTAAAATGTTTCACTAGATTAACTGAAATTAGTAGCAAAACGATTTGTATTTCATATTTTGTTTTTCGTGTTTTTTTCGTTTATTGTATTGCAAGAGGTCATCATATGGATTCTGTCAAATAGAATGAAGTATTGCCAAATCCCCGAAAAAATATAACGTCATCGTAGTGACAACAAAAAAAAAAAAACAACGGCATAAACTGCGAACAACCCCTTTAATAAATCCGTGTATGTGTGAGTGAATCACATCGTCATTATTCAACTACATGCTACATGTTACGGATCCCCCTAACAATGATGAGGCAGGCGGCTCCACTGGAAGCGCTTCAGCAAACGGCAGTAGCGCCAGTTATTAGCAACAGACGGCGAAAACGCTTAGAAACGGTTCCGCTATTTGAAGTTCATAGAGCATTTAACTGAGCACTGTTTTTTCAATTTCAAATTCGATTTCAGTTTTATTTCAGTTTTGTTGTTAGAATATCAAATAGAAGAAGCTTAGCCGCACTTGTATCTGTTGCATGTGTCGCACTCGGACCCGGGAGATGTAGAACTGATACAAATCATATTAGAATCAGTTTGTGTCACTGCTAATGTTGTTGTTTTTTTTGTGTGTGTGTTTTTTTTTTGCTATGTATCTGAGAACATCAACAACCAAAACAGCAACGCTATTGCAAAAGCCTTTGCAATTGGAAGCTTAGCTCAGCTCAGCTTTAATAGTTTCAAATTCTACATAATGAAAATAGTTTCATTTCGGTTCTCTTCCCAAATACATGAAAAACGCTCTAGTTCTGATCGCTGCACAATTCACTTTTTGCATCCAGCGATCTTGCAAATCCTTTCAGTTCTCATAGCATCCTTAAAGTGTTTTTTTTTTGTCATACTCTTAAAGAAACTATGAAATCTTTAAAGATTTCATTGGGAATTGTGTTAATATGTGTGTGTTTTATAAATATGCAATTTGTCCACTCCGCGGTCCATTCTTCGTTGGAAGAGGCACGTTCCGAGCGTCAGCGTTTGATACAGAAATACATCAAAACTTTGAATAAGGAGGAAGGCGCTATACGCTTGGTTGGCGGTGATGCTGAATATGAAGGTAAGAAAATTTTGTGTTGATTTGGTGGAAACAAATTTGGACAGTGGCAGTTATGATTTATCAGCTGATCTCATGTGTTTTTCTAACAAATGAACTGAATGCTGCAAATGACCAAATGGCCAAATTCGTCGCTAGTTGTAACAAGTGGCAGCTCAAACCAACAGTTTGAGAGAGCAATGCATTTAAAGTTTTTATTTAACAATAAATATAATTTGAATTGAGAGGTTGGAGAATGAAGCTAGAGGATAATTAAAATACACTTGTAATCAAGTGCAAGCTTCCTAAAAAAATGTATATTTCCCATAACATCCCATGAAAGGATTGGGGAGAGGTTCCCACAACCTGTGAGATGTACGCTTTCTAGATTTACACTCACTTATTGGGACCTACACCTATACTCCGGTTCCGAATGGTATTTTTGAGAATTTTGTTTTTGGCTAAGTACTCGATAGTGCCGTGAAGTGACCTTCGTCGAAAGAAATGTATGGTGGTCAGAGCAAGGATCGAGCTCACGTTCTCATATAAAAGAGCTGCGCACACTACCAATTGCACCACCGACGGCCACAATAACTCTCCCTCACTGATCGTAATATACGTCCAAGGCTGTTTTTGGTATTTTTATTGGTATTCTCTGATTAATTATTTTATATTAATATATTTGATGAATTTCAGTACCACCTGTATGCAATTCACCCGGGCTTATTCGATTTATCTGCTAAATTGTGTATTGTGAGGGAATTTTCGGCAAATAAAGGGTCCGCCATCTAACATTTTTTTTTTCAACTAGTGCTTATTTCGTAAATGGTAACACTTAGCTAATGTCTGATTTGACAGATAATTAGTTTTATTCTTCCGCTGAATGAATATGGTCCAATTACAATACAAAGTCCAATTGGTTCAGGAGTTGAAACCAACTGACCATCCAATGCGTTTTCGCTTCGCTAAGTGGGCCTGCGATCGACTTACAGAAGATGCCGATTTTGCCAAAAAAAAAATCATCTGTTCAGATGAAGCTCATTTTGATCTTGGCGGATATGTAAACAAGCAAAATTGTCGCATTTGGGGCACAGAAAACCCGCACGCATACATTGAAAAGCCGATGCACCCAAAACGAGTCACTGTTTGGTGCGGACTTTGGTTCAGAGGCATAATTGGGCCATTTTTCTTCAAAAATGAGCAAGGAGTGGCCGTTACAGTCAATGGCGTTCGTTATCGGGCCATGTTGAACGAATTTTTGTTCACAAAAATTGAAGAGGAGGATATTGGCAACATTTGGTTTCAACAGGACGGCGCTACGTGCAACACAGCTGAAGCTACACTCGATGTTTTGTGCCCTGTTTTTGAAGATCGCATTATCAGCCGCAGAGCTGATGTCGTTTGGCCACCTCGGAGCTGCGATTTGACACCGTTGGACTATTATTTGTGGGGTGCCCTCAAAGATAAGTGTTACGCCGACAAGCCAGAGACAATTGACGCTTTAAAGGACAATATTCGTGAAGCCATTGGTGAAATACAGCTGCACACAATCGATAATGTGCTTAAAAATTGGACCGATCGTGTAGGCTACTGCATGGCCAGCCGAGGCAGCCATTTGACTGAAATTATTTTAGATTATTAACCGGAAGGATTGTACTTTCAAATAAAAAAGAGATTTGAAAAAATATTTAGTAGTTTTTTTTTTATAGCATTTTCAAAAAAAAAAAGTTATTTGGCGGACCCGTTATAATTTTTGGCATATAATTTCTTCATCTTTTTAACCGCCTTTTTAAAGTTGTTGGGGAAAAAATTGTTATTCATGTATTGGAGAGAATTTGGAGAAAAGAGAATTTTCTCATTAAATTACCCCTATTTTCTATGAGTGCAATTTAGTGCAGGCAAAAGTTACCACGAAAAATTAGAGAACACATCAGCCTTTCCAACTGTGTATTACAATCATTCAAAGGTTTCAATTTTTATTTCAAAAACGATATTTGTTAACATAGTTATAAAAACCAAACTCGATATAAACAAAACTTGGCTATTATATTAAGGTCCTAATATTATTTTAATAATATTATTAAGGTCCTAATTATATTAAGGTCCACTACCTAATAATAGGTAATCGAGTTCAATGTCTCCACAACTGAATGAGCTACATCTCAAGAAAGTCGAAGAAGAAACCAAATTCGGTTGGTTTTCAAAATACGAAATGAGTGAATATCTGTAACACGAAAATATCTAAATTGTTTTGTAAGCATTTTGAGCAATTACGTCAAAACAGAACGAAAATCGTCAGAATTAGTGTTTTCTTTAAAATCGAAAAATAAGAAAAGTAGTCAACTGTGGAATATTTTCTAAAATATACACAACTAGTGGATTGGAACGCGCCTATGGCGCCCGTCGAAACATGCTTTAATTTTAATCGATTTTTAATAAAAGGTAATTCTGTAAGATGAGAGAGACATAGTTGTTGTTTGTTATTACAACAAACGTGTAAATGATTTACACGTTTGTCAGCTTGTACCTTAGATGTAAAGGGTGTTTTTTCAAGCCCGATAGAACTTCAAATTGTAAAAAAATAACACAAAAAATTAAATTGTAAGAAAGTTTTTTTTTTTATTCGAAAGGGCAATACGTGGCATTAACATTTAAAAATGATTTCGGGCATATGGGCACCACGGGTGTTCTTGACGAAGCGCATTCTGGACGTCCAATTTTTGGCCACTTTTTCGAGCACTGCTGGCCGTATGTCACGAAGAATACGAACAATGTTGGCCTCAAAGGCGTCAATTGTTGCTGGTTTATCAGCATAAACCAGTGTTTTCACGTAGCCCCATAGGAAATAATCGAGAGGTGTCAAATCGCACGACCTTGGAGGCCAATTGACAGGTCCATTTCTCGAAATCGACTTATTGCCAAATTTTGATTTCAATAAGTCGATGGTTGCCATCGCCGTATGGCACGTAGCGCCATCCTGTTGAAACCACATCTCGTCTGGATCAATGTCATCCATATTTTCAAACAGAAAATCATTGATCATGGTGCGGTAACGATCTCCATTGACCGTAACGCGAGCTCCGGCCTCATTTTTAAAGAAATAAGGCCCGATGATGCCACCAGCGTGTAAGCCGCACCAAACGGTGCATTTTTCTGGATGTAATGGAGTCTGGAGGGTCTCTTGTGGATTGGTCTCACTCCATATACGGCAAGTTTGCTTATTAACAAACCCGTTAAGCCAAAAATGAGCCTCATCGCTGAATCACGAAGTCATCTATAAATTGGCGAATCGACGACTGATTTTCAAAGTAAATTTTATTAAAATGTAATTTTTTGTGTTATTATTTACAAATTGAAGTTCTATCGAGCTTGAAAAAACACCCTTTATGTATTCATGCACAGAGAATAAGCAGCTTAATGGGATCTTCCAACTAAGAGTGGCACAACAATCTATGAATTTTTTGTTGTTTTTTTTTCGTTTTTTTTAGTTTTTTTTGTCGTTTTTTTTCGTTTTTTTTCGATTTTTTCCGTTTTTTCGTTTTTGGTTTTTTGTGTGTCTGTATGTACATATATGTATATGAGTTCAAAGAGTGTGACAAAAAGGTGTGACAGAGTCAGTGAATCAGCGATGAGCGTAACTCTTTAAGAAGATTATTCGATTTTTAATCTGAACATCTTCCAATCATCCTTGTCTGCAGTCGGATTTTTTCACAGCCTAAAAATGTATACGACACCATTACCAATTGAAATTTAAAAAAATCAATTGAAATATAAAAATTCTATTTGAAATTTAAAATAAATCAATTCAAATTTAGAAATGATCAATTAAAATTTAAAAGACTCCATTGATATTTAAAATATAAGCATTGAAAATTAAAAGACATCAATTGCAATTTAAAACACATCAATTCAAATTTAAAACACATCAATTGAAATTTAAAAATCTAATGCATGGAATAGTCTAATAGTTTTTAAATTTCTACTCATTAATTTGAAATCCCAATTGATGTTTTTTAAATTTCAATTGATGTCTTTTACATTTCAATTGATGTTTTTTAAATTTCAATTTATGTCTTTTAAATTTCAATTGATGTCTTTTAAATTTCAATTGATGTCTTTTAAATTTCAATTGATGTTTTTTTAAATTTCATTTTCTGTACTTGAAATTTCAAATATAAATTTTAAATTCCAATTGATGTATTTAAAATTTCAATTAATATTTTTCAAAACAAAATTGATGTTTTTTAAATTTCAACTGGAAATGGGGTAGATCAACAGATACTGAATTTTAACCGATAGAAATCGATTCTGTACCACCGTGTTTTCTTTTGTAGAATATCTCGTTTTTCGCCAAATGTGGTCGCTTTTTGCTTCCAATCTGTTCAACAATTGTGAATATTATTCACCGGTGATCGTTTTACCCTTTTCAAGGTAATCGATATGAATTATATCACATGCATCCCAAAAACCTGTCCCTATGACCTTAAGAGACAACAGACCTACTTTGTTCTTCTTTGGTACACGTTCACCTGGACAAATCCACCGCGTTGACTGTGTTTTAGTCTCTGGTGTGTTTTGTATACTAAAGTATATTTGCTACCAGCTACAAACATGTTGTATTTGCATCCAAACAACAACAAAAATACATATTTTTCATCGTGTATTATTGTTTGTCAGAGCAATGTGTCTCCAGTTTTTCTATTGTTCGTTTAAACCTAATATCTTCCGTGGGTGAATGGATAGACGCACGTCTGAAAAATCAAAATGTTCCCGATCGGGGATCTTTTGTAATAGAGAAAACACTAACGTATACACGATGAAAAATCAGTCTTTTGTTGTTGTTTGGCTGCAAATATAATGTGTTTGTAGCTTGTCGCAAACACATTGTATTTGCTATTCAATATTACATACGATATTTGAGACACAATTATTAATAGGTTATAATAATATATGTTTTTGTGACCCAAATGTGGCTTTATTTGTTGGAAATTGCTGAAATAAATAACGTGGCAGACAACAAAGAAACAAAAAAGTTCCAGATGATCAATTCATTAAAACCATGCTTGCAAACATATACCTGATTCCTGCAATATGTTACATGGACCGTTACTTCAGCGAGTATAAATGCAATAAGCTGCAGCTGATCAATTTATAAATGCAATAACTTATAAAATCATTTCAGTCGAATACATTTCATTTCATAAACCTTCTGCACATTTAAATGTAGGTGCAAGACCAGGAACTCCCTTTCAGCATATGGAAAATTTTGAGTTGTCCATTTTTTAACAATTTGAACAATTTTGAGATTTTTTTCGTTTTTTCTTTCCGGCCATTTTTTTGGTCCGTTTTCCGTTTTTTAATACAAGTGATCATTAGTTTCTTGATTTCATCAATTAAATGAAAATAAGACAGCATTACAGTTTCATTATTATTAATAAAGGATTTCATCATGCAAAGGGTGTCCCAATAAAAGTACAGTAATTTATTTCAAAATTAAACACATAATTTTTAACCGAGTGGTGATAATTGTATTGCCTTGTAAATAAGACATGTTTTGATTAAGTACGGAATAAAATAGTCAGTAAAAGGTAACCGCAGCTCTAATTACACAGCCTTGCTATTTTCATGACATTTTCGATGACATTTTTACGAAGATATGGCTATAACTAACCGATGACGCGTGGAATTCGACCTTGTGTTTGGGAATTGTTTGAAGTGATTTCAGAAAACCCTAAGGAAACAAATCGCCCAATCCGTGGTGCAATGTTTAGTGTGCGCGGCTCTTGTACAAGAGAACGTGGGTCCAATATCTTCTTCACCTTACGTATCTTTGGGCGATGGCCACCTCGCTTACTTATGGCTAAAGTATTGATCACTTAGCCATGAAAAAGCTTCTCAAAAATACCGTTCGGAACCGGTGTAATACTGTAGGTCACAATAACTGAGTATACAAATTAGAAAGCGCACATTATAATAATTACAAATCTCTGATAATTAGAAGTTCTCTCCCGTGCCTTCATGGGATGTTATGAGGGAACAATTGATTTATTTAAATCGCCCGATCTTGGTAGCCAGTTGACATTTATATTTAGGAAGATGATTCAATCTAGAAATCGCTGCGCCAATACATCGATTGTGTTATGGGCACTGCGGCAAGTTCTGCAATGCCGCCAGATCCATACCGTCCAATTGAAGTCTATTCACAGTCATTGCATTTCCGGCCTTATTTTAAAAGAAGAAAGGCGCATCACGCCGCAGTCCAAAATTCGCACCAAGCAGTTGCTCGTTGTATATGCAGTTGTTTGTCATTGATCACGTGCGCATTTTTTGAGACTCAAATTGAACCATTCGACAACCCATTCAGATGAAACTACAGCTCATCGGTGAAGATAAATTGGTTGGAAAATCTCGGCATTGCCTTGATTTTGCTCAGTCACCCGTTGAACGCACCGTCCAACAAGAGTTAACCCGGTATTATTCATTTACATTTTTTGACATTTCGTTTTAATCGTTTCTCTTTAAATGTAACATTACATCACTATATTTATCTCGTTTTAACATCATTAAAGTCTATGGCATCTGCTGCCTAATGTATACAATTTAATTTAAGTACTCAACAGGTCTTCATTAAAGGCGGTCCAACTGTGACCCTTCGGAAAACAAACCCTATTTCTGAATTTCTAAACAATATATTAGCCCTCCTTAACTAAAGGAGTGGCCCTAATCACACCAGTCAAACGAACTGCTGGCTTTGTACAGGGTTTGCTGGCTTGGGCTGCTCCGTGTGCTGAATCTTATGCGGGTAAACCTGGAATACTTTCTCACAATCAGTGAGCTATGCGCTTTATAGTTTTGAACTCACTCATTGGGATCTAGAGTTTTACACTGAACCCGAACGGTTAGTACAGAAGCTTCCATTACTAATATCTTGAACGTGTCGTCGTCTCTAAGCAACGAGACCGTTGTCGAGACAAATGTAAGATGGTCCGAGGAGCAGGACTCGATCCCACGTTCTCATGTACAAGAGCTGCGCACACTAACAATTATACCACCGACGGCCCTGCTGGGTATACGAAGCAATCGAAATATTTTTGCGGCTAAATAATATTTGTTGCATAAAACGACTTCGATGACTTGGTCACGCAATAGTTCTATTCCTTTGAACACACGTCCTTCTGAACAAGGGCTCCCGTGACACTTTTGACACTTACCATGACACTTTTGGAATCAACGCTGGCTGACCCTAAAATTAACATATTTTTGTACCAAACATTGTCTTTTTTGTGGGTAACATCATTCAAATGATTTGCTCTTCGCATGCAACCATTGAACAACAAATGGTCCGATGGGATTGAACGCCATTCTCTGGCACAAGATCCTCATAATTCTTATATAGTCTACTTTTGAGAGAAGAATATTAACCCAGATCTCCGGCGGTGCACTGGTAGTGTGCGCGGATTTTAAGCATAAGTACATGGATTCGATTCCTGTTAAGACCGCCTTACATTTCTTTCGACGGCGGCGACCTCGTTTAGTGACGGCAATTTGAAGACAGGAAGATGGACAATCTATAGTGGTGATTCACTCAATATTCTCATTTCTCTGACAACTTGCTGAGGGATGAGACCACTACAGGTGAACATAAAAAAAAATGGTTTCCCATTACATCCCATGAAGGGACCGGGGAAAACTTCTCACAATCACTGAGCTGTGCGATTTCCAGTTTTCACTCACTGATTTGGACCTACTGTTTTACACCGATTTCGAACGGTATTTTGAGAAGCTTTTTCATGGCTATATACTCGATAGTGTTGCCGTCACTATGCGAGGTGACCCCCGCCGAAAGAAATTTGAAGGTGGTCAGAGCAGGGTTCGAACCCAGGATCTCATGTACAAGAGCCGCGCACACTAAACATTGCACCACCGATGGCCACAGGTGAACATACTCCTCATAAATCAGAAGCTTTCATTGAAATTATTACTAAATTCAGGCTTAAATTGGATATCGGCGGCTACAAACCCTTAAATCATCCCGACCCGATATTCGCGAAATTCAGGCTGTAGCCGATCTATTGATCCCCTGACTGATAAAGTTGTACATCTCATGTCTAAACTTCAGGTACATTCCTACAGGATGCAGGAATACAAGAGTGGTGTTTATTACCAAAGCGGGAAAGGCCTCCCACGCTAGTCCTAAAGACTTAAGGTCTATAAGCTACCTACGGCAGTTGTTGGAACTGCTGATAGACAGTGTTTCCAAATACCTCAAAATACCTTTCAGAACCGGTGTAAAGCTGTAGGTGAGGGTAAAACACGAACGCGCACAGCTTACTGATTGTGAGAAGCTCACCCCCATCTTGTATTGAGATGTAATGGGATACCATATTTTTTTTGGGATTTTGCTTGTATTCCTAAAGTATATTTTATTCCCTGATGTACAAACCAAACTTTTTATGTTATCCTCGTCTTTTTTTGTTTTCAGGAAACATTGAAGTTCTTCACAACAACAAATGGGGCTCCGTGTGTGACGATGAGTGGGATAGTACTGAAGGGCAAATCGTGTGCGAGCAACTGGGTTTTGCAGGCTTGAAGAAAGTCACACACAGCGGCTACTTCGGCCCAGCCAAGAGACGATTTTGGATGGACAATATATTTTGTGAGGGACACGAAAAGGAACTGACCCACTGTCACTTTGATGGTTGGGGTACAAATGATTGTGAGCCCAGCGAAGCTGCGGGAGTAATATGTATAGCACCCGAGGGCCTCGAACCCGAACCTGAAGTAGAACCAGAATATTATGAACCCAAGTATCGTATACATTATACACACAAAATGGATGTACGTCTGAGAGGTGGCAGGACTCACAAGGAAGGCCGTGTCGAGGTACGACTGAATAATGGCAAATGGGGCACTATATGTGCCGATGGCTGGGGTTTACTGGAGGCTAATGTGGTATGTCGGCAACTGGGATTAGGTTATGGCAGAGATGCCTTGCAGACGGATTATTTTGGAGGTTCCGATATTTCACCTAATTTGATAACCGGCACTGAATGCTATGGCAACGAGACGTCACTGAGCCAATGTTTGCATCACGATCACTTGCGTGGCGTTCAGTCATGCCACGGTACACGTAATCATGTGGCGGTAGTGATATGTGATCACTTGGCGCCAGATCTGGTGGTGGATTATTATGAAATTGAGCGCACTGCTCATTTGGAAGATCGTCCCATGGCACTGATGCAATGTGCAATGGAGGAGAACTGTGTGGCTAATGAAGCTTACGATATACAACGTGATGATCCCAATTGGCGTTATGTCACGCGGCGTCTGCTGAAATTCACAGCGAGTGCTTTGAATGCTGGCAATGTGGACTTTAGGCCATTCAAGGAGAAGAGTATGTGGGAATGGCATATGTGTCATATGTGAGTATGAACTGAAAAGGAAGAGGAAAGAAAATTCTTAAATTGTTGTTATTTAGGCATTATCACAGTATGGAAGTGTTTGCAACCTTCGATATTATCGATTTGTCGGGTGTCAAAGTGGCTCAGGGTCATAAGGCCTCGTTTTGTTTGGAGGACAGCCAATGTTTGCCGGGTATTCCTAAGAAATACAACTGTGCCAATTTCGGAGATCAAGGTGGGTCTAGAGTTGGAAAATAACTTAAAACAATTTTCTTAATATTCTTTGTTTTATCCTTCAGGTATTTCCGTGAATTGTTCCGATGTTTATTTGTACAATTTGGACTGCCAATGGGTGGATATTACGGAACTTAATACCGGCTCTTATACTTTGAAAATTGCCATCAATCCGGAATTCAAAGTAGCCGAAATGCACTTCGACAATAATGCTGCAATTTGCAATTTACTGTACACTGAAACTTATGCTCGTGTCGAAGACTGTAGATTAGTTAGACCATAAACCTTAAGGTGACGGCGGATGATGACGTGATAGAGCCAAAGGTATCAAGTCACAAAGACGCGAGAGAACACGGAAGAGTTGCGACTTTAAGCTGTGTAGCCTCATGATGAATGATAATGAAATCTGAAAATATAATTCAAACAGTGCCAAATACTTTAAAACCAAACAACTTGTACTTAATTTAACAAACAAAGAAATAATAAATCATAATAAACAAAAATTTACGAACTTTATGCAGCAACATTGTGTTATTAAGTCAATGTGCACCCCTGGCGTCAGTCGTTATCATTTTCCTCTATTTCAAGCCACTGGCTTTGGCCTGATGTGTTTTAGCCATTAACGCGAAAAATAAAACAGTAGATGAAAACGAACGTGATAATCATATTTGAACTTGAAATTAACTGAAGCGTAGCATCCTCAACTTTTGTACATTCGCCAGAGTATCGCATGGGTGTCTGAAATAGTACAGAGACACAGCCGAGAGATACTGTGGCACGGTGGGGTTGGAAATCATCATGTTGTTAATTACTTTTCAACGCTTTCCTAATGTCAATACTCAGTGATACCATGTCCATGTTTAATGCTGAGCATAAACTTTATTGTAAAAGTGCATTTAAAGCGACATCTACACCGATATCAACAACTGCAAACAATTGAACATTCTGTCGTTTAATTGACGCGAAGATAACAAAAAGTGAAATTCAATTTCACAGATATAATTTACATACGTGTACTCAACCACACACACACACACACACACAGAGACATGAAATCATACACTGTTGTCGGGTAATTAAATTCAGGTTGTTTTTATGATGAACACTTGACAGCTGTATGATTTTTATGGTTGGCGATTTGGAATTTAATTAATACTATAAATATACATGAACTACAATGCAGTCGCCACTAGAAGTATCATCGTATTCCCACGGACAGAAAAAACTTTTGATACAAAAACTAGGAATTTGTGGGAATCAAAAACTGTACAAGATCAATTATGAAATGTGCGGGCTTTCCATAAAGCAGTTATTAAGAGGGATTGACGTTTTTCCCTGTAAATTCTTTGCAAATTGGTTGTAATTCTACTTTTTGCGAACTGTTGTCGTTGGATGGGAGAAACTAAAATAAGTGGGCACGGTTTAAGGTGATACGATGTTAACCTTGCAAACCACAGTTTGTATAAGAGTTTGTATCAGAGTTCGTATCTACCCCACCATGTGCAACACATACACATCGCCGTGGGGAATGTGCAATGAACGTTTACCCATTACCCACATGGAAATGGGGAAAATAATGGTTTACGATTATAGCGAATTACTCATTACGATTATCCATTACCCACAAGGTAATGGGGAAAATAATGGGTAGTTACCCACGACGATGGCGAATTACCCATCACGAGTACACATTACCCACAAGGTAATGGGGAAAACAATGGGTAGCTACCCACGACAAAGGGGGAATTATACATCACGATTAGCCATTACCCACAAGGTAATGTGGAAAATAATTGGTAGTTACCTACGACGATGGCGAATTACCCATCACGATTACCCATTTCCCACAGGATAATGGGGAAAATAATGGGTAACTAACCACGACAATGGAGATTTATACATCGCGATAATCCATTACCCACAAGGTAATGGGGAACATAATTGGTAGTTACAAACGACGATGGCGAATTACCCATCACGATTACCCATTTCCCACAGGATAATGGGGAAAATAATGGGTAGCTACCCACGACAATGGGGAATGACCCATCACGAGTACACATTACCCACAAGGTAATGGGGAAAATAATTGGTAGTTACCCACGACGATGGCGAATTACCCATCACGGTTACCCATTTCCCACAGGATAATGGGGAAAATAATGGGTAGCTACCCACGACAATGGGGAATGACCCATCACGATTACCGATTACCCTCAGGGCAATGGAGAAAATAATGGGTAGTTCGTTATGCACGACAATGGGGAATTACCCATCACGATTACTCATTTCCCACAGGATAATGGCAGCCGGTGGTGCAATGGCTAGTGTGCGCGGCTCTTGTACATGAGAACGTGGGTACGATCCCTGCTCAGACCACCTTACATTTTTTTCGACGACGGTCACCTCGCTTAGTCATGGCGACACTATCGAGTACTTAGCCATGAAAATGCTTCTCAAAATATCGTGCGGAAACGGTGTAAAACTGTAGGTCCCAATCAGTGAGTGTAAAAACTAGAACGCGCTCATCTCACTGATTGTGAGAAGCTCTGCCCAATCCCTACATGGGATGTTATAGGACACCATTTTTTTTTAATGGGGAAAATAATGGGTAACTAACCAGGACAATGGGGAATTACCCATTAGCCTCAGGTTAAAGAGGAAAATAACGGGTAGTTACCCACGACAATGGTGAATTACTCAACACGATTACCCATTACCCATTTTTTACTTTTGTCTCTTTTCATGCATATTTTTATTACACTACGTACTTTGGGTGTATTTTTTGTTCATTTTATATAATTTTTATGTACTGTTTTGGTACTTTATGTACCTTTTGGTATACTGAATGTACTTTCTTTGGCACACAATGCACTTTCTCGAACATTTGATGTATTTTTTTTGGTACACTAGGTACAAACACAGTACTAATAAAATATACCAAAAAGAGCAGAGAGTAACAAAAAGTACATAAAACGATAGAAAGTACTTTTGGTACTTTTTTTACACTATGAACTTTTTGGTATATTTTTTGTACATTTTATATAATTTGTATGTAGGTTCTTGGTAAACAATATACTTTTTGGTACATTGAATATACTTGTTTCCCACAATATTGTCTTTAGTACAGTTTGCGTAATTTTTTGATACAATAAGTACAAAGTGCGCAGTGTATTACAAGAGATACCGAAAAGTCCATAGTGCGATGAAAAGGGATATAAGCTGTACAGAGTAATTTTGGTACTTTTTTTTGTCACACTGTGTACTTTTTGGTATATTTTTTGTACATTTTCTGAATACATTTTAGGTATTGTATGTAATTTTTGGAACATTTTTGGTAAGTTTTTTGTTAAATTTTAAGTTTTTTCGGGCACACAATGCACTTATTGGTACATTCTATGGATATTTTTTGGTACACTAAGTACACACAGTGTACTAACAAATGTACCAAAACGTACATAGTGTAACAAAAAAGTTCATAAAATGTTCACAAGTAGTTTTGGTACTTTTTTGTTAAACTATGTACCTTTTGGGGTATTTTTCGTATATTTTATGTAATTTGTATGTACTTTTTTGATGTACTGTTTGATGCACTAAATGTACTTTTTTCATACAAGCCCAGCAAAAAAAGAGTATACCAAGAAGTAGAATTTGCACCACAACTCCTTGGTAAGATGTAGTGCTAATTTAGGTGCAGAAGTACTTCTTTTAATATAGTGTTGTCCAACGCAGCAGTACTTCTTGTTTGACTGGTTGGAAGTGCAGTTTATTTAAAAATTGTTATGCTATATTTCGTCAGCAAATGAGCAACCAAAACTATTATTTCAACAATTTGTAAATTTCTTGTCATTTGAAACTTTTCAACAAGTGATATGCTATTTAAAAGTTCTGACTTTAAGCAGCAACTTTAGGGTTTAACTAATTATTTTATTAATTGTCCTTTTATTAGTACTCCAAAAGCTTGACAGAAGAAGAAAGGAAATGAAATTCAATTTGAAAGAAAGTAAATACAAATTAAATACAAGTAATATAATTAGGCGTGTTTGTACTTGTCCACTATCCCTTTAGCTCTTTAATAAATTTGCATCATAATACTCATAATGGATGTGATGCAAATGTAGATTTTTCGGAGTTGTTATTGATCAGCGTCAAAATTGCATTAAACATGCACATAGTGTTGCAGAAGATGTACAAAAATAATAACATCTACTAGAACTACTTCATTTTATTTTTGCTGGGAATATACTCTTTAGTATATTTTGTGTATTTTTTTGGTACATTAAGTACACATAGTAAAAAGTACTCAGTGTATTACATGAGATACCGAAAAGTTCATAGTGCAATGAAAAAGGATATATGTTGTACAGACTACTTTTGGTACTTTCTTTGTCATACTGTATACTTTTTGGTATATTTTTTGTACATTTTCCGAATTTTTGTGTACATTTTTGGTCTTGTATGTACTTTTTGGAACATTTTTGGTAAGTTTTTGGTAAGTTTTTGGCACACAATGCACTTATTGATATATTCTATGAACAGTTTTTGGTACACTAAGTACAAAGAGTGTACTAAATTAAACCAAAACGTACATAGTGTAAAAAAAGTCCATAGTGTTCAAAAGTACTTTTGGTACTTTTTTGTTACTCTATATACTTTTTGGGGTATTTCTCGTACATTTTATGTAATTTCGATGTACTTTTATGGTGTACTGTTTGGTACATTGATTGTACTTTTATCACACAATATTCTCTTTAGTACATTTCGTTTACTTTTTTGGTACAATAAGTACACATAGTACAAAGTACGCAGTGTATAACAAGAGATACCGAAAAGTTCATAGTGCAATGAAAAAGGATATAAGCTGTACAGAGTACTTTTTTTGTCAATTGGAATTTGGATGTTCATTTTAGGTATTCTATGTACTTTTTAATACACTGTTGGTAAGTTTTTGGTAAATTTTAAGTCTTTTTTGGCATACAATCCACATATTGGTACATTCTATGGACATTTTTTGGTACACTAAGTACACACAGTGTACTAAAAAAAGTACTAAAACTTACGTAGTGGAACAAACAGCCCATAAAGTGTTCAAAAGTACTTTTGGTTCTTTTTTGTTACACTATGTACTTTTTGGGGTATTTTTCGTAAATTTTATGTAATTTGTATGAACTTTGTTGGTATAATATATGGTTTTGGTACATAGAATTTTGTAAATTTTTTTATACAATACCATTTTTGGAACATTTTATGTAATTGTTTTTGGTACACTAAATACACATAGTACAAAGTACACATAGTATATTACAAACATATACCAAAACGTACTGAATGTAACAAAACTGGACATAAAATTTAAAAAAAGTACTTTTTATGTTATATTATGATCTTTTTCGTATATTTTTTGTACATTTTATGTAGTTTGTATGTACTGTTTGGTTCATTTTGTGCCTTCTTTGGCACACGGTGCACTTTGTGGTATATTCTGTATACTTTTTTGGTACACTCAGTACTTTTTTGGTGCAAATTATGTTATTAAACGAGGATGCATTTTATCCTATCTCTATATATAACAGCTTTTGCGTCCCGTGTGGCATACGCGAAATACTTTCCCATAACATTTCACGAAGGGATTGGGGAGAGCTTCTCACAACCAGTGAACTGTGCGGTTCCTAGTTTTGCACAGATTGATTGGGACCTAAAGTGGTACCACGGTTCTGAGCGGTATTTTGGGAAGGTTGATCATGGTTAAATACTTAAAAGTGTCGGCGTCACTAAGCAAAGTGATCGCTTTCGAAAGAAATGTTTGGTGGTCAGATCAGTGATCGAACCCACGATCTCATGCACAAGAGGTGCGCAAACTAACATTGGACCACCAAAGGCTGGTATGTTTAAATCCGGTAAATGGTTGCGAACACAATCAGATCTGTTACACGATGGGAAGGATTTTATATTGGTGGTCGATCAATTAAAATAATATATTTTCATATATTTAATGAACCATCAACGTGAACGTATACAACTTATCTAAAATCACAAAGTTCAGTGATCTTTCACCTTAAATTTCAGTTCATTTCAGACAATTATTAATTATTAATTTATAATTTGGCCAATTTAGTTTTTCTTCATATATTTTTATTCGCTAGTTCATTAAACTAAACCATTGCTGCTAGCCACTCTGTCGCAGTATTGCTATTGTAGTTCTCTTAAATTCGTACATTTAAGAGAATTACCTGGTTAAGGTACATATAACCAAAAAGAGCCAGTTAAGTGACCCACTTTTTTTTGTGACAATATAAAAGTGAGAAATTTTTGTGACGAATTCGTCAAAAAATAAAATAAAAAAAGTAAAAAAAACAATAACACAAAGTGGCGGACCAACCTCAATATGACGCAAAAAGCAAAACATTGCCATAATTCAATTAAAATTCATAACATCAAACAAAAAGTAAATAAATACTATTTAAAAATAATACAACAAACACAATCAAATATGACCGAAAAAGCAATCAGCTGTTGTTGTAATACACACACTCTAAGCCAAATATGGATTCTTGTTAAGCGGCGAGAAATGCTGAAACAAAACGTTTAAACAAAACTCAAATAAAATCAAAAGTAAACAAAACAAAAAAAAAAAATAATCATGCTGTTTGCTACGATTATTCAATAATGACTTTATGAACTCTTAAACCGAATTGAGAAAAAAAAATTAAGTGTCAGCGCCCTCTCTGCCAGCTATAGCGCAGTGTCATATTTTGTTCCATTATTATTCACACACTTCACGTAAATATGACTAAGAGTCATATCAATTGTCCACACAATTAATCACTGTACATCACTCGAATTTATAGGTTTGACAAAGAGTTGACAAAGTGAATTTAGGTTAGGGGTATGGTATGATAAGTTAGTCGCTGATGACCTATAATTTTAAAAAATTTTGAATTTATTTGTAGATTTATTTATTTATCTGGTGATAAGGAATTGTTTCCATAAAGTGACACTTCGGTTCCTATCAGCCAAATGATATTGCGACGTTTTTGAAATCCAGGCAATGCACAAAACGCCACATTATGACAAGTTTGTACCCACAGTAAGCAGTCATGTCTATTGACTTCTTTGCATATTTAACCACACACCGGAAATATCCCACTTAAGTTGAATTGTTTGAACTGAACTTAACTGAATTGAATTTAATTGAATTGACTTGAATTGAATTGAATTGAATTGACTTGAACTGAATTGAACTGAATCGGTTGTAATTGAATTGGATTGAACAGAATTGAACTGAGTTGAATTGAATTGAATTGAATCTAATTGAATTGATTTTACATGAACTGAATTGAATTATACTGAAGTGAATTGAATTGAATTTAATTGAATTGAACTGAATCGATTTGCATTGAATTGAACAGAACTGAACTGAATTGAATTGACTTTAATTGAATTCAATTGAATTGAATTGAGTTGAATCGAATTGAGTTGATTTGAATTAAATGGAATCGACTTGAATTGAATTGAATTGAACTGAACGGAACTGAATTGAATTGAATTGTATTGAATTGAATTGAATTGAATTGAATTGAATTGAACAGAACAGAACTGAACTGAACTGAATTGAATTGAGTTGAATTGAATTGAATTGAATTGAATTTAATTGAATTGAATTGAAGTGAATTGCATTGAATTGAATTGAATTGAATTGAATTGAATTGAATTGAATTGAATTGAATTGAATTGAATTGAATTGAATTGAATTGAATGGAATGAAATTGAATTGAATTGAATTGAATTGAATTGAATTGAATTGAATTGAATTTAATTGAATTTAATTGAACTGAATTGAATTGAATTGAATTGAATTGACTTGAATTGAATTGATTTGAATTGAAGTGAGTTGAACTGAATTGAATTGAGTTGATTTGAATTAAATGGAATCGACTTGAATTGAATTGAATTGAACGGAACTGAATTGAATTGAACTGAACTGAATTGAACTGACTTTAATTGAATTCAATTGAATTGAATTGAGTTGAATCGAATTGAGTTGATTTGAATTAAATGGAATCGACTTGAATTGAATTGAACTGAACGGAACTGAATTGAATTGAATTGAACAGAACTGAACTGAATTGAATTGAATTGAATTGAATTGAATTGAATTGAATTAAATTGAATTGAATTGAATTGAATTGAATTGAATTGAATTGAATTGAATTGAATTGAATTTAATTGAATTGAATTGAATTGAATTGAATTGAGTTGAATTGAATTAAATTGAATTGAATTGAATTGAATTTAATTGAACTGAATTGAATTTAATTGAACTGAATTGAATTGAATTGAATTGAATTGAATTGAATTGAATTGAATTTAATTGAACTGAATTGAATTGAATTGAATTGAATTGAATTTAATTGAACTGAACTGAATTGAATTGAATTGCATTGAATTGAATTGATTTGAATTGAATTGAATTGAACTGAATCGGTTGTAGTTGAATTGGATTGAACAGAATTGAACTGAACTGAATTGAATTGAATTGAATTGAGTTGAATTGAATTGAATTTAATTGAATTGAATTGAATTGCATTGAATTGAATTGAATTGTATTGAATTGAAATGAATTGAATTGAACTGAATTGAATTGAATTGAAATGAATTGAATTGAATTGAATTGAATTGAATTGAATTGAATTGAACAGAACAGAACTGAACTGAATTGAATTGAATTGAATTGAGTTTAATTGAATTGAATTGAATTTAATTGAATTGAATTGCATTGAATTGAATTGAATTGAATTGAATTGAATTGAATTGAATTGAATTGAATTGAATTGAGTTGATTAGAATTAATTGGAATCGACTTGAATTGAATTGAACTGAACTGAACTGAATTGAATTGAATTAAATTGAATTGAATTGAATTGAATTGAATTGAATTGAATTGAATTGAATTGAACAGAACAGAACAGAACAGAACATAACTGAACTGAATTGAATTGAATTTAATTGACTTGGGAATTCAATTGATATGAATTGAATTTAAATGAATTGAATTTAATTGAATAGCATTGAATTGAATTAAATTGAATTGAATTGATCACAATTAAATTGAATTGAATTAATTGAGCTGAACCGAATTGAATTTAATTGAATGAACCTGAGTTGAATTGAATTGAACTAAATTGAATGGAATTGAATTCAATTTAATTCAATCGAATTATATTGAATTTGAACTGAATTGAATTGAGTTGAATTAAATTGAATTGAATTGAACTAAATTTAATGGGATTGAATTTAATTTAATCGAAATGTATAGAATTTGAACTGAATTGAGTTTAATTTAATTGAATTGAATTGAATTGTATGAAATTGCACTGAATTGAATTTGAATTTAACTGAATTTAATTGAATTGTATCGAATTGTGTTGAATTGAATGAGTTTGTTCCTGTGGGTCATTATCTATCTTATTCCATATTTTATTTCGAAAATTAAATATTTAGGAGTTCAAAATTCTAGAATGTCTTCCAAGCATATTCATCCAATATACTACAAACTCCTAGTTGGAAAGTGTATGCTTAAATTTTTGTGGCATATGTTTTCTGTGCAGTTGGCGGCACTGAAATTAGGCAATTATCACCTACGGTTGGTCCTGTTGCTACAAATTGAGCACTACACAAAGAAAGAACGCGTTGTCATTGAGAAAACCCAGTACAAAAATGGGGAAGTTACGCTGAGACTGCTGGCAAACTTTGCTAATGTGTCGACAATTCGAAGAGTGATGAAAAACTTTTGAAAAAACTGGATCGATTATAGACAAAAAGCATCGTTGTGCGTCAATGTACTGGCCAGTCTCTCGAAAACATTGCTGCTGTAAACGTGAGTATCGACGAAAGTCCCAGAACATATATTCGGCATCGTTTACTGCAAACCTCAGATTTCGCAAAGCACCTCGCAGCAAATTTTGACGAAATACAACCACTTTCACCGGTGCATGACTGAGGTCACTCAGGAGCTCCACCCAGCTTTAAATGTATTTTATTTTTGTACGTATTTTATTCCTAAACACATTCATTAAATTTACAATAACATTTGTTTCCAAATATTACCAGGGTGTCTCTGTAGAACTCTTCATAGATACTTTTTGTTCAGCCTGTGCCTCTTGTCTTGAGGGTTATAAATGAATGTCAAAACATTTCGATTAATAATCGAATTTAATTAATTTATGAATCTGAAAACCATCTAATAATAATAACTTGTTCCTTTCTTTTCATTGATTTCTTTAATACTACAGAGCAAGTGGTATTGACTGACCAACATCTACAAATTTGTCAAGAACAATTTGTTCCCTGCATTGTGGCATGCGAATTTTTGATTTCGTTACATGTTTGATGAGTGTTACAGAAGTCATATACTCTTTGACATGGCGTTTCAACTACTCAGCCACCACCTATGCCGCATTATCATACCATTCCTCACCGCCAAGTTAGTAACAGCGAAATCGATAAACTTTCGCCACCAGTTAACTGACTACTGCGAAAACCAGCAGCTGTATGATTGTCGTTAAACAACAAAACTGGCCATGAAGCACCCACGCATGCGCTCTTAACAACAGCGACACACAACCAGAAACAACCAAGCTAATCGTACAACAAGTTGTCCGCTTTTCTTGCTCACGAACATCACACACACTGTAAGAGAGAGCAACAACATTTGTAATTAAAGTGAAAGAAGCTAACAAGCTTTGAAGACAATCACTATGGCTCCCTGATGAATATGAAAAGAAAATTATCCACAGTCGGTTTTTAAACGCCAAAGCTAACAAACGGTTTCGTAGTGGAGTGAAAAAGATCGTGATCGCTTAGCTAGACTACTCCAAGAAAATGTCAATTAAATTCAAATTGCTGACTTTGGTGTTAGTAGTGATACTGGTGTGGGGTCCCACACCGCTGGAAGGGGCACGACGCAAAACAACGCCCCTCAATGAGGAACAAGAACAGCAGCTGAAGCAGTCACAGAGCACCTTTTTGCAATGGGTTCTTTCTCTTATACCACAGCGACCAAGTTTTGACACGTTGACAGGATCTCTGTTGGGCACTACAACATCAACAGCTGCTCCAGACCAAACTGCCACCAGCACCTTGAAGCCTGAGATAACAACAAAGGATCCAGAGGCGACAAGTACAACAGTTGCCGCCAAACCCACACCAACATCAACTGCTGCTCCTTCCACCACTACTGCTGCTACCACACCAGCTCCTGCGCCAATACTTGACCCACCACGTACCTGTGGCGAATGTGTCTGTGGCATAGCCAATACACAAAAGCGTATTGTTGGCGGCCAGGAGACAGAGATTCATCAATATCCCTGGATGACTATGCTGCTGTACGGTGGTCGTTTTTATTGTGCTGGTTCCCTGATAAATGATCAATATCTGGTAACTGCCTCCCACTGTGTATATGGCTTCCGCAAGGAGCGCATAAGTGTTAGACTGTTGGAACATAACCGTAAAACATCGAATTTTCAAAAGATCGATCGAAATGTCTCCGAGATTATTACACATCCAAAATACAATGCCCGCACTTATGACAATGACATCGCTATTCTAAAGTTAAATGATCCGGTGGAGATGACTGAGTTGTTGCATCCAGTGTGCATGCCCTCACCGGGTAAATCGTTTAAGGGTCAAACGGGAACGGTCACAGGTTGGGGAGCATTGAAGGTTGGTGGTCCAACATCGGACACATTGCAGGTGAGTTTAAAGATGAATGTAGAGAGGGTTACGATTTAAATATTCAACACAATGAACAGGAAATATGTCGTTAGCAGTGAGCAAACAGAAAAATTCATTGTCACAACGCAAATATTCATTGCTGCAACAACAACATCATCAAAAGTTAATTTCGCGGTTCATTACAGCAATGAATATCTACATTAGGGCGTTGAATTTTGAACGTTAGCTAATTTTTGATGAAAATAGTCGTAGAGGTGAATTCATTTCGTCTGAAGTGAAGTCATTTCGTCTAACACAACCAAACGATAACTAGTGCTCATCAGAATGATAAAACGAACGAAAGTCAATTCGTTCGTACCAAATCAGCTGCTTGTCGCTTAACAAACGAACGAATACCACATTTGTTTCGCTCGTCCACCTCTCCAGCATGATCATATAGGAACGTTGTAGCCGCATACACCTACAAGTCACTAGGATCTTGATAACACGAGCCAATTCAGTAAAGTTATAGAGCAATATATATGAGTCGCCATCCCTTTCTTTATATTCTCTCGATGATTCGATTCCTCTGTGGTTGGACATAAAAAGCCGAGAAATAAAAAGGAATGCGTATTTTCGTTCGATGCGACCAAGATAAAACAGATAAAACATAATTTAGCTGTCATTAGTATCAATCCAAAACTAGTTAATATTAGTTTGCTCCATGGTTTGCTTCTAGTTTCTTATCACTCTCTTGCCTACATCTATCAACTGTGTCATAGATACCCCCTGGTTAAGTAGATGCCAGTCGACAGTTCCCCAGAATGTATCTGTGCCCTGACACCCATACGAAGTGAACATCGTACTGTTGCGCTATCTCGGTAGGAGATCTACGGCACTGATATGCAGATGTTGATTTCAAGAATATTTATTCCACGGACTTGATTACTACCTGCTTGTTTCCCTTTTTACTGCAGGACTCAGACAGCTGGTCTCTTCTGTAATATCCAATATTTTCGCATGGTATACGCTACAAAGATCAGGTAGTCTCCGACAAAGAGACATACCTAGTTCCCTAGAGTAGACTCCATACCCTACCAGAGCATTAGTTTTCGACCTTTCGATTTAGATATCCCTCTACACCAGTAACTACTTTGTTCCAAGAACCCTTTTCAGTATCAGAGTTTCTGATCAAAAATTGGTTCCTCTTTCGATTTGTCATCAAAGCATCCTCCAGTACTGCTCCATGACCGACTGCGATCATACCCCATTATGAGAGCTGCTTTAACCTGATGGCAGACGTAGAATCAATCTGCCTTCCTACAATGTCCACCAGCACTAAGTATCATTTGGCGGATCGTTGGTAGTGGTGTGCAGAGCACCCGTGATTATGAACTACATAGTTCATTTAGGGTGACCAGACATCACCCTCGCGAACATAATGTACTTGTTCGATTGGCTAGTATGTTCAAGATTGCTATGTCCGGGCATATTAAATGAACAAGTTCGACACAAGTTTACAGTCTAAATTAACTGTATAGTTCATGAACTGCCCAATATTAGTGTCAACTCGTTCACTAGATCTCGAACTCGTTCATTTAATATGCCCGCACATAACAATCGCTAACATTCGAGCCATATCGAACATGTGCATTATGGTCTGGAGGGCGATGGCTGGCCACCCAAAATGAGCTATATGACGGGTTTTTCAATAAGAGCGCTACACAAGTTTTTTTTAAAATAAAACAAAACCGGTTTTAGATACCAATGAAATTCTTTATTCCTGTGAAAGTACGTTCGATGCCATTATTTATGGAACTCGAGTTCTTTTGCATGGCCACCACGGGCATGCTTGCAGAAGTCCAGACGCTGAACCCAATTTTCGACGGTTTTCAAGCATAAGTCGGCCGATACTGCTGCAATTTCATGTTCGATATTCGTACGAAGTTCATCAATCATCGCTGGCTTGTTGGCATAGACCATAGGAATACAGCTTTATTTTTATTAAATATGTAATGTTTTTCTTATCATAAAAGCTGTTACATTCGATTGGGTTTGATTGCAACTCTTATGGTGTTTGACAATCCAACAACCAAGTGCGGCGCTTAATCAAAAGTTTACATTCAAATCAAGGTTGAAGTTAAACATATTTATATATATATATAGTTTGATTGAGACTTGTGTGTAGTTTAACAAGTTTGAAGCTTGTGGCTTTCGAGGAAACTATATATGGCTTTATGGTTATTAGAAGGTCATCTTTTTCTTGCCATATAAGCGGCTATTTTCGATTGAGCTTGATTGCAACTTATATGTTGTTCGACAATCCAACAATTCCAGTTTTTTGTTTGATACATAACTTGCTTCCTGAAATATTGACTCTTGAAATCAAAGTTGATTGCAAGCCTGCTTATACATTAGACTGTGTTTAACTAGTACGCTGGTTCGCGAACTCGTTCATTTAAGGTGCCCCGACGTTACAGTTACGAACATACTCGACATATCGAACATGTGCCTTATGTTCGGGAGGGCGTTATCTGATCACGCTAAATGAACTACATAGCTCATGAAGTTCCCAATACTATATACATGTCCATATATACCCATAGTTTGATTGACACTTCTTTGTTCTTCAACAGTACAAGTACTAAGTTTGAAACCAGTTGCGTTTGAAGACAATACATACTATTAATATTTTTTTTAGAAACTAATCTGTTTCTGTCCATACAAGCTCTTATTTTCGATGCAGTTGGGTTGTAGGTTCTAAGTTGTTTAACAGTCCAATTACCAAGTTTGGAGCTAGTAGCTTGATGAAACAGTCATTATCAAGTAGAGTTGGGTAGTTCGTGAAATATATAGTTCATTTAGGGTTTGTAGACATGACTCTCATTAACTTAATCTACATGATTGATATGCAGATTATGTTTGTGATTGTGGTGTTGGAGCACATTAACTGCACGAGTTCGAGAGTTAGGGAACGAGTTCGACACAAGTCTATTATCAAGTCAAAATTGAATTCAAATATATTTACATAAATAGTCTGATTGTAACTACTTTTTAGTTAATCCAATAATATCCAACTATAATCCTATAATCCAACTATCAAGTTTGACACACTAAGTGGGTTTTAATACTCAGTGTCACATATAGTTCATTTAGGTTGACCAGACATGCTCGTCATGAACTTAATCCACATATTCGAACGACGATTAATTATGTTCGTGATCGTTGTGTCCGGGCACTTTAAATGAACAAGTTCGAGAGCTAGTGAACGAGTTCGACACAAGTCAAAATTGAATTCTAATATATTTACATAAATATTGTAACTACTTGATTGTAACTACTTTTTAGTTTAATAATTCAACTATGAAGTTTGAAGTTAGTTGTTCTCGTTGATGCCACGCCTGACTATATATGTTTTTAGTAAAGTCGGTAATCTTTTATGGTCATTCAAGATCTTAGATTCTAGGCAGTTTGATTGAAAAGCCTATGTGATTTAACAGTCTAACTAATAAGTTTGAAGCTAGTTGTTTGATGAAATATTCATAATTAATTCAAAGTTGAGTCCAAGTATTTTGTATAAAATATATATGTAGCTTAACAAACTAACCATCAAGTTTCGAGCTTGTCGCTTCGAATAGGACTTTTAGGATTGTAATTTTTTATAGAAAAATCTTTTTTTTTGGCCATACAAGATCTTATTTGTACATTCGAAGCCGATTTATTTAAACATCTATATTGTTTAGTAGATTTGGGTAGTTTATGATTTAAATAGTTCATTTTGGGTGACCAGACATCGCCCTCCCGAACATAATGTTCATGTTCGATATGGCTAGTATGTTCGTGATTGTCAAGTCCGGTGTAATATTACGAGTTCGAGAACTAGTGAACGAGTTCGACATAAGCCTATTTTTTAGCCATCCAACTACCAAGATTGAAACAAGTCGTTTGTTGAAAGGTTCATGATGAAATCAAAGTTGAATTCAAACTTACTACGTAAAATGTTTGATTGCAACTACTATATAGTTTTAAAATCCAACTAACAAGTTTGAAGCTAGTCGCTTGATGAACTATTCATGCTAAACTCGCAGATGAATTCAAACATCGACATGTATGACATAAAACTGTTTGTTATGTTCTGATACCAAGCATATTTACCAGCTACGTGACCTTTTTCTGTTTATAACCACTTGAGCATAATTGTTTTCCCCAAATACAACTTCCTTGGATTTATTTCTTTTCTTGTCATCCCATTTAACACTGTAGGAGGTGCAAGTGCCCATAATGTCCCAAGATGAATGTCGCAAAAGCCGCTATGGCCCATCACGTATCACCGACAATATGCTGTGTGCCGGCTATGATGAGGGAAAGAGGGATAGCTGCCAGGGGGATAGTGGTGGACCACTACATGTTGTGGCTCAGGGCACCAGAGAACATCAATTGGCCGGTGTTGTGTCATGGGGTGAGGGCTGTGCCAAGTCTGGCTATCCCGGAGTATATGCGCGCGTAAATCGTTATGGCACTTGGATTAAAACCATCGCAAAGAATGCGTGCCTGTGCCACTCGGAGGCGAAGAAGATTAAAAAGTGAGCATGACGACCAAGTGAAATCAGTAATGGTATTAAGAGATTTTATAATTAATTGTATTAAGTTTAATGTCATTTAATTATTTATTTATTTTTTATATTTACATATTCTTTGATTTATTGTTTTATTTCTATTTATTTGCTATTTGAATTAAGGTGAAAATAAATGAAATTGTTTTTCTCAAAAAAAGATTTAAAAAAACTTTCTACTTTTCTTGACATCCCATGGCAGTAAGCCAGCCAGCCGGTTTGGTTTATTGGCTTACTGCTTGGCGATTCAATTTGAATGCACTTGAAGTCGGTCAGTGCGCAATAGAAAAGTCGTGTCGCGCCACGCCACGCTGCGTTGCGCCACATTACGCCGCACTGGCAGGCAGGCAGTCGTACATATGTGTAGTGCATACTAATTGTGTGTGTTCATGTGGAGATTTGTAATGCAAAGCGAGCGGGTTTATCAAGAAAATCAACAAAAGATTTCTCGCCAATACAAAGAAAGTCTTTGATATTCCCAAATACCATTAGTTGACCAATATCAGTGAAGCGTTGTGCACCATAAATATATTCAGCAAATAAGAAAATTTCCATGGCTAAGATACGGACTATACAAATTGCTTTGCTGTGCAGCATGTTGTTCATATCAATGGCACATGCAACAGAAACCATCATAGTTCCATTACCTGCTACTGCACTGAGGGCGAACAGTTTCCTGGAATGGTTACTTTCTATATTTCTTCCCATCTCACCACCTATTCCACAAAAACCCACAAAGAAACCGGAAACTTGTGCCGCCTGTACTTGCGGCACGCCGAACACTGTTAAGCGAATTGTGGGTGGTTATGAGACCAAGGAGAATCAGTATCCCTGGATGGCCATGCTGTTGCTACGCAATAATTTCTATTGTGGGGGATCGCTTGTAAGTGACCTGTATGTGGTATCAGCTGCCCATTGTATACAGGGATTTCCCCAAAGCTTAATAAGTGTCACATTGATGGCCCACAAAAGAACCGGTTCGAAGGACCAAAGAATTAGTAGGAAAGTGGATACAGTAATGGTGCACAAGGACTATTCCGCGCGTACATTTGATAGCGACATCAGTTTAATAAAACTCGATAAACGTGTGGAAATGTCGAAGCTTTTAAGACCCGTCTGCTTACCAATGTCAGGCAACAGCTATGATGGTACGGAGGCCATAATAACCGGATGGGGAGCAACATCTGAGGGAGGTTCCTTGGCATCAATGTTACAGGTAACAGGCTAAACCTAGTTAAACCTAAACCTAGTTAACCCTTTAAAATTTGTCTTACAGGAAGTCCGTGTACCTATTTTGTCGCAAGAGGAATGCCGTAGCTCCATGTATGACGCCGAACGGATTACGGATAACATGTTGTGTGCTGGCCAAAGTGAGGGTGGTAAAGATGCCTGTCAGGGTGACAGCGGTGGACCTTTGCATATCAATATGGCCGAATTGAATACATATCACTTAGCTGGTGTTGTTTCTTGGGGTGAAGGCTGTGCTAGACCCGATTATCCGGGTATTTATACACGTGTGACACAATTTTTAACATGGATTGAGGAGAACACAGGAGATGCGTGCAAATGTGGTGTGCCAACCAAAAAAGTGTTACCACTCGAAATTGATGTGGAGAATTGAGCTACTCAGAATATCAAAATATCAAAAAGTGGAGACATCTGTGTAAATTCTGATATAAAAGTAATGTGGGGCCAAAAAGTACGTCATGTCTGCTTCTTTACACTCTGGAACATAATGAAACTTTTTCGAAAATAACAAAGTTCTGACAACGTGTTCTGGTATACGGGGTAAAATAATATTCGTGTATCTGCGTTTTGAAAGTTTACGTCTGAAACCCTGAAAGTTTACGTACAAAATTAACCCTTAAATGGATTTTCAGTTTTGACTTATTTGTGGCATTCAGGTGGAGATTTGAGCTTAGGTATGTTAAGAAACTTATAGTAGAACTTTATGAGGAATATTTTTGTAGGACATTTTAAGCCTTTACACCCTTATTTTAGGGGTGTTTTTTTACCCTTTTCCACAAAAAGACCAAAGAAATATTGAGGCGGTAGAGGTTTACAGAGGTTTAACTTTTTACATAAAGTTTCTGAATACATCCTATTCCCCAAATGTAAGGATAACATGGTTTCATATGCCGACACATCATAAGAATGTGCAAAAGGGGAAAAATGTCATCCCCCACATTAAATAAATCTCATAAGTAAACTTTCAAAACGACGATACACGTATATTTTTTACCCCCTCTACCAAAATCCATTGTCAGGACCTTGTTTTATGTTGTTCCACAGTGTTATTTGGATTATAATAGACAAAAAGAGGAGTCAAATATGACACGATTAAAATGTTTTAGTTCTAATAGCATTGAAATTTCAAAATTTGTTAAAATATGGAGTTAGATCAATTGACATTTAAATAGCTCAATTAATAATTGGAGGATTAGCCTCGCACGCTAACCATTGTACCGCCGACGAGTCACAATATTGCCAACTATCATATACAGCTGTGGTCTAAATAATAGTTGTGCCCAACATTTCACAGATTTTGAAGAAAATTTGTATACACGTGAATCTCCTATAACACGGATCTGATAGGTATTAAAAAATATCGTGTTATCGGTGACTCAAAGGCAGTATAAAATGGTGTGATACGTTACAAAAATGATTTTATAATTAAACTTATTTATACAAATGGATGTTTCATAAAAAATATAAAAAACAAAACCGAAAAATATGTTATGAAAAATATGTATATTCTAAATATAGATAACACACAAAAATCAAAAATAATCAAAAATATTCAATATCATTTGCAATTCAATTCAAAATAAAAATTTCACAATCATTTGTAATAAATTTATTCCCCATCACTGATCTCCAATAGCTGTTGAATGAGTTTTCCGCAACTACACGCCCAAAAATCAGTCTTCTTTGTTATTTGGATGCAAATATAACGTGTTTGTAGCATGTCGCAAAAATATAGTCTACTTATGACCAAACACATTGTGTTTGTTTTTCAATATTAGATAATTGAGACACAATGTTTAATATTTTATAATATATTTTGTTGTGACACAGATATGGGTTTGTTTGTTGAAAGCTGCTGAAAACATAATCGTGACAGACAACAGGGAAAGAAAACATCAGCAAACATATGCATGTTTCCTGCAATATGTTGCTGGGGATTTTTTCAGAGTTAATACTGGACACTGTTAAATACGCAGACATGCGTCTAGACCTACAATCTCATCTCATGATTACTGCAGAAGCTGTGGGGAAGAACATTTCATACGATATTTTCTAGGCTTGTTTGATGTGTTAACATCTATAGGTGCGGGTAGGGACTTAACTCACAAAGCGAACACATCCAAACACCGTTTGTCCGACAGAGTTTGTCCGACTGCGATCACACAGATTGTTTGGCGTTAAACTCCTCCGAAACGGCGGGTCCGATTTGTACCAAACTTTGTATGCATATCGGGTAGATGTCAGAATCGGCCAACATCACCCCTCTATAGAACACAGATTTGTCCAACTGCGAAACACAGATTGTCAGACTGCGAAAAAGAACACACGCTGATGTAGCGGCAGCGAATAGTTGTCTTGTGTGGCTGCGGAGCACTCTCAGAGCAAAGAGAATAATGACGTGGTTATACGTGTAGACAAATGTGATATTAAGAGAGCAACGAAAATTGTGTGAACTTGTGTAGCGTATGTACGAACATAACAATGTATATATGTATATGAGTCTGTTGCTTTGCATTCTCTTTGTTTTTTGTGGTAATATAACAAAAAAAAAGTATTAGGCAATAAAATAATGATACTTGTCTTTAAATATTTTTAACAACCTGTTTCTCTATCTCGAACGAAAGTTTTGGTTCGTGTTCTATACGAAAGAAAGTTGGTTTGGGTTTCACAATCTTGTCGTTTCAAGTCGAACGAAAACATAAAATTTTTCAGTACAAATTTTTGGTTTCTGTATTTCGAATGTGCGTGGCCATCGGTGGTGCAATGGGTAGTGTGCGCGCCTCTTGTACTTGAGATCATGGGTTCGATCCCTGCTCTGACCACCTTAAAATTTCTTTCGACGGCGGTCACCTCGCATAGTGACGGCGGCGACATTATCGAGTATTTAACCATGAAAAGGCTTCTCAAAAATACCGTTCGGAACCGATGTAAAACTGTAGGCCCCAATCAGTGAGTATAAAACTAGAAAGCGCACAGCTCACTGGTTGTGAGAAGCTCTCCCCGATTCCTTCATGGAATTTAATGGGAAACCACTTTTTTATTTCGATTGTGCTGTCACTTAGGAACAAACATGAAGTCAGGCGAACGAAAATTTCGACTTGGAGAAACCAAATTTGAGTCGAATGTGAGTGACTGATTTTCGTTCGCTTAGATATTCGTTCGAGATAGAGAAAAAAGCTGTAAATGTTATTAAGTGTTAATATTATTTAAATGAAACGTCATCATATGATTGAACGCTGTTTTTTATTTTCCAAAAAGAAATATTAATCATTGTGTCTCTAACATGTGATGTTGAAAGACAATAACAAAAAATTACAGATTTTGCAGCATGTAATTCAAAGCCACTAGGCCAATTAAGGGCAAATTACAAAATGAGTAAATTTTAAAATATAGCACCTATGTACTGAATATCTAGCATCTTCCTTCATGTTGAATGTAAGAGACATTGAGGAAGTTAAGATGAATAATCCCAGGATCCCTCTGCAGACTCCAAACAGATTCGCCAGGGATTAATGTACGTATCTTATTCAAATAAATTCTGGTATATCGGGATGATATATCATATGGCTTGAATGCTTCATAATGTACAGGGGGATTGATGGGAATGGGATATGACGTCCCGTGGTATCATAACGGTCCTCATTGCACTTAGTGTGTCAATAGTGACAGCCAGTTCTACCTAACCGAAGCTTGCATTCCATCAATTTTTTTGTACATGAGAACGTGGGTTCGATCCCTGCTCAGACCACCTTAATTTTCTTTCGACTACGGTCACCTCGCTTAGTGACGTCACCACTATCGAGTATTTAGCCATGAAAAAGATCCTCAAAATATTGTTCGGAACCGGTGTAAAAATTGTAGGTCCCAATCAGTGAGTATAAAACTTCATGGAATGTCATGGGACATCATTTTTTTTGCCACGCCGAGAGCACACTTTTCCGCCACGTTTGCTGATAACATTTCCTTACCCAAATACGGTCGTGTTTGCTTCAAATCAGTGACCAGTCTGCCCAACAGCTGTGAATAATATTGGCCGGAAATCGTATTAATCGTCAGCTATCGCCAAGACGAGGTTGGCCCACAGATCCACGTTGGCCTTCTTTGGTACACATTCGACCGGATAAGTCCACTGGTTTTACTGTTCCTGGTGTTTTGTGATGGATCCGTTTTTCGTCTAGGCTTATGAAATGGCACACAAACTCCTACGGATTTCGGTTGAGCATCGCCAAACAGTCCTGTGAATTGGTCACACCGCTGGGCTTTTGATGGAGTGTGAAAACGCGGCACCCATCGCGAGGATAGCTTTTTCATGTCCTAATATTCATGTCAAATGTAAAATACCCGCGCGGTTGAAATACTGTTACGTGATTTTGTCGAGGGCTGAGGTTAGCTCAGTCATATCCAGGGTTTTTCCTTAGGGTACGTGAAATCTTTCGAGATAAGAACAGAATAGTTTACCCTTTTCTGGGGTTTGTATGCAGATTATTTATTAGTCTTTAATTTTCAAAAATCTTGGAAATGGTTTTCGTTTGCCCTAAACGTTCGGTTTAGTTTAGAATTGTCATATATTATTTGTAGTAAACTTATTTCGGTCCTCGTAAATGGTTCTATTTCTTTATCACAACCGAATCTACTATTGGAAACGTTTTTGTTTCCGGAAAACGTTTGGTTGGGTTTAGACTTTGTAGTAAACGTTCTTCGGTTTTCGTAAAAATAAATCTCCTTAGTAGTTCTTCGTATTTATCACAACGGATTTCAACAACTGTTCACTTGCCGGAATTATTTTCCCTAAACGAAGTTAGTTTAATTGAGATTTCGTTTGGGCATAACAAACATTTTAAATTCCTAAATTTTTTGAATTCGAAATTCTTAAATTCCTTTTCCATGCCCGTAAGCCATGGCGGTTATAACTTGTACAGGAGTTGGCCAGGGCATCCTGCTGATCCTGGATTTTTAGCCTTTATCAGTAATGTTGGTACACCCGTTTTCTAAAGGCGATTGCCTTAGTCGTGTTGTTGTTATCTTGTCACTCTTTCCGGTTGCTCTTCCAAGCGCTCTCTCACTTTAGCTGCCATCAGATGGTATTCGGAAAGTGGTATTATCAGGAAATACTTGACACACTGTCGGAGGTAGTCAACTATTCGAGAAAGCCTCAACAGGAATCGCAGTTGGCCATTCTCAACTGAGCAGTAGTTGGAGCGCTTTGGATCAGGTTTAGTATTTCGTGTGTAATGATTTACCCATTATTATAGCCGTAGGGAATAGGTAGCAACCGATTACCTATTACCCACAGAATATGGGGATAATAGTCGGTAGGTACCCACGGCAATGCGGAATTACCCATCATGATTACGCAGTACCCACAGGACAATGGTGAAAATAACGGGTATTTACCCGCGACAATGGGAAATTACCCATCACGATTAACCATTACCAACAAATTTTTTATTTTTTCGATTCGAAATACGAACGCTGCTTTGAACACATCGAAAGAGAACCCATCACCTTATTAAACATATCAAGATACCAAGTGGCATCATCGCGCGAAGCCTGAAGGTTGGCTGCCGGTCGCTGTTATTGACCGGAAGAGGTGGAAAATCGTTGTTCCCACGATGAGAAAGCTGCAATTGCAATTTTAGCATTTAAATGGTAATGTTGCGTGATGTTGTTGTTGATGTTGAATTTGTAAAATTGTTTCACGATTGATGCTTTTGACGCCGGGGGTGACCAGTCCCCTATTTAGTACAAAGTAAAAACTGGAAGCAGCTTCACTGCGATATATGCCTCTCCGGTAGCACGGGTGGGTTGGCCCCCTTGTGGGAGATCGTACTGGCTGTGGTTGCCACTAAAATCGCTGGTAGAGGCTATGTAGTTGCCTTGTATATCAGTTACTTGTAACGAAGTATGCTAGGCAGGTGCATATCCTCGAAATATGTGGATCTGTGGCCCTTATCACGGAAGAGGTTTGGGTAGTACCTCACTCTTTACCAAGGAGGAGTAGCTTATGTATAGAGAGTTGCTCGATTGGTAGCTCGTGGACAGACGAAAGAAGTCGCGCTGGCGGATATGCAAATGCGGGGCGTTTGTTCTCCCACGTAATCGTGTATACCAACGGTGTAAGGCTTCCTATTCCTGATCTCTTGGCTGCCTCTCTATGCGGGGTAGCATGGATATCTCACGGGCGGCGCTAACAGTCGTATCAAACATGTTCTTGGTGGGGCGGTGCTCACCGGTGGTAAAGGACTTCACGTCGAGAACCACATTAAATCACGCGGACTCTGTAAGGAACAATGTATCATAAGTACATAATCTCCTGAAAGGATAGATTTTCCTGTAAGGACAGTTTTTAAAGATTACCTTTCTCCCACAGTTTTAAATCATTGTCATTCACACTTACCTTATCGAAAAGAATCTACATAATGATATCCTTAATGGGCCAATCTTATGTCAATTTCCAGTACAATTTATCCTTAATTGTTATTTTATCCCAATATCTTACATCCAAAATTAATGTGTAAATGTCATGTGAACAAAGTCATGACTTCCTTTCCCCACTCTTGATAATTTATCCATAACACCCGGAATGATTGGAAAGGCTTCCTGATTGAAGTTGTAATAGTGGCGTAGAACGCCTGATAGTGAGTAACTGCGGGTGACGTTCGGTCCATGAGAACCACACATCATATAAATGTAATTAAATTTGCACATGTGTCCTGTGTGAACGTGACATGCCAATGTTAATGATGAGGACAACGACCACACTGATGAGGCCATAACAGTAAAGGTTTTTCCACAAGACACCAATAGGTGGGAAGGGGCCAGCAAGTGGAGGTATTTGCGACAACGAAAAATTGTCATTACAAGCATTTATACCAGAGCACATCATCGCAATCTGTTGAATGATGCGTTTGGTGTGTGACGGCGCGTTTGCTTTTTTCACTTTAGAGTCTTTTGAACTTTCGCCAGATGTCTCAGTGTGCATGAAGGAAAATGAGTAGGAAATTAAAAGAATTCATGCGTTGAAATTAATTTAAAGATATTTTTCATTACCGAAATGTACACACATGTACGTACGTACAGAGGCCGTCCACACTCTGCCACCAGTTGAGGAAAGAGAAAGTAATCACAGATAGACTTTATACAGCTCACTGCTGCTGACATGTTCCCTCCCAACTACACATAACATCACAAGGACTATTTCATCTTTCAAATGTTTCATACATTTAAGAATTTTTACTGCATACTCTCGTCGGCTCTTAAACTTTCCGACAAAAAGAAAATGCAATTCCTGTTCAACCTACAATCGTAAAAAATTAATTGAATTTCTGTTTCGGTGGCAGGGGATACACATATCCAGGGTGCCAACAACTGATGTTCACATACAGTCTTTGGACGAGAAGTTACAGATTTTTCTTGTTTTGGTAGACCAGTCAAAATGATGTTGCTTTTGCCTTCACATAAAACGATAATCATTTTATCGATGATTTAGTGATAATTTTATTACTTTGGCGCATGACTTTGTTTGATTTTTCCGAGTCACTCGTTTAGTTGAAACAGTGGCGGCCTAAGGCCAATAATTCAATAAGGTCAAATCAGTTTTTGCCACTTGCCTTTGAATGTAATTTTGGCAAGCTAAGATGAAAAAAATCTTTAAATTTGTTAATTTTTATAAAAGAGTTTTATTTGTAGTCTACTGCAGGGGAAGCAACTGCAACGAGGATGGTTTAATCATTTTGGAAAATGTAAAAAATTGAGGAGCTTGGGATAAAATTGTCGGAAATCAAATATAAGCTTGGTGTTGCCGACTATTAAACAAATTAAAATGAAGACGTTTTTGAATTTGAATTTGAATTTTAATAACCGATTTTTTTAGTTTTAGTTAATGTATGATAAATCCCTACTACAAGCTAACAAGGGCAGGTTGGTTTTTGTTGGAATAATAGACAATTCAGTTAAGCAAACTGACTGCCATGACTAGTTTCGAACTCCGTGATAAGTTCATCATCAGATGCCTAACTACTGTGCCTGAAAGACGGTTGGTGGAATTTTCTATATTCCTTGCAGATATAAATCCCTTTAACCTGGGTTGTCAATGGACAATTAATGTGAAATATGTATAAACAATGTTAGTCACCTACTAGCAGCAAAGGATCGCGCATGATTAAGTAGAGCGAAAGTCGTATGAAACCAGACGCAGAGGAAGATGGACATCGGAAAGCTGAAATTAGCAGAGGTAGCCACAGCCTACTCAAAGAAGCTCTCGCAACTTTTGGCATGGAACCCTCCCACTCCCCATGACGATCCTGAAGCGCAGTGGAAACGCATTTCCGACTCTAGAAAAACTGCCGCAACAACCGTATTTCGTTTTGAAAAACCGCTTCGCAACAAACCATGGCACGATGAAGAGTGTCGCATTGCAAATGATGAAAATAACGCTGCACGTATGGCAATGTTGCAGTCAATTGCAACGCGAGGTGCGACTGAGCGGTATAGGGGAAAAAGAAAGGAGGTAAACCGTCTTTTTAGGCCTAAGAACGGTAGTGGAGAAAGCGCGAGAGTGAGAAAATTGTGACACACAGAAGGAAGAACGAAGCCCGAAAACTTTACCAAAAACTCAAAAACGGAGCTAATGGACATGGTTCAGGGCCTCCTTCTGTAAAGACAAGGACGGAAATCTCATCGCAGATGTGCAGAGTATGTTGGGAATATGGAGAGATCATTTCTCTGAGCTATTGGTACCTGAGATATCGAATGACGAGACAATCGATCACAATATGGACGACGACGTCGATTGTCCCCCTACTAACCATGACGAGGTCCGAACAGCTATTGCCCGTTTTAAGTACAATAAAGCCGCAGGAGCCGATGGATTACTGGCGGAGCTGTTCAAGGCTGGCGGCGATGAGCTGGTAAGGTGCATTCATCAGCTCATTAGCAAAATTGGTTAGATGAATGCATGCCCGGCGAGTGGAGTCTCAGTGTACTATGTCCTATATTCAAAAAAGGTGACCCGAGTCTCTGTGCCAACTACCGTGGAATAAGCATTTTATCCATAGCATATAAGGTTCTATCAAGTGTAATGTGCGATAGACTAAAACCAATAATCGCCTACCTCATTGGACCATACCAGTGTGGCTTCAGGCCTGGAAAATCAACAACTGACCAGATTTTTACGCTACACCAAATCCTGGAGAAGACCCACGAAAAACGAATCGACATCTATCACCTACTTGTCGATCATAAAGAGGCCTTCGATAGCCCGATACGGGAGAAACTCTACGAAGCAATGTCTGAGCTTGGTATTCCTGCAAAACTCGAACCCCTTTGCAGGATGACATTAACGAACACCAAATCCGCAGTGAAATATGTTAAGGATCTTACCGAACCTTTTGAAACCCAGCGAAGCCTCAGGCAAGGCGACACCTGATCGTGTGATCTCTTCAACATCTTAATGGAGATCATTATGAGAAAAGCTGCAGTCAACATGAATAAAACCATCAGCAGCAAACGTCACATGCTGCTCGCGTATGCTGATAATAGAGATATCATTGGGCGCACAATTAGAGAAGTTACTGCGGGTTTTTCGAGAATTGAGAAGGAGTCAGCAAAAATGGGTCTGAAAGTAAATGAGGACAAGACAAAATTAATGGTTTCAGCGAGCAGGGCCTCCACGCGATTAGACCAAAGCGTCAACATTGATAATCGGTATAATTACGAGGTAGTGGACGAGTTTATATACCTAGGATCTGCTGTAAAGAAACACAACAACGTCAGCCTTGAGATCAAGCAGATAATTGTGCTTGCGTATAGATGTTATTTTGGACTAAGCAAGCACTTTAGAGATAAAGCCCTCTCTCGAGTAACAAAAGTCCAGCTGTACCAGAATGCCATACAACCTGTCTTACTTTATGGCGCAGAATCCTGGGTCTTGTCGCAAGCAGACGAAACATCTGTAGGAGTCTTCGAGAGAAAAATGCTCCGAAAAATGTATGGCCCTATAGTGCAAAATGGCGTGTATCGGCGACGCATGAACCATGAGCTGCATGAGCTATATCCCGACATTGACATTGTTAAGCGGATCAAAATAACTCGATTGCGATTGCTAGGCCATTTCTGTAAAATGGATGAAGACGAACCAGTACGAAGGGTTTTCTAAACCGAACGCGAAGGAAGGCGAAAAATAGGAAGAGCAAGGCTCCGCCGGAGTTATCAAGTTGACGAATCCCTGGGACACTTAGTATTACCAATTGAAGAGATAAAACAAAATATCGAACCAGTTGTCGAAAACTTTTGTAATCGTTTTGTAGGGTCTTTGAACCCCCGAGATGTTCGAGACCGTATAAGTAAGTAACTAATACACCTAATTAAAATATTCCCGCCTTATCATGTTACCCTTTTCTCATCTCTTTCACATGCATGTGAACTATTTTGCTACCCCTTTTTTGGGCTCAACTCAAAACAAATATTTGCTTATTTTTCCCATTCACAATTTGCCTTGAACGAAATGCAAGAAGCTCCCAAACAAATGAGTATGTTGTCGCACAACCATTCACCCTGTTCATCAAGTGTAACTGAAGACGAAATGAAATCCTGTCTGACATACAAGTACAATATCTGAAGACCCAAGAGGGAGAGCGAAGAGCGTTTTACAATTTTGCACAAGAAACAAATAAAAACACAAGTGCTGCGAAACCCCAGAAAATGGAGAGTAACTCATATTATGCATACCAATGAAGTTTCGCCAAACAATCAACATCGCAACAGCAAAACAACATCAATGAACCATTCAATCAAACTAAACCCAATTCCAACTGGCAGCAGACCGAGAATCAGCGGACGGACGGACAATCCATCTTCATGTGTGTGTGAGGGGGAAAGGGGGGTTCCAACTGAATATCTGCTACTCATTCGTAAGCTCAAGTGTTAAACGAGCGTAAACAAAACCAAACAGCCCAGTTCAAAATTAAAATTCCTTGCGTGTTCTGCCCCCCAACCAATTCCCTGATGCTACTTGCTGTACAGCTGGAGACTTGCAGCAGTCAAAGTCAGTTGGCATAATGTGAATATTCTGACGACGGCGCTTAGGAGTTCAAATCCACCAGCAAAATATCAACTTTTTGCTTCCGGAGCCTTTTAAATTTACACCAACCATGTGAGCGAGCCAAGGCTGAAAGCGAATCACTTCGGGTGTTTTTGAATGTCTTCCTTGTGGGTGAAGGGTGGATATTTTGGGAACTTGGTTCATATTATATTAGAGTGTTTATCAATTCAAATTGGACGTTATCATTATTTTTATTGAGAAATTCAGTTTATTGGATTACAACATGTGACCCAATAGTTACGTGCCTTTCCATATATAGTCCTTAGTTAAATCCTTTGGTGTCTTTTTCGCCGCAATTTGCTGATTTTGGTTTCACGTTTATGTGTTGTTTCAATAGTGGGGTAGGTTTAAAACGCTATAAGCTCAATACATTAGTCAAGTTTTTGAAATGTAGATTTGATTCAATGAGGGGAAAAATGTTTGCTGACTTTCTTTAACCGGGTTTTATTTTAAACAAATGTATATTAAACCAAATGTTGGAAGGAGTTTCCAGGCTTTGTGTCAACCATAATTACATACACGCAAATAAAGTGTGTATGTGACTCAGTGACTAAAAAGCGACATGTCAGAGTCCCTGCTGACTTGCCGATACGCTCCCATATAAATAACTTCATGAAGCCCCTGACATTTTCATACATTTGGTAAAAAGTCAGCAGGAATTTTCCGCAGTTTGTCAGTAGTGGCGATTACCTTATGACATGTACACAAAGTTAAAATGTTAGTCAAAATTCATCAGAGAGTCAGTTGGCCACGACGTCTCCAAATATGGTGTCCTTGTGTCATATCTTATATATGTATATAATTATTATATTAGAGCCTTTGAGATGGATGATCTCTAATTTAAAGAATGCTGAAATAAATATATTGATAATAAGAAATGGGCACCTTTATGTAAATACATACAAACATATAATTCCCTGGAAATGTTCATATTCTTGAATAAATTTTCAAATATTTTTGAAATTATTTCTGAAAATTTATGACGTACAATTCAAATATAAATTTTTCAGTTGTATATTTCCTGAATAACTTTAAATTTTATACGTATGACTTGCTGTTGACAAAAGGTAAAGACTTCCTCTATCGATATTTAGCATTGGCATTAGTAAGAGTCAGTCATGACATAAGCCTGACGAGTCAATAGTATAGCCTTACATAGATTGTCAGCCCGTTCACAGTTTATGTCACTCAAGGCAGAAATAGGGACATGTCATGAACATGTCTTCTATGAAGTGTCAGCACCTGCTAACATTGTTCTAAGGAAATTCTGCTGACAATGTCTACAAAACAAATTTTCCAGCTGGGCTGTAAGGTATTGCCTAGTCTGGCCCCCTTATCCGCTCTGCTATTCCGCGAAATGCCCCTCTGTCCTGGCATCCACATGAGGTGAATATCGTTCTGGTAGGCCATCTCGTTAACAGATAGGCGACAGTCCTGTGCAGATGTTGAATACCTGACATTTCCTGACATTGATGCCTGACATTGAACCGCAAAAACTGCGGGACTATTATCCCTCAGCAACTGGGTTACTTCTCTAATAGCCGAAATTTCCGCCTGCCATTCGCAACGGTGGTACAGTGGTAGTGTGCGCTGCTCTCGTTAATGAGAACGTGAGTTCAATCCCAGCTCTGACCATCTTGAAATTTCTTTCGACGGCGGTCACCTCGCTTAGTGACGTCGACACTATCGAGTACTTAGCCATGATACCGTTCGGAACCGGTGAAAAATTGTAGGTCCAAATCAGTGAGTGTAAAACTAGAACAGCTCACTGGTTTGTGAGAAGCTCTCCCTAACCCCTTCATGCGATGTAACGGGAAACCATACGCAACAACGATCAGGTAAAATAAAGTAAGTAAAGTAAGTACAAAAGTAATAAATCTTGAACATTTTGGAGGAACTGACAGTTCGTTGTTTCCAACAGAAGAACGACTTTTGAGGTACTGCTTTCTATTTACAGGGAAAGTTTAAAGGTTTGCGTTCAACCATAGGACTAAGTAGCAAACAATGTTTTTTTTGGAGACAAAAAAAAATATTTTTGTAACAAATGGAATTTAAAGGGGCTTTCTTCGAGTGAAAGTTTTTTAACGGATGTAAATATGTAAGCAAATGTTGAAAGGCGATAATGGTGGCAACTATAGTATTGTAGAAAGCCACCTGACACCTTAAAATTTAAAATAATTAATTGCAGACTACCTATTTTTAGTTTTTGAAATCTTCTTCTAAACAATTGTTATTGATGTAAATATTCCTAAACGAATTTCTCTTCGATTAAAATCTTTCAACAGACACTTGTTACGCTATTAAATCCTTTACATTTTCCAATCAATTTCCCACAATATATCAACAATTTATGGCAACTCCCCAACTATGATCCTGTCTGTTTGTTCCATGGCATTTGACTTTTGTCGAAATATCAATAGTTCGCTAAAGTTTAATAATGTCTGCGACATCTTGGACTGGGAGATAACTCGCGCGCTACACGAATGCCTTTCAATGAATGTCTGAATTTATAAACATATGACAACGAAAGTTAAACATATCTTAATAAATTAACTTTTAAATAAACCTTTTTGTAAAAATAAATTGTGTAGAAAAATGAAACGCACGCAGCCACCACACAACGAATCTAGCAACAACAACGAAGTTTAACTACCGCCTGCGTGAAATATGCAAATCAATTCAATTTAAACAGCGAACAGCAGATACGATATGAATGAAAGCAACAACAGCATCGACAACCACCACCACCACCACTAACTAACAATCGCAACACGCAACATTCAACATTTGCCATCGCAGCTAAGCAGCAACTGACTGGGCTTAAGCGACGACCTCGTGCACAACAACATTCAACATTGAGCAGGGTCTGTTGATGACTGTGATCGCAGAGTGTTGTTGTAACAAGAATTTTAATCAACCGCTTAACACTTAAATGATTTCTACGCTTTTGAATACATTCGGCCTTTTTTTGTTTGTTTGCTGTGTTGAAGCTTGTTCCGCTGTTCTACTGCGTCTTTCGCTTCGTTATGCCTTTTGTTCAGAGTCTGCTGACTTGGTGTAGTATGTCATTCAAGCATGGACTGAGGCAGGCAATAGCAAGAGTCCCATGCTAAGGCCAAAGGAAAATCTACCGAAAAAAACAATTTCTTAGTTTATTAACGGAATCAGAGGAGATGTGTATGATAATTAGGGGACAACTGAAAATGGGTGATAATTTATTGCTTATTAATGAAAAATCCGTACTACACGCTGGAAAAAAACGCACACAGCAACATATTCACGTCGAAAAAATTGGCCTCTGCAACATGTTACAGTAACCATGTATGTGTATGTTTTAAAGCATTGATTTCATGAGTTGACAATCTGCTGTTGGTTATCATTGTGTCTCCAACATGTAATATTGAATAGCAAACACAATGTGTTTGGACACAAGTAGACTATATTTGCGATAAGCTAACTATAAACACGTTATATTTGCATCCAAATAACCGCAAAATACTAACTTTTCAATCCTGAGTAGACCATTTATAGTGGGGACCCAGAGAAGTTGTATACTTCGTCCCTTATGTGTATACTATAAATCAGCCCACAGTAAATACAAAGCAAAACCGGCTGAAGAACGGGTTGAGCACGTTTCGATTTATGGTACAGGCAGGATTTTTCTACTGATCCACCTGAAGTTCTGCCTTGTTTTATATTCTGCATCAACTATAGAATCGGTCTGCACATGGGGTCTCGACGGCAACTTTTCCATATCACGTATCTTGTGATCGGTATCAACCAGTCCATGAAACAGTTTTCAATAGTTCAGTGTCGCTGTCCGTACAACCGTGTTGTACTGAACAAGATTCCTATGAAGTTGTCCCTTAAGCAGAACCGCCTTAAGGACGGGTTGACCAAGTTTGGATTTATTGCTATGCCGGGTTATTGCTGGTATTTCACCGGGAGTCCTGCCTTATTTTGTCTTCTGTATCAACTATAGATTCGGTCTTTACATGGGGTCTCGACGGCAACTTTTCCATATTAGATACCTTGTTATCGGTACCACCCAGTCCACTAAACAGTTTCCAACCGTTCAGTGTCGCTGTCTGTAACAACTGGTTGTACTGTGTAAGATTGCTATGATAGGAATACAAGTGTTCAAATTGGGCCTTCAACTAAACCAGCTTAAGGGCGCGTTGACCACGTTTATGGCACTGCCGGGTTATTGCTACTGCTCCACCGCAAGCCCTGCCTCGTCAGCGGGAAATGGAGTTACCATTTGTAGCCTCAGCATTTGTTCGATTATCTGCGTTCTTTTGTCTTCTCCATCAACTACAGATTCGGCCCGCATATGGGGTCTCAATGGGAATTTTTCAATATGAGAGACATAGTTAATGATATCACCAGTTCCAGTTTCCAAGAGTTCGATTACGCTATCCATAACAACTTGTTTTGCTGTATAAGATTCCTCTTATAAATATACTACTGCTCAATTTGTGCCTTCAGCTAAACCAGCTTAAGGCCGCGTTGACCACGTTTCGATTTATGATACTACCGGGATTTTGGTTCTGCTCCACCGGAAGCTCTGCCTCGTCAGTCGGAAATTAAGCTGAGTATTCGATTGTCTCCATTCTATTGTCTTCTCCATCAACTACGCATTCGGTCTGCATATGGGGTCTCAATGGGAATTTTTCAATCTGATATATACAGTTGATCGAATCAACCTGTCCCAGTTTCTTAGAGTTCGATATCGCTTTCCATAACACTTGTTGTACTGTATAAGATTCCTACGATAGGCATTAAATTGTTGACCAAGTGTTGAATCTAGATTAAGGACGAGATTACCACGTTTGAATTTATTGTACTGGTAGGATATTGCTACTGTTCCACCTGGAGTCGTGCCTCGGCCACCGGAAAGTGATTTCGCATTCGTAGTCTCAGCATTTGGCCGTCGGTGGTGCAATGGTTAGTGTGCGCGGCTCTTGTACATGAGATCCTGGGTTCGAACCCGGCTCTGACCACCTTCAAATTTTCTTTCGGCGGCGGTCACCTCGCATAGTGACGGCGACACTATCGAGTATCTAGCCATGAAAAAGCTTCTCAAAAATACCGTTCGGAATCGGTGTAAAACTGTAGGTCCCAATCAGTGAGTGAAAAACTGGAAAGCGCACAGCTCAGTGATTGTGAGAAGTTCTCCCCAGTCCCTTTATGGGATGTAATGGGAAACTATTTATTTTTTTTTTTAGTCTCAGCATTTGCTCCATTGTCTCCATTCTTTTGCCTAATGCGGTAATCATAGTTTGGGTTTCCACGTGGGGTCTCAACTTGAACTTGTTAATCTACAAGACATAGTTGATGGTAGAAACCACACCACCTGATAGTTTCCAAGAGTTTGGTTTTGCAGACCATAACACCATGTTGCCCTGATAAAAATGCTATGATAGGCATCCATGCTATGATAGAGCATACGGGGTTGTTACCCATATTTTATATTCTCCCTGCCATCCAGGGTATTCCAAAGTAACAGATTCTCTCTCGGAATGGATAGCTCTCCCTAATAGTATTCACCAGTTTTCAGTTTCCGTTGGGTTATCCATTTCCCTGTCAATTTCACAAACATTTTTAAATTAAAGTCAAATTTTGAAATCGACAACCATTGTATTTCCCCCCTGATTTACCCGTCTCCAACTATGTTGCAAAATGCCTCCAAAGAGAAGACGGGGGCAGGCAGCACAACACAAAAAACTTAAGCAAAACAATTTTGTATCTTGCATAAATTAACTTGCAACTGAGCATAAAACATCGAAACAGTTTTGTCCGGATCTGTGGGTATGAGTAGAGGATTCGGCATTTCGAATGCTGGTAATGTACGTTTTACACATGCTCAGGCTTTAAATCCTCTAAGCGTGCTTTAGGAAATAAATAATCTTCACTTCATGCCACATGCAGCAACATCTACAACATCAAATACTGCAACACATATAACAACTTCAATGGCAACAGTTCATATGGGCATTTGATGAAAACCACCAACAGCAGCTTTATGATCATTGATCATTTCTCTTGTGTGTGTATGGTGGTCTTGCTGCTGCAACATGTTGCACGAGCATGTATGTGTGTATGTGTGTGTGCAAATGTGCCGGTTAGCCGGCGACATTTAGCCGTATGTTTGTTTCTATGGGATGCCAACACGCTATGTATCGGCTGCTTCCATTCAATCGTATGTTAATAACAACACTCAGATCCATTGAATTAACAAACAAATATATAAATCCTGAAGCCAGGCAACGTTTTGTCTTCTTTGACGCCTCTTCTCTACTCCCCTCATCCATCATCCCAGAAAAGCTGGATTGGACTGTGGCTCTCTCCTGACTCTTGCTGGTTGTCAAATTTGCATAAATTGTACTTAAAGAAAGATTATAAATTGTGATTTCACTAGGTTTTTTTCTTCTTCTGCTGGTCCTGTTGCTGTAGCTGCATCAGCGTTTGGTGTTTGGTGGCTTTGGCTTTGGTTTGTCCGGTTCTGGCGATGACCGTTTTGTAGAGTGAATTTATGCAAAATAATTTGATGATATGAACCATAAAATAAATTACGATATTAGAGAATAAATAAGAAAAACTGACACCAAAGACCGAGAATCTTCTGGATATGGTTAATTGTATGTTATAACGACGAAAAAGTGTTGAAATCGGTTAAATCCGTTGGGATTGATAAAAAAATAAACATATTTGGAAGTGACTTAAAAATGTGGATAGAAACAACTTCCTAGGAAAGATTACGGAAAAGAAACAAGTTTGAAAGGCAGTCAAACAATTTGACTGGACTTTATTTAGAGGCAAGTTACTGATAGAAGCTCTCGATCATTTAAAATAACAGTTCCCTCTCATAAGGGTTTCTTGAGAAAAGAATCAGCAAATTGATGAGCAACATTCCGACTCTCACAAACACTTGAGTTTTTGACATGAATGCCCCGGAAAGTGGACGCACTAACATCTTCTTATATTAGTTTTTTAACAACTGATTTTCACAGAGACAATTTTTTATCTGAAGGATTACACTCTTGCCAAAATTCTCAATATAAATTGTGATTTTAACATCGTCTAACCGGGATCTTCAAAAGCTGATGTATCGACACTACCTGTTGACCAGGATGTATTTAGTTTGATCTACGCTCAAGGTAGGTTGAAGTGACTGTCACTACTGACACACTTAGACCAATGAGGACCATTATGATATTTACAGGAAGGCCCATGCCACACCTCTGGTTCAGGCGGCTTTAAATATAAATTTGAATAGATGCAACCATCAGAGGGAGTCCCATCAGAGGGCGTCCCATCAGAGGGAGTCCCATCAGAGGAAGTCCCATCACCCCTTGTCAACAATTTAGCACAGGATAATATTCTGCTTCACCTGAAAAGGACTTGGATACGGCCGATTTGGGTATGTCGACTTGGTAGAGGTCATCAACCTCACACACCTCAAGGAGGGATCTTGTTGTCTTACCCACAGCGTATGTAGAAAATAGTGGGTAGCTACCCACGAAAATGGGGAATTACCTAGCACGATTACTTGGTAGAGGTCAACACCCTCACACACCTCAAGGAGGGATCTTGTTGTCTTACCCACAGGGTATGTAGAAAATAATGGCTTGCTACCCACGAAAATGGGGAATTACCCAGCACGATTACCCATTAACCTCAGGTTAATGGGAAAAATAATGGGTAGCTACCGGGACAATGGGGAATTATCAATCACGATTACCAATTACCCACAGGGTAATGGGGAAAATAATGGGTAGCTACCCAAAACGATGGGAATTACCCTTCACGATTACCCATTACCATCAGCGTAGTGCAAAAAATAATAAAGTTACCCACGACGATGGGTAATGGGTTACCAAGGATAACCCATTCCCATTTTTGATCGCAAATAAGAAAAAAATCAGAAAATCGCCATCGCTTTTTTTTTTTAAAATCGCTAACACATATGAGCGTTTTAGCGATTTTTTATTCGAAAAATGTTTGTTTTAGCAATTTAAAAAAAAAAACTGATACTATATTGAAGATATCCAATTTTTAAAGCCTCCTATGGAGATAAAAAAAATGTATAATTTTTGCGATTGGACGCACCGCTTCCGAGTTATATCCACTTTTTTAATTTAGTGATTTTGTTATTTTGGCGATTTTTTGGAAAATAAATTCTTCCATTCGAATGGAACCACTTTATGACCAAACCCTTAGAAACCTTAAAAAATTGGTTATTTTTTCGATTGGACGCTCCGTTTCCGAGATGCAGAGCTGTTTACTAATTTTGTCGTATTTTCGATCAAAAATAGGGATGTGTTACCCCAAACCCATTATTTTCCCATACAATGTGGGTAATGGGTAATCGATCGCTACCCATTATTGTTTGGGTGTCTCAACCTAGTAGAGGTCAACAAATTCAAACCTCAAGGAGGAATCTTGTCTCCACTTCTATGGAATCTTTCAATATATGGAATACTCACCATTATCTAGATATGTGGAAAAATGTATGCTCATGCGGAAGACGTGGAAAATGTGGTAAGAGGGTGGTAAGATAAGTCGACGAACGACAAACGACTCACCAAGACTTATTAGTCAATTGCGATACCACGGCCTAACGAGATTAATCATTACACCCACCGGAGAACCATTTACTTTCCTCCAAGAAGCTCAGGATCTTGTCTACATCTATCTGCGATAAGATATTTCTTCCAGATCCCTAAAAAGGTAGGATCCCATAGAAGACATCCTCATTCCGGCTAGTGCTCGGCACCTACCGAGAGATATTCAGTGGATTCGTCCTCATCCCCATCGTTTCAGCTTCTACAGAAGTTATTTGCCCTAACCTTTACTCTCGTTGCATGTCTACCAATCAGACAGTGTCCCATCAAAACTGAAACAAGCATTGGTACCTTTGGCCTGGCGAATGACAGAAGCTTCATGGATTCCCTGCTATACTATCTAATATAATTCTCCCAGATTCCTAAATAGGTAAGATCCCATAGAAGACATCATTCTACCGGCTAGTGCTGAACACGTACCGAGAAGATATACAGGGGATTATTTCTCTTCCCTATCGTTACAGCTTCTATAGATGTCATTTGCTCTGACCTTAAGTGCCGCCGCAAGTCTACCAATCAGACACTGTCCCATCAAAACTGAAACTAGCAATGATACCTTCGGCCTGGCTAGAGGAAGAAACTTCATGGATTTCCTGCTATCCACTATGGGCAATAGTTGTGTTTAGAGTAGATACATAGTCTGAGCCCCTCGTTCATCTCTCATGCATCATCGTATAGGAGGATTCCGGAGGCTTCTTCGCGGATTGCTCACTGGATGTATTAAGCGGTGGTCATGCGGAAACAGCTCAATGTGATTATTGAGTGATGACAAGTGCTTGGGAAGTCCATCGATTATGCATTGATGACTAGTGTAAATGAATTTTTTTTAAATTTTACGGGTAGAAACTGCATTAAATGAGGCCTTCATTAGAAATGGATGTCGTACGTCAGCGACATCTACAGGACAAATGCAGTACTCGCCGAGACCTATACAACGATGTCATGTATATTAAAATCGAGCCACAAACAAAAAACTACTATAAAATAACGGTTTTAACTGTTTTTCTAGGGCTCGGAAAGGATTTTTTTTGTTTTTAAATTGTCTCGACGTGTTCTTTAATATTTGTCTTCGACTTTGGGCATTTTTTTCGTGACCCGGTTTAGTATACAGTATGAAGTGCAGCACGGGTTGTCTTCACACCATTCCCAATTATACACTTCATTTTACATTTGCCACAAGTGTTCATTATATAGAAGCAGATTACGGCTACATGGAGCATGATTGGAGTTGTTTCTTGGAACAGTGAATATAATAAGGATGGAGTTTGCTTCTACGTACACAATGAGATTGATGCAACTACTAAAATGCATCATAAGGTGGCCGTCGGTCTTGCAACGGTTAGTGTGCGCGGCTATTGTGCGAGAGAACGTGGCTTCGATCCCTGCTCTGACCACCTAACATTTCTTTCGACGACTGCCACCACGCTTAGTTACGGCGACACTACTATAAAATTGCTTCTCAAAAACCCTTTCGGAACCGGTGTAAAACTGTAGGTCCCAATCAATGAGTGGTAACTGAAAAGCGCACAGCTCAGAGATTCTGAGAATCTGTCCCCTATCCCTTCATGGGATGTAATGGGAAAATATTTAAGGTAATGGAAGATATTACTCCTTACATTCCTGCAAACTGAAAAATCTGTATTTTTTCGGTGTTTGGATGCAAATAGAATGCGTTTGTAGCTTGTGGCAAATATAGTATACTTGTGTCCTAACCCATTGTGTTTGCTACTCAACATTACATGTTGGAGACACAATGATTAATAGGTTATAATGTATGCTTAGTTCGTCGAAAACTGCAGAAAACAAAAACGCAATATGTTGCTGGGGCTGTTTTTTTCACCGTGGACATATGGCGTCGTAGCATATACCGAGAACGGACTTCACGAAAACGAAGCCACTATGTGATCGCAAATATCACACTCTCATTCGGATGAGAGGTTGTAGAAACAAAAGAGTTCTTAGTATAGACACGGTAAAAAATTTGTATTTTGTTGTTGTTTGGATGCAAATATATTGTATTTGCAGCTTGTCGCAAACATAGTATACTTGTGTCCAAACACATAGTGTTTGCTATTCGATATTACAAGTTGGAGATACAATTGTTAACAGGTTGTAATAAATGTTTTTGTGACACAAATGTGGCTTTGTTGAAAACTGCTGTAAACGAAACGTGGCAGACTACAAGGAAGCTAAAATGCAGCAGATCTTCAATTCATGAAAACAATGCTTCCAAACATGTAAATGGTTCCTGCTATATTTTGCTTCCAGCATGGGTGAGCTTCCTTGGGAGGAACTCAGTCAGTCTAACCGAATTCTATCTAAAATTTAAATCAAAACTTTTAAATTAAAACAAAATAACCTGACGTAATAGATGATTATCGTTGATGGTAAGTTTAGTTGCCGTTGGTGGAGCAATGGCAGTGTGCGCGGCTCTGGTAAATGAGTTCATGGGTTCGATCGCTGTTCATACCACCTTACGTTTCTTTCGACTACTTCCACTTCGCTTTGTAACAACGATACTCTCGAGTATTTAGCCATGAAAAAGCTTCTCAAAAATACCATTCGGAACCGGTGTACAACTGTAGATCCCAATGAGTGAGTATAAAACTAGAACGCACACAGCTCAATGATTGGGAGAAGCTCTCCCCAATCCCTCCTTGGAGTATAATGGGAAACCATTTGATTTTGTATATTAAATTCATTTCATCCGACTCAAATGTCTGTAGTGGTTCAGTATGTAGTCCATACTGAACGGTGTGGGAGTGACTTATTCTCTTCCTCATCATATTTATATAAATGATGTGTAAAATGGACATCGTTGATAGTTTAGAACCAACGCTGGAAAGTAATAACAGAACTAACACAAAACCTACATTGAAGGGCCAACTAAATTATTCTATGCGCTTCAATTTATGATGATAAATGTCATGGTCTAATAGACAGAATGATATAAAAAGGAAACGTATGACTTAAGCGACATAAAATGACAATGATGGTCAAAACAACAACAACAAAAATCATAAAACAGACCACTAATAATGGCTAACAACAACTCGAAGGCATAATGAGTGCGTGGCATGTGTCCATGTGTGAGTCAATGCGTGCGTATGTATGTATATATAAGCGTTTGACGTTTAGAGTGGTTTCACGATGATAAGAGCCAATAAAATCTTTTAAAAAATGCTTAAGGCTTGATTCCATTCACTGGCTGTGCAAAGGAAACAGCAATGACATCAACATCATCAACATTGATGACAGGGAAAATAGGAAAACTGGTAGTGATCGTATAAGAATGAATTGTTGTAGTTGGTGGCAATTGAAATAACCATGACAAAAGCCACAACAACAGCAACAACAACAACAACAATGACACAAACTTTGAAGGAGAAAAATTACTCAACAATTGTTAAACAACAAAATACCACCCATCAATAATGATGCTGATGACCAGCCAGAGACTGGCGACAGACTCTCCTTCAACTGAGTATGAGGATGCGGATGCGGATGATGACGATGATGATGAAATGTGCATATGAGCTGTAAAACGTCTTGGTCGCAGTCAATGGGTTGCTTTTAATGAGTTATTGTTGTGCTACTCGAAATGGTTGGGTTGTATTAGGTTACAGGGATGAATTTGTTGCGAAAAGGATCATAAAATTAAAATAAAAATTATATATTAAATAAGGATATTGTTTTTATACAGTCTACGAGTTGCTAGATTTGGGTTTATGTCACTTAGTTCAGAAAGTTTCCACACAAAGTGAAGAAGTCACGAAGCCAACTTTTTGAAAAAATCGTTTGTAATGAGGTTCCATGCAGAACTGAAACTTTAATTCTTGGATGTGTTTTGGTCTCATAATTAGACTTTTACGCCGCCACAGGAAGTTTTTTGAGAATTTCCAGTGATTACATATAAATCGGGCAGGCGGCGGCGGCGGCGTATAACTTTTTGTTTAATCTTTCATATAATCGATCAAATAATGGAATTGTCCTAACCACAACCTTCATCAAACTATAAACTACGCACAACCATAATCAGAATATTTCCTAATAACAGTCAGCTTAACTTGCCAGGAAATAACGTATGAAGTTAAACGATAATTTGAATTTTGCATATCAACATCCAAGCGAAATTCCACACGCTACAACACCAACAGGCAGTCCCATTCATTACTACTATAACAGCAGCAGGTAAAATTTCCTAAAAATTTAAATCTGCACAGCAGCAGCCTGGTCAATTTCTAATAACTAAGGAAGGCCGCCGCCGGTTTTCCCAAGTCCCTACGACGCCGCCGAAGCAGAAACAATTACAATATTGACGTTGAGATTATATTGATCTATTTCTCGGCAAAAGAAAAATGGTTAAAAATTTGTTGCGTACGAGGTTACTGTTTTTCAAAATATTCTCCATGAAGATATATGCGTTTGAACTAGAGTATACAAAACCGAAACCGGTTAACCGAATTCAGACCAGTTAACCGTAATTCGGTATTTTAGAAATAGCTATTTTCGAAGACTCGGTTTCACCGGTTATTTCAAGTAGATTAACCGGTTATTTCGGATTTTACACAACTGATATAAATGCAGTATTACAAACCTAAAGACTTTTTCATAGCTCACTATGGCTTGCTGACCCCATCAGACAATACAGAAAAGACTTTGGCATCGAATTATATCGCCGGTAATATTCGGAAGATTTGGGAAACATTAGAAAATTATTTTCTAAAGTTCTGAGTCTTCAGCTCAAATTGAAAGAAATCTACGAAATAAATTCGATAGAAACAGACTCCCATCAACACAGTTTGTGGATGAATTTTTGAAGCGAGTTCGTCAATCGGTGTCCTTTTTGGAGAAAAGAACTCGTGTACAAGTTTGCATATAATTTTCGAAAATATTTGAAAAAATTGGGTTGATCGAATGAGGTACTAGTTCAAGTCTTGGATGCCATTTGAGTGATGTGTTTCAATCATAAATATCAATGATGTATTAAATTTTTTTCAAGCGAAATTAAATTCCAAAGTCTACATGGTCCACCCTTTAGTTCCTCATTAAATCCCATGAAAGTCTTGGTTTACACACTCTGATTGGGACCTGGAGTTTTACACCGGTTCCTAATGGTAGTTTGACAAGCTTTTTCATGGCAATGTACTCGATGATCGAATTCAAAAGTCAAAAACACTGAATTAAAAATATACGTTTTTATATAACGCATAGTTTTCCATTTTGTCATAAAAACCGAAGTTCGAACCAATTTCGAGGCACTTTTGCCACTCCATGCGCTTTGAACCAAAACATGCCATCCAAAACATGCGCTTTGAACGCAACAACCGCATGTTCAGGAGTCAAAACCCGTGATCGCGCAATTTGGCTTTAATGTGCGCAAATAAAAAGAAATCATTAGGTGCCAAATCGGGGCTGTAAGATGGATGACTCATCAAATCAATGTTTTTGCTACTCGAGTACGCCTGTGTTTGAGCCGATGTGTTTTTTTGGTTTAAAATAAATCAAAGGTGATTTGGTTGCTATGTGGTTTTTCGGTGTTGCGTGTTTAGCAGTTCACGCGTGATTCGTGAACTTGCTTACTTTCTTAGGTGGCCTCAAACAACCCAGCGGGCTCAAGGACCTTACAAAATGAGTATAACATGTTTCTCCAACCGGCCCGATCTTCAGCTTTTCTCCCCCGGTTGGTAACACCTAGCTCTCGCAGGCAACATTTCATCTGGTCTTTCCAGCGAAGTCTTGGTCTTCGAATTTTTAGATGTCCTTCGAGTACGTCTTCGAATACTGGTTAATTCTGATCCATTCTACTGACATGACCTAGCTAGCATGAACGCGCTATTTCGATACGCATAACTACGTCGATGTTGGTATACAGAATATGCAGCTTTAATCACCGTTTTCGATTATGACACCATATATTTTTCGGAGCATTTTTCTCGCCAAGATTCCCAGAGATGTTTCATCAACATGCGATATTACCCAGGATTCTGTGCCATAAAGCAAGACAGGTTGTATGAGGGTCTGATGTAGTTGGATCTGCGTTTCTCGAGTCAGGGTCTTATCTCTGAAATGCTTGCTTATCCTGTTTGTAAGCACAATTCTCCCTTTGATTTCTAGGGTGACGTTTGTCCAAATACCTCGAAACTATAACGGTTATCAACGTTCTCCCTCTCATCCAATCGGGTGGACGTCGAAACTATTAATTTTGTCTTGTCCTCGTTTACTTTCAAACCCACTTTTGCTGATTCCTTCTCAATTCTCGATAACCATAATCGTCTTATTTGGATGTCAGGAAATATGACAAAGCGTGAATCTTCAGATCAGATGAGTGGGGCAGGCTAACAAATTAGTTACAAATTCCACAGGAAGTGAAAGGTGAGCACTTACCTTTATAGATTTGTAATCATATCCTGCGTGAATGTTTCTGTGTGGCGGAGTTGGGAAGGGGAGAGAGGGGTATATATTGTGGACACAGAGGCCGGCATTAAAAGGAGGAGATCTATGAAATTTCTGCCTCTGTCTCCAAAGTTTCAACGCGTGTGTAACTTTTGATGGGTCATTGTGTGATAGATAGGCATGCGGCGATTCTGAAGGTCGGTGCAGATAATGCGTTTTTGTTGGAAATTATTGGGATTTCATAAAAAGTGAAAATGGTATTTGCTCCTAACAAAATTGTGTTCTTAAACGGATCCTTCCGTTCAGAGTTAGTAGCACCCTTTTAGTCGACTGGATTTCCATTTGTGTATCTTTCTATATTGGCATACAACCTGAACTATTTAAAATTGTATATTTTTCTACCTAATTGCACAGGAAAATTAAATTGGTGGTCTTAAGTTGCCACAGGAAAGCATCCAACCAATAGATATAATAATACAAAGTAGAAAACAAAAAAACAAATCTCATGTCCAACGATGACAACTCCACTTGAGGAACTCCATGAGCCTGACCATGGAATACATGAAGAGTGATTATGACGAACTACATATGCGTCGTACGCAAGATTTCAATATAGATGGGCCAAAACATAACTCATCGAGCGACCGACATACGAGCGCAAATGCGAGAAGAATCAAGAGAATTAAAACGATACTGGCGAACCGTGACATTACTTGTCGTTGAGTGCAGCACGAACTGACAGCGCTGGCGTTTTTCCTTGGGGTTCTGGCGTTTGTTGGTCCACCAAACGTGAAACCAAAGAAATGGTTATTGTACTTTAATTTATTGTCAACCATGTCCATTATGACAATGAGATATTGTTTTGGCCAAGAGTACGAGAACACGTCGTGTGATGTGACGTTTTCTGGTTATACTCGTAGTTGTTGGTTGCTGGACCATTTGCTGGCAAAATATTACTAATAATGGCATTAAGATCCAACGAGTCCAAGAGCACATAACCGAATTGCAGCAGCAACACTCGATGGGTAAAATAGTCACTTTTAACAGGCACACACAGACAGACAGAACGACTGTCAAGTCTCCTGTCAACCAACTGACTGAATTGACTGAGTCAGTTCCATTTCAAACCAAACATATACATATATATTTTTGCTATGAACTCTTAAATGACAGTGACTAGACAAACCATTCGCATAATCATTCATAGCTGTGGCAGGGTCTCTTCTTCCTCTTCTTCATTTGCTGCCCAGAACACGAATATGTTGCTGCAGTCTGTTGGAACAAACCAATTCACTTTTGTTAAGAATTGCAACTTGCTGTCTTTGTCGTGCTGGCATTGGACAACGCGCGCGTAATTTTCATTTCCATTTGACTCTTTTTCCTTTGGAAACCATTAATCACTTGCTTTGCTTTAAAATAATATTTCATACTTTGGCTAAAACTAGAAATGTGCCAGCGTGTGTGTTCCCTTTCGAGTTGAAGATTATTACTAAATTGTGGGTTAAACCATTGGGAGTGAAGGGGGTTATTGAGGGTACACCAACCGTAATTCCAATGAGTTCACTATAAAATAATTTTTAGTTTTCTAAACACAAAAGTCATTGAAATTTGTTTGACAGCTACGGAACAACGGGATAATTACTTGGAGATTTGTGTTTCACCTTGAAAGGACATTCCTATTTTTATAGCGCAAGGTTCGTATGCCCATCTTCAACGATTCAACGAAAAGAGACCGTACCGGGATTAAAGTCTCTCAAAAGTTTCAGATTTTTTTCACTCAAAAGTTTCAGATTTTACACAGTGCAACAAAATGTAGGAAATTGTTTGGGGGGTGAATGAATCCTTTACCGAATGAAAGCCTTAGGTGACAATATTGAAACTTCGAAAGGACAGAACCCCCTTAGGTTTAACTATTTTTTTAATGGGCTGATGAAATTTTTATTTTGAACCGAAATATTATTTGGAAAATGACCAAGAAACTACTTTGGTCAATAGCGTAGTGCATCTTCAAGTTATAATGTTTTCAATGAAATTGGAAGTGACATTTTTCGTAGAACACTTCAATCCTTTACCTCGATTCCTCGCGTGTCCTTTTCGTCCATATATCGAGAAATGTCAAAAGAGTACCTTAAAGAGGGACCGTTGGACAGTCGAATGTTCCACGAAAATATTTCTTAGAGAATTTCAGTAGGGGTTGTCCAAGACAAGAAATCGATATCTTCAACCTCAGGTGGTCCTGTAGATCCTTTTTCAAAGCAGTGTTTAGATGGCGACTTAGAATAGATAGAATGGCGACTACGATAGAAGATTAAATTGTGTACGAAAAAAGTCACATTCAATTTCCCCGAAAGACAACCTAACTTGGAAATGCTATTGACAAACATAGTTTTTTGAACATTTCTCAAATACTATTACGGCTCAAAATAAATATATCCTCACGCCATAAATAAATAGTGACACCTAAGAGGGGTCTGTCCTTCCGGGATTTTAATAAGCTTACCTAACTAAGGCTTTCAATCTGCAAAGGAATCATTCTACTCGCACAAGGTTATTGCGCTGTGTTATTAGGCTAGGTTGAAAAAAAAGGTTTCGTGGCATTTGTGCCCCCCCCCCCGATTCTTCATCAATTCCTGGGCATACACTTCAACCAGAAGGTGGCACTCTTCTATACTTTTTGCTCTCCGTGTGGACTTAGAATTTTGTATTGGAAGTTCGTGCTGAGTAAAAATGTTCTCAGTGTTGTCCAATTCGAGTTCCCCTTGTCCTTCGAAACTAGATTTTGCACCACCTGAGGGTTAACCAATTATCATTGGCCTGATTGAACCACACCAGTATGGCTTTAGGCCTGAAAAATCAACAACTGACCAGATTTTTACGCTACGACAAATCCTGGAGAAGACCCACGAAAAACAAATCGGCACCTATTTGTCGATTATAAGGCAGCCTTCGATGGCCCGATACGGGAGAAACTCTACGAAGCAATGCCTGAGCGTAGTGTTCCTGCAAAACTCATACGCCTTTGCAGAATGACCTCGACGAACCACAAATCCGCAGTGAAAGTTGGTAGGGATCTTACCGAACCTTTCGAAACTAAGTGAGGCCTCAGACAATCCTGGGTCAGACTGTGAATTCAATCTACTCTTTTGCGGATGACAGAAATCTCTGTCAGTCTTATTCATTCGACCGCAGGCCAAGTCTTCAAGAGATTGAAGTCATACGCCACACGATGAATGAAACACTCGGACGGAATGGGGTCGAATGTATAGAGTAGATTTTAATGAGCGTAAGACCCAGCGTTATTTGTTGTCGCATAAACGGATTGCTGATCCAGGTGTGTCATCATTGTCTATGGACGGTGTGGATATTGATGAATCAGACGCTCTTGATGTTCTGGACATGAAAATACAATGTGATGTCCGTTGGGCAAAACATGTATTTGAAGTAACGAAAGATGCATTCAAGTATCTAGGCTTTTTAAAGCGGTGCAAGAAATACTTCACTCCATCTGATCTTCTGAATATCTACACCACCTAGATCAGGCCAAAGATGGAATTTAACTGACATATATGTGCAGGTGCTCCCAGGACCTCTTGGAGCTTCCCGACAGTGTCCAGAGTAGAGCGATGGTGTTGATACAGTAGGGTATCCCACTCTATTGCCTCCCTTGCCTCCCGTCGAAATGTGGGTTGCGTGTCGCTGTTATATCGATATTTCCACGGTATGTGTTCACCCGTCAACTTATGCCAGACATGAGGATATTTAGCCGGAGGTCGCGGCTTTCCAGGAACTATCATCCGTTCTTTACCGAGTGACCAGTTGACCGCACTACACACTATAAAGAAAATTCGTGCTTTAGCCGTACAGTCCGTATATGGAATAAACTTCCGGCTACTATATTTCCCACCAAATGTGACATACAAAGTTCAAGGCAAATGTCAATAGACACTACTCACTCTTTCCACACTCCACTACCTCAATTTTCCTTCGCCCACACAATGCAATGCATTTATAGCATTTTGTTTGTTTGATAAAAAAAAGGAGACACCCTATCGTGCAATCTCTTTAACATCTTAATGGAGATCATTATGAGAAAAGCTGTAGTCCACATGAATAAAACCATCAGCAGCATAAGTCGCATGCTGCTCACGTATGCGGATGACATACATATTATTAGGCGTACACTGAGGGAAGTTACTGCGATATTTTCGAGAATTGAGAAGGAGTCAACCAGAGTGGGTCCGAAAGTAAACGAGGACAAAACTAAATTAATGGTTTCATCGGGCAGGGCCGCCATACGATTAGACCAAAGCGTGAACGTTGATAACCGTTATAATGCCGAGTTGGTGGACGGATCTGCCTCGGATCTGTCGGAAACAAAAACGTCAGTCTTGGGATCAACCGGAATTTTGTGCTTGCGAATAGATGTTATTGTGGGCTAAGCAAGCACTTTAGAGATAAAGCCCGCTCTCGAGTAACAAAAGTCCAGTTATACATAACTCTCATGCAACCTGTCTCGCATTTTGTCGCAGAATCCTGGGTCGTATCGCAAGCAGACGTAAGATCTCTAAGAGTCTTCGAGAGAAAAATACTCCGAAAAATGTATGGCCCTATAGTGCAGAACGGCGAGTATCGGCGGCGCATGAACCATGGGCTTTATGAGCTATATCCCGACATTGACATTGTCAAGAGGATTAAAATTAAAATGTCAGTTCAATGAATGAAGGCAAACCAGCACTAAGGGTTTTCGAAACGACACTCAAAGGAAGTGGAAAAATAGAGAGACCTAGGCTCCGCTGGAGGGATCAGGTTGACGAATCCCTGCGTACACTTAGTACGATATGGTCAAGTGGAGAATTAAAGCAGAAGATCGAACTGGTTGACGAAATATGTTATCTTGGTTTTGTATGGTCCCTGACACCCCCGGGGTTGCTCGAGACGGGATAAGTAAATTAAGTAAGTATATGAAGTTCGGTAGTCATTTTTATGAATTATTCATTGCCATATGACGTAGGTTTATAAAAAAGTCAACGAGTGTTCGAACCCACGGGCGATCTGTTAACACCTTTTTCTATGAACACATTAGTAAACGTTACATTGGGAAATAAAAAAGGAATAGCTTTTGAGCTGGAGGCAATTTTGCAATTGCACTTTTTTATTCTTACATCTAAAAAAAATAAATATTGCAATATTTAGCTCATTGAAATAATTGTTTTTGTTTTATCATAAACGACAAAAAGTATTGAATAGTATAGAGAGCTTATTGCACTTTTTTCCACTCTCATGTTGAGAGTTTGAGTAAAAGAGCATAAACGAGTTTTATTCTCTTTAAAGAGGATTTCAATATATATGTGCACTATTTCGACAATGTTGTTACTTAAAACAATACAAAAAGCATAAATGTTTCAAAAGGCATCAATGTTTCACATCAAAATTATGAATACGTTTCGAAGCATTCGCCAGATGTCGCCAGTGTTTTTGAGTCATACAATTCGTTCCATGAGTTCTCTATACTATTCAATACTCTTTGGTGACGACGACCTGGTTGTTTGTTCGCCGCCGCTACATCAATACCATCAAACTTATTTTCAGAGAGAGACTATTATTGTACAACAACCATGTACATAGAGTAAATCATACTAGAGAGAATATTTCGCTCATCTGACGTGTCGTTTCACACTCTTCTTGATGCGTTCGGTGTGATAGATGAAATGTTTGACGAAAAGTGACCTACACCAGGTGGAATTACAATAACTTCTTGCTTTAATTTTTCATGTCGTTTTGGTGAAAAACTGTGAAATTTAAATGAGTTTTAAACGTTTTTATTGACAGTTGTTGTTAGCATACATTTGTGTTGTATTTAGCACAATGATTTTAACACACAAAACGAAATGCCGTTGTTGTTATTTTGTTCGTTCTTTTGAACCATTGCCTCTATCTGGTATAGTAAACCAATTCTTTTCAACATCGAACGTAAATATCACACCAGGCCAAATGTCATAAATTTGGTAAGAGAACTATTAGGTCTACTATAAGTATTAGTATGTGTTGCTAACGCTGTGTGTTGTTTGTATGCGTTCACTTTGCTAGATTGCCCTATCCGTGCCTATAGATGTTAACACATCAAAAATTGATGAAAAGTTCCCTCACTTTTCATTCGCTTGGCACACAGCTCTTAGCGGGCAGTTCGTGACAAAATCAATTACAGGGTTGTTACGCGAAAGTTAGTTCGTACGAAAACAATTGTTAGACAATTTTTTGGGACCCGAATTTTGACAAGTCTATAATTTTAACAATCAAAAGTGACACTATACGCGTTAAAAATAAAGTAGGGATTATTTGAATATGAATTTGAATAAAGTAGAGTGGGTAGAGGAATTAGAATTGAAATATTTGCTTGGTAAATCAAAAATAGGTGGTAACTCTCTGCAACAAAATTTTCAGTATGTAGATAAATGCCAAAATTTCATACGAAAATTTCACAAGAACTTAATACGGAGGTTAATAGTAAAATGAATAAATTAATAAATAAATAAATAAATTTCTTTAAATAAAGAAGATTAACAACAAATATTTCCACCCGTCAATGGGTTAATCAATCAATAAATTATGAATACTTAAAATTCTAGGCATATCCTTGGCTTTGGAGAACTTTATTTAATTTAATTTATCCGTTAAACACTTCCAAGTATTTGATAGCACATCAGTCGCTTTTTATTTTGTCCATTCTCTACATTTTTATAATCATATTCCAGACATTCATCCCAACATATGTATGAAAGTATATGCCAGAATCACTTCCAACCTCACCCGCCTGTGGTAACAAAAGTTTCTTTAACTATTTTGTGTCTAGCAGCTCCGGCCTGTGGAGGGTACTCCGGGCTCTCCGAAGAATTGTAGAGAAGACTCCAAAGTTATGTACGAATTGTTGGAGTTGGTTCGGTTGTTTCGGTTGTTTTGTGGATGTAATAAAAGTCATTAGTATTCAATAATTGCACTTAGCATATTAATTGCGCGTAATAACCAATCATATGCCCATGATGACGCTGAGGCGGATGATGAGGAGGACCATGGGAGTGTAATAATGATGGTGCTGACGACAATGATGACTCGGGCGAGAATGCAAATGAGCAGGAGCAGGAGTTGGAGCAGGAAAACAGGGAATGACGGCGGTGATGGTGACGGTAATGATGAAGATGACATTGATGGTTGTTTGTTTGCTCTTTGGCGTTTGGTGTCTGGTATTGGCCTTAAGCGCTTTTGTCGTTCGTCACTGTCGTTCGTCATCACCAAACAACACCGGCATTTACATGAAAAGAATTTCTGTTTGCACATCTCGCGTATATTAACACACTACCTCCAGTGTTCGCCTAAATGTACAAACATTCATGCTCGTATTTACAGGCATATGAATATCCTTAAGTTCAGCAGCAACGAAAATAAAAGAAGAAAATATTAATATTCATATATTTGCATAAGAGCTGTTTTAGCCCCACAACATTACAGTGAATGAACATGGTTTTATTAATAATGGAAAACTTTAAAATTAAAAATGAGTTTATTAAAAATATCCTCAGTCGGAGCAGCGAGTATCATTGCCCAATTTCATGGGGGATTCATTTGTTCCATATTACTTTAATGTAAGGAAGAAATGTTGGAATACGTATTAAAAACTGTTTGGTGTAGCAGCATTATTTGGTAAATACGTATGTTACTCCCTTAGAAGTTCTTAAATTGGAAATAAAATCGTAGAAAAAATTTTAAATTTGAAGTGATCCCTTTCAGTACCAATCGTACTTTTCTTTACACGTAAAGAAAAACTCGCGTTCCGCTCAAACGAAATGTCAGACAAATGATTTTTTTAAGGAATGTAATTGCGCCAAACGAAGATTGTTTATTCCAAATATATCTTATTCGTAGTGATAAATAAATTAAATAGTTACCCAGAACTGGCAAGGTTAGAACAAACAGTGTATATGGTAACTCTAGTCACACAATACTTTTACTAGAAACGAATAACGTTTGCGACAAATTGCTTATTCGTTTAATGCAAACGATTTATATGTAGCGGAATAGGATTTGTCTTTGATGGGATTTTTAGAATATGGCTGTTGACCGATACTCAGATAATGCGTCCTATAAATCCAGAGCATTGTTATTATTTTTATTTTTATTTTTATATTTATTTTAATTTATATTTTTATTATTAATTTATTTTTTTAAATTATATTTATTTTTATTTTTATTATTTTTATTTTTATTTTTATTTTTATTTTTATTTTAATTTTTATATTTATTATTATTTTTATTTTTATTATTATATTTATTTTTATTTTTATTATTATTTTTATTATTATTTTTACTCATATTTTTATTTTTATATGTATTTTCACTTTTAGTTATATTTTTATTTTTATTTGTATTTCTATTTTAATTTTAATTTTAATTTTAATTTTAATTTTAATTTTAATTTATATTTATATTTTTATTTTTGTTATTATTTTTATTTCTATTTTTATTTTAACCTCAAATACAGTGCATTGTATTGGACGTAGGAAGTAGGGATAGAAGTAGGAGGATAGAGGGATAGAGGTTGGCAAGAAAGTAATTTCGGGTTTTTTGTTCAAAGTAATTTTTAACTTTTGATGTGTTAACATCTATAGCGGCGTATAGGGACTAAATCTATCAGTCAGATTTTATGCTGCTGCTAAAACCAGATTTTATGCTGCTGCTAAAACCAGATTTTCTGCGACTGCGAAAGAGAATAATGACGTGTTAAACAAAAATGAGCGAGCAAGAGAGCAATGAAAGTGTGGTGTGGCAGGGGTGAGGCAAACGAAATTTTGTCTATAGAATAATGTATGTATGGACATGTGTCTGTTGCTGTTGTTGAACGGAGATATAAAGCATAGCTACACAAAATTTCATTTGCAAGCCCAAGGGCTTGCGCAGTCGACGTTATGGTGACACACTAATACGTCAGCTACTTCGTACAAAGTATGTGTGATGTTGTGTGTTTGGCTGTTTCGTTGCTATTGATATGGCAAACATGTGGTTATGTGACACACGTATACGTCAGCTACTTCGGACAAAGTATGTGTGATGTTGTGTGTTTGGTTGTTTCGCTGTTATTGCTATGGCCAAACAAAGCGAGTCATTTGATATTCAGCATTGTCCGGTGTATACAAAAAAAATATTATTTTTTATTTTCCAATGTAACATGTCTTCATAGAAATCGAACAGGTACCGTGTAGCAAAAAGGTGTTAACACATCATCCGTGAGTTCGAACACTCATTGATTTTTTTTTATTCGAATAATTAATTTTAATCAATAATGTAGACGCCATCGTTCAGGCAACTGTAAGTCGGTCCTCTGCTGCTCGTAATACAATGATTAATTTAATTCTAGTTGAACAGTTTGCTAAGAGTGTAATGGCAAAGAGTGAATTGCGGCAGAGAGAGCTGAACTATTGCACCCAATGAAGCTATGAGCACAGTACGATTCTGTACAATTTCCTAGTTGGATCACATATAAAAAAATGGACTATGCTAGTCCAGAGTTAAACCTACGGCAAATGTTCAGAACAATCATACCGCATAAAGAAGATTGGAGGAACCACTCACAATTGCAAGGTGTTGACATAGTCACTTTCACGGATGGATCTAAGAGCTGAAACGGTTGCAACGTCAGAGGCGTGTCCTCAGTTGGAAAATCACGATATAGTAGGGAGGAGTGTGAAAATTTTCTCGCACAGCCAAACGACGATAAGGGATCTATTCTCTGAGGAGAATAGATCGACACTGGTTCGTGAATGTAGGAGTCTTCTAGACGTGACCGACGCCAGTGTGGGCTCTAGGCCATACGAATACAGCCGGAAACGAAGCCGCTGATGAAGAAGGCAGGAAAGGTTCTAGGGGAAATGCGGGTGGACGAAACGTGATTGATAGCCCTCTAAGAGTGTTTGGGAACCTTGATGGATGCTACTTCCACTGGAGAGAACTCACAAATCAATGGTTGCCCAGTACATTCAATGAAGGATTTGAGGAGAACTTCTCACAACCAGTGAGCTGTGTTGTTTCTAGTTTTATACTCACTGATTGGGACCTACAGTTTTACACCGATTCCGAACGGTATTTTGAGAAGCTTTTTCATGGCTAAGTACTCGATAGTGTCGCCGTCACTATGCGAGTTGACCGTCTACGAATGAAGTTTAAGGTGGTCAGAGCTGGGATCAAAACCAGTATGTCATGTACAAGAGGCGCGGACACTACCCATGGCACCACCAACGGCCACAGAACTCACTACCTGTCGCATATCGCGGAGTATATGGCATAGATTTTAGGTTAAAAGAACCGAGTTCCTGATAACTAATAGTCTGAATGACAGCTGTCATAACCGGTTACTAATCGTTCAGTATCGTACACATGCTGCCAGCATTGGAAGACAACTCAAGCTGTACTGTCCGCGTTGCGACGACGAGCTTATGGCGGAAACCTTTGAACACCATCTCCTTCAAGGTCCCAGCCTTTGGAAAATATAACGGGGACAACTTCGGGATAGCCCTTTTTTGACGGAATTCACGAACTGGGCAGAATTGAACTTAGTCTACATCTAAAATACATTAACAGTACTAATATGGTATGAGAGGATGACCTCGATTTATTACTATTACATTCTTTTCTTTTCGTTATATTCTTTTCAGGATAGCGTGGCTCCCAGCGAGTAATTCTTTCCGACATACCTGATGTCCCAAAAGTCTGTTAAATCTCTGTTATTTTATCCGAAAACTATCCGACAAATCTTGTACATTCTCTGAAGGAAATTTTCAACATCACAACTAAATTTAGCAAGAGAAATTTGAGAGAGAAATGAGCTCACAAAATAGCTCACTCTCTGAGCGAGAAATCTGCTCACTTTCGGATGGGAATTTTTCTGTGTTCGACTTTGTTGTAATGTTTGTATTCCATTGTAGTTTTTAATATGATTTTTTTTTTGTTTTCAATTCCGTTATCTTCCATTGCATTGTAATTTTTTTTGTGCGATGGGATTGTGTCAATCGATCGTCGTTTATAAATCAAGCAAGTGCATAGGACACAATTGTCGCACGATTTTCGTGGTCCAACTAAAATAACAACATTCCGGTCAGGGAGCTTTGATTTATTAAGATACTTAAAGGTATTTAAAAAAGGTATTTAAAATGGCCGACAAATGTCAAAATTGTCTGCTCTTTGTCTGACAAAAATATCCGACAAACGCCATTCACGTCCGACGCACATTCTCGGACAAAATGTTTGGCAAAGCTTAGAATAGTCTGGACATTCTCGGACAAAATGTCCGACAATGCTCAGAATTGTCTGCACATTCGCGGACAAAATTTCAGATTTCCCACCAAACTTCCCACCAGAATTCTGTAAGAAAAGTGTGCGCAAGTATCAGAATTTTAACAGTCCGAATTCTTGTCAACCGTTTATTGAACTTTCTGTAAGAATTCTGACCGAATTCAGTATCAGAATCGGCAACTCGTGCAGACGTTTTGTCAGAATTCGGACAGAAGTCGGAATGAATTGCTCGCTGGGTACTCATAATGGCATCACTACTAAAGGGTGTCTTAGTAAAACCGCACTTTTTGATTTTAAAATAAAAACACGTGGTTTTTGAGTTGAGTTGTGGTTTTTTTATTGGTTTGTAAAAAGGACATGTTCCGATCAAGTATGGAATAAAATATGCGTCAAATCGCCCCACGGATCTGATGACAGGCCATTACTCTTTTCGTCAAATTTTCCATGATTTTTTTCCACAGAGATGTGGCTGTATCTCGGGTTTAAGCTAAGGAATGGTTTATGGTTTATTCGCATAAACACGGGATTTCACAAAACCCCAAATATAGAAATTGCACGGCGTTAAATCGCATGATTTTGGTGGCCAGTTGGCATCAGAATTTCTTAAGATAATTTGTTCTGGAAATCGGTGTTGCAATAATTCGATTGTTTCATGCACAGTGTCGTGGCTAGCACTTTCTCGACTGAAAATTCTTCGAAGTTTTCGAGCGGTCTCGGCATAATTTTCCAAATTTTTGTAATAAATTTTCATGATTATAACGCATTATTCTTTCGTCAGGCGCTCCAATTTTAATAATCGGAATAAACATATATGACAACTGTCAAAGTTCAGAGTTGCCACTTCCACAAACAGAACAAGACACTAAATTTAAAATGTGCAACCTTACTGAGACACCCTTCCTTCCCTGGAAGGGACTCACGGTCACTCTAACCTAACCATCTAAAATTTTTGCCGTTCCGCAAGAGAAAAGTATAGTTAAGCAGCGATGTACGAATTAGGGTAATCGTCAGCAACTACTCCCAAAGAATAAACGTCAATTGTTGTTCACCATATAATCTTTGCATAAGTTTAAATCATTCCACAAATTGATTGGCTTGCAGCATTATCTGTAACAAAAACAGAGATGTAATAAAATACACACAACATACACATGTATACGACAATGAAAATAACTTGTGGGTGAGGGTGTGCTTAGGTCGTTTCTCTGTTCCACTGATATAACTTTTCTTACTTCATTAATTCGTTATTCTCTTGCACATAAATTTATGTACGTGACATACAATACAATATTTTTCTATCATGCTGCTAAAGTTTATGCTTTTAAAAATAATATTATGTAGCATGCGAGAAAATGTTACAACTTGCAATTGGAAATGTATCAAAACACGAGATTCGCTCTGGGAAAAACTTAAAGTTTTTGTTTACATCACACTCTCACTGGAAGTGTAAACAGTTTTAATTGTAACCAGAGAGCAGTGTATACATGTACAGAGAGAATGGTAATTTATTGGTGTAGAGAGTGATGGGGTCTCTCATTGGAATTCGCATAATTTCGAGGAAGAGGCGAATGTAAACAAAACAGCTGTTCACAAACGAAATGACGTTGGTTGTTGGACACGAATAACGGTATTTTGCAATGAATTGATAGAATAATACAACAAATGAAAAAAAAAATAAGCGGATAACATGAGAAAGGGCAAAGAAAGGAACTTACTGTATAATGGACAGAGAGATGTATGTTTGTGTTTCCCTTTAAAAGGGGTTATCAAAAGGCAATCGTTTATCATCTCAGTTGTCGGAATTTAGTGATAAGATTTAGTGAGGAGGAAAATTTGGGGGAGGAAATTATTATGATTAGATGTCGCATATCGCATGCATATGTGGAGGACACACTATCATTTAATATATGTGACAGGTATAGTTATCGATAAGTACATTAACACTGGAAATTGACTGTTGACAGCTGTTCACGTGTAGAATTTTTTCTCAGAGTCTATACGTCGGCAGGTTTTACTGATAATATAAATTGTGCTTTACATTTTAACGCTCACATTCCCCAAATACCATCTTCGATGGTTTGAGAAGATCCAAACACCATCTACCGAACCGGATTAAATTTAACGTGGATATAGCTGAGGCCGTCGGTGATGCAACGGTAGTGAGCGCGGCTCTTGTGATTGAGAACGTGGGTTCGATCCCTGCTCTGACCACTTTAAATTCCTTTCGACGGCGATCACCTCGCTTAGTGACGTGTAAAACTGTAGGTCCGAATCAGTGAGTGTAAAGCTAGAAAGTGCACAGCTCATTGGTTGTGAGAAGCTCTCACTAATCGATACATGGGATGTAACGGGTAACCATTTTATTTATTTATAGCTGAGGTGTTATGCGAGTCAAATTTACATATTGGAACTTCATATAAGTACATACCGCACTGGCGGCGTACAGTGGGAGCCTAAAATTGAATTGAAAGCAGGGAAGCCATCTCTGCATATTCTTAACATACTCTGCACAATTGCGACTAGATTCCCGTCTTTATCCCTCCATGGCCGCTGGTTTGATTTTTCACTTTTGTTTAGAATTCATTTTTCTCATTCTACTTTATGTTGCAGTTCGCTTATTCTAGCGCTTTATTCACAGTGTTTTTTTGATCTCAAATAAACGGAGAGGAAGGTGTTCTCCTTATAGCTTTTCGACACGGCTCGCGTTGCAATTAACTGAAACATTGCCATACGTGCAGCGTTCTTTTCATCACTTGCCATGCGATACCCTTCATCGTACCATCATGGTTTGTTTTGAAGAGGTTTCTGCAGCAGTTTTCATAGAGTGGCAAATTTATTTCCACTGGGTTTCAGGATCATGGGGAGGAGGTACGCTCTGAGCTAGTAGCTGGGTCAGCCTACTTCCGCTCTGCTTAACCTTGTGCCAGCCTTTGCTGCAACCAGGAAGTGAATCGAATCATACTAGCAAAGAGAAAAAACGTTTATTGCTCGGTTGCCGCAACTATAATTTTATGGATTTGTATTAATTTATTAATCGCAATCGTTCATGTAGTTCTCCCAAATAAAACCATATATCGTAAATGTGTATCATGTTGTTGCAAACGAGCTCTCGTTTACATTTACATTACATTTGCCACAAATTTAAAAAACGTTTGCGATAACTGAAATTAGCAATTTTTCTAATGAGAGCAAAGATTACGACGAACTTAAATTTCTCTCTTTCTCTCATTCTGTCCACTGTATACACAGTCTTATCCACTCCCCAGCGGCGGAAGTCGCGGAAAAGCATGCGGAATAGTTCTTTTGTAAAGCCTTCCTAAAATAAGGCCTGGGGAATGCATGAATTTGTTCATCAGATATAACCAAGAAGAAGATTTTTACAATTTTGAGAAACTTCTTTTCCGATTCTTTTTAACCGTAATTAAATTGGAAAAATTCACACAAATTTTAAAATTATATTTTTTATTTAATATTTTCAGGGTATTTTTAAAATTTTCAATTTGAAGGTGGGCGTGGTAACACTTTCTAAGATAGATACAATCCTACTTATAAATAAATTTGTAGAAGTGGATAATGATTTTGTGGTAAAATATATTATTTTAATTTTATTTTTGTGTAACAAAAATAAATTAAAGTAATCCCTTCTAAGACCTTCCTTTTTGCATGCCTTCTAAGGACTTCTTAAGCCAATGGGCAAGGAAGGCCTTGCCTCCCAATTTCACGCAATGTTAAAAAGAAAAGAGGAGGTAATGTGTAGGGAAGGCCTTCCGTATTTTAAAGAAGGCCTGTTTGGTCATGATTTCAGGCCTTCCAGGTCATGACTACCGCTGCATAAAAGTTATCACACACTCTAATGTTTCTATCATCCTGTCAATATATCTTGGATGGATAATTGACGTGTTGTAGTTTTTTGCGCCTTCAGTTGGTATTTGAATGCCAGGTGAGACAGACGTGTAAGTAGACAGTGAAAAAATAGACAAAAATTCCAAAAAAAAAAACAAAAAAGAGCTTATGGAAGCCATAAATAAAAGTTTTAATTACAACTCGGTTGCTGTGCACCGTCGGTGGTGCAATGGTTAGTGTGCGCGCCTCTTGTACGGGAGATCCTGGGTTCGATTCCTGCTCCGACCACCATAAAATTTCTTTCGACGACGGTCACCTCGCTTAGTGACGGCGACACTATCGAGTACATAGCCATGAAAAAGCTTCTCAAAATACCGTTCGGAACCGGTGTAAAACTGTAGGTCCCAATCAGTGAGTATAAAACTATAAAGCGCACAGCTCACTGGTTGTGAGAAGCTCTCCCCAATTCCTTCATGGGATGTAATGGGAAACCATTTTTTTTTTTTTTTTTTTTTTGCTGTAACCGAAAGAACAGTTGGTGGAACCGTTTTCGTTTCTCGAAAACGTTTTCTTCAGCTTATGTTTTCCATAACTCGTTTGCTGCAAACATTTTTCTGTTGGTGCAAACGTTTTTTTAGTTTGGAGTATGTAGAACTCGGTTGCTGTAACCGAAACAACAGTTGGCGGAACTGTTTTTCGTTTCTCGCAAACGTTTTTTTCAGCTTATATTTTTCATAACTCGTTTTCTGCAAACATTTTACGGTTCTCCCAAACGAAATGACATGTATGGATTAACAGAAGTTCGTTACTCCCAACTACAGTCCCCAAATGAACTTCAGTTATCTGAGATTTCGTTTGGGAGGAACAAGTTTTTTCTTTGCGTGTACATACGTTTATGACACTAGTAGAGCGCCTTCCATCAATGGGTTATCAAAATGGATTTTCGGATGTTGATCCGGGGATATCCTTGTGAATGTCTTTATGTTGGAATATAGTAGAAGAAATATGTACTCCCATACAAACAAAATTCCACTCATGCGCTCTCCGTTGCGTTTCCTGGATATCTGTAATGGGAGTTGTTCGAGGACATTTGCAAGTTGGATACTGGCACCGGCTTTCTTTGGGGTCTTACATTCCAGGTGCATATCCGGTATAACGCCCACGAATAGAGTAAATTTACTTCGGTTTTTGATTTCTACACGCTGAAAATTCTATGTTTTTGTTGCTGTTTGGATGCAAATATAATGTATTTGAAGCTTGTAGCAAATATAGTATATTTGTATGCAAGCAGATTGTGTTTGCTATTCGATATTACATGTTGGAGACACAATGAAATATTTCTTTTTGTGACCCATATGTGGAATTGTTTGTCATAAAACTGCTGAAAACAAAACCGGACAGACAACATTGAAACAAACAAGTATCAGATCTTTAATTCATGAAAACTATACTTGCAAACATATACATGTTTTCTGTAATATGTTGCTGGGGCCGTTTTTTTTCAGCGTGTAGTTCAGAATTAATATCAGATATTAATATACAATATCAGATATTAATTAAACCGATCTTATGCACATTTGTCCAGATAATCGAGCTGGGACTGTATGCAACGTAATATGTTTGGCCTCAACCTCAATTTGAAGCTAAATTGCAATTCCATGTGAATTCCTATGATAATAAGTAACATATGACTGCAAACATGATAATGCCTTTATTTGTCATCATATTGACCCAATAGACCCAATAGTTTCCTCTTTTCCGGCAAGTTCTTATTAATATGGACTTATCAAAAATTAAAATTATGGTAATTTTCGATTAATTTTTTTTGCCCCGAACAGTGCAAGTTAATCCTCAATCGTCTTCCAACATGTCAGTTTTGCTGTTGAGATAATTTGAGTGATTTTGGCGTGAAAGTCACAAATCAATGGCAATTACTGCACTGCCATTGGGTAATGATACTCAAACATTGCAAGAGGATTAAAAATTGACAAATGTGAATTAAGGTCAATTAGATGTAATTAATTTGTAAATGACACAGTCATTGTAATGAATAATTAAAATATCCTTGATTGACGTAGCGGTTTTATGAGTTATAAAGATAGTATTAAAGATTTTGTATTTGAGATAGAATTTTCGTATTGCGATTCAATAGAGTGTTTATATTGGCATCAATCAAAAAATAATTAAATTACATTTTCTTGCAAGCCTTATATAGTGCAGACTAAAAAGTCGGACTTTATTTCTTGTTTGGATGCAAATATAATGTGTTTGTGTACGTGGGTCCAAACACATTGTATTTGCTATGCAATATTACATGTTTGAAAGACAATGATTTATATGTTATAATACATGTGTTAAAGATCCAAACACAGCTTTGTTTGTGATCCAAATACAGCTTTGTTCGTGATACAATTACAGCTGTGTTTGGTGTCATGATTACACAATTGGTTTTTGTCACTATGCTCTGTCGAGAGCAAAATAATATAAGAGGGACAGCGAGGGATTGTTCGCAGCCTAACTTAAAGTTATTGCAAGTGTATAACTGTATTTTTGCATTATGCTTTTAGTCAGTGATTAGTTAATATGCTAATAATAATGATGAGTGTGTGAATGAATTGATGGTTTCCTAGGTTGACTGATCTGTTGCGTTTTAGTTTCATTCATTCAGTTGCCAATCGTTCGTTTGGGAGGAAACTCTTGAATGCTTCGACGTAAGTATATAGATGTTTTGGATGAAACACGCATATGGTTCCTCGTAAAAGTATGCATCTTTGCAAGAAAACGTGCTAATGTTTGCATTTAAATATAAGGGATCTTACGACTTGCAGATATATGAATATTTGGAGTGTATTCCAAACATATACATGATTCCTGCAGAATTTTGAGAGCATATATTGCAGACGCCGTTGTTTTCCACCGTGTGGCCTTAAAAATGTCCATTGAATATGCTTCTTATGTATCAAAAACCTGATTCTACTTCGTCATTAAAGTGTTTGTTATATTTGTTACTTCGGATTATAATGACTGCTGTGCTGATGATGACCATGTTGTTGCTGCAGCTGATGCAGATGGTGGCTAAATGATAAGTTGCCACCTCAATGCATATTTGGCAATCGTCTTGTTGGAATCTTGTCTTGTCGGCAATTGTATGGCAACAAACAATCTCAATGACACTTGTTCAAAAAATACACTCAAGTGCCACTTCGTTTTGTAGTCCTCTTCAGCTGTCTCCGCCCGCTCGAACCTTTAAACTGTAAGTGTCGATCGGGGTTGGACTTGCATAAATGCCGAGTAGGTATTTACCCAGGGCCCTGAAGGTCGTTGTTAGATAAAACATAATTATTGTTTTATTTTTCGTATGCTCGATGGGGAAAACTCTTAGATTCAACCTGAAAATGGTAAAAATGCCGCACAGGGGTTAATAAACGATTTCCGTCGGCCAAAATTCTATAACTTTTGATCTAGTAAACGATTTTGAGTTCCGCAGAAAAAAGTAATAACAGAAACCTTTTTGGGTTAATATTAGGTTTTGGTTAATGTATGAGAAATTCAAACTACAAGCTTACAAGTCATGAACATTTTCTAATAGAAAAATGGTTGGTTTTTGTTGGAAATAATAGACAATTCACTTCAACACACAATTTCAAATATTTCAGAAATTAAACCATATCCGCATATATATTTTTAAATTTTTTTCGTTTCAGAAATTTGCACTATTTTTCAAGTTTTGACATTTAAAAAATTGTGATTTTCGTTTTAGAACTTTCTGAATTGAAATATTTAGAGGTTTGGAATATTCCTTCAACTACTTTTATTATAAAGGATTAATGGAAACCTCTACAATTATAAGTTATCCTCTTCAAGGAAAAGTCTCAAGGATAAATCACACGATCTCGGTGGTCAATATAGAGGTTAGGCAATGATTTTTATACCAGAGATGATCGACTCACTTAGAGTTGTTACTCTATTATGATACCTTTCGGCCAACGAACCTCATGTGGAAACACAATGCGGTTGGAGCTCGCGTTGATGTGGTTCATTATGATCCATATTGCCTGCTTAAGTTTCTACGTCGCAAAGTGGTTCAGAATCAAATTCCATCGGCCAAAATTCAATATCTTTTGATCTAGTAAACATTTTTACATGATAGAATTCGGAATCCCAGCGAAGCACGGCAGAAATATCACAAGTGTAGCAAAATGTTCTACACGATGAAAAATCAATTTTTTGCTGTTTGGGTGCAAATATATCCTGTTTGCAGCATGTCGCAAATACAGTATGCTTGTGTGCAAACACATTGTATTTGCTATTAAATATTACATGTTCGAGACACAATGATTAATAAGTTACAATATCTGTTTGTGTGACCCAAATATGGCGTTGATTGTTAAAAACTAGTGAAAACAAAATCGTGACCAACAAAAGAAACAATAAAGCAGCAAATCTTTAATTCATGAAAACAATGGTTGCAAACATAAACATGGTTCCTGCAGTATGTTGCTGGGGCCGTTTTTTACAATTTGCATATCACGGGTGCCCTTGTAACCACCACTATCGAAGATTTGGGGTATATCCTACACCTGTTACCACAAGATTTGCTGAGAAGGCAAATGGTTGCAAGGTTGAAAATCCGCCTAGGACATTTTTGGTAGTGGATCACCAGTTCGTACGGTCAAGGGTCGATTTTGAGGGATCTGTGGCTATCCACAGTAAAAGTCGACTACATGACACCCACTTTAACTTTTGAGAGTAACCTCTTCACTTATATAAAGGGCAGGCAGAACTTGGAAGAACGCATGTCAGGATATAAAACATATATAGGCTTTCTACAGTGACAGTAGTGGCTTGGAGTCTGTTTTAAAGAGCTAGGTCTAGACTTTCCACAAAGGCTACCAGACCATTGTAGTGTCTTTCTGGCAAGTGCCATAACAATCTGAAAGGGTTCCCTTTGGCTGCGAGGAAACGTAACCACCACCTGGGGTATCAACGTTCACTCTGACCCGTACAATTCTTTATATCCCAGCAGTCTGTACTCCTGATTTTAAGAACTGTCCACAACTGCCGCCCATCTCTAAATGAGATGGCCGAACAAATCCATATTAACCCAATATGGGTGCCGGGTCACAGGAATATTCCAGGGGCAATAAATCAGATGAGCTGGCAAGGTTAAGAACTACCTTACCTGTTTCAAGTGACATGGACCATATGGGTATGCCTGGTTTTGCATGCAAGCTCCTGCTTTCAACCAAAGCTATGAGACGTGCGAATGATAGATAGTCTCGTAGCACAAACTGCAGGATCACCAGGAAAGTTGGGCCAAGTTATGACGTAAATCGTGCGCTAAACTCGATAACCATTCCTGTACAAGATAGCTATATGCTACAATTCACTGGGTTCTTCCGTCGATATTGCCTAGGACCCCGTCGAATGTAAATACACCGCTGGCGTTGATTGAGATTAACAGACATTGGAACTTCAACACTCCACATTCCTCCGACGATATTGTCTAGGACTCTTAAATATAATTCTAGCGTTGATGTCGATTGAGATTGACAGACGTAAAAACTCAAACAGAACGGGTCCCTCCGTTGATTTTGCATAGGACCCCGTGAAGTATTAACGGAGTTCGAGAGACGTACGAACTCCAACAGTACGGGTCCTCCGTCGATATTGCCTAGGACCTCTTGAAATATAAATCCAGAGCTGGTATCGATTGATATATAGGAGCGGCAACAGTACGGGCTCCGCCGTGAAATATAAATCCAGAGCAATGTTGATGGATATTGATGGAAATTGGAACTGCAACAGTGCGGTTCCTTCCTCGATATTGCCTAGGACCCCGTCGAATAAAAATCCATTGCTGGTGTTGATGAAGTTCGGGACACATAAGAACTGCAATAGTACGGTAATAGACCCCATGAAATATAAACCCAGAAGTTGTCTTGATTGAGATCGATAAGCATAGGAACTGCAACAGTATGGGTTCCTCTCTCGATATTGTGTAGATCCCCGTGGAATATAAAATATATTGATTGAGAGCGACAGACATTGGAACTGCAATAGTATGGGTTCAATCATCGAAATTGCATAGGACCCCGTGCCCTCTAACTCCAGCACTGGTATTGATGGAGTTCGAGAGATACGGGATTATCTTCCTCGACTGTCGATATTGCCGAGGACCTTGTGATGTCTAAATCTGGCACTAGTATGGATGGTGTTAGACAGGCCTAGGAACTGGAATATATAAATCCAGCTCTGGTGTTGATGGAGTTCGAGACATAGGAACTTTAACAGCACGAGTTCCTCTGTTGATATTGCCGAAGTCCTTGAGAAGACTAAATCCAGTACTGGCGTTGTTGCAGTTCAAGAGACAACTGAACTGCAAATTAACGAGTTCAACAGTCGATATTGCATAGACCTTCGTGCAGTCTATATCCAGCACTGATGTCAATGAAGTTCGAGACATAAAAACTGCAACTGTCCGGGTTCGACTGTCGAAATTGCCGAGGACCTTGTGAAGTCTAAATCCGGCACTGGTTCCGATGAAGTTTGAGAGACATAGGAACTGAAACAGTACGGGTGATACTGTATAAGACCCCTTGAAATGTAAATCCAGTGCTGATGTTGATAGTTCGAGAGACATTGTAACTGCAACAGGATGGGTCCCTCCGTCGATAATGCCTAGGATCCCGTCGAATATAAATCCGGCACTGTTTCCGATGGAGATCGAGTGACATGGGAATTACAACTGTACGCAGAATATTCATGTGAAATGAATACAATGTGGTTGGCTGTTGGAAACATCTCAATAAAATATGTATGTGTAGAGAGGCAGAAAATAGTTGTTGCCCAAAAGATTTTGATGTTGATGCTGATGTCGATGCTGTTGCTGGTGATAACATGGCAACTATTGTTGTTGTTGTTGTTAGCAACCCACACTTGGTAATGTTAAGTGTTTTATACTTGTCGTAAGTAATTATTAAAATGGCAATAACAGCAGTAACATCGGTAGCCAAGAATCCACTGAGAAGAGCAACATAAACATCGATTGCTGTTGTTGTTAAGGTTGTAGATGGGTTGACGACTACACTACGACAACATGTTGTTAACGCCAACTTGTTGTAATGAGCAAATGCCAACAACGCGTTAAGTTTCGATTGGTGCAAGTACAGGACAAACTTAAATCTGCCTCCATCTCTCTCTCTGTCTCTCTATTAGTCTTTCGCTTTCTTGTTATGTCAATAAGCCAAACAGTCATTGGAGAACAGACAACCAGTCGAGTCAAGTAGTCACACAGTTATACTCAATAGTGTAGGGGCTGTCAGTCAGACAGACAGTCAAGCTGGCTGACATTGAAAACTTCCAGTAGCAAACGTTATTAAATGAAAGTAAATGAACTGACAAAAGTTTCAATAAACCACATATTTTTGCCGTGACTCCTGCTGCTGTTGCTGCTGCTGTGTACAGTTTTTTGGATGAGGGCGCTGCCAAGGAGTAGTAGTAGTTTCGATGGCGTATAACTCTTAAAGGTTGGCTGCCTCCATGCAGTACATGAGACTGAGAGAGAGTAGCCTGTAAGTGTAAGTTGGCTTACTGCTACGATGCTGAGTCCTGGTGGCCTTTTTTTGTGGTGGGATTTGTTTCAGATGTTGGTTAGTATGCTTTTGACAAACTGCCAAACAAGTTAATGAAAATTAATTATGCGCCAAAAACTTAACAGCACCCAACGACACCCCCTCCACCACCCCCACCAACTTCAATGCCAACTATAACAGCAGCAACAACAACATTCATTACAATAACAGTAGAAACAATTACAACAATAGCATCTACAACCTGGTCTTGGCTTCACAAGCTGCCAAGATACTTGTAGTTTGAGGAAGTTTTGTGGTGCAGGAGGATGGGAACGGGCTTGGAATGTTTAATATTAATAGCAAAATTATGAAAAAACACATAACAATTTAAGTAATAAAAGTTTATCGTTAAGTATGTAACAACAACAACAACAAGAAAAATTAGGAAAAGTTTTACTTTCGTTATCATTAAAATAAGTGTTAAACGAGGGTGGTTGGGGAAAGTTTGAGATGCTTCGTTGTTTTGTAATTAAATAAATTAAATTGCGCGAAGTCAAATAGCAAATACGGAGAAACGGCGATTATCGACGTGGTATGAGCTGTATGACTTACACCGCAACATATACGTAGTTACATGCAGCGTTTGAATGAACCTTCAAAACGTGCTCAAAAAGTTTGAGCAACTCTGTTCTTCGTAGTTTAAGGGAAGATAATACTGCACGCACTCTATGTGACACTCATAGTTTTTACTCGAAACACGATCTCGATTTATGGGTTGAATTTATAAAACCATTTTGTCGATTTTTCTTGTTAATTTTCACAAAAATTTACATTTTAGTTATATTATTATTAATAGGCATCACTTCGTATTATATTTTGCAGAGCTGTGAATGATATCCAAAATTGATCAACTGCCAACAATTTCAATATCCACAACTTCGCTCCGACTTCAGCAGTTTGAACATCCACGACTTCGATCGGACTTCAGCATTTTGAAAATACATGACTCCACTCCGACTCCGGCTCTGACAATTTGAAAATACACGACTCCACTCTGACTCCAGCAATTTGAGAATCCACGACTCCGATCCGACTCCGACTCCAGCAACTTGAGAATCCAGAACTCTGCACCGACTCTGACTCCAGCAGATTGAAAACCCTCGACTCCGCTCCGACTCCAGAAATTTTAAAATCCACGACTCTAGTCCGTCTCCAGGAATTTGAAAATCCAGGACTCAAGTCCGACACCAGCAATTTGAAAATCAACAACCCCGCTCCGACTTCGGTAATTTGAAAAATCGACGACGGCACCAACTCTGACTCCAACAGATTGAAAAACCACGATTTCGCTCCAACTCCAACTCCAACTCCAGCAATTCGAAAATATACGACTCTCCGCCGACTACGACTTCAGCAATTTGAAAATCCACGATTCCGCTCAGGCTGCGACTCCAGCATTTGAAAATGCTTGACTCCACTCTGACTACTACTTCAGAAATTTTAAAATCCATGACTCCGCTCCGATTCCGAGTCCACCAACTTGAAAATCCACGACTCCGCTCCGACCCCAGCAAATTGAAATTACACGACTCTGCACCGACTCCGATTCCACCAATTTGAAAATTCACGACTCTACACCGATACCGACTCCAGCATTTTGAAAATACTTGACTACACTCCGACTTCTACTTCAGGAATTTGAAAATCCACGACTCCGCTCCGACTCCGACTCCACCAATTTGGAAATTCACGACTCTACACCGATACCGACTCCAGCATTTTATAAATACTTGACTACACTCCGACTTCTACTTCAGGAATTTGAAAATCCACGACTCCGCTCCGACTCCGACTCCAACAATTTGAAAATCCACGACTCTACATCGTTACCGACTCCAGCATTTTGAAAATACTGGACTACACTCCGACTCCTACTTCAGCAATTTGAAAATCCACGACTCCGCTCCGACTGCGACTCCACCAATTTGAAAATCCACGTTCTCCGCTCTGACTCTGGACTCTGACTTCAGCAATTTGAAAATCCACGACCCCGTTCCGAATTCGACTCCAGCAATTTGAAAATCTACGACTCCGCTCCGACTCGGACTATAGCAATAAGAAAATTCATGACTTCGAATCCGACTACAGCAATTTGCAAATACACGACTCCGCTTCGGCTTCGACTCCACCAACTTGAAAATCCACGACTCCGCTCCGACCCCAGCAAATTGAAATTACACGACTCTGCACCGACTCCGATTCCACCAATTTGAAAATTCACGACTCTACACCGATACCGACTCCAGCATTTTGAAAATACTTGACTACACTCCGACTTCTACTTCAGGAATTTGAAAATCCACGACTCCGCTTCGACTCCGACTCCACCAATTTGGAAATTCACGACTCTACACCGATACCGACTCCAGCATTTTATAAATACTTGACTACACTCCGACTTCTACTTCAGGAATTTGAAAATCCACGACTCCGCTCCGACTCCGACTCCAACAATTTGAAAATCCACGACTCTACATCGTTACCGACTCCAGCATTTTGAAAATACTGGACTACACTCCGACTCCTACTTCAGCAATTTGAAAATCCACGACTCCGCTCCGACTGCGACTCCACCAATTTGAAAATCCACGTTCTCCGCTCTGACTCTGGACTCTGACTTCAGCAATTTGAAAATCCACGACCCCGTTCCGAATTCGACTCCAGCAATTTGAAAATCTACGACTCCGCTCCGACTCGGACTATAGCAATAAGAAAATTCATGACTTCGAATCCGACTACAGCAATTTGCAAATACACGACTCCGCTTCGGCTTCGACTCCAGCAAATTGAAAATCCACGACTCCGCTCCGACTCCAGAAATTTGAAAATCCACGACTCCGCTCTGACTCCGACTCCATCAGTTTGAAAATACACGACTCCACTCCGGCTCCGACTTCAGCAATTTGAAAATTCACGACTCCGTTGAGACTCCGACTTCAACAAAATATACGACTCCACTTCGACGCCGACTCCAGCAATTCGAAAATCCACGACTTCGCTAAGACTCCGACTTCAGCAATTTGAAAATATACGACTGCGACTCCAGCAATTGCAAAATTCAGGAATCCGCTCCGGCTCCATTAATTTGAAAATCCACGACTCCGCTCCGACTCCAGCAGTTTGAACATCCGCGACTCCATTTTCCATTTTCTAAGCAACCATTTGCAATAACATCGAATTAATTTGAACTGCATATAATACGTCATTGTTGGCAGCTCAATACACAAACATTTATTTTGTTTTTGAAGAAATATTTTTTAAGTTTAAAAACAGTTCAAAATATTATAAAATGAATTCACTTTTCAAAATACAGCGCATATGGGCATTTCCACAGAAAGGTCAACGTTTGTCACATCACGTCACTCTCGATAATTACTTATATTTTTGGACCAGTTTGTTTGATTGTGTTATTTTATTTTAATAAATATGTAGTTACTTACATTCTGTATTTAGGAAAAGAATAGAAAACAATCGAACCACATGGTCATAATATATAACCAAATAACGAGGGTGACGTGATGTGACATAGGGTGGCACTTTCTCTGGAAATGCCCATATATTCTTGGATTGGAAAAAATTTGAAGTTCGATTTTTATTTGTATTATTATAAATGTCAAACAATTCCATTGTCTATTTACAAGTATAATTGAGATGTGAGGTTTAAAATTTTTAACGTTACAAAGGATTTAACAATACGTCGGTTTAGTAGCGAGATATGACAGACATAAACACAACACATAATTCCCCGCATGATAAACCAATATATCCATGATCAATCGAATTAGACATAGGGCAAACTAATTTTATATAATACGGTGTAAAAATTAAAAAAAAAATTTAAATTAATTAATTAATAAATAAATTAAAAAATAGGTCAACAAATTATTATTTTCGAAAATGTTGATTTTTGATACAAATGCTAAATTTGGAGTCGGAGTCGTCTAAATTTTTACCACTTCAACTTCAGCTTTGTCTCCTTTCGAATAGCCCATACTCCGACTCCACAGCATTGCTATTTTGGTTGTTTGTATACCTTTGTGAGTTGTCCGTTCGTTTTGCTTAGTTCTTGAATGTGCTCGACGAAGAACTCGATTAGAAGTTTCTGTTTGATTTTACCCAAACTCTAGATTTGTGGGTTCGTCGCGGCTCTTGATTGGCATGAACAAATTATCGAGACGAGAGTTTGGCAGACCCTTTGATCGGTGGTTAAACGAATTAAAGTCGAGCGATTGCGGTAGCTGGGATATGACAGTACGATGGATAAAGATGAAATAGCGCCTGGGGTATAGAAAGTCGTACTCGAAGGAAGCCGTATAATAGGGCGACAAAGAATCTGCTGGAAGGGTCAGAGGGATGAATCCTTGCGCAAGGTTGTTGTTGAATAGACAATAGAAATAGCCTTTTTGGAAAATATATTTTATTTTGCCGTGTAAGATCTCTAATCCAAACCTGTTATAAATGGTTAATTAAAATTAAATTGTATTGTTTCTTGCATATGCACCATTTGCCCGAGGGATTTTCCTTCCCTCGTTTTACAATTTACCCAACTTATCTTGTCACCCTTGCCCTTTCTAATTTCAAACTTACTTTAACAAACTTTAGGTTAAATAATTAAAAATTTATAAATATTTATTATTATGTTTTCAATTTGTTTTTTTTTATCTTTGGCCCCAACAGAAAATCCTTTTGTAGTCACTTCCTCCTCCGGCCCATAACGTATTGTAGGTCCAAAGCCTTAACAGAAAAACCACAACAAAACACTCCATTATCTCCCACTACCATTTGTTCTTGGTCCTTGTTGGGTCTTCCATTCATTTTAAACCTCTTCCTTATTCACATTGTGTAGTAAGTTTATTCTATTAGAAAGAGCCTTTGTTATGTTTGGCTGCTCAACTGCTGACCTGAATAGTTTTCAAAGTGTGTTCATTGTATTAGATGTCCCAACCATCTATGAATGTCCTTAACCGGATATCTCTCTCACACTCTCGCCTCGTTGGCAGTGCCCCTTTACTCTGTCACTATACAGGAGGTGTTCGTTGTTGATGTTTTTCTCTGGGTTTATTAATTATTAATTTACTTGCAAGTTTAAATGGTTTGGTTAAACTTCTGGTCAGTATTATGGAACAAAATTGCTATAGAGGTCACAGGAGTTTTATTTTTTGTTTCGTCAAAACAAAAGGTTTCTTTCCAAGAATCCTGTTCATAAACATCGAAAGGGAGTAAATATAATTTTAACAAACTATTGTTGGTCGTTAGGATAACGCTTGCGATAGAGGAATTATTGTTGGGTTTAATGGAAGAGCATTTGGCAAGGAATTTTTTAAAAGCGGACTTAGTTGGGATTTTCTATACTTTTTCAGGAAATTGTAAATAAAAAGGGATTTATATTTAGATATATTATATACATACTTTATATATTGTTCTATAGAATATAATACATTTTCTCTACATAAGGTTATATTTAGTTGTTGGTGGCAGTCAATTAAGGTGCTACGGCGCTTTAGAGATCCAACGCTGGCCCGACCATGAAAGATAAAAATTTTGTTACTGCTTAAATGAGACATTTTTGCACGGTCCCTAAAGAAGTAGGTTCATATAATAAACATTCTCCTGCTGGTTATTACTGAGAGGTGTATATTCTAGAAAATCATCTGCTCTCACATTAAGCTTCATTACATTCCTACAAATCTGACTGCCCCGACAAACTCGACACAAGCATTGAGACTTCATACTCACAGAAGTAGTTGTTTGAAACGAGATTTTTGCAGCCATAAAAGCTGTTGCAGCAACCGAATTGTGATTGTCTCAACTTAGTGGAGGCTGCCACTACTGGAATCGCTCGTTACAACTGGAATTTGGTGGTAACAACCTCGTTTCTTAATTGACTTGTTAGCGGCAACTGAATTTCCTATTATTTAGGTTACAACAAAAGAATTTTTCAATATTTCTCTAACAATACGGTTGTCACTACTGATGTTTTATAAATTCAGTTACCGCAACCGATTTTGTTAGTTGCAGCAAACAAATATATTACCAATTCAGTTACAGCAACCGAATTTTTTCATTATTCGATTTCTACAACCGAATTTTTTTCCGACAACTAAATTCTATTATTGTTATTTGTTGTATATTATTGTATTAATTTATTATTTTATTTTATATAATTATTTTATTAATGAAAAAGCTAAGGAACTTTAAGGACATTCATGCAAACCTTTGGTCAAAGGGGCTTTAATTTATACATACAGTTTTGAAGGTCTGCAAACAATGACATTACAATTGCAATCAGTGATATTCTATCTTATCATCATGATCTCCGCAGCAACCAGAATTGTCAAAAGTATTTGCCGCAACACTAAATTATTTTGATATAAACGAAGTCACTTTTGCTGCCACAAATTTCTGATATTCTAAAACATAGGTATTCTAAAACAAATTTCTGATATTCTAAAACATAGGTAATCTTGTTTCCGATTTTGTCGAAAAGAAAGACTTAATTCTATTGACACAACCATATTTCTAAAATAATTTGGTTGTCACAACCGAATTTGTCGGTTAAATCAATCTTGTTTACAATAATTTCGGTCAAGGTGACATCTAGACTTTTGTAACGGCTGTTAGTTGGACATATAAAGTGTGTTGTTTAAGGGCGATAGAAATTGAAGTTATAAATAATAACAGAACAAATTAAATTTTAATCAAAAATTTTTTTTTCGAAAGATCAATACATGGATATCATTAACACTTGAAAATGATTTCGGGTATTTGGCCACCAGCCTGTTTATGATGAAGTGCACTCTAGATGTCAAATTTTGGGTCACTTTTTCGAGCATTCCTGGCCGTATGTCACGAATAACACGAACAGTTGTGGTCTTCAAGGTGTCAATTGTTTCTGATTTATCACGTAGACCCACACCAAATAAACGCGAGGTGTTAAATTTCATGACCTTGTCGGCCAATTGACAGAATTATCAGAATTAACCAGTGACTTCAAGTAGACCGACATGAAATAATAATTGACGGGGCCATTTCTTGAAATCAACTTTTCGCCAAATTTTGATTTCAAAAAATCAATGGTTGAGGTCGCCGTATGGCACGTACCGCCATCCTGTTGAAATCATATCTCAACCCGATCAATATCACCCATATTTTCAAACTAAAACTCATTGATCATTGAGCTTGAGCTTAATTTTTGAAGAAATAAGGTCCGATGATGCTATCAGCGTGTAAACCGCACCTAACGGTTCATTTTCCTCGATGTAATGGAGTCTGTGGTACAACGGTTAGTGTACGCGGCTGTTGTGCGAGAGAACGTGGGTTCGATCCCAGCTCTGACCACCTTACTTTCGACGACGGCAACCTCGCTTAGTGACGTCAACACTATCGAGTAATAAGCCATGAAATCGGTTCTCACAAAACGGTTTGGAACCCGTGTAAAACTGCAGATCCCAATCAGTGAGGGAAAACCGAAAAGCACACAGATCAGTGATTGTGACAAGGAGAGAGCTATCCCTTCATGGGATGTAATGGGAAAATATTTATTTATTTTAATGGAGTCTGTAGGTTCTGCTGTGGATTGGTCTCAATCCATGTGCGGAAATTTTGTTCATTAACAAACCCATTAAGCCGAAATTAGGCCAGCATTATGCAATAAAACCAATCGGCGAAAGAACGACGCATATGATGATGGTATGGTGGCTTTAGTTCCCTCACCAACTGGATCTTGTATGGGTGTAGGCCAAGATCTGTGCGCAAAATTTTCCACTCTCCAAATGATGCAATAATACCAAGACGCCGAAGGAATGTCGGTACTGAAGAGGATATCGCCGCTGTAAACGAAAGTGTGGTAGAAGGTCAAAATTTATAGATTCGTCGTCGGTCGCTAGAAATGGAGACCTGGTCGTCCACGAGGTTAACAATTTTGCGCATAGACTTTGGCCTACATCCGTATAAGATCCAATTGGTGCCACGAGATGATCAAATGCTTCCTTTCTTTTGCCGATTGGGCTCTGGAGCAGTTGGAAACTGACCCAATGATTTATCGCAAAATTGTGTTTAACGATGAGGCTAATTTTTGTATTACGGGTTTGATAATGTATCAAAATTGCCGCCTATGGAGTAAGACCAAACTACTACCGACCCTATAGACTCCATTACATCCAGAAAAATACACAGTTTGGTTTGGTTTAAGGCTGGTGGCATCATCGGACCCTATTTCTTCAAAAATGAAGCCGGAGCTAGCGTTACGGACAATGGAGATCGTTATCACACCATGATCCATATTTTTTTGATTGCAAATATGGGCGACTCTCATCCGGGCGAGATATGGTTTGATTTATTGAAACCAACATTTGGCAATAAGTTGATTTTGAGACATAGATCTGTCAATTGACCCCCAAGGTCGTGCGATTTGATGCCTCTCGATTATTTCGTGTGGGCCTACGTGAAGTCACTAGTTAACGCTGATAATCCAGCAACCAGGAGGCTATAATTGTTCATGACATACGGCCAGCAATGCTCGAAATAGTGACCCAAAATTGGGTGTCCAGAATGCGCTATCGCAGCCGCGATAGCCATATGCCCAAAATTATTTTGAAATGTTAATGTCATATAGTGATATTACGAATTAAAAAAATTGTTTTTGATTCAAATTTAATTGTTTGTGTTATTTTTTAAAATTTCAATTTCTGGCTGCATAAAAAACACCCTTTATTTACTACACTCTACAAGGTTAAATTCAGAGTCGTTCACAATGATCGGTTTCATGGTGGAGATGTTCTATTCTTTCGACCAAAACTTGGTCTTGGCCGGGTTAACACCCATTTTGTTTTCACCTCAACTCCTGGCAAAAGCCCGTAAGTCAAACTGGAGGATGTTTCTTACTTGATCAAATTGTTGTTATGCAAACAACCACAGTTTGGGGATTTTAAATTCTTCAAAATCAAAGTTCGTCGAAATCATGGTGCTATTTTTGATTGTTGTTAAAAATAGCTTTTTAATGTTTAGAAAAAGTTTTTCTAAAATGTTTACAAATAGTATAAAAACATTTTGAGTAACTTTTTCTAAATACTAACTATTTAATTTCACTAATCCCAACAAGGATTTATTCTCATACACACATAAACAAAATTAGACACACACGCATAATTCACACACTTGTAATGCCAACACAAACAAATTCATATTTCATAAAATTTGACCACAAAACGCGACCTAAATTTTCTTGGTCTGAAAACGACATCGAACATACACTCACTCACTCACGCATAAGCTAAATGTTCATTCAAACAAGGATACCGAGATACTCACACCAACAAGAAAAAGCACACACACACATATACCCTCACGGTGAAATAAAACCTGTTTGTTTTTCTATTTCCCTTTCTTTCTCTCTACCTGGCACTATGTGCTTTTTGTAAACGATAATTGGACGCAGTTTTGGAAAAATTCTGTTGTTCCTGCTGTTGTTGTCTAAAAGGATCGCTGTTAGAAATGAAAGCAAAAGGATTTCTCTGGTTCAGTGTGAATTTGGACAAAGAATTGCAATCGACAATTGATATTGCTCCAAACACAAGCAATTGCAATGAAATGTAATGCCAACTTTACCTATTTTTCCGATGTTCCACGTGTGATAAAAGAGGTAAAGAGGTGGCCCTGGTGGAGGGAATGGTGATGGTGGTGGTGCTGTTGTTGTTGATGATGGCTTGGCCATTGGTTTGATTGTAGCAAAGCCATCGCCTCCGTCATTGACGTAGTCAAATATACGAGTTTGCAAATGAATGAGTTTGGTGAACGACACAAAAAATTGGTTATGTGGTTGTTAACTGTTTGTCATGTCGTTGGTTCGTTCGTTCGCTTGTGCGTCGTTGGTGCAGCAACAACAGCAACAACAGCAACATCAGCAATTGCACAGTCGTTTAATGTTGCTATTGCTAGTGCTGTTTCGGGCAATGTTAATGTTGCTGCTGGTATTTTGAGATTGTAAGTTTAATGATAATGGCGGTGATTTGTTGTGTTGATTAATAGTTTGACCCGGGCCCCAAACCCGTACCCATAGCCAGGATGGAAAATAAGTGCAAAACCTTCAAAAATAGCACAAACATTTTGAAATGAAATGACGAGGACATTTACAGCTTGAAATTGATGATATTTTGAGCATTTGTGGCTTTGCAGCAAAATGTTGCAAGTGCATACACACACACAAACGCTTACCACATCTCATAACAGGACATATATGTTTGTGGGAGCGGAATATGATGGTTAGTACTTTATAATCAATTTGTGTGATTGCGAGTGTGGGGAAAGCTAAAGAAGACTTGTCGCTGGGGGTTGAACCATCAAAATCTGCTTTTGCTTGATGTGAAATGCAAATTTGAATGAGCAACATTGAAATTGAAATTTAGCAGGCAGGTATGATTTGATAACTCTTTAGTAGAAAATAGTTGAATGGTGTTTGGAACATTCCTGCATATGTCAACTATGTGAACGCGGAATCGATAAAAAAAAATATTTCTCAAAACATTCCATGGACAGACACTGAAGGTCTTCCCACAATCAGACCAGATTTTTGATGGGAAATATCACACTCTTCTAGCGGAAATGTATTCCCGGAAAAAGGCGTTAGTGGTGTAGAGGGATATGAGAATTAGAAATCTACTTTAAAAAAAACTAGTCTTGTAACTTTCTCATGGACTACCTGGGGTCGCATTTCGTGAGTAATGGGTTACCCTGGAAACCTATTATTATTGCCCTGGTATGGGGAAATAATGGATAGCTACCCACAGTGATTGGCAATTACCCATTACCCACAAAGTATAGGAAAAATAGTGGGTAGCAACACACAATCTGTACGAATGTTTTATTTGTTTGTGTTCGCCGTAATACTTCATCGGGCTACACGCGGTGTCGAGAGTCCTGGAGACTCTTTGCTCGCTGATTTGAACTAACCGCTGTAGTTTATTCGTCGAGATGTCTTCCAGAAATATAAGGCTGACATTACTGGTATCCAGGAGACGCGATCGATAGGTCAGGGATGTAAAAAGTAGAAGAACTGTGTCAGATACAATAGCTGACATGAGAAAAAGCATGAATTTGGTTGCCGTTTTGTGGTTGAAAAAAGACTGCGACATCTGGTCTCAAGGTTTAGCCTCGTGATTGAACGTTTAGCCACCATCCTCATAACAGCGAAATATTTTAATATGTCGCTAATTTGTATATATGTCACGACGAAAGAAACAGAAGATGACACCAAGGACATATTCTATAAGCACCTAGAGGAACCATGCAACCGTTGCCCTGGCCACGCCATTAAGATTTTAATGCTAAAATCGGCAGAGAAAATATCTTTGAACCAACCATCGGTAAATTTAGTCTACACACTATCACTTCCGATAACGGAATACGACTGTTGGAATTCGCCGCGGCGTAAAACATGGTTGTCAGTAGTATGAGATTCAAACATAAAGACATCCATAAGGTCACTTGAATTTATCTTGTTCAACAGACGAAGAACCAGATTGATCCCCTGGTAATTGCACACTACTAGTGTAACGGATGTGCGTGTAATATTGATTCCGATCACTATCTGGTTGCAGCAAAGGTTCGCACAAGGATAAGCAGGGCAAAAGTCGTACAATACCAGACATATAGAAAGCTGGATATCGGAAAGCTGCAAATATCAGAGATAGCCACGGCCTATGCAGAGAAGCTCCCTCAGCTACTGGCGCAGAACTCACCCCCGCCTCATGATGCTGAAACGCAGTGGCAGTACATTTCCCACTCCATGACAACTGGTGCAGAGAACGTACTTGGTTATGAAAACCGTTTAAAGGCAAGCCATGGTACTATGAAGAGTGTCGCATGGAAAGTGGGGAAAAAACGCTGCACGTATGGCAACGCTTCAGTCAGTGACAACGCGAGTCACAACAGAGCGGTAAAAGGAGAGGAGAGACGAAAGCCGTTTGTTTAGGAAGGATAAACGGTTGTGGAGAAAGGTTAGCAAATTTAATCTTAAAAAAGGAAGAATGAGGCCCATAAATTCTATCGAAAAGTACAAAGCCAAACCAAGGGAAATGAATCAATGCCCCCCTTTTGTACAGATAAGGACGCGAATTTTGTCACAGATGTGCAGAGTATTTTGGGAATATGAAGAGATTTCATCTCTGATTTACTTGTCGCAGGAAACTTCAGTATAGATGAGGGTATTGAGCACATACAGGGCTATGGCGTCAACTGCCCCCTCCTAGCCAAAGAAAAGTTAGATCTGTAAATTTCCGGCTTAAATTCCCGGCTTGAGAACAACAAAGCCGCTGGTACTAATGGACTACCGGCTGAGCTATTTAAACTGTTTATAAGCTGAGCTGTTTATGAATTGGAAATGTGCATGCAACAGCTCATTTGGAAAATCTGGATAGACGAATGCATGCGAGACGATTAGAGCTGTAGCATACATTGTCCTTTCTTTGAAAAAGCGACCCGAGTACATATTCCAACTGTCGTGGAATAAGCCATTTATCCTTCGCATACAGGTCCTCTGGAGCGTTCTGTGCAATAGACCAAAGCCGTTTGTTGCAGACCTGATAGAACATTATCAGTGTGGCTTTAGGTTTGGAAAGCCAACTATCGACCGGATATTCACAATGCGACAAATCCTGGATAAAACCCACGAAAAATAAATGAGACACCTACCACCTCCTTGTAGATTATAAGGCTGCATTGGATAGCCCGATACGAGGAAAACTGTAACAAGCAATGTCGCACCTTGTTATTGCTGCTAAGCTGGCATTCCTTTGTAGAATGACACCGATCGACACAAAATCCTCAGTAAAGATTGGCAAAGGTTTTATCGAACCATTTAGTACGAGGCGAAGCCTCAGACTGGGCGGCACCCTATCACGCGATCTCTTCCATATATTAATTGAGATTACTGTGATAAAAGCTGCAGACAACACGAGCAAAACCACCACCAGCAAATGTCGCATGCTGCTCACGACTACTGATGATTTAGATATCATTGAGCAAAATCTGAGAGAAGTTCCTGGAGTATTTTCGAGAATTGAGAAGGAATCAGCAACAGTGGGTTTGACAGTAAACTAAAACAAGAACCAATTAATGGTTTCGACGAGCAGAACATTCACCCGTCTGGAGGACAGAGTGAACGTTGATAACGACTATAATTTTGGGATAGTGGACGAATTTATTTACCTCAGACGTGCAGAAAACAGAGAAAATAACGTCATCCTAGATATCATCGGAGAATTTTGCTTGCAAACAGGTTTTATTTCGGGCTAAGCGAGCACTTCTGAGATAATACCCTCTCTCGAGAAACGAAGATCCAACTATATCAGACTCTCATTTAAAACTGTCTTGCTTCATGGCGTTGACTCCTGCGGCTTAGCTCATGCTAATGAAACATCACTGAGAGTCTTCAAAAGAAAAATGCACCAAATAGTATATGGTCCTATAATAGAGAACGGCGAGTATCGACGACGGACGAAACGCGAACTGTATAATCTGTATCCCGACATCGACTTAGTTATGCATATCCAAATAGCGCGTGTACGCTGACTAGATCATGTCACTAGAATGGGTAAGAATGAACCAGTGCATTAAGGTATTCAAAGACGTACCCCAAGGACACCAAAAAATGGGACGACCAATACTTTGCTGGAGAGACCAGTTGGAATATTACCTGCGAGAGCTTGGTGCTACCAATTGCCGAACGAAAAGTTGAAGATCGAGCAGACTGGAGCAACATGTTATCCCCATTTTGTAAGGCACTTGACCCATCTAGGGTGTTTGAGGCCACCTAGCTAAGTTAGCTGTAGTTTATTAAATAAACTACATTGCTCACTTTTAGTACAACTCCCGTACCACCAGCAACCTGTCCCCGTGTCTTTAACTTCAATTTATTTTCTTACAGAGGACAATTACATGCATTTATTGCCATTATATCGAGTGGCTTTTCAAATTGGTATTCCTGGGATGTCAAAGTATTTACACGTTATAGCCAGAGTCCCATCTGCACAGTTATTTCAACGTTTAATGACCACATCTTTGGGTCTCTGTTGGTTGGGGGCATCTTAAGCGGTGATCAGTAGTTTTTCCATTCTTAGGCAATTACATGCATCTTTATCGCATGTTATTTACAGTAACATGTTTCAATAGACCATAATTTAAAGGCAATTTTCTTCCCTTCCTCTCTCTCTCTCTCTCTCTATCTCTGTCTCGCTCGAGAAGAACGTTAATTGCAACAACGCAAAAATTTACATAAGTTTTCCATTAGACAGCCAATGGACCACAACTGATGCAACCAAACTGCATCAAGATACTCTACTGCAATGTAATGACTGGGAAGGCACAATCTTCTGTCAGTGTTAGAACAGAGGGAAAAAGTTGCTAGTTGTTTGTTATTGAGTTGTGATTAAATGCAATTATTTGACATTTTTCTAATTATTTTTTTGTCTTAACATGAAACATGTGTTTGTTAACGGAACTCCCTGCCACAATTTATTCTGGCATAATTACTATGCAACAATTGTGGCAACGATATATTGTCCAAGTTGCATGCAACAAAATAAAGCCATTAAATATGTCGGCAACAGCGAGGAGAAATTCTGTATGCATTCTAGTGGCAAGTCATCGATGTGACAAGAAGTTGCGGCTGGAAAATTTAATTTCAAACGAATTTGGGTCTTAAGTGCAAATATTTCAAGTGGCCAACTAAAAGTTTAATGATTTCTCTGTTAATTGAAAGATGCTCGTTTATAACTTCTCTTCCATCATCCACCCAATATGACAGATGATCTCAGCATACAGTTCTATGTAGAAACTTAATTTGAGTCGAGATCAACTCTATATGTATTTATTATGGGAGAGTACTAAACCCGAGGGTATCCCTGGCACAGCTGATCAACAATAGAGTAGGAAATTGATAGAAAACAGAGTGGATAGAGGAAAGAGAGATAAGCAACCAGAAGTAAACTAAGTTTAAATAGTGTTTGATTGATACTAATGACAGCTAAATTATGTTTAAATTTGGTGGCATCGAACGAAAACACGCATTCCCTTTTATTGCTGTACGTTTTATGTCCAACCAAAGAGTAAACTACAACGGCAATTCAAATTCGATGACATGTCCTACTACCTCGTCGTCATCAAGAGAACGTAATGAGAGGGATAGAGACTCTTGTTTGTTGCTCTATGACTAAACCATCGTTATCGACAGCAGCGAGCGGCGACTCGTCGCTTGCATAGATCAGGGGATTTCTATCGCACAGCTGACCGAAAAGCCACTAGGGAAATGGTGTAGAATGAGAGACCAAAGAAGATATACAGATTACAGACCTTGCAGCAAACTAAGTTTGAAAGTGTTTGATTGATACTAATGACACTGAAATTATGTTTTATGATGTTGCATCGAACGAAAATACGCATTCCCTTTTATTTCTGTGCGTATTATGCCAACCAAAGAGTAAATTACCAATGTAACTCGAAATCGATGAAATGATCTACTACCTCGTAGTCATAAAGAGGGATCGACACTTCGACTCTCTAGTAATGGAGGCTCTTTAGTATTGCTCTTGTTGCATAGTTGTTATTTTAGTTCTCTGGCGACCCTCTCAGAGAAGGTGTTTTGGCATGACATTATTGCCACCTTTTTAGAGTAGGTGTTTTGGCATAACATTATTGCCACCTTTTCAGAGAAGGTGTTTTGGCATGACATTATTGCCACCTTTTCAGAGAAGGTGTTTTGGCATGACATTATTGCCACCTTTTGTAAAAATTTAAATCGTTAACAACCACTAGACTATAACAGATAGCGTTAATTTTCAGAGGAAAAATACAATGCCAGATTTAAAATATAGCTATGTATACAGGGTGATCCAAATACAAGTACTTTTTGAAACTTAATCAAAATGAACTAAACTTAATATCCTTCGGATTTTAATTATATGACAGATTTTGGTTAGTTTACGTATTAGTGTTTGGGAAGATCATACTAGAAGCTTTACAAAGCCAGAACCATTTTTTTAAGTGAAAAAAAGCAAGGAAAGCACATTCACAGGCATGACTAGTTTCGAACTCCGTGACATGTTCATCATCAGAGGCCTAACTACAAAAATAACTACAAAATTCAAAAATCTAGTCCAACAGTCAGGCTGCCACAACATTTCTGCAATTTGTATTCCTGACTTCCATAAAAAGCCCACAACTGTTCCGCAACTCTATATGAGATGGCCACACAGTAAGATATCCACCCTATGTACACGCTGTAAAATCTGTCTTGTTTTAATGTTTGGATGGAAATATAACATGTTTGTAACGTGTCGCATATATACTATACTTGTGCTCAAACACATTGTGTTTTCTATTCAATATAATATGTTTAAGACACAATGATTAATAGGACCCAAATGTGACTTTGTGTTTTGAAATCGCTAAAACCGAAAGCGAGACCGACGACAAATAAACAAAAGGGCACCAGATCTTAAAATTATGAAACCAATGCTTGCCAACATGTACATGTTTCCTGCAATACGTTGTTAGGGCCGATATTTTTCAGCGTGTAGGCATCTGACGTACCGTGGAATCACAACCGTCGTTAGTGGACTAAATGTGTCAATTGTATCGGCAATTTCCAGCTATCTGGGTGCTGGGGTATAGAAACATTCCAAGGAACTTCAGAGTGGATTAGCTGGCGATAGAAGGGACTATCTTAAAGGTCCCCCAGGATATTGCTCAAGTCGCTAAGTCCCTTCTGCATGCCACCTCATGCTTAAAATTATTCATGGCCTGGAGGTAGCAACTGTAAGATTACCAGACAATTAAAGTCAAGTTATGTATGATCTGCTTCGTATAAAGCATTTACCTGAATATTCAGTTCTAGACCCCGGCTATCTCTACGCTTGTAGCAGTGATGAGTGGACACTGTTTAATAGGCAGACATGCGTCTAAACTTGGAATCTTATCAAATAATAACTGTAGATGTGCTGGGAATAAAAAGTAGAGAGGGTGTTTCACTTCTCATATGCTACCAGCCATTTTGTCTGAGTTGGATACAATATCTAAAATAAAAAATGGTGTCCCTTAACATCCAATAAAGGGATTGAACAGAGCTTCTCACATTCAGTGAGATACAATATCTACACAATGAAAAATTTGTATTTTTTTGTTGTTTGCATGCAAATATAACGTGTTTGTAGCTTGTCGCAAATATAGTATACTTATGTCCAAACACATTGTGTTTGCTATTCAATATAACATGTTTGGGACACAATGCTTAATAGGTTATAAAATATATATTTGTGACCCAAGTGTGGTTTTGTTTGTTAAAAACGGAACAGTGCTGTCTGTCACAATAAAGAAACAACAAGCAGCAGATATTAAATTCACGAAATAAATGCTTACAAACATGTACATGGTAACTGCAATATGTTGCTGGTGCTGTTGTTTTTCATCGTGTAGAATCTTAATAATAGATCTGTCAGATCCGTACAGGGAGTTAATCTGACCCTAATGCTTACAAACATGCGCATGGTTTCTACAATATGTTACTGGGGCTGTTATTTTTCAGCGTGTATGATCTTAATAATAGATCTAGCAGATCCGTACAGGCAGTTCACCTGACCGTTTTCACAGTATAATTGGATAGCCGGGGACTAATATTCGTCTCTTCTTCAGCCACATCCTGAAATATCGGGATGAAGAATCACATGGCTTGAACACCCCTTAACCATACCAGGTCAATTTATAGGTTGAATGATGTTGACGGGTTTAGATTTCCAGTGGTATCACAACGGTCCTCGTTGGACAAAATGTTTCTATAATAACCCTCAAATTCTTATTTTACAATTTTTTTTGTCCCATGTAGGGATTGGGAAAACCTTCTCTCAATCAGTGAACTGTTCGTTGTCGATTTTTAGAGGTGTTAAATTATTTTATTATTTAGTTTTTTGAAACCACTGTCTATGACAATGTAAATGGCAAGGTCGTACTTTTGGTTTGTAAGTGCATTCTGCACATCGTAGACTATCTCGCGTAATGTTGTATCCTTCCTTTGACTTAGGCTTGTCGGCAGCATTTCAAAAGCCCGTCTGATATTTTCGATTTTCTCATGACATCCAAACTGTGCTCCATGCTCGTAGGTAGCAAAAATTTAAGAATAACCGGGTGATACACTTAAATATTCGTAGAACTTGTGTTCCCTGCTTTGGGAATAACACCTAATATCTTCTCCTGGCAGCGCTTAGGAATATATGCCTGCATCAGGCTAGCGGTGGTGACTCCGGTTGAGTGGTCAACTATTAACCTAATTTTTATAAGATTCATATCGTTTCTTCGTCCAACACTCCCCATAACTATGCAATAATCATGTGTTTCTATAACATCCCCAAAGTATGCAATGGTATTTTAATTTCGTAATTTTTATTTCATTTGCACTATATTCTCCCTAATTCTCGACAGCGTTCGTCTGTTGGATAATATAAATTCATTGCCCCAAATATATGCCAACACTTAAGCAGCATCTCAATGGCCTCCATGTTGCATCTAATCATCGTCATGTCTCATTTAATTAAAAAGCCACACTAAAACTGAAGGCAAACCAAACCAAATATTCAATACCAATTTCAACAACTACAAATGCAACAGAAAAACATTGTAATTGTTATTCTACAGTCAGATATCTGTTTCTCATGTCGAACTGTACATACATGACACACACACACAAACGCAATTTACACTCATACATTTATGGATATTCTGCTCTTGACCAGCTCTAAATTAATACACATGCACTCATACACAAATGATACTGATATGCGATGATTCGGTTGTGTTTGTATACTGGTTGACTACTTGAAAATGTATGTCAATGATATTAACCAAACCCATATTTAAAATTGATGGTTGTTTTAGTATATTACACTCATACAGCCACATAAAATCCCAAATACAAGACATGATCTCTTTATTGTGTCACCACATATCACGCAGCAATATGTATGTCTGTGTTTGTGTGCGAGGACTAATATGTATGTGAGCGCTATTGGTTGTTGGCTTAAACAGTTTTATGTCAATGTCATTTTGTTTGCCCCCGGCTGCATAAATAGGGGGTTTTAATGCCTTCTAGCAGCTGTCAGAAGGCCCACCCGAAAAATGCAATTATCATTTCAAATCATCGAAGGGCGCCATAGGAAGGAAAGCAAGCACTTCTCTCTGCTATTGACAGATCCTGCCAGGAGGTCTGCATAAGAGCATTGGTAGACTGACTTACCCAAAAACCAAACAATATATATTTGGTCGTGCCTTCTTTATTAATGCAATCTGAATAATTAAATAATTAAAATAATATTAAATAATTTAAAATAATTAACGTACACGCTAAAAAATTTGCCTTTCTGTTGTTGTTTGGATGCAAACATAACGTGTTTGTAGTTTGTCGCAAATATAGTATACTTCTGTCCAAACACATTGTGCTTGCTACTCAATATTACAGTTTTGGGGATGTGTTTATATGATATATGTATTTGTGACCAAAATATGGGGTTGTTTGGATGCAAAGATAATGTCTTTGTAGCTTGTCACAAAAATAGTATACGTGTCTCCAAACACATTCTGTTTGCTACTCAATATTACCCCTTTGGGAACACAATGTTTAATAGATTATAATATGTGTGTTTGTGGCCAAAATATGGGGTTGTTTGTTGAAAACTGCAGGCGAAAAAATCGTGACAGACAACATTGAAACCAAAAAGCTACAGATCTTTAATTCATGGAAACAATGTTGGAAACAAATACATATATGGTTCCTGTATAATGTTAGGAGAGAGAGAGACCTCTTTTGGAAGTTCCTCTGGAGTATTGGGAGTTACATAATCATAACCTAGAACTTTATTGAGTTTGAACTTTCGTATGCCATCTTTCACTGCGGATTTAGAGAATTTTCTTAGACATTAGAGGTTGGACATCAGCATTTTGCATCTGAATTCCGTAGAAGTAAATTTCTTTTTCACTTGTTCCGGAATTAAAGCAGCCTTTTCATCTGAATTCCGTAGAAGTAAATTTCTTTTTCACTTGTTCCGGAATTAAAGCAGCCTTTTCAGAATTAGTTTCTGTCCAGGAGTTGTAATATTTTCTAACAGGGTGATTCCTTTTGTCCTGTTTTATTATTTAACCTGTCCATTTCTATAGACACTAATTTCCTGCTTTCATGGTGTCGAGGTATAGTATATCGGATTCATAGTGTGTGTTATCTTCCTGTTGTTCTATAGACAGTACTTGTTTCTACTTTATTTTGTTTTGTTTTTGATTTGTTTCTACTTTATTTCTTTGTTGTTGGGATTCAACTTGAGATCAACATGGAATAGTAGAAGGGATACCTGTAGTTCTCTTCTGCGAATATTCCAAATATAGGACACTTCATGGCCGATACGACACACAGGGAGACTGAAAGTCTTGAAAAAATACTTTTTCAGAAGCTGTGGCGACGAAAAGAAGATGAAGTCCAAAGAACCCCTTCTGGACCTTTCCAGAAGGCGGCAGGCTACATTAGGGAGTTAGCAAAGCTAGCTGATGTTAGTATCCGCAAACTCATGATCTTTTTGAATCCTGGGGATTAATAGTTACGATACTGCCTGAATTTCCGCTGGTTACAATACATTGGACCCGAGAGACTTAAAGGGTTTCAGCTGCCGGTAGCCAGATTAATCCTAGATTAAGTAAAAATTTCAGTGGCAATTTCAGATCCATGAGGAGTGTGTTCACTTACAGCGGTCTCGTCGTTAATCGAGTTGGCAGAGAAATCTCCACTCTAGGTTTATCAGACGAGCCCAACAGGTACCCCATCGTCAACACCGGTATTTTCCTTAGGTGCACATGTATCTGCTGTGGATGTTCAGAAGAACTTCCACGGTGTTCTCTTGTCGCACTTGGGCGCATTCTGATATCGCTTTAAATCAAATTTGAAAATATTCTGTCGAGAGTTTGGTCGTCTGCTTGATTCCCTGATGAACGCATGCAATCTCTTCGTTCTTGGGAAAAATATTTGTGGCGACTACTTTCTCTATTTCATCTGCACACCTTATGTCTGTCCCACAGATGCCATCCTAAGAGCACGAGTAACTAACGGCCCTATCTGTGCACCTTATGCCAGTCTCACAGATGTCAGTGTAAGAGAAGTAGTAACGAAGGCTCGTATCTATTCCCGCTAGAGTCAGACATATTTGAATCTCGAAAAACTTTACTACACGCTGGAAAAACCGGCCCCAGCTACATATTGCAGGAAACATGTATATGTTTGCAGGCATTGCGTTCATGAATTTAAGATCTGGTGGTTGTTTGCTTCAATCTTGTCTGTCACGTTTTTGATTTCAACAATTTTCAAGACACAAAACCATATTTGGTGCACAAAAACACATATTATAACCTATTAGTCATTGTATATCAAACATGTAGTATTGAATAGCAAACACAATTTGTTTGCACACAAGTATACTACATTTGCGACAAGACACAAACACATTATATTTGCATCCAAACAATAAACAAAGGCCGATTTGTCAGTGTGTAGAAAATATATTTGCAGGCCCATTTTCAAAATGCCTTGGCGCTTCCGCTGCTGGTCCCAATCATATGTATGAGTGTGTGTGAAAATTTAGCCATTTTTAGACTCTATATTTATTGAGAGTGTTAAGTTTCAGGTGTTTTGTCATTGCGCCAATTTTATTGACTTGATAGGGGTGATAATGAATATTGTCATTGTATTAAAATTAATTATGTTTCACTTGGGCCGACATATGATCAAATATGTTCTCGACTCTTAACCAGCAGAAGTTTTGTCACAACCGAATTTACACAAAGACATTAAGCAGCCTGAGGGTATGCAACAAATATCTATATGTACATCCTATATTTATTACTACCCTCAAATGCACCCCATGTGATATCTTCTTGGTATCTGAATTTCCGATATGGCAAGGATGTGGAAAGCAGCCTGTCGTTACAGTTAGTTGACTGGTATGTAATCTTATTTGTGCAACTCAAAAGAGTTTCTTTATGGTGAAATATTAAAATCATGTTTGTGCATGATCGTAAAAATATTTTTTTTTTGGGGTAGCATTGTTTAACTGTTACAATGACGTTATGATGTGTGGCATCATGTTCTTACTCCTCGTCCTATGTATCCCTGTACATATGTAGGTACGTAATGCGAACATGTAGCAGGAAGTTTCAAAGAAGGATATCCTTTAATATGTTTGTATACAATATGTATCGTCAGTACCAGACATTACATATATTTTATGAAATATGAAAACATGAACTGAAGTTGAATAAGATTCCATTAGGGATATTCCATAAAAGTTGTTAGCTTCTTGTGTGCGAAATTACATTGAGAGATGTTTAACAAGTACCTGAAAGTATACATTGTTCTTAGGTTTAAAGTAAAGTTAGTTAAATTTTTGTCGGATGAACTGAGTTGTTATGCCTTCAACGCGCGCGATTCTCAAGATAAAAACATTGTGCACCTTCCGCTGTGGTTGGAACTGGCGGTAAAACTATATAAATATTATTAATTTTACAAGAAAAATCATCGTAGTTCTTTCTTACTACAGATGAAACTCCAAGCTGAATTCAGAAATAGGCTTCTACTGAAAAATTTAGGAAATGCACTTGAGTCTTTCTAGGGAAGCAGGGTTACATAGATATATCCTATCTGGTAGCAGCAGTATAGATTTTCGAAAAACTCAGGTCATAACTTGGCCATATTCGCCAGGTACTCTTTCGAATTGTAACCTATTCGCCTATCTGAAAGTTGTGATTTTAATAATGATCTTGCGTAGAATGTGGCATGGCCAAGCCAGAGTGCAACTCCTACGATTTCCCTAACTGCTGTTAGGAAGACACTACAATGATTCAGCAATCATTATGCAAGGTTTAGGCATTACTTTGCCGTCAAGGTAGAACACGTCACTGTAAGAGCATAAATTCTTTGATCTGCCACGAATGCATCTCATCTAGTGCTGCTGACTGACGTACAAATATTTATGTGAAACGAGTTTGTATCAATCGAATGCCCGGTTCATGCAACCGAATTACTTTTGCTACAAACGGGGTGTCTTAATTCTCATTTCGCAAAGTATTATATTGCTAGAGATGAATTTAGTAGAAGCGAATTTTGCATTTATTTAGTTGCAATCAGTAAAAAGTGTGGTTGCCGCAAACGAATTCCTCATTAGTTTTATTGCAGTGACTAAACTATTAAATAGTTCATTCACAACAACTGACAAGCTTCATTAATGTGAGATTGAAGTACATTTAAGGTTTGATGATTGGCAAGAACGGGCAACTGACTGGCGTGTAAGTACATATACTAAAGGTAAGTGCATTATTTATAATCTAGATTATATGGTGGAAAATTTCCCTAAGTCCATTGGGTAAAACCGATTAAAGAAAGATTTTCAATAATTTTGTAGTCTTAAGAATTATGTTTTTATTAAGATTGATTAAACATTAGTTACATTTATATATATATAAATTATAAAATAATTAATCAATAAACAAGAAAGAGCATTTAACTATCGCTTTGAAAATTATTTCGAATTTCAATTTAAGAGACAACAAATGTCAGTTGTGACAACCATAATTCAATAATATTTCGTTTACGGCAACCGAATTGTTTAGTTAATATGATTTCCAAATAATTCCATTGTGACAACCAACAAATAGAGTTACCAGACCCAAATCATAAAAAATCCGATGTGATAATATAATTTTACAGTTACCACAGCCTCATACCAATTATGGTTTCGAGACATCAACCCAATTTACGGTTGTTACAACCGAATACCTTCGGTTATGATGACCTCTCGATATGGTTGCAACTATCTCGATTGTCGAGCTAAATTAGGAATATGAGTGGAGAAGTTGGATAGGGATTTCAGTGGAGAAGTTTGATGGGGATGTGAGAGGAAAAGTTTCACGAAAAGCAGATGTGCGTGTCATGTAATACTCACCTCAAGTAGATTGCTCCCTACCACAGAGCATTCTTCCATGACCATTGGGCCTGATAATCCATGCCGAAACTCACGTTGGGGGGATTCCTTATGTTGCAGGCTTTTGACCATAGATAAAGTAAACAAATAGATGAAGCACAAGTGTTGGGAACATTTTTATGTAATGGGTAATTTTCTAGATGTCGTTGAAAGCAATAAATGGTCTTTTTTTTGTTCCCAAAAAAAAAAGTCAAAAATATGACAATATAAATCTAAAATTTTATATCAAATGAAAAAATTATTTTCAGCAAAAATATCAAGAATACAACACGTTACTTAAAGTAGAACATCTGATTGACATCGAATTGCAAAGCCATGTCATCACTGTCTATGTCCTAATAAATTGGTTGTTCCTCCGGTTCAACTACCATTCCTTGTTGAGAGTCCTCAGACACTCTAACGGTTTTGGCATCTGCGACCACAGAAGTTGGGCGGGGAAGTTTTTAGATTAAAAAGGCGGTCCGGGATGTTCATCTTTGGGCAGTCTTACGGGTTTTGTCTTATTGATATCCCAACACCGTCCTCATAGCTTTGAAATAGTTGTTTATATAAGAAATAAATGCTATTATGTAAAATACTTTCATAAAAATTTCCCACAATTTTGAATAAACGTCAATGAGAATTATGGGAAACTTCAGTGAAAGTGACAGTAGTACAGGACAGCACCTAGTGAACAAAGTTGACAATGGGCGGGCTATATCTATTTTTTACTTTATCTATGCTTTTGACTACCCAGCAAACTTGCGACAACAGTTGAATGATAGTTCCCAAGGCCCCGCTAGGGTCGTTTGGTATGCGACTAAAATATATTAATTTTTCCAGTGCAGCCCACTAAACGACGCAATATCGGGCAAACAGCACTTGTATATTCATCTTCGGGGATAATAGCAATATATTGCCACTGCAGCCGTCGGTGGTTCAATAGTAGTGCGCCCAACACTTGTACATGAGCACACTACCCCGGACCTGACCACCGTTCATTTCTTTCGATGACAATCACATCGTGTAACTAGCCATGAAAAATATCTTCTTGAAAACTGTTCCAAATTAGTGTAAAACAGTATATTCCAATTTTAGAGTATTAAACGAAACAGAGCACGACTCATTGGCTCTGGTTCATGAGATGTAATGGGAATATATTTAAGAATTTATTTTATACGGCCATTATGGATTTAACGACCCCATCCATATATTCGGCTAGAGACTGGGGTTTTTGTCGAGAAAAATACATAGATATTTTGCATGACAAAATTTGACAAATTTCTGTACCGCCTAGAGATAATGACCAAATATGCGGAACCATCTGGTTCTTGGTAAAGAGTACGAGCACGGGTTTATCCGGATCCGACGTTCTGTGGTTAGAGAGCCTCTTGATTGAGTACTGGAACTACACTCTACATCTATAAGTATATACACGCTGAAAAATAACTGCCCTAGCAACATATTGCAGGAACCATGTGCATGTTTGCAAGCACTGTACTCGTGAATTGAAGATCTTCTGATTGTTTCTTAAGTGTTTGGAACGTTTTTGTATTCAGCAATTTTCAACAAAAAAGAAGACATTTGGGTCACAAATACATATATTATAAACTATTAATCATTGTGTGGCAAACATGTTATATTGAATAGCAAACACAATGTGTTTGCGCACAGGTATAATACATTTGCGACAAGCTACAAACACATTATAGATGCACCCAAATAATGAAAAAAGAAAAATTTTCCAGAGTGTAGTATATTACTTGATCCCTCTATAACCAGAAAATACTATTCAGATCGAAATTCCAGAGCCGTTGATATAAGATTCCCCTGAAGATTCCTCTATTCACAGTCCTACATGCTGAAAGATCTGCCTTAATTAATTGTTTGGAGGCAAACGTAACGCGGTTGTAGCTTGTAGCAAATATAGTATACTTGTGTGCAACCACACTGTGTTTGCTATCCAATAATATATGTTTGAGTCACACATAAATCAGGCCAAAGATGGAATACAGCTCCCATATATGGGCAAGTGTTCCTAGGACATCTTTGGAGCTTCTCGATCGTGCCCAGAGGAGAGCGATTGATGTTGATAGGGGAGAGTAAAGTATCCAACTCTATTGCCTCCCTTGAGCATCGTCGAAATGTGGGTTGCGTGTCGCTGTTCTATCGATACTTCCACGATATGTGTTCCTCTGACTTCCTTTAAGTTATGCCAGACGTGAGGATATTTAGCCGAAGTACGCGGCTTTCCAGCAACTCTCATCCGTTTTTTATCGAGTGGCCGGTTGACCGTTCTTCAGCCGTACAGTCCGTATGTGGAATAAACTTCCGGCTACTTTATTTCCCACCAATTGTGACATACAAAGATTCAAGGCAAATGTCAGCAGACACTACTCCCTCTCCCCACCTCAATTTTTCTTCGCCAATACAATGCACTGCATTTATAGGGGCATCCCCTGAGTGTTAGCTTGATAAAAAAAAAAATGATTAGTAGGTTATAATATATATGTTGGTGATCCTAATTCGGCTTTATGTGTTGAAAACTGGTGAAAACAAAAACGTAAACAACAAAGAAACAAAAAAACACAAGATCTTCAATTCATGAAAACAGTGTTCCAAACATAGACATGGTTCCTGCAAAATGCTACAGGAGCCGTTTCAGTGTCTAGTTTAAGTTGTGTGACGCAGGTGAAAGGGTGTATCACAAGTAACCGTAGATCAAATCAATAATATCCTCTTCGTTACAGGGTTCCAGTAGAACTGAATATACAATTCCGGTAAGACGTTATTAAGGGCACGCTGTAAGGTCCTATAGTGCGAAAAATGCGGGGTAAACTGATTTGGATTTGCTGCATTCGATCTGGCATGTTAATGATATAAATTTTGTTTAACTATTCTTCTTTTCGAAATGATTGTTTTTCTGGGTAATTATCGTTACCTCGCAACGGTTGCACAGCCAATATCTGACGATGTCTAAAACAACTTTAAGTTTCCTTCTTACAGTTACCAAAACCAAAATGTTTTTACATTTTCTTTCAAAATTTAATCCTACTTAACGCACTTCTTTACCTTACATATCTGTAAATTATACTTCTCAATGCGTTGCATACTTTAAGGCGTATGTCAAACAAATTATCTGCGGCATAATTACAGGCGCGTGTTATTACTAAAAATATTAGGGAAATGCCCATATACGATTCTAGTATAGTTTATCTCAACCATACATACAAGTGTAAGTTATATATGAAAGTCATAATATATGTGGTGGTACATTGTGCCACATAGACAAACTGCCCCACAAACCCCAAACAGCTGTCGTTTAGGAAAGTTTTGTTCGAATTTTTCTATTTTCTGGCAATATTGTTGCATTAAGGTTCGTGCACGTTCCTGTTCCGATTCTATTAAGACTTACGTCATGTTGTCTCACTAATTACCACAAACATAACAACGTCTTTTGGCAAAAACAAAAAAAAAAACGAAGCAAATACCATTTTATAGTAATATATTTTAGAAAGTTTCTGTTGCTCCACATGGCCATTGTGGGAAGGAAAGTGATACCATTGGAAATATAAGCTCTAAAGTAAACTAACCATAATAAGGGGTTTCATTCAAATTCTTAAGTTCATGTAGTGTGTTAATCTCATAGTGTTAATCATTTTTCATGCAAGATAGAAGTTTCAAACCACCACCTAAATAAACCGGATGTCCTGCACCAAAAAAAAAATGGTTTCTCATTACATCCCATAAAGGGATCGGGGAAAACTTCTCACAATCACTGAGCTGTGCGCTTTCCAGATTTCACTCACTGATTGCAGTTTTACACCGATTCCGAACGGTACATTTCACGGCTATATACTCGGTAGTGTCGCCGTCACTATGCGAGATGACCGCTGTCGAAAGCAATTTGAAGGTGGTCAGAGCAGGGATCGAACCCAGGATCTCAAGTACAAGAGGCGCGCACACTACCCAAAAATTAAACTTTTATTATCTTCTTCCAAGAACCCTGGACAAATCACGGAATGATTGGTGGATTGAGATCCTCTGGTTATATGTGCCTGAAAGCTATAGGCACTACGATATCGTCTATACCTGTCATTAGTCATGTAGACATCTCAGCTAAAAATATTAAGAACTTGGGAAACATTTTTTCATACTAAAGCGCTTACTGAGAAGTCCTGACAGGTACAAGCTGAAAAATCTGTAGCTTTGTTGTTAGTTGAATGCAACTATAGTGTTTGTAGCTTGTCGCAAATATAGTATACATGCATCCAAACACATTGTGTTTGCTATTCAATATTACATGTTTGAGACACAATGATTAGTAGGTTATAATATATATTTTTGTGTGGTTTAATTCGTTGAAAATTTCTGAAAACAAAAACGTGACGGACAACGAAGAAACTAAAAAGCAGCACATCTCCAAATCATGAAAACACTGTGGACAAACATATACATGGTTCCTGCAATATGTTGCTGGGCCGCTTACTTAGTATATAGAGAATGTTTTAAGGGTTTTCAGCCTAAGGTAAGTGGTCCTAGAATGGAGGTATCACGGGAATCTCCACCCAAGACCAGTGTTTGCAGAAGAGTGCTGATGAGCATAGACAAGTGTATTCAACGAGTGAATTGGATATTTCGTTGTAACTCCTACTAGAGTGTTGTACGCGGAGAGAAGAAGAAAATAAAAGAAATGGAAAGAAAATAAACAATAAGAATATAACTAAAAATAAATAAAATTAAAAAAGGAGCATTTGTGGAACTATATTCAAATCAAGGAAACATGCAGCCTCTAAAAATTGGGTCCAGAGGGATAATGGTGGCAAGTCCGTCGTGTTAGCGAGCTACATGAAGACATGTCGGATAATATGCGGTGACCCGCCACACATTGGCCACTCGCCGGCTATTTTCGGATTTAGGAATCCAGGATAGCTGTTTAAAGTCCTGGAGTGCCCAGTCCGTAACTGTGAGAGAATATCTCTGGTCTCTGTCGGCTGTTGTTTATCATTAGTGCTTATTGACGATGATCCCTACAGCAGTCGAGTCAATGCCTCGGCATCAACGTAGGGGCAACCTCCTTGTTTAAGCACCCAATACGGGACCAACACTGGTTCGAATATATTGCTTGTATTAAAAAAAATGGTTTCCCATTACATCCCATGAAGGAATCGGGGAGAGCTTCTCACAACCAGTGAGCTGTGCGCTTTCCAGTTTTATACTCACTGATTGGGACCTACAGTTTTACACCGGTTTCGAACGGTATTTTTGAGAAGCATTTTCATGGCTAAATACTAGATAGTGTCGCCGTCACTATGCCAGGTGACCGCCGTCGAAAGAAATTTTTAGGTGATCAGAGCAGGGATCGAACCCAGTATGTCAAGTACATGAGGCGCGCATACTACCCATTGCACCACCGACGGCTTGTATTACCGTAGATCAAATTACTGTATAAAATAAAGATTAATAAAGAATCCAAGTTCGAAATCCGTTCTGACCATTTTGCATATCTTTCGCCGACGGTCCTCCCTATTAATGACGCCGACGCCAACAAGTCAACTGAGGGATAATAGTCCATTAGTCAATGTAATCGCGGACAATCAGACAGTCGTAAAGTCACTGGAATCAATATTCGCGAATTCACCATCTGCCCAGGACTGTTACAGATTTCCTAACGAGCTGGCCCAGCAGTGCGATATTCATCATATGTGTCTGCCAGGGCACTGGGACATTCCGAGGAACTGCATAGCGGATAAGCGGCCCAGACTATGGACAACCCTACAGGTTGAGGGGCACAGATTGTGTAAGTGCAAGACAAATATGGCTCATAGTAGATATCAGGAGGTACATTAACCTTCCATCGTTGGCGAGGCCAACGGTATTAATGCTGGTTTTTGTTTTGGCGGGGCACTGCCTGATAGGTAGATATGAGGCGGGACTAGATTTCGAGACAAATGACTTCTGTAGAAGCTGTAACAATGAGAGGATTAATCTACTCAAAGTCTTCTTTAACAGTGCCCAGAACTAGCTGGCAGGAGGGTGTCTGTTATTGGATCGTACCTATTTAGGGTCCCGGGAGAATCATCTCAAATAGGCTTTGACAAGATGTGGAGCATCTTGGAGCAAACCAAATGATTCTCCGGCGGATCTTGCGCTTAATCTCGTTAGCTCCACAGGTGGAGTCGGAGTTCAGATTTTTTATGTAATGACTTCGGAGTTTTCAAAATTTTAGGAAAATCCCACTCTTCTGGATTACAGAGCACGTGTTTATAGTCCGACACGAGTCTATAATAGAAATCTTAGAGTATATTACTGCAGAAGCATGGGCAATGAAGACGGGGAGGGATAGACATTGAGGGAGTTACGCTGAACGACCTTAACATCGGTTTATGGACCATAAACTGTTTCGTCAGGGACTACTGTACATCTAGTTTCATGGCTCATTTGGCAATACAGGGATGAGGCATCACATGGCTTGAACGCCCCTAAAAAGAATACCAGGTCAATTTGCAGGTTCAACGATGGAGACGAAATGTGACGTGACGTGGTATTGTAAATATATACATATATAGAGAAACTTTCTGTCATCTGAATTTCATTCATTTCACAGTCTTCGTAGTGATGTCGGTGTGATAGAGCGATGTTCTACTTACCCCAAGTGGAATTAGAAAATCTAGTAATTTACATCTTTCTTATCGATTTGATGGAGAACTGTGGAGACAACTAGTTAAATACACAAACAAAAAATTATATTGTCGCTTCCTTGTTGCATGTACCTGTTATTATTAAAGCTGTTCTTTACAACATCCAAAGTTAATATCACACCAGCCCCAATTTCATTAATTTGCTGAGAGAGATGGTCACTCTAGGTATATGTGTATTCGATATAAATAACATTTGCCCCGCTTAGTTGTTACCGAAGCCAAGTTAACTAAGTCACAATTGTTAAAAATTACATCTGATTATTTGAAGTTTTATTTTTATACATGAAAACTACGTGACATTTTCCAGTATTTATTCACCTTCTGCTGTCAAATGATTTTTTCTACATTTAATCTATGAAATTTTCCTGAAAATCTTTTGCCTTTAAATTATTCACTTTTCAGGCCGAATGGCCAAGCACTACAACTAAATATGGAGTTGACAACCCACATGAGACTCATCATGTTGCAGCTTTTCAATTAACGACCACATTTCACTGAGAGAGTGCGAATGCCATTGGGTTTGTATGTGTGTGTGTGAATTAGTGCAAATGTGTGAGTTTGTGTTCACAGCGTGCGCCCATATTTCCCATTTCCCGTATGCGCGTAGATGTGAGCCAGTCCAGGGTACCGGTAGTTGTTGCAATTTAAATGTAATTCACAAACAAACAGATGCAAAACAAATCATGTTTATGTCGCCAGTGGACAAATCTACCACATGACATCCATTGAATGTAATGAATGAACATTTCAATGCTTAATGGGGCCTCTAGAAGGGATATGGTCGTGGACGATTGCACTACGTTCGAATTGTAAGGGACTGCTTTGAGTTGCGCCAGACCAGGACAACATTAAGTGATACAACAACCAAAAAGGTGAAGGTGGAGTTTACAAAAGCGTTAAAGGGACGGACGCATTCACTTAAATCCAAATCAATGGAGTTGCTGCAGCGGACAGCCTAATTGCATGGAAATTCCATGCAGTATTATCGCATTTTAGTCAGAAAAGTTAAAAGGAGCTTTATTCTAATGACGCAAGTAGGGAATTGTAAAAGTGTGTATCGGAAAAATGGTGTGTCCGAGTGGTCCGTTGTATATAATGGGAGTCTACAAACTGTTGAAATCTTAACGTGGTCCTAAGTGAGGTAAGGTATTTGTTACTGCAATTTTTGGCACATGTAGTCAAAGGAGGAGCATTTTTTAAGCACGGGAAGTCATGTTCTTCCCCTTCGTTTAACCTAAAATTTTGCACAGTGTGATTACAGTTAACGTCCCTCTTAACAACACTTAGTGTAGCTTTCTTAATGTGTGTAAAATCTTAAAAGGAGAAAGATTTGAAATGTTGTTTCCTTATCACATAAAAGACTGGAGAGGAACATGGAAGATCTTCGACGCTCTCGTCCTCTCTATTTACAATTTCCTAATCACATAAAAGCCCGGGCAGGAGTATTACAGATCTTTCACGCTTTCGTCCTCTCTAACCAAAATTTCCTAATCACATAAAGTCTGGTTAGGGCTATTAAAGTGGTTCGACGCCCTAGTTCTCTTGCTCATGCCCACAGTTACTAAAGTTATCATGAGTTGAGATTCTGCACTGAAAGAAAAAGCTTCATCAAATTTATGAATTCGTTCCTCAATTTGATGAAACAATATCTCGTTTTACAACCTACGACATATTTCATTGAATTGATGAGGAACATTTTATCAAACTTTCGTCAATAGTTTACGTTGATTCAACGAGAATGCAACGTCAAGTTGATGTAAATTTTTCATCAGTTTGATGTAAGTTTGTCATCAAGATGAAGTAAAGTTTGCACCATAATAATAAATAAATGGAGAGCTTCTCACAAACCAATGAGATGTGCGTGTTCTAGTTTTACACTCATTGATTGGGACCTACAGTTTTACACCGGTCCCGAACGGTATTTTGAGAAGTTTTTTCATGGCTAAATACTCGATAGTGTCACCGTCACTAAGCGAGGTGACCGTCGTCGATGGAAATTTAAGGTGTTCATAGCTGGGATCTAATCCACGTTCTCATGCACAAGAGCCGCGTACACTACCATTGTCCCACCGACGGCCACAATCTACAATAACAGGGTAAAAAAAGTGCTCATTGCGTGGATAATATTTTCTGTCCATGCACTATTTTCTATTATGAATTTATAAGTATTTTAAATTTTCTGCTTCTTTTTTCTCTTTCTCTTTATTTTTTCCATACTACGTCCAAATGTTGAATCGATTCCACTAATTATTTCCAAATTCAAATGATGCAGATTGATGTAAAAAACATCATCAATTCAATGACGCTGAACAAGTTGAAGAAACGCACAATCTTCAAATTGAATTACTTTTTCATTGAATTGATGAAATTTGGCATCTATTGAATGAAGAACAATTGATGAAAATTTATCATCGATTTAATATAAAGATTTTCTTTCAGAGTACTTGCCTGTGGAACAATGCCCAGTGATCGCAGTTACTGGTATAGAGCGGTCCTGACTTGGAGTGGGTAGCAACTTTTTTGCACAAATGTGCATACACTTTGAGTCCTAGACCATCTGTCATCAGAGTGCCAGTTTTAAAAATATTTACTTTCATAGTGGGGAATTCTCAGTTATAGTGCGATTCTGTTTCCACTTAGTTTGATGAATTTTTCAATATTCATTCCAAACAAACGCTGATGAAGGTCTGTGGTTAGTTCTGGATTAACTTTACGGATTGTCAGGAATCAGGTAGATTCATTTTATTAAACTTCTTGTTTAATAAAACTATAACTCCATTAATAACGATATAGAATGGTCTGCAGCTTGAATAAATAAACTAGAATATTTCGAACTAGAATAGAATAGAATATTCATCCATGATAAATGACCTTTAATGGTAAAAGTGACACGGATTATGTCCGATTGAGTCGAAGTGGCTGTCATTATGGACACACTTAACCCAATAAGGGCTCTTGATATCCAGCCAAGAGATCAGGAATAGGAAGCCTTACTGCGTTGGTATACACGATTACGTGGGAGAACAAACGCCCCGTATTCGCATATCGACTTCTTTCGCGCGACTTCTTTCTTCCGTCCACGAGCTACCAATTGAGCAACTCTCTGTACATGAGCTATTCCTCCTTGGTAAAGAGTGAGGTACTATCCAAACCTCTCCCGTGATAAGGGCCACGGATCCCATATTTCGAGGATATGCACCTGCCTAGCATACTTCGTTACAAGTAACTGATATACAAGGCAACTACATAGCCTCTACCAGCGATTTTGGTGGCAACCACAGCCAGAACGATCTCCCACAAGGGGGCCAACCCACGCGTGCTACCAGATAGGCATACTCTCTGGTCCGAGTTTCGCAGTGAAGCTGCTTCCAGTTTTTACTTTGTACTAAGTAGGGGACTGGTCACCCCCGGCAACAAAAGCATCAATCGTGAAACAATTTTACAATTTAAACACCAACAACAACATCACGTAACATTGCCATTTAAATGCTAAGACTGCAATTTAAACGGTCTAATAACTACAGTCAGACGGCTGCAGCTTTCTCACCGTGGGAGCAAGGCTGTTTCCACCTCTTCCGGTCAATGACAGCGACCGGCAGCCAGTCTTCAGGCTTCGCCCGATGATGCCCCCGTGGGTCACAAAACAAGACACAAACTGAAAGGGCACGAGTTCGGAACCTGCCACGTGTCAATCCCAAACAGCACACGGTACCAGAAACAGGCCTCTGGTCAGACCTCGCGGCTAATCCCCTTCCATATTCGACTCCAACGAAGTCCGGGACTGGCAGTCCCTGTGTTCGCAGGGTTCAGCAGTACCGACAACGAGATCCCAAACGGCTGAATAACTAGCTTGAAAAAGCCAGGATCACGAAAAGCATTTAACCACTACAAAAGGGAGACACCGATAGAGACCAGTGAAACCCACAACAACAACTAAACCGTCCTAGCGCGCCGACTCGCGAAAACACGAGAGGCAAACCTCGTTGCCACACACAACGCATCCGGAGACAGAAGCATACTACTCACACACCACTCACCACCGGATCTGGTGACACCCATGCCGACTAAATCCCTAAAAGCCCCGTAAAGGGGACACTCGCACAAACCATGGAGCCAATCTTCGTTTCGCAATCACACGACTCCCGATCCGCAAGTCTCATTCTGTGCAAGAATGCATTTAACGACCCGTGACCTGTCAGTATGAAACCAAGGCTTAGGTTGAAGCTAAACTCAGGGTTCTTCCCGACGAATTCTACATCCGGTATAAATCTAGACGTTACTCGACCGTTGGTACTGGAATTCCAACGGCCCTGCCACTCAGATGTGACTAACGCATCTAACCGAGCCCGCCGCTCACTTCTACTCATGCTCTCTGCTCCAACTATGAGCCAATCTGACTCACCCAGTGCGTACCTCCTCTTGATTTTGAAGTCCATGCTACGACGCATCACCTCTAGATCAAGAGGAGTGACACCCATCAAAACTTCTAGGGCCTCAGTAGACAGTAAACCCATTCATTTATGAGGAAAAAACGGTTTTGGAGGAAGCGTGAGAGTGAGCATATTAAATCTTGCTGAAGGAGAAATGACGCTCGTAAATTCTACCGCCAGGTCGTAAGTCGTACCATTGGCCCTGGATCAGGGCCTCCTTTTGTAGAGGTATGGGCGGGAATCTTGTCGCAGAGGCCCAAAGTGTATTTGGACTATATAGAGGTCACTGCTCTGTTTTAGTTTTCCCATGATACTTCAATATAGGTGAGGGTGTTGATCAAATACATGGCGATGCTGTCGACTGCCCTCCCCATAGCCAAAGTGAAGTTAAAACTGTATCTTCCCGGTTTAAAGACAACAAAGCCGCTGGTTCTAAGGACAACAAAAAAGCGAAGTGAGCTGTTTAAGGTTGGCGGTTATGCGTTGGAAAGGTGAATGCATCAGCTCATATGAAAAATCCGGATAGACGAATGCAAGTCCGACTATTGGAATCCTAGCATTCTGTGTAATTTTTTAATAAAATGTGAAACGAATATATGTAGCAACTATCTTGGAATAACCTTTTTATTCACCGCATATAAGTTCCTCTGGGGAAGAGCCGTTTGTCTCATACCGGGTCGTAAATTGTCAGTGTGATTTTAGGCCTGCAAATTCAATTATCGACCAGATATTTACATAACAACAACTCCTGAACAAATCTCATGAAAAACAAATCAACACGTACCAAGTCTTGGAAGATTATAGGGCTGCCTTCGGTAGCCCGATACAGGCAAATTTGTACCCAGTTATTGTGGGGCTTATCACAGACCGACAGAGATTCCTTAGGAAAGATTGGTAAAGATCTCTCCGAACCATATAGTACGAGGCAAGGGCTCGGGCAGGGCGACACCGTATCAGGCGATATCTTGTCGAACAACAGAACGACCCAGACTTCGCTGGAAAGGCCAGGTGCAAATTACACTGCGAGAGCTATAAGACTGGAGGAGAAAAGTGGAAGATCGATCCGGTAGGAGAAACATGCAATTCTCGAATTGTAAGTCATTTGACCTCTCTGGGTTTATTGAGATCACCTAAGTATGAAAGTAAGTGAGTACATAGTTCTTTCCATGTATTCCAATAGCCGGGGAACTTTAGAGATATCGCCGCATTTTCTCAGATTTGGCAACATGACCAATTCATCTGAAACAAAACACTTCGAGGGAAGTGGCGATAAGACTCTCTCTCTCTTTGCTGATGGATCCTCTGTTATCAATACTAGTTAATGTCGTTTGACGATATTATGCGCCTTCACGTAGGTCAATGGACGATGGTCTAATGGTCAACAGAAAGTACGGATTGACCTTTGCTATTTTAAGCGGTTCTGTTTGTTATCAGAATTTTGTCCTTTTCTGAAATATAATCCGTCTGGTTTTCTCCAGATTTCCTGGCATTCTTGTAGCATATGTAGGCAGGGACTTTCATTATCAACTACTTTAGTAAAACGTAATTGTCTATTTTTACGACTGAGTTAGTTTTTCTCGTCTATATTTGTTTTTTTTTTAAATGTTGATTATGCATTTTATAGCATTTTTAAATCCTGATTAACTTTGTACGTGATACCAATTGTTCCACCAACAAATCCCGCCTAATTGCACAAAACTCGTAAAAAAAAAAGTAAATCCCACAAACCTGTTGATATCTTCTAAATACCCTGGTTGCCATTTAGCACCACAGGGATCCTGAGATATGAATTGTATCGTAGGTATGAATGAATGTGTGTACCTACATACATACATATGTTTGTTTGCGCTAAGTAACTTCAATCCACGAGATTGTTTTTATAACTTATCAACAATTTAAGTTTTATTACTTTTAAATACTACTGCGTTACTTTGCGACCCCAAGACTTAATAAGCAATTTTCTTAAGCAACAACGCCGACAGCAACAACAGCGCAGTTGAATGCCGTCGACTGACTCACTAACATGTTGCAGTTACACAGCCACACATGTGTATATGCATATGTATATGTTGCCATAGTGCACACACATCCATCCATATGCCTTATGGATTGACTTGTTGTATGACAACCTCAAGATTTGTTGAAGTTGCAGTTTAACTTTATTTTAGTTTTATGTTATGTTATGCTTGATTTATGTTTATTACTACTTCTGGATAACAACAGCAACAGCAACAACAACAAAACATCAACTTTGGAAGCAGCAGCAACATGCTGAACTGCAACAACAACTACAATAGTAATAATAATAACTGCAACAGCCACAAGAACAACGCAGCAACAACAACATATTGTCAGTTGTTAAAATTTACTTCATTTTCATCACGATGAGTGGCTTTGAAGTTCACATACTGTAAGTTTAATCAATGTACTGTGGTTAGGTCGGAGTTTAGGTGGAAGCGTAAAATTTCATGTAGTCTGTGTCAAGATGACTAGAAAGCTGTTGCTTTACTTGCTCCATGGCGTTTTAATAAACGTCACTCTGTCACAAGAACCTGTGACAACAGGGATGAACTATGTTCGTTGGTCTCTTTAGATTTCGTATACAAATATTTCGTACACTAATGGTTCTAAACTAAATGACATAGTAGAGTTTCGACTCAATTCAAAAGAGGTCGCCCTATACCTTGGACAAGGGCTACCAGTCATTGCAGTTTATTTCAGGCAGAAGTAATGGTAATCAGGGAAGTTGGCCTCTGGCTGGGAAGAAACGTCATCTCCGCCTGGAGATCTAACATCTTCTCTGACAATACAGAAAAATAACACGCTTCTGACAACAGATTCTGGTGGAGGGTGTACACAATTTAAAATTCGTGTTTCGGCGGTTTGAAAGTTTACGGATGAATTTGATTTTAGAAGGGTCAAAGCATTCACCCCTTTTCACATTCTTGTGATGAATCGGTATAAAAAGTGTGCAAGAATTTTGCGTAGAATTCTAATGCGAATATTTTTGTGGAAAATTTTAACCCACTACCTTCTAAAAAATATAGGTATTTTTTTTGTCCCATGTCCGTTGACGGACACTTAAGCCGCTGATTCGACCTGTTGTGCGCTCTTAATTTGCCCTACTAAGTCACTATACCTCTCAAAGGAATTCGGTACTATTCACGAAACTCATCAAAACATTTCAGTCTATTCCCAAAAGATTGGATATGTCCGGTATTACCGGGAGATACCTGGATCTAGCTTGTGTGAAGGCCGGGCATTGGTACAGGAAATGCTCCATTATCTCATCGTCTTTCATGCAAGCCCTTCACTCACTAGTCCAATACGGTACAAGTGGGTTCGTGATCCCGAATGTCCCGTTAAGACTTCCATAATTTTGCTCATTTCAGGCTTTCCCAGTTCCAGTAAACCTTTTGTCCTCGACCCATCTGGGTGTTTCCATAGGATATTTGTCATCCTACCTACTGTTTCCTGGTTCCAAAGGGATCTCTGGGTCGATTCCGTCCATTTACCCAACTCAGCCTTCATCACCCCGAAAGGTTTCGCGCTCTCTAAGCTCACCGTGTGAAGTTTCCAGGCTTTCGTTGCCAGAAAGTTCGCACATTCATTGCCGACTATTCCACTATGTCCCAGCACCCAGTTGACGTCGAGTCTGCCGTGCGTGGAATAATCGATAATTGCCTTCTTGCAGACAAGGTCGATGATATTGCCCTACCAGCCATTTGGCTATCCGTGTAGATATTCGCTTCAACAGGGCCAGTTGATGCACTCGCCGCCCGAACTTCCCTTTGAAAGTTCGTATTGTGATCGGGGACGCGTATGCGGGTTTCAGTTGCCGGCTTTGCAATGACAAATCCCTGACCCATTCTTTTCTCTAGCTTTGAGCCATCCGTGTAACAGCGGATTCCATTTGGTGTTTGTGTCAGTGTCCCATCCTACCACGCGTCCCTAGATGGCGTCATAGTCGCACAGTTCGCCTTAACCCTTCACTCGGGTATTCGGTCGGATTCACTCGCATCTTACGTGTAACCGGCCAGAGCCTAAAGTTTTCGTTAGCGTTTCAACTTAAAATCCCTGTTGATCCATTCACCTGCTGCTGTAGTCGTTTTGCCGCAAGGGCGGCCACGTCTTTAACCCTGATTTGGGTTGGCTGGATACATAAAGTAGTTTCCATAACCATTATCCAGGTTTTCCTCATTGCACCGCTAATACCTATGCAGCAAGTTCGTTGAACTTTCTGCAGTATCTTGATATTGCGTTTCCTTTCAACTGCCGGCCACCGTACTACGTCCAGCATATTACCTAATTACGGTTCTACATAGTCAGTGTGCTATTTCTGGGTTTGGACCCTATAACCCTTGTGCATAGCGATCAATATCTGCAGTCCTTATTGGTCCTGTCCTCTGTGTGGTGCTTCCAATTCAATTTCCGATCTAAGATTAACCCTAAGTATTTCAGATTATCGTATATTTTAATCGTCTTCTTCAGGAATCGTAGCTCTTAAAACTCTGACATTTTCGTTTTCCTTGAGAATAGATATATTTCCCGTTTGTCCGGGTTCACATTTAAGCCTCTTGGCTGTGCCCAATTGTACGCTATGTTTAGAGGCCTCTTGGCCTCTCTGCATAATTGATTAGGATCCTTCCCCCAAAGAAGTATAAAAACGTCGTCTGCATAGAAGACTGTTGTAAGTCCTTCGTCGGTAAACTTCCTTAGGAGGCTGTGTATTGTCAGGACCCATAAGAGTTGTGATATAGTCCCTCCTTGTGGTCGCATAAGAGTTGTGATATAATCTCCCTTGTGGTGTTCCACATTTTATCCTGTCTCTAATATTTATGCCATGGGAACCGCAGTTCATCCATCTTTTCGATAGCACATGAATGATCCAGTATTTTAATGCCCGGTCCACCATAAACTGGGCTAATGATAGGTCAGTGTTGAACTCTCCCTCAATATCTAGGCATAGAGAAATTGTGTACAATTTGTTATTCAGAGATTCTTCAATGTAGTGGGTTACCTCATGAAGTGCGGTTCCCACATATCGACCTTTGACATATGCCTGTTACTTGAACTTCAGCATATCATCCGGTATTCCACTGTTTACCATGTCGTCCATTATTCTCTCCAGGGTTTAATTGGTCTGATTGAGGCTAATTGGTCTGTAAGTCTTTGCAGTTGCATAACTTGACTTTCCAGGTTTGGGTATAAAAACTAACCTAGATTCCTGCAAATTTCTGCCAAATTTTAAGCATGCGGTGAAAATTCCCACCAAATTGGTTTCTATTTGGTCAACCTCATGTTGTAGGATAGCCGGAAAAATCTCGTCCGGTACCGCCGCACCCTTTATCATTATCCGTTGTCAGAACCTTGTTATATTGGAAAAAGTTTGATTTGTTTTGCAGTGTAATCAGGCTAATTAAAGTCTCTTCTGTCTGCATTCCTGACTTCAATAACTGCCCGAGTATCTCTAGCTGAGTTGATCAAGCACTTTTTTATTCAACTTATTTTCAACACAGAAACATCCACGGAACCCTATAGTGGAAAATCTGTTGTGATTAGGCCATACACTCCTTACCTAGTCCACTGGATATGAATCATATGGATGTACCCCTTTCTACATGGAACTTCAGGCTTAAAACCGAAGCCACTACACACTGAGAAACCAGAATTTGTTGTTTGTTTAGATGCAAGTATAACGTGTTTTGGAGCTGGTCGCAAATGCAGTGTACTTGTGTTCAGACATATTGTATTTGCTACTCAATATTACATGTTTGAAACACAATGATTAATATGTTATAATATGTGTGTTTGTGACCGAAATACAACTTTGTTTGTGATACAAATACTGCTGTGTTTGCTTCACTGTTTACTTTATTTGTTTTCGCTACGCTCTGTCCACAGTGAAATAATAAAAGAGAAGATCGAGAGATTGTTGTCAGTCTAAGTATAGATCTATTGTATTTTTGTTTATTCTTACAGTCACTGATTCATAAGTATTCTTGAATGTGTGCACGCTCAAAAAACAAATGCCTGCAACATATTGCTGGAATCATATACATGTTTGCAAGCATTGTTTTCATGAATTGAAGATCTGCTGTTTTTTTTCTTTGTTGTCTGTCATGTTTTGGTTTTCAGCAGTTCTCATTATAAACAATTAATCATCGTGTCTCGATCATATAATATTGAACCGCAAACGCAATGTGTTTGGACACAAGTATACTATATTTGCGAGAAGCCCCAAATGCATTTTATTTGCATCCAAATACCAAAAAAGGAGACTTTTCAGCATAAGTGTAAACGAATTGAGTGTTTCTTATGTTGACTGATCTGTTGCGTTTTAGATTCATGCATTCTGTCGTCAATAGTTCGTTTGGGAGGAAATACATGAATGCTTTCATTTAAGTATATAGATGTTTGTGATGAAACACGCATATGGTTGCTCGCAAAAATATGCATCTTTGCAGGTAAATATACTAATGTTAGATTTGCAAATATATGCATTTTTGGAGTATATTCCAAATATATACATGGTTTCTTTAGAATGTGCCTGAGAGAATATGTTATAGAAGCAGGTTTTTTCGGCGTGAAGGCATGCGAGTGGTAGATTTTCTGGAGGCACACAATTCAGGATTAACGGGCGATTATGGCAATGTTATGGTATGAGCCGTACGATTATCTGTATATCCCGTCCTACACCACATATTTTTTTGTTAGTTTGATGAAAATCTAACGTATTTGTAGCTTGTCAAATGCTAGCTTGGCAAATATCTTACACTTGTGGCCAAATACAATGTGTTTGATATTCAATATAATTTGTTTGGAACGCAATGATTAATTGATAGTAATAGTAAAAAGTAATAGAATTCACGAAAATCATGCTAGCAAACATGTATATGATTCCTGACATATGTTGCTGGGGCCGTTATTATATTATTATATATTATGATATTATATTATATTATGCCAACTTATTGGACCGATTTAACGAGGTATTAAAGAAAACAGACCCTATATGGCCAAGAAAAAAGTTATTTTTCATCACGATAGTGCACGGGTGCACACATGTGTAGTCTCAATGGCAAAAATCCATGGATTGGGCTACGAATTGATACCTCATCCTGCACATTCTCCGGATTTAGCCCCCAGTGACTATTTGGTATTTCCAAACCTAAAGAAATGGTTCGATGGAAAGAGATTTAGCTCCATTATTGGTCAAACAAATACCAATTTTATAGACCTGGAAAAATACTATTTTTTGGAAGAGATACAAAAACTGTAGAAGCGGTGGACTAAGTGTATTGAGCTAAAAGGAGATTATGTTGAAAAATAATTTTTTTTTTGGAAAAAAAACCGTGTTCATTTAAAAAGTCGCGGACTTATTGATCCGCCCTCGTAATTTATTATATATTATAGCGTATAGTATCTGTTATCACTACACACTGTCTGATTGGCTTGGAATCTCAGTTGATGACTCACGTAGAAATTGTTAGGATGAAGAGGAGAACGAAAGCATCGAACAGTAAGGGTGTCTCAGTAAGATTGTATTTTGTAAATTTAGTGTATTTTTTTCTACTAGTGGCAATTTTGAAAGTTGGTAGCTATTACGTTTGTTTATTCTGATTGTTAAAATTAGAGCGCTGCATGAAACAACAATGCGCTATAATTGTCAAAACTTATTAAATAAATTTGGAAAGTTTTGCTGAGACCGCTCGCAAATATTGAATTATTTTCAATCTTCGAAATTCGAAGAGTTGTCAACAAATTTGAAGAAGCTGGGTCGGTTATGGACAGTAACGTACTGGTCGGTCTCTTGAAAACATTGCTGCTGTAAAGAAGAGTGTCGCCGGAAACATCAATTCGGCATCGTTCT